>CM068952.1:104959557-104981844 GCA_035128595.1 Eptatretus atami
AGGAATTGTTTGCATCAACTTTCAAGGCTTAATTTACTTCCATTGCTGCAGTTGCCAACCCATTACTTGTTCCCTGAAAAGGGCCTTTTTTATCAACTCTGAAAATTACATTCTTTTTCAGTTTTTGGTAACCTAAACTTTGTTTTTTTTTAACCTCTGGCAGTTTACTGCTTAGCTTTGTACCATTTCAGGTTATTCACTGGACTTAAACTGCTTACATTTCAGTAAAAACTGAAAAATGGGGGTGTTCTAAAACTTCCGACCGGGAGAGTATTTACATTAATGGGATGACGAAAAAACGGAATTGCACATTTTGGGGATTGCATGAGTCAGAAGAACATGAAAAAGCATCACTTCACTCTCCAAAAATCGCCGTCTCGTGTGGAGTGAGTTTGTCACGAATCTACGGTTCCTATTTCCTTAAAAACCCGAATACCGAAACAGCAGGAACTGTGACATCGTATTGTTATCTTCACATGCTGAAAACTTTCCTATTGAATAGGGTGAGAAATAATGAAAATCTGTTGTTTCAACAAGATGGAGCCACATTCCACATCTCGAATGAATGTCTCGGATGGCTGAGGGAGAAATTTCCTAATCGCTTTATCAACCACAGAACTGAATTCCCATGGGCTGAACTGAAGATCCTTGGACTTGTCACCGTTGGAATTTTTTTTTTTTTCATGGCGACAAGTCGAAGGGAAAGTTTTAGTTGAAACCAACCATGATCGCTGATTTGAAAGATGCATTTATTCAAATTATCTTGGGAGTTACGCAGCACACCCTTCCGAAAGTGATGCGTAACCTGTTGCAATGTTGCTGCAAATAAGAGAATATATAGAAGAGAGGGGTGGTCATATTGAGCACTTGGTTTAAAGTGTTGAAACGAGGATTGGACAAATATTTCACCTTAAAAAATGATTTCATACTTGTCACTGGTGACGAATTATGATTTTTTCTTGGTTTTATTTACTTTATGGCCCAGTGTATCAACAGTAAGTAGTGCTAAAACGACTGTCCTTATGCTAGTATTAATACTCCCTTTTATAACAGCTGAAACAAAGCTGCTGGCATTTCCGTGCTGACAAGACCTAAAAGTACATCGATGTAACAGCAGCGCTGCAAGGAGCTCCGAATAAGAGGAAACGGAGAAACATTGTTTTGCTGATGATTAAAAGGTCAAAGGTTGTTTATTGTACTGGACGAGGTAAGAAGCATCTGCTATGTCACTGTATTTGCAGAAATGTCCTCCTGGGCTGGACTAGCTACTATTGGTCGCAAGGTGGCGTTTTGGGGTGAGTTTACATTTTGAAAATATTTAATAATCAAATCATCGGCGGATGATACGAAGGAGTGAAAGGACGGAATTGAGCCGATTCATATTCCACCGGCGGATGCATATTTGAAAGGGAATGAATTCTTAATTTGCTTTGCTGGTTGTATCATTGACGATGCATTGTGATGTCACTGATGCAGTGCCCCCTGATATTCGGGCAGGAGTGTGGAATCTGGCCACACAATCAGCGAGTTTTTTTTTAATGTTTATTTTTGAAAGCCACTGTGCAATCTTTAATGACCACCAGCAAATACCGCCAGATGGGACAGCCAACCCAACAATGTCCACTCCAAAGGGTGTCATGTTCACTGATGCACAATGTCCTGCCTGCAATGCACCAGGTTGACAGTTTATGGTTGGACCGGAAATTGAACCCACATTAGATAGCTAATGAGTTTTTTTATGGCTAGGTTAATGAGATAGCAAAAGGGATAACAACAAGAGTGAGTATACTACCTCTGGGCTTTCCTTTCATCCCTATCTGATTGAAATTAAAATGAAAACTTGAAAAAGATTCTGCACGGCAGCAGTGAGAGGTAGATGAGAGGGGGATTATAAACACCTGCCACACATGAGGATGTACCACAGTAACCGTCCAGCACACGAAGAAGAAGCAAGACATCGAGCAGGGATGGGGTGTGGACACCATATTTCACTCCCGGTGGCAGCAGGTATTACCAGACATTGAGGAGGAAATTTCTACCTGCATGGGAGTAGAATAATGTACTGGGGGGTGGTCAAGACAAAAGGAGAAGACCTCAAGATCTCGGTGATTATACGAGACTCGGTGACACATGACTGTGCGAGTCTGAGTCTGGGAGGTGAGCGGTTCTATTCCGACCCTCGCCAAGTCGGAAGAAAGAGTCTTAACGTGGTAGGTGTTGCTCCTTTGTTTGACTCTCCGCATTTAAAGGACAAAGCACGGACAAACCTCGTAGATAGGCATACATTGGGAGGTAGGGTGGGTGGGGATGTTTGGGAGTAAGGAAAGGGGGGGGGTACGATTTTCCTTAAAAGGCCGCTAACTGCTATAACGAAGGGCCTGAGTGCAATATTATGTCGAAGCCCCTTTGATCTACCAGCCTGACCTTGCCACATTGTTGTGTCTTGTTCAACGGTTTAAACACAATTTAAATATTTTGCAGTGGCCATCGCAGAGCCCGGGTTAAAATAATTCAGCCAATATTGTGTGTTTTGAGGGGTTTTTTTTCAATCAAATGTGACATAAATATCTTTGCTTCTATTAAAAAAAAAAACAGAACAACAGCATTTGAGTATTATTAATGGTGGAGATCGAAGTTTAGACTCATCCCAGCATGAATATGCATGTTTGTGAGTCAGAAGTGACTTTTGAACATGTGCCGTCATTGCAGAACTTCCTTCACTGCTTCTCGCGTTTCGACTGCGGCACGGTTCGACGAGGAAGTCGAATGGATGAAATATTTGATCGCTTTTGTATTGGAACTTGGTGCTGAATTCCTTTCGTTTCCTATGGGACGGCACGTGGTGTCAAGTGTGGAATCCTTCCTGTCGCAGGGTGTTTTCGGTAAAATCTCATCACCAGCTCTGATCGCTGAATGACTAGACGCCAGTGTTCAGGAGTTCCAATGAAACTCGTGCTTTATGTCTACTCGAGAGCACAGGCTGGGCCTAATGTTCCTCTACCAATTACTGAAGATGTTTGTAAGTTAAGACTAATGTAGACATGATGTGAGTGTACAGTGATTCTGGAAAGGTCAGCTTTATGGCAGTATTCACATTTTTAAAGTTTTTATTCAAGTTTATGACGATAGTTTGCAATCATGCATCACAACCTGTCTTGGGTGGACCACGCCGCCAAACTCTCTTCGGTGGCAGGCTGACTTTTCGGTATTCTCTCCACAGTCAAGTCCATTCTGAACTGTTCAGAGCTCATTCCAGTGTATGAGGCCTTCATCAAAAGTACCATGGAGTATAGATCTCCACTCTGGGGCTGGTGCAGCTGCTTCTCATCTTGCTCCCCTCGAGGTGATCGAGTCCCAGGCTGTCCGTGTCATTGATACATCTCTACAGGACGCTAGGTCCCAAGGTCTGCGTTTCACCCACCGCAGGCCGGTTGGTGGACTCTCCATTTTCTATCGCCTCGCTTCTGCCCTCGTTCTTCACACCCTCGACTCCCTCCATTGTACCCGAGCCAACCCAGTTTCGCACACCAAATTACCCTTCCAACTTCTAAGCTGAACGCTCACCTCTCTTCCTTCATCCCTCTATTTTCTAGTCCGTAGCACTGACTCCATGTATATCCTGCCCTCCAGTCTTTCATGAGTGCTACCTATCATCAACTCGTGATTTCTCCATTACCA
This sequence comes from Eptatretus atami, assembly GCA_035128595.1. Lineage (NCBI taxonomy): Eukaryota > Metazoa > Chordata > Myxini > Myxiniformes > Myxinidae > Eptatretus > Eptatretus atami. The sequence continues at coordinate 104,963,236 of CM068952.1, forward strand.
ACCACTGCTTGTTTCTACTCTCACTGATCCCCACCTCTGCTGCTTTCCTTTATGCCATTCATCCACTGCCTCTGTCTGCCTTTCCTTTTTTGATTCTCTGTCACATTGTGAACCTGCTGGCCTCTGTTGTTTCGCTCCTTGAGCCAAAATGTCTCCATACAAAAAGGCAAAAGTACTACGATTACAGCTCCACTTGTGTGTGTGTGTGTGTGTGTGTGTGTGTGTGTGTGTGTGTGTGTGTGTGTGTGTGTGTGAGTTTAATGATACAACACGGTATAATTGGGATAACACAAGGTTTTGGTTATTTTGTTGCCCTACCCAATCTATCCTCATCTCCACACTTTTCTTGTTAATTTTTTTTTAACTTTTACATTTATGCAGTTGTTTTATATTCAAATGAATTTTGGTGTTTCCTCCTCATTTGCATTTTCATTTTTCTGTTTAAATCCTCTACCCAAGGAACCACATCTTTTTGTGCAGTCGATTTTTATTTCGTACTTGCATTTTTGGTCATCTCAGCCAACACACCCCTCTCCCCTCTCCCCCTCTCCCTCCCCCTCTCGCCTCCCTCCCTCTCGCTCTCCCTCCCTCCTCTCCCTGCCTCGCTCTCCTCCCCTCTCGCTCTCCTCCCCTCTCCCTCTCCCTCCATCTCCCCCCCCCTCTCCCCCTCTCGCTCTCCCCTTTGGTTTTGATGAAACACCTCTGCTGCTTGTTTTTCAGCATCTTTATGTCTCCCTATCATAAAGTATTGGGCGCTACTTTCCAGACAGAGGCTGTCTGACAAAATCGTTGGATTGAATCACAGGAAGTCATCGCAGCCACAGCAATTCAATGTGTTAATGGCACCAAAGATACAATTGGGATCAAAACCAAGCATGATAATGTGGAACGTCGGGGTACTCCCAAACTCGGTGGTTATTTGCATGTGACCAGACAATTCCGTGTGTCTAGTAATTAATAACCATGATATTGATACCGAACACACTGTGAAGAATTCCGTTGTAGTTTCAAAATTAATGAACCATCTGTGTAATAATACGCTCATCACGACTGTCTGTCTAGCCGTCTGTCTGTCTCGCGATATTGTGAATTTGACGTCGTTTCATCGTTATTTAATTTTAACGTTATACGGTGTGCATACAACACACGCCGCACACGCACCGACACACACACACACACGTACGTTGGCAATGGCATAATATATGGTGGATAGGGGAGGGGGAGAGAATAAATATTCCACTATTTAATGAGGTAGTGAAGAAAATTATGTATTATGTAATGATTAAAGAATCCATTATGCTTTGAAGAATGTAAATAAAGGGAGGGGGGAAGATAGAGTTGGGTGGGGGGGGGGGATCGATGCTGGGGACGGGGGGAGGGGGGTTCAGGAATTGTCGTGGGGAGGCCGGGATTATCTTGTGATTAGGGCCCTGTCACACCTTGACGTTTTAACCAGCAATGGCAACGTAAAAATGATGTAAAACGTTGGCTAACGCTGAAATTTGATGTTTTTTTTAAGTTTTGGGCGTATTCATAACGTGTGGTCGTATGCATACATATTAGTAACGGGCACAGAACGTTTCGTTGTGTTATTGATAACTTATACAACGAATGCTTAGCCTGTTGTCGGCGTTCACAACCTATGCCCACGATAGTTAACTTACGCATAGCGGCTAAAAGTATCGCCGGCGAACTCGTGGCGTAGCCTGTTAAAACCTGCCGACGCCGATTTAAATCATAACCGCCTGAGAATTTGAAGTGTCAACATCGCAGTCACACCTTGCGATTTGCCAGCGTATGCCGGCCTATGAAAAATGTGTCTAAAACGCTGGCGCACGTCAAATACGGTATAGGTAAGTTGTGTATACGTTAAGAGTCGGCTGGAAAACAATGAAGTACGCTGTCATATTACGTGGTGCGTGTAATATAGTGAAATTTCAAGCATGCTGAAAATTTACGACGGACTCGGCGTATGGCTAACACGTTCCGCATGCGTTGTCATATGTTCCTGGCACGCTCCGCGATCGTTTACACACGACGGACACACGTTACTGTAGGTTACTCATAAGTCGAAACACGTCAAGGTAATATTTAACATACCCGCAACCTAATTTTCAACCAATGGGTAACGTCCTTTTAACCTATGAGTAGCGTGCTCTGAACCTATGTTTAACGTGCTTGAAACCTATGAGTAACGTGCATTGAACCTATTTGTAACTTGCCTTGAACCAATGACTAGCGTGCTATGAACCTATGAGTAACGTGCGTTTAACCTATGTGTAGCATGCTTGAACCTAAGTATAACGTGCCTCTAACCTTTGAGTAACATGCTATGAACCTATGTGTAACGTATCTCAAACGCACATTGTCGTATGTAGACGAATTAGATTGACGTCTTCCGGACGACCACAGCACTTACTGAACGTGTTTCTAACTTACATCTACCGTATAATGGCGTATTGGCAGCATTAAGGGGAATTGTATATACAAATGGGCTTCACAAGAGGAACCCGTCATTGTTCCAGACTCCATGTTGAGTAGATGTCAATGCCAGTAGTATCAGTAGTAGTAATACTATTAGCAGTAGTTGGTGTGCGTGACAGTAGTAATAGTAGTAGTAGTTGTAGTAGTAGCATTGAGTAAGTAGTAAGTCTATGTCAGTAGTAGTAGTAGTAGTAGTTGTCTATTGTCAGTAGTAGTAGTAGTAGTTATGTCTATGTCAGTAGTAGTAGCAGTAGTAGTATGTCTATGTCAGTAGTAGTCGTAGTGTAGTATGTCTTTGTCAGTAGTATAGTAGTAGTAGTAGTAGTAGTATGTCTATGTCAGTAGTAGTCGTAGTAGTAGTATGTCTTTGTCAGTAGTAGTGTAGTAGTAGTAGTAGTATGTCTATGTCAGTAGTAGTAGTAGTTGTAGTTGTAGTTGGTAGTAGTAGTAGGTCCATGTCAGTAGTAGTAGGTGAGCGTGATGGGGGGTGGGGTGATGATGGATCCTCTTATCGTCCCGAATAGGAGACTACTTTGCACCATTGTTCGATGTTCTTTTCGGCTAATTTTTTTCCTCATTCCCACGATGAAATATTTCTTTGTTTTACTTTTTAAAGTATTAAAAACGACTTTGACAAATGCATAATGTACTATAATGAACACAGAAGCTTCGATAACTTATAATAAGTTATACCAACATTGCTTATCGTGTTTTAGGTGTCCACAACCTATGCCAACGATGTCTAGCGTATGCATGCGTAATAATTCCCAAGCACGTTATTCGTAGGTTATAATAAGTCACGGGTACCCTAAACATTACTTTGATGTGTTTCGACGTATGAGGAACTTTCAAGTAGCGTGTTGCGAAGTGTGAACAACGTTCGTGTAGCGTGCTTACAAAACGTTACTCATAGGTTAGAAATAATTTCGGGTACGCGAATGTTACCTCTACGTGTTTCGACTTATGAGTAAATACAATTAACGTGGTCAACGATCGCATAACGTGCCTACAACTTATGGCCAGCGTAGCGGAACGTGTGAGCCAAACGCCGAGTACGTCGTAAAATTTCAAGCATGCAAAATTTTTGGACAACCAAAAAGTACAACGTTTTAAACCAGCGTAATACGACCTATGGTAGTGTTTTTCAGCGTGCACCTAACGTACACATAACGTACACATAACGTATTCGACGTGTGCCAGCGTTTTAGACAAATTTTTCATAAATCGGCATACGCTGGCTAAATCGTCAGGTGTGACAGCCCCTTTAGGAAGTGGGGGTTGAGGACTTGTATCGTGAAGGGAGGATGTTGAGGACTTGGAGTTGGGGGGAGGGAGCTGGGGACTTTGATTTGGGGGGAGATTGGGTTGGTAGGGGGGGTGGTCAGTTGATTTAATCAAGTAACTATTCTTTGCATAATATTGTTGAACTTCCATTTTACATTATGCAGAATTTCCACCGGTACCTGCTCGTTATCCCCACACCTTTTGAAAAAAATACAAGAGGGTATTTTTAATCAGCTCCGTCTATCCGTCCCTTCATCTGTCCGTCACGCTATCGCCTCAAACAGTTGGGCAGAAATTCACCAAACTTGGTAGTTACAATCACCACGTGGCAAGAATGTGCGAGAGCAGAATAATTTTTGGCCCTGCCCCTGGGGCAGGGTCAAAAGGTCAAGTGCCAAAGAATGCACTTATGGGCACATTTCTGAACATTTTTTTAGTGAAACTTTGTATGTGCAATCAACATTGGGGGACGCATGAAATATGTTACAATTTTGGGGGATTTGACCCCCGGTTCATGCTCCAGGGGGTGAGGATTTGGAATCACAGGGGTCAATAGGAGGAAAAAAATTTAACTCAAAATCTGATATTGGGTCATTTCTGGTGGAACTTTTTGCCATCTTCCAACTTTGCTCTTGGAGGGAAGTGTTGGGGATTTGCGATTGAGCACCATTGACTCTGCTCTGGAGTTTTTTTTGTACATGGTCAAGGCTTTGTACACAAAGTGAAGGTAGAAAAGCTAGAACACAGAATGGATAAGGATGCAACTGAAGAAATGGAACTGTGGAAAGGAGGGTAGGAGGGGGGACACCAGCAGCAGAGTTGAGGGACAAAATAGACGGACAAACAAGGGATGTTGGGAAGAATGAGGGGTAGGAAAAGGCACACAAGGTGGACGACATGGATACGGAATAAAACTCTCAGGGAGAAAAGATTTGGAAAGTGGTGGGGTTGGGGAAGGGACGGGGGTAAAAAAAGATCATGGTTTTGGATGGGGATGTTGTGATGGTGAACAGTTGTTTTGAAGATCTGGAGGGAGAAATGAGATTGAAGAGAGTGTTTGAAGTTGGTTTCACAGGTGGGGAAAAAAAAGAGGAATGAATGAGCGGAGTTGGGCAGTCATTTTGGACTGAGGTAGTTTCACCAGAAGGGGGTTTATGGTGAACCGTGTGCATCCTGCAGAAACCTGAGGGGACAAAGCATGGAAAGAGTAGAGGGTGCAACAACAGAAAGGAGGCTGTAGAAGACAGAGAGACCACTGACCTCTCTACGATGGCAAATTGATAGACCCAGAGACTCAGCTTCATCGCGGGAGATTCCAATAATCTTAAAGGCCTTGGTTTCCACCACGTCAACCTGAGCAAGGTGTGAGGCAGAGGTGCCATCCCAGAGAGGAGAGCAGTACTCCATCTAGATATGATGAAGTAGCTAGGAGTTCAGATGTGCCAAGGAAGAACTTTGTCTGATGGAGGATGCCCAGTCGGTGGCTGGCTTTGGAGGCCAACTTTGAAATGTGGTTTGTCCAAAAAAGATCATGGCTGATAGTGAGACCCAGGGGTTTGACTGACTGAACTTACTCAAGATAATTGTTCAGAAAGTAGATAGGAGGGTTTGCCAGATGATCCTTTTGGAGAGAGATAATGAGAGTGTGAGATTTGTCAGGCTTGAAAGACATATTACAATTGTTTGACCATCTTGTGATTTTGTCAAGGTCTGTAGAGAGAGAGAGAGAGAGAGAGAGAGAGAAGAGGCCGCAGCCTGCCTGTCTGAAGGATGAGGGATATCACGGCAGAGAGTGGTGTCATAAGCAAAGAGATAAAGGGGATTTTCCAGAGAATCAGAGAGATAATTTATGAAGATTAAGAATAGGACTGGGCCCAGAACCCTGCCTTGGGGCACTCCAGCCTTGACAGGGAGAGGAGATGAAAGAATTTTGTTGAGAGCCAGACGTTGGCTACAAGACTGAGGAAGCAGTCATCCAAGAGTGGAAGAGTAGTTGAGTTATCACACCCTGGAACAAATTATTGTTGGGACACCCTGGCCTGGAACAAATTCAAAATCCCTTCCACCTTCAGTCAAATGCCAGGCCTGGCCAGCTGATTTGTGAAAGACTTGGAGCAAAAACTCTCCCTGGCCAACTCCATGAGAAGTAGGCAATATGTTGGACCATTACAAAGAGACGATATGCTTGATGATGTTTTGTGTTGCTTCTTTATTCTGTGGAGGAATGAACCGGTTGTTCAGGCGGCTTAGCAGGTTTTTTCAAAGTTGACTTCCTCGTCACAATTTGGGCTGTATATACCCTTTGGACACTGGCATATCCGAGTCAATATGCTCTTTGTCCTGGAATTCTACAGTTTGAGTTTGTCTTCTCATTCAACGGAAGTTTTGATTATTTTATACGGAGAAATGTCACACAAAAACCACACTGCTCTCATTTCACAACCTGGAATGGAAATGCTACGTTGACGGCACTTTGTCGTGCGATCTTGTAGATCATTGATCTCTGGATGCGTAGACGCCAAGCTAATTTGGTGGGGCAGGTTTACATCTCAATATTTATACTTTATATTCAAATCGAATTATATACTAATGCTTGGAATATGTTTGTATGTTACATATTATATACTAATAATTATATCCATGCAAGGACATCACACCACCTCGACAAATGGAATTTCAAAGACAGCCCAGCATGTGACTGATCACCCAGATCGGACTATTCATCACATTGTGAATGAGTGTCACCTACGGAAATTTGATGAAAGATTTTGGGCAATGCACCGAACAGACAGTGGCTGTGACTTGGCTGTCCAACTTGGATTTAGATCTGTGAGCTGCAATTTGTTATACACAAAAAGAAGAAGAAGAGGACATGTTGATTCAAAAAAAATTAATTTATAGGATATTGAGGAAATTCGTTTAAACAGACAAACCATTTTCCAACAAGTCTTGCAACGCCACCTAAGGGTCAGAGTCGTCAGATGAAAAAGCAAAACTTAACTTACATTTGTGGTGGAAGGAAGGGTAGGAATGATGCAATGCGTGTGTTGCACTTCGTACCTCCCAAAATCTGTTGCGTTGTTGGTAAACAATCACCTTCGATTTGAAATTGAATAAAGGGTTGTGAATTTATAAGCCTGCATCTGTTGTTACTGTCCCAATAGTTTGGATATCACATACATCCTTGTAGCATACCTATATCCTGTATGGAGTAATTCACCTACAATATGCAGTATATATTGCCAATATTTTTTTTACCAATCTTTTGCCAAATATGTCAATCACGTCTGTATCTTTCTGACTCAGCGTGCGGGCGAGCAGGCGTGCCTGGATTACTGAGCCACGATGTTGGCCAGGCCTACAGGCTTATGGCCACCCTGAACCAAATACATCGTGCCGGTCCTCCAAAGCGTCCTCCAAAAAAACTCGGGCCTACTTTTGGACGTCCACAGCTCAAGGGTGTTGTGCTCAAGACCATGATCCGCAAACCAAAGAAGCCAAACTCGGCAAATCGCAAGTGCGTGAAAGTGCGGCTCTCCAACGGCAAGGAGGCCGTATGTTACGTGCCCGGCGAAGGACACAACCTGCAAGAGCATAACATTGTGCTCGTGCAGGGCGGTCGTACCCAGGACTTGCCTGGAGTAAAGCTCCAGGTCGTGCGTGGGAAATACGACTGTGCACACGTGCAGAAGAAGAAATGAGTGAAATGGACGTGGGCCTGTCCGGGCCACACTCGAGTGTCTCGAGCATGATGTTTGGCCACGTATTTCTGCATGTGTCCACGTGTATGGCATGCTTGTCATGTGAAACGAGGTGTGTAAGTTCAATTTTGATGTGATTTCAAGTCTTAAACACATAATGTCATGTCAAGCTCATAGTTAGTTCTGAGGTGTGTGTGCTGTGGTTGAAAAGTACGCAGGTGCTGTCTTGAAGGTACAATTTTCGCACCATCATTTCCATTTGTAATGGAAGCCAGTACAAGTACACTGTACCAATAATTCCAATAAACGTGAGTTTTCTTATCAAGACAAAAAGGTATTTTCTCTGGGTATGATTTGTGTTCCTTTTTCTCAACAATAACTGCATTAGCTCTCCCAACAGGTTTCTCCACATTTCCCAACATTCCCACTTTTTGTCCCCATCTCTCGTCGCCTCTCGAGTACACTCACGCAGACTTAATATGTGGACGTCCTCTTGTAGTAATCCAAGAGTGGAAGAGTGCTTTTTATTTTAAAACTGGCAAAAATACCCATCCCTAGTGACGGGGAAAAGTTTAAGTTAACCTATGAATTTAAATTATTATTTAATGGACTTAACTGTTTGAGTGCTGAATTTTTCCAGTATGCCAAAGGAAAATATGTGGTATTTTTCAGGCAAACTGAATAAAGTCTGTATTGTTTATCTTATTCTTATTCTTATTCTTCTTCTTTGCAGCTGTGCCACTGATGCAGGCCCCCCTTTTACCAGTACACTGGTACTCATTACGCCGACCTCGGAAGGATGACAGGCTGAGTCAACCCCACCTGGTGTTAATTCAACAGAGGACGGTGGCTCAAACTCAGAACCCAAAGATCCCAAGCCGGCCACCCTCACTGCAAAGCCAACACCAGGCCCTTGTATTGTTTATAAGGCAACCATAGGAACAAACACTTAAATCAGAACAAACAATACAGATTGCTGGACAATGACATGGGCCACAATCGTGGCCAACAGCACTCAATAGTTTAAAAGGTTAATTGTTTTGCACTAAAAAAAAAAATTAGGCACTTTGGCCTCAATTTGTGGCCCTGGGGCCATGGCCACAGCCCATGGTTACTTCTTGCACAAAGTTGCATAGCTGTATCCCGAGTATCGAGTTTGTAGCTTTAAAGATGTGACCGTGCAGAAGGAACCGACCCAGAGAGAGAGAGAGAGACATGTTTGGGCTTATACTCTATGTATGTATGTACATACAGGGGTTCACATAACCGGTACTCAGGTACTCATGCGTGGTTAAAAAAAAATTAAATGTGTACTTCAAAGATGCTCAGAAAGCTCAAAAGCGTACGAGCACAACAGAGGCTTTTTATGGAAGGTTTTCTCATCGAGTGTCTCATAAGATTCTTCCCTGATAATTCTGATCAATTGATTTACAATGACTTCAAAATTTAAGTGTACAAAATTGTTTATAAATTCGAACAATATAATTTATGAGCTATATTGTAAGTTTGTAACTTTTAAGATAAAAAAAATTAGATCTAAGGACAACACGCCAGCGAAGAGGAATAAGAGGATGGTCAGGAGCATCAAGAACGAAGAAAGAGCGGTTTGTGAGTGTCTCATGCAGAGTGAATGTTCTGAGAGACCGCTTACAGAGGAGTAAGATGCATACAAAGCTGAGAGGCACATTCAAAATTGGAGTGACGATTGGAAAAGCAGACGAGCATGCTTGAAGCTGACAAAATTTTTTCGTAAGTACCAAACCATTTCTGCTGGTACTCATTGGAGAACCTAAATAAATAAATAGTGTGAACTCTTGTATGTATGTATCCATTGGGACCATACTCTGTGCAGAGTGTTGGTGCTGCCTAAGCAATCTTCTTGCCTATTACACACAATCCTGGACAGGTCACCACTCCAACACAGGATACCAGCAAGCTGGCACTCATTTTGCTGACCTCAGAAGGATGACAGGCAGAGTCAACCCCACCTGATATTAATTCAACAGCCAAGTGGAATTTGAACTCAGGATCCTCAGTTCCCAAGCCCACCACCCTAACCATTAAGCCAACACCAGGTATGTATGCATATATATAATATAAATTATATATATAAATAATATATATATATCAATAAATAACATATATATATACATATACATATACTGTATATTAAATAAAAACTAGGCAGCTCAGGATGAAAACCTGTCTGTGAAACACCGGGATGACAGTTTATAGCTGGGCCGATATTCAAACCCAGGATAGACAGCTCAGCAGTGAGGGTGCGTGCCTCGAGGTTGAGGCCATCCTGCCAGCCTCAGTTCTGCAGATGGATGTAAACTGGTGATCTGTCTGCCAGTAACAACTCAGATCAGATCATGAACCATGTATGGAGTGTCGGTGCTGCTAAAGGAGTTTTTATGGCTCTGGTTACAATCCTGGTCCAGTCGCCACTCTGTCACAGGAAGTCAGGGCAGAAATTTGGAACTTGGCTCGGGTGCCGACGATAGCTCGCCTACTCTTCGTGAAGGATACCATGGGATCTTTAACATACACCAACTAATGCGGGCAGGTGGGATTCCCATTTAACGTCTATCTGAGGGCCGACACACACATTGATGAAACACCGGGATGGCAGTTTATAGCTGTGTCGAAATTCAACTCCAGGGTCGACAGCTTAGAGGGGAGCTGCAACTAGTGGATGTTAAATATCCCACAATGTAATTGGATGAAAAGTAATTGAGTCATCGCCAGCACCATAGCCAAATTCCAAAAATTGCTGCCCTAACCAAGAGTGAACACTGCATCAGCTGCACAGCCATGCTTCCTCTTCCCCTTCCCTCTACCCCCAGTGATGCAAACCATGAGCAGCACGCACTGCATATCATATGAGAGAACAGCCAGTTAGATGTTAGACAAGTCCCAATATAGTTTGTTGAACTTCATTCTGTGCTCCAGCAGCCAAACGATGGGTGTTTTGGACCTCAAAATGTGGAATGAGCTGGGGAGGGGCACAAGGCTAAGAGTTCAGAGGAGCAATAGATCTTGTGCTTCGGCCTCATCACAGGAGAGTCAAATAATGTTGAAAGATTTAAATTCAAGGAGAGAATAAATGTGATGCTGGGGCACCAGCTCATGGGGGAAAACCATACTGTATTGGGCTATAGACAAAGGCTTTGTAGGCTGAGTAGTTCTCATTTATCAAGGAATGACAGAGGATGCCTCACTAATGGCTGGATTTGAAGTCCAGATTTGCTATATGGTCAGTGCAGGAGTGGTAGTAGCTGGTGGTGAGACCAAGAAGTTCAGGAACTGAACCTTTTCCAGTGACCAACCATGCAAATAGTTCCTTTGACGATGCTTCCAGAGCAAAACGGATTTGTGCTTCAGGATGAGGACTTGTTTATTGAATTGATTTGTTATTACCTCCGCCACCGAAGGTGACAGAGGTTATGTTTTCACCGCTCTCTGTCTGTTTGTTTATGTGCAGGATATCTCAAAAAGTTGTTGACGGTTTTGGATGAAATTTGGTGGGTCGGTTCGGTGTGTGACAAGGACGAACTGAGTTGGTTTTGGTGAAGATCTGGATCCGGCTACTAGAAGTTTTTTAAGTGATTCTTCACCATTGAGAGATAAGGCAAAAAACGATATGTAGCACGATATCTCAAAAATGTATTGGGCCCGATATGTTCTTGTGGATCAGGCATTATGTGGTGGAGGTATGCGCTCTACCGAGTACCCTTCTAGTTGATTGTTGTTTCTGCAGGTAATAAGTTTTTAGCGCCTTCGTCACCATCATTTTATCATCAGTGTGGGGTGATAAATTGACAGACAGAGAGAGAGAGAGAGGTTGAATGTGTGAAGCCAATAACGAGATCGGACAATTTGGGGGTGGGGGGGGGGGCAAATGGCTGCAATTCTGGAGAATTGGAAGACGGGGTTAATTGTGCCGATACAGAAGTTTGGTGAAATGTTGGCTGCGATGGGCTGGACACTTGGTGTGGATGGGGGAAGAGAGAATGGCAAAGAGAGCGGTAGGTTGAGGGAGCAAGGAAGGAGGAAGAGAAGGTAGACCGTGGTTGAGATGGGAGGATTGTATGAGGTGGGATATCAGTAAGGTAGGGGTGGTTGGAGAGTGGAGAAAGTTGGTTGAAGACAGAGGGAGGTGCTCAAGGCAGCGGAGAAGCTTGGTGCCATCAGACGTCACCCCTTGTAAAGGGAAGAGGAGCAGAACAACAAATGTGCCTACGGAATAAGTAGATGACCGCTTCCATACCTCTGGAACGCAAGGAAAATAAATACGTTGGTTGTGAGTTTTCATCTCGATTTTCTCAATGAGCATCACACCAAATGAAACATTAGTTATAATAAGTGTATTTTTTATACTTTCGACCTTTCGGGAAAATTCAGAAGGAAGTTGGGGCAATTGCGGAAATGACACTTCGATATATACATTGTGGTTTCCGGTCAAACCAGCGAATTGTTGTTGAGTTTGGAAATTTTTGTGACACTTTGTGTGAATGTCCATGATCGTCGCTTACTGCAAGCATTCGGTTCCGAACCGCGTCATAAATCAGCATCAACGTCATTGTTGTAATCTTCGGCATCACCATCGGCATCACCATCGCACACTCGCTGTAAACTTTACAAGTGGTTTTGGTTTCGTGGCGCAAGGGAAACACATACCAATAACGTAACTCATGTACGGTGACTGCCCCAGAGTCCCGAGACGAAACTGAAATGCAGATAAATCGAGCATTCATTAAATTATTTATCAACTATCACATGATCGGTTTTTGTGGAGGGGGGGGGGGGAGGGGGAAAACATTATATATATATATATACATATATATATATATAATATATAATATATATATATATATATATATATATATATACTGCCAAAAGAAACTTAACACTTGTTTGAAATGTAATAAAATTGTAACAGTTCAAAATAAAACAAACCAACAATTGCTAATTGAAACATTGGCATTTTATTGATGACATGTCAAGTTTTTGACCAAGATACACCATCTCATAGTTTGTTCTACAGTACAGAACAGCACAGGGTGCAATGTCAGTCCCCTTTCAATAGCGTGTGTGGCCACCATTGTTTTGGTTACAGGCAGGCATCGTCTGCGCATACTGCCTACCATCTTTGATGGATTGCTGCTGGATTCTGTCCCACTTAGTCCTCAATGTCTGAAGCCATCTGACTTAGGACCATCTGCCTGTCCTGCTCTTGCAGTGGTGACTCTTGGCCTCCTGATCGAGGTGTCATCTGCAGAGTTGTGGAGGGTGTCTCTGTCCACCAGGGCCGATATCGTCTGGTGTGAAAGCCAAGGCGACGTGCCACCTCACGGTAGCTCAATCGCCTTGCAGTATGCCAAGGCACACTGCCGTTGATCCCTTGACAATCGTGGCATGTTGATTGAAATGCCCATTTTGCACTGGCCTTTTAAAGCAATATCAAGACATCACGTGCAGCTCATTAAAATCATCCCGTACCCCTTGGCTAATCACTGACAGTCAAAACGGCTGTTCAACAGCTGTGCTATGAAGTGACCATTGAAGGTTGAAGTGACCGTCGTGACCTTTTGTCTGACAGTGAGGACACTATTGTCCACAAATAAGTTCACACATTTACTACATGCAGTGTTATTGTTGATATTTGAAGGTTTAAAAGGTGGTAAGTTTCTTTTGCGTTTCAGTATATATATATACAGTATGTATATAATATATATAATATATAATATATAATAAATATAATATATAATATATACACACTTGTGAACGTGTGTTATAATATATATATATATTAGTATTTAATATATATATGTTTTATATATATAATAAATATATATATGATAAATATAATATTACATTGTAATGTGTTAAATATATATATATAATATATATATATATATATATATAATATATATATTATATATACGAGGTGTGTTCAAAAAGTATCCAACCTTAATTTTCGTGCGTAGACAAATGAAGCTAGGGAGGCATGGTTGTGGCACGTATGTAGGCGATCCTAATTCGTACGTGAATATTTCCCGCCTGCAGAAGCTGTCAGTCGCCGACAGACCGCCGATGAGTGAGGAAGTGTAAGTGAGCGCCGTCGGATTTTCGTTTTTGACAAAATGACGGAAAAACTTGAACAACGCTACTGCATCAAATTTTGTGTAAACCTTGGCGATTCCCAAGTGGAAATGATCCACAAGATTCAACAGGCCTTCTTGAACGAAGCAATGGGCACCACACAGATAAAAGAGTGGTACAACCGCTTCAAAGATGGTCACACTTAGGGAAAGTGAACCACGTTCTGGTAGGCCCTCAACATCCCGAAATGACGTCATTGACCAAGTGAGGACCCTGCTGATGCAGGATCGTCGAATCACGATCAGAGAACTTGCAGACGAGGCGGGCGTCAGCATTGGATCCGTTCATTCCATTGTGACTGAGGATTTGGGCTTAAGGAGAATCTCAGCGAAGTTCGTGCAAAGCTGCTAACGACCGAGCAGAAGCAACTCCTTTGGAGATCGCACAGGACATGCTGGGAGACTGTGAGCAGCGATCCCAACTTCTTCAACACAGTGATCACTGCGATGAGACCACAGTGATCCGTCATTTTGTCAAAAACGAAAATCCGACGGCGCTCACTTACATCCTCACTCATCGGCGGTCTGTCGGCGACTGACAGCTTTCTGCAGGCGGGAAAATATTCACGACGAATAGGATCGCCTACATACGTGCACCAAACCACGCCTCCCGAGCTTCATTTGTTACCACACGAAAAATTAAGGTTGGATACTTTTGAACACACCTCGTATATATACACTTGTGAACGTGTGTATATAAATATATATATGTAATAGATAGATATATAATTGTCGATTTGTTGGTTCACGAAATTCCTTCCCGAAGTAGCCGAACGTCAGGCTTGGCCAGCCGGCTCGTGAAGGCTCGGGCCAAGCTTCCCCCACGACCTCACACAGGAAAGATGAGGAGGGTGCCGAAGAAAGAAGAAGATTTTATTTTTCCCACGTTGTTTTCTCACCTTCAGGTGTCGTGATCGGTGAACTGGACGAATTCCCACACCTCGCACTTTTCCGGTCCACACACAACCCCTCGTTTACCTCTTGCTGGTTTCGGATATACAATGTAGAAGATGTTATATGCAACCGGAAACAAAATTTATAACCTGCCCGGTGTTAATTTCGATGACGTGCCTTAAGATCCTTTCCTATTTGGTCTAGTAGTGTAGGTAGGGACCCGGTATATTTGGTCCAGTAGTGTAGGGAGGGACCGGTATATTTGGTCCATCGTGTAGGTTGGGACCGGTATATTTGGTCCGTAGTGTGTAGGTAGGACCCGGTATATTTGGTCAGTCGTGTCGGTGGGGACCCGGTATATTTGGTCCAGTAGGGTAGGTAGGGACCCGGTATATTTGGTCCAGTCGTGTCGGTGGGGACCGGTATATTTGTCCAGTAGGGTAGGTAGGGACCCGTATATTTGGTCCAGTAGTGTAGGTACGGACCCGGTATATTTGGTCCAGTCGAATAGGTAGGGACCCGGTATATTTGGTCCAGTCGTGTAGGTAGGGACCCGGTATATTTGGTCCAGTCGTGTAGGTGGGGACCCGGTATATTTGTCCCAGTCGTGTAGGTGGGGACCCGGTATATTTGGTCCAGTAGTGTAGGTAGGGACCCGGTATATTTGGTCCAGTAGTGTAGGGAGGGACCGGTATATTTTCCCCAGTAGTGTAGGTAGGGACCCGGTATATTTGGTCCAGTCGTACAGGTAGGGAACCCGAGTATATTTGGTCCAGTCTGTTGGTAGGACTGCGGCATAATTTGGTCCAGTATGGTAGTGGGACCCGGTATATTTGGTCCAGTCGTGTCGGTGGGACCCGGTATATTTGGTCCAGTAGGGTAGGTAGGGACCCGGTATATTTGGTCCAGTCGTGTAGGTAGGGACCGGTATATTGTCCAGTGTGTAGGTAGGCCCGGTATATTTGGTCCAGTAGGGTAGGTAGACCCGGTATATTGGTCCAGTAGTGTAGGTAGGGACCCGGTATATTTGGTCCAGTCGTGTCGGTGGGGACCCGGTATATTTGGTCCAGTAGGTAGGTAGGGACCCGGTATATTTGGTCCAGTAGTGTAGGACGGACCCGGTATATTTGTGTCCAGTAGTGAGGTAGGGACCCGGTATATTTGGTCCAGGTGTAGGTAGGGACCCGGTATATTTGGTCCAGTCATGTGAGGTAGGGACCCGGTATTTTTGGTCCAGTCGTGTATGTAGGGACCCGGTATATTTGGTCCAGTCGTGTAGGTAGGGACCGGTATATTTGGTCCAGTCATGTCGGTAGGGACCGGTAAATTGGTCCATATGGTAGGTGGGACTGGTATATTTGGTCCAGTCGTGTCGGTGGGGAACGGTAATTTGGTCCAGTAGGTGTAGGAGAGGACCCGGTATATTGGTCCAGTCGTGTGAGGTACGGGACCCGGTATATTTGGTCCAGTCTTGTAGGTAGGACCGGTATATTTGGTCCAGTCGTGTAGGTAGGGACCCGGTATATTTGGTCCAGTAGTGTAGGTAGGGACCGGTATATTTGGTCCAGTCGTGTAGGTAGGGACCCGGTGTATTTGGTCCAGTCGTGTAGGTAGGGACCCAGTATATTGGTCCAGTCGGGTAGGTAGGGACCCGTATATTTGGTCCAGTAGTGTTGGTGAGGACCCGGTATATTTGGCCAGTAGTGTAGGTAGGGACCCGGTATATTTGGTCCAGTCGTATAGATGGGGACCGTATATTGGTCCAGTGTGTAGGTAGGGACCCGGTATATTTGGTTCCAGTAGTGTAGGTAGGGACCCGGTATATTTGGGTCCAGTAGTGTAGGTGGACCGGTATATTTGGTCCAGTAGTCTAGGTACGACCCGGTATATTTGGTCCAGTAGTGTTAGGTAGGGACCCGGTGTATTTTGGTCCAGTCGTGTAGGTAGGGACCGGTATATTTGTTCCAGTAGTGGTAGGGACCCGGTAAATTTGGTCCAGTAGTATAGGAGGGACCCGTATATTTGGTCCAGTCTGTAGGTAGGGACCCGGTATATTGGCTCCAGATGTGTGAGGTAGGGACCCGGTAATTTGGTCCAGTCGTGTCGGTGGGACCCGTATATTTGGTCCAGTAGGGTAGGTAGGGACCCGGTATATTGGTTCCAGTTGTGGTGAGGACCCGGTATATTGTCCAGTAGGGTAGGTAGGGACTGGTGTATTTGGTCCAGTAGTGTAGGTACGGACCCGGTATATTTGGTCCAGTCGATAGGTAGGGACCCGGTATATTTGGTCCAGGTGTAGGTGGGACCCGGTATATTGTCCAGCGTGTTGTGGGGACCGGTATATTTGGTCCAGTAGTGTAGGTAGGGACCTCGGTATATTTGGTCCAGTAGTGTAGGGAGGGCCCGTATATTTGCCCCAGTAGTGTAGGTAAGAAACCCGTATATTTGGTCCAGTCGTGTAGGTAGGGACCCGGATATTTGGTCCAGTCGTGTTGGTAGGGACCGCGTGTATATTTGGTCCTGTCAGTCGGTAGGACCCGGTATATTTGGTCCAGTATGGTAAGTGGGTCCGGTATATTGGTCCAGTCTTGTCGGTGGGGACCGGTATATTTGGTCCAGTAGGGTAGGTAGGGACCCGGTATGTTTGGTCCAGTCGATAGGTAGGGGACCCGGTATATTTAGTCCAGTCGTGTAGGTAAAACCGGTATATTGTCCAGTCGTGTAGTTAGGGACCCGGTATATTTGGTCCAGTAGTGTAGGTAGGGACCGGTATATTTTGGTCCAGTCGTGTCGGTGGGACCACGGTATATTTGTGCAGTATGGTAGGTAGGGACCCGGTATATTTGGTCAGTCGTGCGGTGGGGACCCGTATATTTGGTGCTTAGGGTAGGTAGGGACCTGGTATTTTGGTCCAGTAGTGTAAGGTAGGGACCTGGTAATATTGGTCCAGTAGTGTAGGTAGGGACCCGGTATATTTGGGTCCAGTAGTGTAGGTAGGGACCCGGTAATATTGGTCCAGTAGTGTAGGTAGGAGACCCGGTATATTTGGTCCAGTGTAGGTAGGACGGGACCCGGTATATTTGGTCCAGTAGTGTAGGTAGGGACCTGTTATTTGGTCCAGTAGGGTAGGCAGGGACCCGGTATATTTGGTCCAGTAGTGTAGGTAGGGACCTGGGTATATTTGGTCCAGTCGTGTCGGTGGGGACCCGGTATATTTGTCCAGTAGTGTAGGTAGGGACCCGGTATATTGGTCCAGTAGGTAGGTAGGGACCCGGTAATTTTGTCCAGTAGGGTAGGTAGGGACCCGTATATTGGTCCAGTAGGTAGTAGGGACCCGGTAATTTGGTCCAGTAGGGTAGGTAGGGACCCGGTATATTTGGTCCCAGTAGGGTAGGTAGGGACCCGGTAATATTTGGTCCAGTAGGGTAGGTAGGGACCCGGTATATTTGGTCCAAGTAGGGTAAGTAGGGGACCCCGGTATATTTGGTCCAGTGGAGTTGGCGAAGACCCCACTTGTCGTGTTCATGTTTTGTGTGGAAGTGTATTTTACGAGTTCGGCTCGCAGTTTGCACCGTTTTCATCGTTTGTTCAGATTGCCGGCGATAACTCACCTCCTCTTCGTGGAAAGATTATTTATAAATAATTATCCTTAACGTCGACCAACTCATCATCGCAGACGTGACACCGATGAAGCTCGTGTCGTGTGGGAATCGAACCCACACAAGAGAGATCACAGGTGTAGTGAGTGTCGTGCGCTCGCTAACTCTGCACCTCCTGTTACGTTGTTGGATCTTGTTACCTGGTTCGAGTGCACCTGTAATTTGACCGTCCCGTCGATGTGCCAGCAGGAGGCGCTGAATTACGAAGCACGCAGTCCTTCTGAATGACGTCAGGTCTTGCGTCCAAACGTCCGGACGTGTTCAAAAAGATCTAAATTGTCTGTTGTAAAAGTTCCCGTCCTTCTTAAGGTCGGATAAGCTAATGGAACATGAAGTCCAAAACAGGTCGGGTTCCGATTTCTGACCGCCATTCGAGTCGCGGACGTCGCGCAGGTGTGTGTCACTGGTGTGCAGTTCTCG
>CM068952.1:104985723-105024374 GCA_035128595.1 Eptatretus atami
AGGGCAGAACTGGACCTCGTGGGTCTTTATAGTTCACGGAGCCGTGGAGACCGCAAAAGCTCCGAGAGGCGGCGCTGGTTACCTGTCACCCTCGTGGTGACTCGCTGGGCCCTGGTTCGGCGACCCTCGGTGGCTCTTTCGCACTCCGCGGGACTCCACCCGTTCCCGGTCTCAGTCAGCCTCCGTTCTCTGTCAGCCTGCAGCTTTCCAAGCTGCCAACTCGACCTGAACCTGACGTCCCCTTTTCCTCTCTTCTCAAAGTGAATCGTGCGTTTTTATCCCCCGCCCGTCTTGCCCGCCCTTCCCGGCACGCGCGGGGGGGGATTTCTCTGGGGGACACGCCCAACTGTCTTTCGGGCGGGAGTTGAGTTCCAACCGTCATTTTTGTTTACCTGGATATCGGGGCGGGAGTTGAGTTGAGTTGCTGTTTTCCAGCCGTCATTCCTGTTTACGAGTAACCATCGCGTTGGGTGCAGAGATGTTATTCGTTGGGAGGCCGTTGTCTGTGGAGATGTCGGCGTTTTGAGAAATTGGTTGTGTTGTTGTGGGCTGGCGCTTTGGTGGGGTGGCGTGGTTGTGTGAGAGGTGGTGTGGTTGTTCCAAAATAAGAATAGCAAAAGAATAATGGCTGACTCAAAGATCACAGCCCGGTTACACGAATAAATCCCTTTAGACATCGGTGGGAAATCTATTCTGAACACACTTATCGACATAACTGATCTCTGGATACCTGAATGGTGTTCTGTGAATTTCCACAACCGTAACAATATATTATATATATAATTTCTGTTAAGTCTGCACGTAATTTGATGTTTCTCCTCCGAAACTGCCCGGACGGATGTCGCCACTTCGGCATGGGGTGCTCGGTTGTCTAATGAACAGCATGGGCTATGTTAGATCGCGCCAGATGGACAGGTTGGGAATTTGGGCGATTTTCTAATTTCTACATTCGTGCATAGCCGACGTGTGACGTCACGCTGAGAGGCGTAACGACTCATGACATAATCGGTCATTTTACTGACGTCTACAGTCACTCTGTCGTCGACAGACCGTCACCGCTGAGAGGTTTAATTGCTCCGAGAAACAGCTCCTGCAATGTAAAACCCTCTTCTGCACATGCTGACTACCTCAAGGTGAATTTGACACAAAAAATGTAACAAAACATTGTATATAAAGAAATTCGATGAACTACATTGTGACACTGGATATATTGACGTCCTAAGAACCTCACTTTGGAAACTTCGCGCAGAGCGCTGGGTTTGGCTAGTATGCAGTGTATATATATATATATACTATATATATACTTATAGATATATATATATATATATACAGTTACAATCTGGCAGCCATAAGCACACAACAGACAGGCCTATAGATCAGTTATATCAGTAAGTATGTGTTCTAGGTAGGGTCCCGTCCTATGTTTAATGGTGATTAATTTGTACTGTTGCCTAGTGATTATTTTATTAGTTAGGTATTTTAACACAACAACAACACTCTGCTCACGGCATTGTCCGCGCTCTTCATGTGCTCGCCGGCATGCTTGGTCGACCATCTCATCACGGGAGATCACCTCGTCTCGCCTTCTCTGGGTTTGGCTGCCCTGTTCCGTTCTTTGGCGACTGGTGCTCCGGGAAGGTGCGGTCGTCTAGCCGCACGAACGCGGCCAAGTAGCCAGCACGTTCTCTTCCCTCAGCTCGTCTTCCCTCCGAGCTGAAGTGGCAATAAAGACCTCGAGGTCCATCTCTTCCTGGGGTATTTGTTTGTGCGTGTGTGTGTCTGTGGGCCCTGTCTCTAAGTAGAATTGTTTAAGGAATTGCTTGTACATTTGATACCTTTCTTTATTCCTGATAACTCTGCTCTGTGTTCCCCTCCCCGATTATTGT
Organism: Eptatretus atami; assembly: GCA_035128595.1. Lineage (NCBI taxonomy): Eukaryota > Metazoa > Chordata > Myxini > Myxiniformes > Myxinidae > Eptatretus > Eptatretus atami. The sequence continues at coordinate 104,987,610 of CM068952.1, forward strand.
TATAAATAAATTCCCCCCTTGTTGAATGTACCAGCTTGTTCTTTGTCATTTCTGCCATTGGTTTGCTACGGTGCGTATTAGGGACTAGGAAGGCCGTTGTTGCCGTAATTGTTCATTTGGACCGACAGGCCTCGGTAACCATCCGCTCGGGTTACACAAGGTTCAAGCACGGTAACGGCTCGTCCCGCTCGAGGCCTGCCAAGGGTGTGAATTCCCTGGTAGCTTTGCCGCATGGGTACTTAGGTATATTGAAGTTTGGCAATTAACCCTACCCCATGTGGTCGAATTATTGGCGATTTATGGTCCTGTAAGGGGCCCGTGCCTTTTGGATTATCTGAGGGTCACGACCTAAATGGAGTTCGGTGTGTTCGGTGGAGCCGACTCTACTGCTCCCCCTAGCGGCTGTGCTCGCTACCGAGACCCGGCCCCACAACAATATATATATATATATATATATATATATATATATTATATATATCCATACAATATCTGTTGGAATTTCGTCTTGTATTTTTCTTTTGTATCGTTGGGGTTGTATTTGTTGCTGTTTCGGTTTGGAGCATGACATGTTCTATTCACACCTGTTTTAGAAATTTTTTTGCAAGGTGAGTGAGAGATATCTTTTCTGGTTTGTTGTGTTCATGCTTGTGTACAAATTGGATTTGGTAGTCTGTTGAACTTTTCACGTGTCTGCTAATTCAAGAGTCGTCGCTCGATGCACTTGATTGAGTTCCATGAGGCCGCCACCTCCTCCTTTCCTCAGCAGGTACATTCTCGGGATGCATTTATTTTTGTCGAACATTTTGTGGATGCTGAGGAATTTCCTTGTTCTGATATCTAGTTTGTTGATTTCCACTTGTGGCCAGTTTACTATTCTGCAGCTTTACTGGAATACTGGTTTGAGAGCCATAAAAGACGGCAGGTCATGCCATCCTTTAAGGCTTTGATTTTGTTCCTTGGGGAGAGATATGTTTTTAGGATCAGCCTCGTTCTTCACAGGTATTCTTTGATAATTGTTTTGTGCATTTTTTTTTTTTAATGACATTTTTGGTGGCCCTCTTCTTCCCCAAGGTATTTGTATTATGCTCCGTTATCTCGCTCCTGTATTGTTGTATCGAGGTCGATTGTTTTATGTTGTCTGTTTTTGTTGGTCTACCTTGTACGAGTGTGCATTTGGCACACTTATCTTGGCTAAATTCCATTTGGATGTCGTCAGAGTACCGTTTCACAAATTTCACTTGTTCCCTCGATTTTTCATCGTTCAGTGTAAAACTCCGAGTTTTAAATCATCCATGTTCAGTGGATGTGTCACCTTTCTGGTTTCTTGAGACATTCTCTTATTGCTTATTGGGGCGTATCTGTGTCCTTGCTCATTAATGACGTCACTTAGTGGATCCAGAGCCAGGCAAAACCGGAGGGGGGAAAGACTGTCTCCTTGGAAGACCCCGCGTCGTATCTTCACTTCTGGTATTTCGTTCGATCTTTCATTCCGAGTGCTGCAGGATTAGTGTGGTATTCGACAGATCCAGGGCTTTCTCAATCAGCTTGATTATTTTGGGGTTGATCTTGTACGTGCATGTTTGTGTGTATAAAATTTCTCAGGTCAATGACATCCTTTTCACTTATCCATGGTATCGGCTTGCATTGCCATTTGAGATGATAATGCTATAAATGCTGTCCAAGATTTGTCTGTCATAAGATTTTGCAAAATTGATATCTACCTAACTTGTACTTTTGCCAATAAATCAGTCCTGTTGACCATTTCCTCATGCAAGCAACGATTGGAAGAAGGTGGATCCTTAGTTGCATGAATTTAGTCATACGAGAAGATTGGTCAGACATCTATCTTCTGCCACCTGACACTCAATATAGGAAAGACTCCAATCCTTCCTCTTTGACTCCTGAATGACCACTTTATATATCATTACCTGGGACCAAAAAAACCACATTTCTTCGTATTTGCAATATCCCAAGTTAAACACACATTTTTTAAGCTCGTGTGCCTCATCATTAAACATCCTGATGAAATTACATTTCCAACCTGTCCTTGAAAGCCAGACTAAGGCTATTTTGCTGTGCCAGTCACTTTGAGACCCCACAACGTCTTCCTGCTTACTAGTATGCCGTTTCACTTGCATGAAAATCAAAAGTGTTGCTTTTCTCTTTTGGGTGGAACTCCTTGTACTACTTGGTGCTGCGACGGTACAAATTTATCATTTTAACACTCCTCCAGAGGCTGAGGAGCAAAGCCTACTTAAAAACTGCAAATACATGTAACCATTGCGTACTCACCCTTTTTAAATGGTGGACCATGGAATGCTCTCCCTTATCGCAGACAGTGGGCATGTATTTTATTATTTCTTGTGCTATGATTTCGTGCTAAAAATAAAATAGAATTTCATAATTTTACCGCCGTTGATGCAGGGTCTATTGCGCCATGTTATTTAACACGTTACGTCAGTTATTTGTGCCTGTTGTATGTGTCCATTATATCATCCTTCAAAACAGTAAGTTTCATGTTTGGAATGATTTTCAATTTTCTTTGATTGCCAGGCAGGTAGACAGTTAAAATAGTCTCACTCCTCTCTGTGCATGCATGATCGGGTCAAATTCAGAGAGAACGTACTGTTTGTTCATTTTCGTACTACGAACGTACTACGGGTTCATTTTCCGATTCATGTTCAGAATATAACATTCAATTCAAATGAAGTTGTTCCTCGATCATAAGCTGACATTTATAGACAGACAGACAAAGTGAAACAATTGCTTAAGCACGCTTTTTGCTTCGCACACACGGGGTAAAAACAATCAAGGCTCCTATTTGATGGAGGTTAATGAGCCAACATTAGAGTGGAAGGGAACAGAGAGAAATGGGGGCAGACAAACACATGTACCAAGGACTTGCCTTTGGGCAAAGCACACGATGATGATAATGATGATGATGAAACACACGTAGCAAGATCGGACTATATTGCATGTCTTTATGGGTAGATGATAGATATTGGTGAGTCACAACCTTGAAAGGCTGGAGCGAAGGGAATAAACTGGATGGATAAGGGGAAGTGACTTCACAGTGCAAAAGGCAAGGGAGATAAGAGTACGAATCGGCAGAAAGCTCCACCACCATCACCCCCACTTTTTTTTTTAATGATGCCATGGCTGGAGAATGTTTATGATCCAATTATTTAGCTTACCAGTTTGCCAGGCCTGACATTTGACTATAAAGGAGGCAGAAACTTGGAATTGGTTCAGGGTACTGGCAATATTTCACCTACTCTTCAATGAAAAACACGGTGTGATCTTCAATGACCACCAACAAACGGTGCTGGCAGACGGATGATCTAGCTTGATGTCCATCCATTGCAAGACACCCACATTGATGCATTACCCTGCGTGGGAAACACCAAGGTGAGGGTTTATACTGTACTTTGCTTGAGGTAGAACGACTGAACTGAAGAAACAGAGTACAACGTCATAGGACTTGTACTTGCCATTACTCATTGAGTCACGTTACAGTGAAGGGAGGTTTAGCTCAAATCATTTAATGGTGAGATGAGAAAATTTATTGCGTAAGATAAAGCTACTTAATGTTGGTGTATTGATTGATTGGAAATAGTGTAGTAGATAGTAGAAAAATCGTGCAAATTATGATACAAGCATCAAATTTGGCATTTAATGTTCGTCTGGGATGATGTCTTCTTTAGCATAGTCATCAAATATCTTTGAAGTGCGTGGAGGTAGGGCATTGATAAGTGCTGAGCCATCAATGATGACTGCATCTCCCCTTGGTTCTCTGGCTGGGATGTTCACTTGCGCTTCAAGAATTTCAGCCAGCTGTGACGTCAAATTTTTTTAAAGTTTTTTTTATTTTTATTTTTCTTTCAAATTTGTATTTTCAAATGGCCAATCAGGCAGATTTGATTAGAATCCCTGGAGAACAAATGTGCCAAATTTGACTGCTTGTATCATCATTTGCACGATTCCTCTCAAAAATTGCTGTTATCTGCCCCACTAAAAAGACCGAATTATCATTTACCATGGCCCAATACTATGTTCCATCGGTGAGTTAAAATACAGTAGTTCAACAGTTGCAGTAATCTGTACTAAAAACACTACACTGTGCAAAGTATAGGTTGTGATGGTAAAATGTTTTTGTGTTTTTATTTTATTTTTTTAAATTCAATTTGGTAAAGTGTTAAGGACACCCACACTGTCATCCCCAAAAGTTGTGCGTTCAAATCTGGATGAAGGCAACGTGATAATGACTTTTGATTTGCAGCTTCCAGAAACTGAGCTAGTTTTAGGAAAATCACTCCGTTGCCATTAGAATGTTGATCAAAAACCTAGCCTGTTCACTAATGACCTTCAGTGAGGAGACGATCTACCTGCCTGGCCTGGCCGATGTATGGTGCCGGTCTGTAATTTCAAATTGACCGGCAATGATGTCAGGTTTTTGAAAAGTTTGTGTGCATATATAAAGCCAATGCCGCCGACATCCTCCTCGCCAAATATTAAATAAATAAAACGATGATGTTGAAAACGGTAAATGTCCAGCAGTTACTGAAAGTGTTTATAAATGTCATGCAATGTGACATGATGCGTCATGCATAGTAAGTGATCATTTTTACCACTGACGATGTGTCACAGAAAATAGTCATTATGTGAAAGGAAATGTTGAATAACATGCGTCTATTGCCGTAACATGCGTGTTGGTAGTACGCTCTCCTACGCCGTATTTACCTGTGCCACTGAAGGTGTCTGTTTGTTTGTCTGTGTGCAGAATATCTCAGAGCTATGGACGAAACTTGGTGGACACGTTGGGTGTCTACCAAGGATGAATTCATTCAATTTTGGTGAAGATCCAAATCCGGATCCGAGAATTTTTAAGTGATCCGTCACCATTTAGAGATGGGGCCAAAAACGATTTATCGCATGATATTTAATAAAGTCGTGGGCGAGTTATAACAAAACTTGATGGATGAGTTGGTTCGGTGACGAGAACAAGCCGATTCGATTTTGGTTCAGGTCAGAATCCAGATCCGGCCAATCGGTGGGATACAAAATGTAAACCGTTCAGCCTGGCGGAGGTATGCGCTCTACCGAGTGCTGTTCTGCTTCTAAATGTATTGGGACAGTACATCTGTACTGGAAACTAACTCTCCCAACATACAAGTGTCTATTTTCTCCACACTGCAGTGTGGCATGTTCTTTACACACCTGAGCAACAGGTACTTCAACATGCAATCAATATGTCATCGTGTGGTGATTGCGGGAGTGGGAGAAGGAAGTGGAAATATGGAGGGTACATGAGTCACATTTCTGTGACATTGGACTTTGACGCGTCAACTGTGGGAAACGGAAGATAACAGGTCATACTTATGGTGTGAATGTAGGATAGATAGGCCAAAATATTGACCTGTAGAGCCAAAAAAATGAAATAAAATAAAATATAGAGGTGGAGCAGTAGTTTGTGCTTGACGTGTAACCCAGCATTTGGTACAAAGTGATTGGTGGCAATCACTCCAAAAATGTATATTTAGTCGATATTTGTAAATTTATAACTCTACGTAGTTCATTGCTGTCCCGATATTTTATAGTAACACAGTGCAGCGCGTCTTAAATGCGGGTAGCATCTACTCTCTAGTCTAGGGTCGATGAATGGCAAAACAGTCAGACGAGAAAGTGTTGTGTTGTGCTTTTGTCGCACCATTCAAGTATGTCATCCATAACAGAGGATGGACGTCAGCCTATCATCTTCTATCACTCAATTGTACATTTTTGTGTGTAATTTGTTTTTAGCATGTGACATCTTTGAAGTTATTTTATGTTTTATTCTTAATATTTTCTCGACATCATTTAGTTTTGTCGCCAGACGGTGATCTAAGGTAGTTCCATTTATCCCGTGCAGAAGTACAAAATAGGAGGGGTCAGTGTACTAGTGCATGGGTTACTAAGAAATTTTTGTGACAAAAGAGAAATGAAAACAGTACTGTACACGATATTTACCTCCAGCACCAAAGGTGGACAGAGGTTATGTATTCACTCCCGTTTGTTCGCTTGTTTGTCTCTTTGTCGCTGTCTGTCTTTGAGCAGGATATGGAGGGATTCGGACGAAACTTGATGGACTGGTTGGGTGCGTGACAAGGACGAATTAATAAGATTTTGGTGAAGATCCGGATCCAGCCTTTCAGTGGGATACAAAATGTAAACTGTTCAGCTTGGAGGAGGTATGTGCTCTACTGAGTGCCGTTCTTGATCAATCTGTAATACTCAAGTTTGGAATTACCTTTAGAATTTGGAACCTAACTCTGAATTTCTTAAGTGAAAACTTTTCCTGCATCTCCAAGTTGTTAAGTTGTGCCACAATTCGAAAAAACAAAAAAAACAAAGAAGAGTTTGCTGAATGTGGTTTGTTAAGTTGTGGCACAATAAGAAAGAAAACCTTTCCTGGATCTCGATGTTGTTTGTTAGGTTTTGAGCGTGAGCTTTCCAGGCCTTTTCTTCTTTTGTGTGCAGCACAAGGTTGTGAGTTACATCATTGTCTTAGGGTGCGGCTGGGTCGCTGATGCAACACCCTTAGTTAGAATAGAAATTTGGAATTTGTTCAAGGTGCTGGTCATAGCTCATCTACTCTTCACGAAGGACACCGTCGGATCCTTTAACATCCACCAACTAATGCTTTCAGACATTACTCCCAGTTTAACGTCCATCCGAGGGACGGGTACACACATTGATGAATCGCCCTTCCTGCGAGACACCAGGATGACAGTTTCTAGCTGGGCTGAGATTCAAGCCCAGGCTAGACGGCTCGGAGGCGAGCATGCATACCTCTAGGCTATCTTGCGAGTCCAGCTTTCAAGTGATCTTGACTCCCTGAGCTTTTGTTTGGAAGATGACAGATTATCCCATAATTTAGGCAAAACAGAGTTCATTTTATTTGGTACAAAATGTAGGCTTAATATCTGTAATCATCTTAATATTCATTGTGAAGGCTAAAACGTGGAAGGTCTCTATCTTTTGTTAAATGTCTTGGTGTAGTGTTAGATCAAAGTCTCAGTGGAGAGATGCATGCGACTTGTGTTATTCAGAAACCTATCTTAAGACTGGAGCATCTCTCGAGAAAATGTTATTTTATTTTGATGTACAAATTCAAAAATTATGTTGTTCTACTTTAATTCAACCTCATTTAGATTGTTCTGCAGCTTCTTGGTTTCACTCTGTATCCAAACGTACCACATCTTGTATTCCAGTCTGTCAAAATAAAATGGCCAGACTTACTTTTGGTGTGAACAGTAGATATCGTATCGACGGTTCTTTCAACGGTGGGTTGACAGAACCGTCAATATGATATCTAATGTTTGGCCCTATCTTTCAACGGTGGGCTCAAATTGGATCATTAGATACTGATTCTCATGTTCATCCACAGTTTGTTTAGTCCATACTGTATTTTGAAAATGATAAAAAAAATTTATGCCCTGATTGTTTAAAACCAAATGTTGCCTTTCTCAGGGGAAACAAGTATTCCGGTAATACGATACTGCTTCCTCGGGTGAAAGGGCCTGGCTCGTTCTCGTTTAGTTTTGTCACCATTCAGCTTTGGAATTGTTTACCTACGGAAGTAAGAATGTCCAATACACTTGAAATATTTCACTCGAAATTTAAAAACAAAAATTCTTCGAAACTTCCATGATACAAAGATTGGGATCAAATTTGTTCGGTGTTCCAATCTTTTGTCTTTTTTTTTAATTTTTTTTTTTAAGCGATTCTTCATAATTGAGAGATAGGGCCAAAAACGATGTACAGCATAGCACGATATTTCAAAAAAGTTGTGGACGGGCGATGACAGAATTTGGTGGAAGAGTTGGGTAAGTGGCAAGAACAAGCAGATTTGATTTTGGTTCAGCTCCAGATTCAGATCCGGCCTATCAGTGGGTTACAAAACATGAACTGTTCAGCCGAGCAGAGGTATGCGCTCTACCAAGTGCCATTGTAGTTCATGAATGTAACATGGTGGTGGTTTACCAAATCATTAAATCAATCAATCAATCAATCGATCAAAGCTTGTGGCACAATTAACAAAAACTTTTGCTGTGTTTCCATGTCGTTTGTTAAGATCTCAGATTCGCAAAAACTTCTCGTAGTCTGGCAGATTGGTGAACTCTATCAAGGAATTGTGCCTTTGGTGATGGAAGCATGAAATTTGGCACAGATTTGGGGGAGGATCCTATTTTATAGGATTATATTTATAGGGAAAGTTTTGGGCTATAGGACCATCTCAGATCTGTTTCTGTGACGGCTGTAGCAGCCATTTTAAAATGACAGTTACCATTAAATAAAGTTCCCAACATTTAAGCCTAGATATGTTAACTAGCTGTTTGGCTTCACAATATCGCACACCAGTCTTATTGTATTTTTTATTTATTTTGAAAGATGATAAATGTCTTGCATGAGCTCATGAGTCGGTTGTATAGCAGTGTACTTTTTAATTACCGTGTTTTATGAATGCAAATTACTTTCGAACGCAACAAAATCATTACTATGATGCCGGCATCAATTAAACCCACGTATAACCAAATGTAACAGAAAGTGAATGCATAACAATTTGGAGTCATTATACTAACAACCATTTCCAAAACTGAGTCAGTTGTAATGTGTCAACTTATAGCTATATAAAATATATACAATGTACACGAGTGAATATGTGGAAAAATTCCAGAATCAGATAAGGTTAGCCGATTCATGGTCACGTAGGCCTCCACACAGGCAGAGAGCAGTGCACTGTAGAGCAGCCAGCCTTCACACATCTACATGACCTCCTGCAACCTTTCTTGCAACCACAGCAAAGTAGTCTGTGGCAGTTGCAACCCTCAGGAAGAGCTGTCCACTTCACTTCCTCACCCCAATCCTCCTTTTGCATCCAACCCCATTCACCAGGGGATGGAAGCCTGGGAACAGCTACCAACATCTGCACCCAGATATGACCTGCTTGGTTGGCAGCTCTCTTAGTATGCTCCAGAAGTGCAGCCTGTCATGGGGGAAGGCCATCCATAGACCTACCTTTCTGAGAGAACAGCTGCTTCTGGACCTCATTCACCCTCACTTCACTGCTCGCATTATCATAGAGGAGCACAACAAATTGCTCCAGTCCACCCATGTGGCCATCAACAGTGCTGGGAGTGGCTGCCAAAGTGTACAATGGTGGTGTAACCTCATCAAATGCCGTCCATACTTCCCACACAGTCCTCTTACCCCTGCTGGCAAAGGAGAATACTGTGTCTCGCCCACTGAATATATGTAGAAATGGCAAGGCATTGCATTTCTCAGGTCGAAGAGCCACTGCCATGTCATAGGCTGGAAGGTATCTGAAGCCTTTTTTGTGGCAAAAGCAATCCACAGTTATGTGAGTGATACTGTGGAGTTTGACTGCTGCTATGGCCAATACCAGGATGTCAGTCTCAACTGTGCAAATCATCACCTTCGAATAGCCATGGTTGACTGCATCTAATACATGTCGGAAGATGCGTGTATCGGCCTTGTCCTGAGTACAGGGAGCAAGGACCAGTGAAGTCCCTTGGCTTGGTGCAGAGTACGTCTTTGTGGTCTATGACAATGACCCGACAATCAGTCTAAAGGGCTGCCATTTGTGTGCTGTAATGCAGTATCTGCATACGAGCCTAGGAAACATGTAGCAGCCTTTCCTGAAATAAACGTGAAGAAATAAACAAGATGTGGAAGAACATAGCATATAGTTCGATTCGCTAGCATTTTCTGGCAGCCATTTTGAAAAATGGCTGCCATGGCTATCGGGGGACAAATCTGCAATGGCCCGATAGCTGTAAACACTCTTTAGGGCATGCTCCACTCGTGTGCCAATTCCCATGCTTCTATCATGAAAGACACAATTCTCACACCAGTCCTGCCGGACTACTAGCTCATCAAGAAGACCGAAGTAAAAGCAGAAATATTGTACTGCAACAAGCATTCGTATTACTCTGAGGAAACCCCTCACTACACACGATCTTTCTTCAGCAATGTAATTTGATCAAGTGAGGCTTCGGTTTTTACTTTAATTCTTTAAACTACAATGGTGGAGTTGTGGTGCGGCCTGTGATTACTTTTAAACTCCGAGGCAGATGGAGTGCTTTGATTTTTATGTTTCTAAAGGATTCCAAGCTAAGAGGGCGGTGGGAGATGAAAACGTTTTTCCATATTTCTCGTCTGGGCTTTTCCAACATTCTTCTTCCAGATTTATACTTCCCCGACGTCATTCCTGGTCTTTGCTGTAAAATAGTGTTTTTGTGCCTTTTTGGAGTATTTTTCAAAGCTCTGCCTGCTCTTGTAAGAGTTATATTGTTGGCCGTGCATGGGATGCAACCACTTGAACCTTCACAATAAATACATTTGATGAGGTTACCCGTCACTCTCCTTTCACTTGTCATGTGACTGACGTTCTTAAAGAGACGTTCCTCCGAAATATATGTTTCTTGGTTGCAGATTCATAATGAGAATGTTTCACGAGGGAAATTCTCAGTCCACAATGGTAGCTAGAGAAAAAGAAGAGGAACATTTAACCAGAGTCGATGGCATAATGGTTAGAGCGTCCGTTTTGAGTCTCGGGAGGTTGGCAGTTCGAACCCGACCTGGCCAAGTCGGATCAAAAACATGTATTCATGGTACGTGCTGCTTCCTTGCTTGCCGCTCAGCATTTAAAAGGATAGAGCACGGACAAACAACCAGAGCTTGGCAAATGGCAACCATTGCACATGCTTGGTGGGCCTAATGGCTTCCTCCTGCGTTGAAGTACCTTTTCAGGGAACTCGTGTTATTACATGTAACATTAGTGGACGGTGTTCTCGTGGTAAGAATGTTAGTGTTTGAAACCCATAGGTTGTGGGTTGTGGATTCACCTTCAATTCCAGACATCATCACGAAGGATTTGGATTCTCAACTTCAGGTGGTGCAGCAGCTGGATTTCCATGTTGATTGTTAACTTGTCACGATTTTCCTTCACACGAAACTTCTGAAATCCCCCGAAACGCCTCTGTACTTCTTTCACTCCTCCTTGAAACCTTCGGTTTCTAACACGAGGTTCCTCATACTTTGTCCTCACCTTCTTGTTGTACTCTACAGCGACGTCATCCCTGCACTTCCCCCACTTTATCATCTTCTGACCCCTGCTCTTAACTTCCTTCCTTTTCTACATGCGTGCAACAAACACCACAGGCTTGTACTGGGTGGTACTCTCCTGCCACCACCTTACAGTCCTTGATCCTCCCCAACTATTGCTTCCTAACTACCAACAAATCCAGTTCCGTTTTGTGATGTCCTCTTCTGTAAGCATTCTTGTGGCTGTCCCACTTCTGGAAGAACGAACCACCTATGGCTAAACCATTTCTCACCACCAGCTTTCAACCCTTTCTATTCCTCGTTGTCCCATGCAAATTTACCAACACATCCCTCTTCACCCAGCTCCGCATCTCCCACGTGCGCCTTGAAGTCTCCGACAATTCACCTTCAGCTCAAACATTCCTATCATCCCCTCCAGCGTGTCCCTGAACTCCTGCTTCGCTGCCTCAGTGCTTCCCGTCTAGCTCCTACATGAGCCTTGACTTTGTATACAAAAAGAAATGCTCAGGGAAGGAAAAATACACAATAAATAAATAATGTAAATGTGAAGACCCTTCGACAGGACCCACTGTGGTGGTTGGGTACAACCCTAGTTATAATTGGTTGATGTTGCTATTTTGATGCAACATTTTAACAATATCATGAACTATACATTCTGTCACCATTTTATTGCACTTGCATCTCAGACATATGCCTGGTGTTGGCTAAATGGTTGGGGTGGTGGGCTTGGGATCCTAGGATCCTGAGTTCAAATCCTGCTCAGCTGTTGAATTAATACCAGGTGGGGTTGACTCTGCCTGCCATCCTTCCGAGGTCGGCAAAATGAGTGCCAGCTTGCTGGTATCCCGTGTCGGAGTGGCGACCCGTCCTGGATTGTAACCAGTAGCCAAGGAGACTGCATCGGCAGCACCAATGCTCTGCACATAGTATGGTTCTGATGGATGGATGGATCTCAGACATAAGCTGAGTTACTGACAATGACAATGAAATAACTTCCCAAATCGTACAGATGTTAAATACCTGAGGTTACTGGCTATCAAGCAACCATTGTCTTTGGATAGTGGCTTGGCTTGAATGACACTCTCTTTATACTCCCAATGATTCAGATTGGGCGTGAATGAGGAGTTTCAGGGTTGACAGAGACTTGGGTTTCAACATTCTCTTTAGCTTGAATCACTTTTTCGCCTTGTAGACTATCTATCCTGAGAGCAATGGATTATTTTTGCTTCAACAGAAGGTTGATCACCCAAAATGTCAGACTCTCCTTGCTTCCCACCGTGGTTAGCATACCTCGATCAACGTTCTCTTGATTCCATCCATTGTTCTATCTGTCAGATCGACACTAGCCTTCACCAGTAAGACTAGTTCTCCATTCTATCCCGGCAGCAGTCTGGAGCACTTGCAGCACAGGCAGGTCGGTGGCCTCTGTATTTTACCACCGAGACTCCTTTGGTTTATTTCTCCCTCCTCTCACAGCCCTTTGACCCTCCTCAACAACTCTTGGATGTATGCATTCTTCCAGTAATTCCATCATTGTTAAACTCCCAAAATCCAGGATGAATGCACATCTCAACTCTTTTATTCATCGATTCTCTTGTATGTGGAATGGCCTTCCAGAGGTTGTGCTTTCCCACTCTTCCCTCCAGAGCTTACGGTGCACCACGATCTCATGTTGTTCCTCATCTTTCCCCACAATCTTTATTATCCTCAATAACCCTTACTTACCCATCCCTTGTACTTTCAGGTTGCTGTGTTTCCTCTCCTACTCTGTCTCTCTCCTCTCCTCTCCTCTCCTCTCCTCTCCTCTCTCTCTCTCTCTCTCCTCTCTCTTCCTGGTTATTAATTTCCTTGCTTGTTGTGTCCAACTGTTGTCCTACTGTCAATTCATACCCTCCATCACGTTGCTCTTCCATGAGCCTCGATGTTGTAGAAAGAAAAAAAAATGGTTTCAACATATCATATTCCTTGGGAACCTGTTTTTGTTGTCATGAAAGTCACCTGTTTCACCCACACAAATCACACCGACTCTAGCTTTTCAGTTTGGGTTAATTTGGGAACTCCTGCACAGTAGCTGTTACAGTACGGTACCATGGAAGTGAATGCTGTGTTTTGACAACTTTTACAAACAATTTTGACACCAAATTACAGTACATCGCCACGACAAACTCGATGAACAATGATACGCGAACATCGTAATCTTAGTAGCCCATGAAAAGGAAAGTTGTACAGTAATGTCTTTCACTCGGGTATATGTTAAATGTGTTACATCACTTCCGCTATCAAAACCAAGAAGGTGTTTTTTGGGGTATGAGTGTGGGTGGTGGAGGGGAGGGGGGTGCTGTGGTTAAGAACTGTTGGACGCAAAAAAACATATCCAGACTACAAAGGGCACTCAGTTGAGCGCATACCTCCGCCACGCAATGCCCGATCCAATGGAACATATTGGGGCCAATACATTAAAAAAAGAATCATGATATTTATTGTTTTTGACCCCCATCTCTCAATGGTGAAGAATCACTTTGAAAATTAAATAATTCTCATATCCGGATCCGCATTTGGATCTTCACCAAAATCGAATCAATTCGTCCTCGTCACACAACCAACCTGTCCACCAGGTTTCGTCCAAATCTGTGAATAACCTTTTGAGATATCCTGTACACAAACAAGCAGACGGGTGAAAACGTTACGTCCGTTCACCTTTGGTGGGTAGACGTAATGATACCTGAGCTAGCTGTGTTATTGCATTGAATCCAATGTAATTAAACGTTGTAATACCAGGCCAAGGGAGTCAAAAACATGCAATTCAAGGGTGTCAAGATGAACTGATCTGAATTTTTCTATTTCTGTTTGTACTTATTTGTATTGAAAACTATTCAGCCTGGAAATGACAGGAGTAGTCGTGTATGAAGTTGCACACTTGCTGATTGCTGCTGTTATTGAAATGTTTTGTTGCTGATGCATCTGATTCTTTCATTTCCCTGACCCCTGTAGGCAATGTCTGCTTCTCTTCCGGGTGCCGTTGAAGAGCCATGTGAGCCTCAGCATGGAAAGCAGTTCTCTCTTCATCCTTCTCACCGCACCTCAGAAAAAACGTACCCACTGTCCAATTACAACCGATCTTTTGTATTGTTATTTTTTTTTCCTCCCAGAAATTGGCATTTGTCAGCTCAACCAACCCACTATTGTTTGTGCTAGCTCGTATAACTCACACGGCTCTTTTAGTGAAGTATATATATATATATGTCACTCCACCCTATGAAATGTCATCCAGGTTGGTGAAGACTGGATCATCTCCATGGCAACAGTGTCAGTTCATGGTACCACTCGAGGAAAAGTATCGCTGCGAGGCATGCAGAGACGTGCTTCAAGAGCCACGGCAGACGGCCTGTGGTCATCGGTTTTGCTTGCAGTGCATCACTACCATCTTGAGGTAACTTGGAGTTTAAATCAGTTACTTTTTAGCCTGATTATTGACTTGACAAGTGAACAGCCTCTTTTGATACCTGGCCTTTTGAATAATAATAATAATAATAACATGAGGTCCTTTACAAGGAACTTTGACGCAGGTGGGGGCCATTTGGCCCATCAAAGGCTGTGCTAGTTTTGCCAACCTTTGGTTGTTTACCTGGCTGCTCTATCCTTTTAAATGCTGGGCATCAAGCGAAGAAGCAGCAGGTACCATTTTTGAAGTCCTTGATATGACTTGGCCAGGGATTCAAACTGCCAACCTCCCAGACTCGGACAGAACGCTCAACCATTACGCCACTGAGTCTGGTTATATTTACCTCGGCCACCAAAGATGGATGGAGGTTATGTTCGCACCTCTGTCTGTCTCTCTCTGCCTGTCTGTCTGTTTCTATGAGCAAGATATCTCAAAAAGTTATGGATGGATTCGGATGAAACTTGGTCGACAGGTTGGGTGTCTGATCATGACAAATTGATTCGATTTTGGTCGAGATCCGGATACTAGAATTTTTTTTTTAGTGTCGAAAGTGATTTCTCACCATTGAGAGATGCGGCCAAAAGCAATATATAGCACAAAATTTCAAAACGTTGTGGACGGATTATGACAAAGCATGCTGAACGAGTTGTGTAGGTGACGAGAACAAGCCGATTATGTTTTGGTACAGGTCCAGATGCAGATCCGGCCTATCAATGGGATACAAAACCGAAACTGTTCAGCTTGGCAGAGGTATGCGCCCCTCTGAGTGCCGTTCTAGTTCAACTTGTTTATGGAATAACTTCATTATTTTTTGTTCTCCTCTTGTTTTGGGTCCTTGTTTGAAACCTTCCAAGGGCACTGCTTTGCCATATGTGTTGCCCCAACCTGCGATGTCCTGAACTAAGCTGGCTGAATTAAAAAATATTCAGTAATGACGATGTTTTCTGTTATCCCCTTTATCGTCTTTGATTGAAAGATCAGCAGTTTCAGAGTTGGTAATACTAAAAAAGCCAGGTGCAACCTCTGTTCCACAGTCCCATGCAATGAACATAGGGGCAATATCCCTGGGCGCTCACCTGGTCGCGGCTGGATAAGATAACCAAGGAATCGCTGGAAGGTGTGGATGACCCAAAAACTTTGTAACGGAGAATAAAGGAAATACCTATTGATTATTATTTTTTTTAATGCCCTGAACAAACCTTGGTACATCATGGGCGATGGAGGTTGTGGTCAAGTATCATCGGAATTGTGTGTGGTTTTAGAAAAGAAAGCAAATACATCTTTTGGGGGCAACCCCTGTAGGCCCAAATTAATTAATTAATTAATTAATTAATTAAAGTTTTTTTTGATGCCATGAACAAACTTTTGGTACATACACGGTGATGAACGTTTCAGAGAAGAAGTCAAAGGTATTTGTGGACTTACGGGCGGACGGACGGACGGCGCACCACCCCATAAGCTCCCTGGAACTACGTTCCGGGTGAGCTGGAAAGCATGGCTCAGTTCACAAGGTATGCTGTGTGCCAGTGTGGCCTTGGAGTGGAAAGAATGGTAAAGACAGTAAAACCTGCCTAATGTGTCCTCATGCCTTGCAAGAGTGCTCCGTGAGGACAATAGGCACGATGCAGGTGCTCTGATGTCAAATGCTCACCCACAAAATGTACTTTGACTGCATAAAGACAGGTTTCTTTTTCTCTCCACAATCGAATGTCTTTGTAAGGGGGGTGGGGGGTTAGTGTCTCTGTTCATTTTGCTTTAAGTTTCTTAATTTTTCATGCTTGTAATTTTTGTTCCTGCTTCCCAACAGCCGAATAGTCCACGTGCTTTCCCGAGTTGACACGGACCGAACGTTGGTTCCCATGTCTTCTGTGAATTTGTAGCAGCCTTTTTCTTCACTTCTAGTTTACACCTTTAACTATTCTTTATTATGTCCATTATACTTTTAGGTTATTTCTCCAAATTAAGCTCATGGAGTGGGTCCCGGTGTCCAGTCGTCCGTCCATACATACGTATTTTCATTAACATTTGACTAAAACATCTTCTCACAAACGAATATGGACCAAATTTGGTATGATGTATCAGGACAGCAAGATCTCATGGGGTTGTGCTCCCTATCCGGACAGTAAGGTAGGTCTCATGGGGTTGTGCTCCCCATCCGGACAGTAAGGTAGGTCGCATGGGGTTGTGCTCCCCATCCCGATCTGCCCATTTCAAGGGGGTAAAAGTGGAGTTTTGCCCCAAATATTGGTATTTCTTTCATAGAAACGTCTTCTCAGAAACTGACAACTGGATCCAGACCAAACTGGCCATGCAGCATCGTGACCGTGCCATAACCTGAAGTTGTGCTCCTCATGGCTATATCTTCCCTGGAAATGGGGCCGTGGCCCCAGGCCCGTCGCCAGGGTTCAGTATTAAGGGGGGCATATGAACTGGATGGGGGGGGGGCACAATTCTAATATTTAATTTTTTTGATAAACCGTATGCTATTGTATTCATGCAGCATTGATGCATCTATATGAGGTTGCCGTCGCATACTAACCAAATTGATCTCAGCTAGATTTAATATGTCCGATGTTTTTGGCCTAAAATTATTCGAATCCAGGAGAGCCGCAACAAACTGGCACATTCACAATGCAGATATTCAATGATTAGACAATTGGCACCAATTCCATCCATCCATCTATTGGGACCATACTCTGTGCAGAGCGTGGTGCTGCCTAGGCAGTCTCCTTGGCTATTGGGCACAATCCTGGACGGGTCGCCACTCCGCACAGTATACCAGCATGCTGGCACTCATTTGCCGACCTCAGAAGGATGACAGGCTGAGTTAACCCCACCTGGTAGTAATTCAACAGTTGAGCGGGATTTGAACTCAGGACCCGAGGATCCCAAGCCCACCACCCTAACCATTAAGCCAACACCAGGCATGCACCAATTAAGGTGAACTTATACAAGGTGTTGTCAAGAATTGGCATAAGAAAATTAATATACCAGGATACAATGACTAAACGGGGGAGGTTGGCACTTTCAGTGCACTTTCAAATAAGATACAGTAGGCTATGACCTCAATCATCACGTTAAACTATCAACAGCAAATACGACCAGCCTGAAGATACCACACAGAGGTAAGGTTATGCACAAAGCACTAGATATGGGATATGCAAAGCACCAAACACAACATTTAACTTAAACATCAGAAGTACAAAGCAGCCGACCACGGCGGGTGCTGACCACAACCACAACCGCAACCGCAACTTTTTCCTTTTCTTAGCCATTTTCGTATATCCATGTCTTTTTCTACTGCTGCGAGCTAGCGTCTCCGTGACTCGTCCTCGTGACTCGTGTCACTAATCTCACGACTCGCGACATTTGACGGTTGACGGTTTTATTTATTAAATGATGCATGCACCAAAACAGGTTTTATCTGCATAATTTTAAATGTAAGCACAATTGCAAACCATATTTTTAATTTTTATGAGAAAATTACTTTTGTAAGATGGGGGGTTGTGAAGGTCACGCGGTGCACTTCATCTTTAATTATGTAATTTATGTCTTTTCTTATTCATATTATGCTATATTACATTTATACTAACTTACAACCAATCAGGTAACCTGCTTAATAGGGCCTCCATATGAAGACGCTGATTGGCTATTCCTTAAAACTAAATGATCCACAATATATATATATGTATAACACCCACAACATCAACATTCGGCACGAGGTCTTGCGGCTGTCTATCGTCTTGGCTGCTGGCGTTGGTGCTTGCGTTATTATCTTTATCGTGGGCTTGGACTGTATTGTCTTGCCAATCGCTGTTGGAGATCCGCTGGCAAGCGCACACTTATCTCTTGACTGTTATTCAAAGAAGGATATTATTAAAGAACAGTTTATCCAAGAAGGCCTTATTATTCACAACGTTGAACATCTGGAATAAGGGTTTCAGTTCACACAGGTGAACTCTTAAATAGCAAGGAGTTCACAGTGGACGCTCGTCCTTAAACACTAAGTTGTTCACAGGGTGAAACAGGGAATAAATGGGTGGCGTACAAGTGGGGGCACCAGATGCGCCACGGGGGCATTGCACCCAAATGCCCCCCCCCCCTAGCGACGGGCCTGTGTGGCCCCTCCCTAATCCTCAGATTCACTAAAACGTATTTTCCTCACAAACTGCAATGACCGAAATGTACCAAAAATTCTGATATTTGTTTATGTAATATGTGAAATAAGTCCGAGTTTGTTTCCCTTTCTCCAGTAAATCATCGCGCATCAACTGGGAAGTTGGGAAATAGACGTGCTATTACTCCCACCTCTGGAACTGTGCTTGCACTGCCATTGTCATTCACTGATGGCACAAAATGCAATTTGTAGATCGGCTTTCATTTGACGTCGGCCGGCTGTTCGGTGAGGTGTTTTAAGATTTGTTTCTTCCCCCGCTAGCCGATGTGGGTTCAATTGCCACGGCTGCTCGCTCTCACCAACCCACACCTGGCAAGTGTGGCAGGTATGCCAAACACCCACTCGGCACTCGGTGAATTCGACCTTCGTCCCGCAGTGGACTGAAATAGGCTCGTTTAAGGTTTTAAGGTATTCATTTGTTTGAAACAATCCACGTTGAGTGTTAGAGCTAAATGCTTCGTGTGCACCACTTTTATTCGATCGAAAAAGGGATTGCGTAAACCATTCCAACTTCATGAGGGATTTCCATCCTGCATTGTTATCGACACTTATATTATGGGATTAATGCATTTGCCCAGAGACTTGCTTCGTCGTTGTCTTCTTCTTCTTTCATATGCAGCACAAGTGTGCGGGGTAGCATCATTGGCTCGACTGTCGATTAGCATATTCCGAAGACAGCAGATTTTGAGGAATGCGAGCTCTAGTCCAACTTAAAAAATCCGACCTTTTTTATTTTTTTTAAACACTATATCAGACATTAGGCTGGCTGGATAGCCGTGAAGTATGCACACTCACCTCTGAGCTGTCTCGCCTGGGTTCGAATCTTGACCCCGCCATAAACTGTCATCTCGGTGTTTTGCATGCAGGGTGATGCATCAAGGTGTGTGTCATCCCTCCTGGTTGGACATTCACCTGGGTGTCCTATCGGCCAACATTATTTGGTGGATGTTAAAGATCCCTCGGTGCCCTTCACGAAGAGTAGGCGAGCTGTCGCCGGCACCCTGAACAAATTCCAAAGTGATCAAACGGGCCAGAATCTTTCCCGGCTAAGCCAACGAGGTGGGAATAATTGTGGCGATTGAAGACTCGTTCTATCAGACATTGATTCACTGAAAAAAAAAACCCATTTTATGTTAGTTTTGTGTGAGGTTTGTCCTATTGATTAAAATTGTGAGAGGTCTTGCTCCCTGGCCTTTTCGGACCGCAACACTGAAGTTTGTTTCTGGCTGTCCATGTTTCACGGTTTTTAACGTTGCGCAGAATGTGTTACAGGTGAAGGGCTTTTCATTCACTGATGGCACGAATGGCCTTGGAGAACAATGGGACATTTGCTAAGTGTTCTTCCGCAGAGTGACGATATTTAAAGACAGGAAACACCTTTATTTTAATTTTATTACCTACACCACCGAAGGTGAACGGAAGTTATGTTTTCACCCCTATCTGTCTGTTTGTCTTTGTTTGTCCGTTTGTCAGTTTGTTTGTTTGTTTGTGTACAGGATATCTCAAAAATGTTGTGCACGGATCTGGATGAAATTTTGTGGACAGGTTCGGTGTACGACAAGGACAAATCGATTCAATTTTGGTAAAAAAAATCCGGATCCGGATACGAGAACGTTTTTTAATGTGTAAAGTGATTCTTCACCATTGAGAGATGGGGCCAAAAACGATAGGGAGCATGATATTTCATAAAGTTGTGGATGAATGACAAAACTTGTTGGCTGAATTGATTAGATTACAACAAATGAGATTTTGGTTCAGTTCAGCAGATCTGGCCGATCTGTGGGATACCAAGCGTAAAACTGTTCAGCCTGGCGGAGGTATGCGCTCTACTGAGTGCCGTACCAGTTTTTTTGCGTTTATGCTCTTTTGTTGTCAGTTCAAGTTCAAATCTGCCTTGCGATGGACATGGCTGTGCTGAGAGTATGGTTTGTGCAGCTTGTGAAGGTCAAACATGCCCTCACTTGGGGGTTTTCAGTTACATGTCATAAAAAGTTTTACTTTCAAGAAATTTGATTTTTCTAACAGTAATAGCAGCTGGCAGGATAGCCTAGAGGTACACATACTTGTCTCTGAGGTGTCCAGACAAGGTTTGAATCTCGACCCAGCTATAAACAGTCACTGTGGTGTATCGTAGAGGCGAGACTTCAACCTGTGTGCCGTGCTCCATGTGGACGTTAAGGCCGAAGATCAATCCACCAACACTAGTCATCGTTAGATGTTTAAGATCCCACTGTGTCTTTTGCACAGGAGTTATCACCGGAAACCTGAACAAACTACAAATTGCTGCCACCTTCGGTTGAATGTCAGGCAAGGCCAGCTGGCTTGTGGAAGGCTTTGGCCAAGAACATTCCCCGGCCAACCCCACAAGAAGGCGGCAATAATTGGGGCCGTTGAAGGAGTAGTTTAGTAGCAGTTCGCAAAGAGGAGCAGGGAAGCATTTATTTTTGGACAGTCAACAGCAGGTTGAAGCATTAACTGCATTCAAATGCCACTGACTGCATTCCCAGTGCTTCCTACCCCCATCAGAAATGGTTCGCAAAAACTGCTGCCCTGGTCTTGCCCAAGGGAAAGGGTGCAGGTCGTACAACCTTTGCATTTGTATGAATGAAGAAGAAAATAGTTGGTTGCTGATTTTATTTATTTTATTTATTTATTTATTTTTGGTGAATCATGACCCTTCCCAACTACAGTCATCGGTTTGCTGCTCTTGCGTCAGATGTTGAAATCGGCCGTTCCATCTGCAGGGATTAAAATCCCATTGGTATCTCCGAATAAATATACCTTCCGACTTTCGCGACTTCGCTTGTCATTTTTTTTCTGAGTTTATGAACCACGTCTGAAGCGGTTAATTCCTGTCGTTGCAGCCAAGCCAGACCTGCTTGCCCGATAGATGACGAGATACTGCGGCCAGATGAGGTGAGCAGATATTTGTTCATGTGGGACGATGCACACACATTCGGTAATATGCTGTGCTGGACATGCTATCGGCCTTCAGCAGATGCAATTCAAGGGCGGTGGTCTCCGAGTGCAGTTTGTCAGGATCAGCACTTGGTTTGTTTGTTTATTTATTTATTTATTTATTTATTATTTTATTTGGAATGACGAACTGATTCCCGGAATCGCGATGTACATTACAGTACGATTTTCGTATTCATTGGTTTGCTTGGCTATATTGGATTTGAAACCTGCCACTTCGATTTCTCGTAGCAGCTATCCAACTGCGCAGCTTGCAGTCGGTTGTGGTCCACTGGGGTTTTCCCATTGCATCTTTAACTTCCTTCCTCTGAACCTTATTTTTTTTTCCTGAAAATCTCACTTTGTCCTGCTTGCTTGCCAGTTTCCAAATCCGCTTGTAAAGGTTTGGATCATTTGTGTTAGTTATTTCTTGAACGTAAGAGTGAATGCAATAATGCGGTTGTCTGTATTTTCATCCGTTTAACTCGTAGTATCGAGTTTTATTGAACCTCAAAGAATGCTTGGCTTGTTTGGTGTTTCCATCTGGGCTCATGGCTCATGCCGTCGGGATCCAGGTTCAAGCCCCATATACAGCGCTGTGTTGATGTGTCTGCTGTTTATTGTCTTTGTAATTCAGGCTAGCCTCTTTGTACATTGATATTTCCTAATGTCCATTTCCTGCGTGAGATTTATGTGCAAGTTCCTTCCTTCCGAAGCCTTAGAATCTTAGATCATTGTAAATAAATAAAAATTTTATTACGGTATAAACTTACATTTCACCATATTTCGGTGTGTTCGGCTAATTGGCATCTTGACTGTCCAGTGGTAAGGGGTCATAAGTTTCCTATTTGCACACTTCGGTTGGCCGGTTGATATAATGAGACGATGTTTAGAAAAGGAAGAGAAGGAACGATTACACAGAGACGTGAAGGTTGCAGCATCCACCAGTCGGCATTAGACGGCACCTGTTGCCAAGAAAATGAACCAAAAAATTGCTTACCAAGTGGGGAAGAGTTCAAGCAAGTTGGATGACGGACAAACAGACAAAGGAAGTATCTTGATCACCAGTGTCATTACTTTGCTTCAACTTCTTCTTCTTTCGTATGCGGCACATGCCTGTGGGGTAACGTCATTGGCTGAGGGCATGGCTGTGCCGCTAATGCAATGCCTTTGTCAGTTAGAACAAGAATTTGTAATTTTTTTCAGGGTGCCGGCGATAGCTCGCATACTCTTCACAAAGGACGCATAGGTCCACCGACTAATGCCAGCAGACGGGATGCCGGTTTAACTGTCCTTCTGAGGGATGACGGACACATTGATGCATCACCCTGCCTGTGAAACACCGGGATGACAGTTTATAGCTGGGTCGGGATCCAAACCCAGGCTAGACAGCTTAGAGGCGAGTGTGCATACCCCCTCGGCCATCCTGTCAGCTCTTGCTTCAACTAATATGCCGCCATTGATGGAAATTCTGACAGCATTCCTGAAAGAAGCAGCTCAAAAGTGCATTTGTGCCGCATGTCCTCGGCGAGGCCATGTGGAGATCTCACCATGTACGGGTTGGGATGTTGTTGAGCATCATAATAACACCACAGCTGAGGTTCTAATAGCTTTACCACTGAAGGTGTCAAACTTGCTTTACATTGGGTATCCATTACTTGTCATTAAGTATAACTTGTGGGCCCGTTGGTCTGATGGACCAAATTTTCATTGGTCTTCACAGCCTTACCTGCCTGCTGTACTGCTTGAGTATTAGCTTGCCTTTCACCAAGCCCAGATGTGCTTGGGGCCAGCACAGGGATTTATATCCATCCATGAGGACCATACTCTGTGCAGAGCGTTGGTGCTGCTGAAGCAGTCTCCTTGGCTATTGGGCACAATCCTGGACGGGTCACCACTCCGACACAGTATACCAGCATGCTGGCACTCATTTTTCCGACCTCGGAAGGATGACAGGCAGAGTCAATCCCACCTGGTATTAATTCAACAGCCGAGTGGGATTTGAACTTAGGATCCTAGGATCCCAAGCCCACCATCCCAACCATTAAGCCAACACCAGGCATACAGGATTTATATGTTCATTATTATTATTGCCAAATGCTGCTAATATTATTATTATTGTAAATATGATTTGTATTAATTAATATATGCTTTGTTACAATGTTGTCATTGTTTTTGTTATTTTTTTTATTTTGTAATTGGAATTGACGATAATTGGAATGCCATGCCATGGTTGAAGGACGTATTAAGCTGTTTAATATACTTTAACATGGGAATTCAACTTTTTTATTTTTATTTTTGTATTTAATTTGCCTAATCAACTCATGAGGTCATGACGATCATTTTGGTGTATCACGTTCCACAATAGAACGCTCGAGTAGAACTCTACAAAAAAAAACATGACACACACACACATCCATTTATAGTAGTCTTTTGAAGGGTCTTTTGGGTCCTTGGGGACTTTTGGGTCTTTTTGGTCCTCTGGGTCTTTTGGGTCCTCGGGAACTTTTAGGTTGTATCGGTCTTTTGGGTCTTTTTTTAAAGTCATCTGGTTCTTAAGGGTCTTGGGGGGGGTCTTAAAGGGTGTTCAAAGGTCGAAGGGGTCTCAGCAGTCTGAAGGTTCAAAAGGTACATTCCAATAGTGTGTAATTAATGAATATGCGGTACGTATTTAATAGACATAAAGTATGCCTCACACACACACACACACACACACACACACACACACACACACCTCATCCATTTATGGTAGAAATGATAAAGGCTGACGGAAGAGCTACATGACAGTGTGAGTGGTGAATGCACTGAAAATGGAGCGGAGAGGAACAGGCAGATGAGGGGGCACAGGCAAACACTCAGAGAACAAGACCAGAGAAGAACAAGACCAACAACAATCTGTCATTTAGAACAACCGGCTTCAACTATTAAAATCTCAATAACTCGCTTTATGAACGCAGACAATAAATGTGGCACGTATTAAGAGCCACGTTGCCTGATGTGCAGGGTAATTTTAATTGTAGTGAGTGGCATTGTTTGTTGGTTTTTTTTTTCTAGACGGTCACAAGTGTTCCATTGGAACTTTCTTGGTCACCATTTCGTATTGCAGTCGAACGTTTTGCCGGTACTTGTTACACATTCGGCATTTTCACAACTTTGAGTCACAGCAACTGCCATGTCGACGCCACTGTGATTTCAGGAAATGTATCTGCCTTCCCGTGTAGGGTTAGCGGGTGCCTCGCTTGGCAACATCCTTTACCTGCGTACGATTGTACCTCCAACAGGTCTTCACGGACAACTGTTGTCGGAGAGAGATCCTGGTGCTGAGAGTTCATTGTCCCAATGAGAAACAGGGCTGCAAAACAACGCCCTCCCTCAGTACTCTCAATGTGAGAACTTGCATCTTTGTTTCTGTTTTGAGTGCAGCTGTTGATCACACTTGTTTCGCAAGTAATAAGCGGAGACTTGTTCTTTGTCTGTCTATGTTGTGCTTGTCTGTACAGTCTTGTGGGACTTGGACACCTCTGATAACCCCGACACGTTTCGCAGTTAGCAGTTTACTTGTCTCTGAGCTGTCTAACCCTGGATTTTGTAATATGTCAGCTGAAAGGCTATAAGGCTCGTCTAATATGTACTACAGGCTGTGCTGATTGTGCAGCTAGCTCCAAGTAGAAAATTTGGTCAAGGGTACGAGCACATGATGACCCATTCTGGAGAAGATGCACATGCAACCTAAATGGAGATGGGACGTCCAGCTGTATGTTCCCTTTGAAGGACTGCATCCTTGTAGGTCGAGAGCCGCCCTGTTGGCACTCCAACAGAATGGTAGTTTTCAATTCTATAAAGGTTATTACTTACAGGTATCCCAAACGAAATGACTTGATGGCAGCCGTGCCACCCACCGAGATATCCCGACTGGAGTGGAATCTCATTAAAATATTATTATGTTTTTGGTACAAAGCCATTGGAGGATGTTGCACCATGGAGTATCTTCAAAGAAAAAAAACATTCTGACCCATCTGGAACTCAAACAACCCACATGTCTTTTACAAAAGCAGGTCTTTGGGCGAGTAGCTTGGCCACGTAGACCCTGCCAATAAATGAGGCAAACATAATAATAATAATAATAATAATAATAATAAACAAGTTTTGTGGACCTGCCAGACGAATAACAAATTTCCACTTTTATCCTCAAAGTTGTTGAATTTGAACGGTGTGTGTGTGTGTGTGTGTACACACGTACGTGCATGTCCATGTATGTTCCCATTGGTGGCATGAATGGCCTTTTCCTTTTGTTAAATTTCTTTTTGTTTATCCTTGTACCCTTCTCCCAGGAACACCTTTCAAATTGCCAATGGGAGCCTGTTCAGTGTTCCTTCCACGGCTGCCCTCAGAGACCCCTTCGCAAGTACCTCGAGCAACACATCGCGAGTTGTCCGTTGCGCCAGCAGAGTTGCAAGTTCTGCCTTCTGCCGATTTCTCTCACAGACACTAAGGTGTAGTTGTATTCCCCTTGTCAAGGTTAAAATTTCCCCAAAATTTCCCAACCTGAATACCCATGTGCCATTGAGCCGCAAGAAACCAGTTTTGATTTTGGGCTCCGTGCCATCACAAATATACAAAGGAGCATCCCTTCCTTTCCTTTTCCACCCCACACCCTCCCCTACCCCCAATCGCCACCACTCTTTCTTTCACTTCCAATTTCTTATTTGTCCCTCTACCCTTTCCCTTCACGGGTTTGAAAACTTTTTTTCTCTTTTTTTCCCCATCCTTCACCATAATCAATCTTACTATCGTGTCTTTGCCATTCTATCGACCTTGCAAGAAGAACCCTCGTAACAATAAATGATTAATTTGGTGTTGGTTCTAACCGACTTGTTGTTTCCCTCTTTTACAACTTCTACACCTCTGCAGAAACACTACGAGACACAGTGCCAGAAGTACCTAATCCCGTGTCCCAACCACTGTGACAAAGGAGACATCCCAAGAGATGAGGTTGGACCGTCTATTCCTCCACGTGTTCTTTGTCCTTGTCACAAGACGCTTCATTTTGCTTATTTTTCTTCATGATCCTCCTTTTAGTTGTACAAGCTCTGATTATGGTAGTTTCCAAGAGGAAACTCAGGATTTTGTGGTGTGAGATGATGTTCGTTTGATTACACTGTTGAAGATGAAGTTACGATGTCTTACTTGAGGAATTCCAAAATATGCTTGTCACGTTTATCTCGCCGTTCCCTCTAAAGTCTAAAGTGTCATCAGCTGTAATTAGAACGTCCTGTCAATTTGCATGTCTTTCCACGAAATTATATATTTAATATAATATTGAGTTCCCTCCCTTTCAAGGAACTTCAGCGAAAGAGCGGGCCATTAGGCCCATCAAGCGTGCTCAATGGTTGCCAACCTATGGTTGTTTGCCCATGCGCTATACTTTTAAATGCTGAGCATCAAACAAGGGAGCCGCACGTATCACTTTTCTCTTTAACATGACTCGGTTAGGGTTAGGTTTGAACCGCTGACCTCCTAGGCTCAGAGTGGACACTCCAGTCATTATGCCACTGAGTCTGGTTATAATATTCTTCCACAATCATTTGCTCTATGTATTCTGTGTGCATGTGTATGCACTTTCGATCTTTTTATTTTTTGCTTCCACTACTTTCTGAAATTTTCACCCTCACACCTTCATTTTGCATCGTTGCACGGTGTGGAATGTGCTGTCGGACCGTTTTGGTACACAACACTATGCAGGGATGCACGGCACATGATATTGTCATTTTGTATCGAGGACCATACCCAATCAGTCCAATTGATGAGGATCCAGCCTGGTGCAACATTATGAGATGGATCATTGACTTTCGGTCATTTTGTCATTGAATTTCCATTGACACATCTGACGTGAAGATTGGAGGAAGCTTATTTTTGTTATTATATTTGCTTACTCTCCTAAAAGCATGGGTGGTTTAATTAATGCGAACAGAATAAACTAGGAGGGCAGTCGGTTGAGCGCATACCTCGCCATGCAATGCCTGATCCAGTAAAACATATCAGGCCTGATATATATATTTAAAATATAATGCTATTTATCGTTTTTGGCTCAATCTCTAAATGGTGAATAAAATTATATCTCACTTATAAAATAATAATATTCTCATGTCCAGGTCTGGATTCAGATCTTCCACAAAACCTAATCATTTCGTCTTCATCACACACCCAACGTGTCCACCAAATTTCATCCGAATCCATTCGCAACGTTTTGAGATATCCTGCACACAAACAAACAAACAAACAACCAAACAAGAAAAAGACACGATACTTGCAAACCCCCCACCCATTCTCCAAAGGTTGCCATGGATACATGAAATTGTCCATTTAATAAAGATTAAAATTCACAATCTTAATCAAAGTTCAGGTCAATTGGATGAAAATTGATGATTTTTCAGACTGAAATTGATTTTAGAAGTTTGACCTTGAGTTGACCTTTGACCTTTTGGCCTCAAAATAGTTGATTTCCAAATTGAACAGTGTACTATGAAATTGCTGCTTAATTTTCAGGTTAATCAGATGAAAATTGACAATTTTTCAGGTGAAATTTGATTATCGTAGAAGTTTGAACCTGAGTTGACCTTTGAACTTTTGACCTCAAAAAATAGTTGATTTCCCAATTCAGTGATGGACTATGCAAATTGTATTCAACTCTCAAGTTAATAGGATGTAAATTGACGATTTTTCTGTTGAAAATTGATGATTTTAGAAGTTTAACCTTGAGTTGACCTTTGACTTTTTGATCTCAAAAATAGTTGGTTTCCCAATTCAATGACGCAATATGCAAATCTTGATGACCTTTGACCTCGAAATTCAATAGACTTCTCACTTGAGACGACCTCTACAACTTGGTAAAGTTTCATGACAATCGGTTTATAATTGTGACCTGGAGGCGACAAACAGACAGACGGAATAACAAAATGGACTAACCAATATACTTGAAAAATCTTCGATTTTGCAAGTAACAAATAGAAAGGGGTGAAAACATAACCTCCTTCACCTTCGGAGGCGGAGGTAACAAAAAAACAAACCCAAAAACAATCATTCCTAACTTTGCGTCTTAATGTCATGATGAACCCCAAACGGACGTACACATGCACTGTCTGTCTGGTTGCTTATGACGTCACTGATTGTGGTGTATTTTTCGTGCCGTAGGTTGTCACAGCTCGGGTAAAGCCTTGGAGTGCAAAGGTCATGTCATTGTGCCCTGCAATTACATACCATGCTGTTGTAATTTTTGGTTAAATGTTTCTTTCTTCATGTGTTGAGCCTTGCTAACTGCAGACCCCTGTATTGCAGCTACCCACTCATCTCTCATGCTGCCCGTACAGGCAGGCCGAATGCTCTTTCAGCACCTGTGGCTGCATATACAAGGTTTGGCATCATGTCTTGCGTCTTACATTTTCATTTCCACAACCTCCTTTTGTAACCTGCGCATTGTTTGTCAAAAACACACATTTTATACACTCCGTGCTGTTGAAATCTTTCCTGTTTTCTGTATTAAACATTTCTCTGTTGCCACCCATCCCAGGGAACTCTGCAAGGTCTTAAAGAGCACGAGGAGGCTGCATTGCAACACCACCTTGCATTGGTCACCTCTCGAAACACCGACCTCGAGCTCAAGGTCAGGATACATCGATATTCTCTACAGTGTCTCGATCAGAGCATTCAAACACAAAACATGATTTGCCTTGATCTAACTTGTGCTTGCAAATCGTTCTGAAGGTGATTGAAAAACCTTAAATTTATATATTTATTTTTGACTGACATTTTTTTTGTTCCTGAGTAATGTTGAGTTATGGGACCATCATATCATATGCAGCGGTGCGTTTTAGATGCTGTTTATGAAATTAGGAAGTTCATATCCATAGCTAATGGTTTATTATCTCCGCCACCGAAGGTGGACGAAGGTTATGTTTTCACACCTGTCTGTCTGTGAGCAGGATATGTCAAAAAGTTATGAACGGATTTGGACGAAACTTGGTGGACGGGTTGGGTGTGTGACGAGGACAAAATGATTCGATTTTGATGATTATCCGGATCTGGAGACGTGAATTTTTCAGTGATTCTTCACTATTGAGAGATGACGCCAAAAACGATATATAGCACGATATTTCAAAAAGTTGTCGATGGATTATGACAAAAATTGGTGGATGAGATGGTTAAGTGACAAGAACAAGCTGCTTAGAGTTTGGTTGAGGTCCCGATTCAGATCTGGCCTCTCGGTGGGATACAAAACGTAAGCTGTTAAGCCTGACGGAGGTATGTGCTCTCCTGAGTGTCGTTCTTCTTATTACTTTCCAGAAGGTCCATATATAATGGTTTATTGATTGCTCATCGCCTCACAGGTAGCAGTGCTCCATTCTCAGTTAGTGGAGCGTGGGCAGGTCATCGAGCAGCTTGTGCAGAAAGTGCGGCAGCTGGAACGGGAGATTTTAGCTCAAGGGCAGGCTGGCAGCAAGCAAGAAGCTCGGCTGAGCAACACACAGGTAATGCTACCTGTGCTGCACCACGCAGCTCCGAATGATGCCGTCCAGTCACGTTGAGAAAGTGTCCTCATGGGCCATTTCAGCCATTATTTATGTGTTTGTTTTTTTGTGTTTTTTGCTTAAAAGTGCGCACCTGCCTGGTGTTTCTGCAGCGAATGCTGGCGATGCAGACAGAGAAGCTTCTGAAGCTGCAAGATGTGATCCAGCTCTCTTCCAAGAATGATGATCAGCATTTTCTGCACAAAGGTGTGCAAAGCATGCGGGACGATATTGCGAATCTGAAGGCACGCGTTGAGCGCTTCGAGGAAAATCGTACGAGCCGAACCCAAGATGAAAATTTTGGTGAGTTTAACTGCCCTCGGGGCAGTTACGTTCATGGGGAGATCGTGGGGCAAATTTTCATTTTTCATAAACGTATCTCTCGACCGGTTAAGTAGAAGCACAAACAGATGAGATACAAATATGTTGGGATGCGATGCCAAGGGTGTCACGTCTATCACTATCTCAGGGACAATGGAGAGTTCCTTGAACCGGCATAATGAGCAGCTGAGGCAGCATGATGCACGGCTTCTCGACATGGACCTTCGCTTCCAGGTCATGGAGACTACGAGCTACAACAGCAAGCTGATCTGGAAGATACGTGACTACTCTCGACGGAAACTTGACGCTGTCACTGGCAAGACGCTATCGCTGTACAGCCAACCTTTTTATACCTCAGCTTTCGGGTATAAAATGTGTGCTCGTGTCTATCTTAACGGAGATGGCATGGGACGTGGCACACACCTCTCGTTGTTTTTTGTGGTTATGCGTGGGGAGTACGATGCTTTGCTTCCCTGGCCTTTCCGTCAGCGAGTGACGCTCACCCTCATGGATCAGGGGGTTGGGCGGAAACACCTGTCGGACACGTTCAAACCGGACCCCAGCAGCACGAGTTTCAGCCGCCCTGCATCGGACATGAACATTGCATCAGGCTGCCCATTGTTTGTTTCTCACGACTTGCTGAAAACCGGCTCGTACGTGTGTGACGACACGATATTCATCAAGGTGGTCGTGGACAATTCTGATCTTGCTGAACCATAGCTCTTTGGCTACTGTTTAAAGTTATTTTTTGTTTTGGTTAACCGCATCTGGTGGTTA
Source organism: Eptatretus atami (assembly GCA_035128595.1). NCBI lineage: Eukaryota > Metazoa > Chordata > Myxini > Myxiniformes > Myxinidae > Eptatretus > Eptatretus atami. The sequence continues at coordinate 105,018,973 of CM068952.1, forward strand.
CCTATTAGTAAGTCCAGTGGACTGGAATCCTACTTGTTATGAGTTCAAATGCTGCTTTAGGCAGCAGTGATGAGGATGTGGATTCGAAGCTTCTGGGAACTGACCCGGTCTCAGGAGAATTGCATCACTGTTGGATGAGCTGGCTCATTAATGACCTTGGTGGATCTGGTCGAGTCGACACCAATTCACACATGTTGGCTGACTCATTGCAGCTTTGGATTGATATTAAATTGCTACCGATGAAAAGGCACCATCAGCAGAAGTCTCCTGATAAAAACAAATGGCAAGCAGCTCTTTCTGTTAAACTAAACTGGCAAACGGTTGTTTTGCAGCCGGATTAAATATTCGAGGAATATTAGTCCATGTCAAGGCTCAGGTCCGTCTGTGTTGGTGGAAATTCAAATGATAGGTTTTATCAACTTTAAAATTGACAGTTTAGACCTCCGTGGGAAGCAAAGTACTTCCCATTGCGGTTAGCAGTCCTTTGTTAACCTCCGGTTCATAAACTCTAGATATCAGACTGTAATCTGTAATTGGGTTGGCAGGATCGTCTGGAGGCATTCACCTTTGAGATGTCTAGCCTGGGCTTGAATCTCAGCCTGGCTATAAACTGTCACCCTGGTGTTTCGCATTCAGGGCGATTCATCGATGTGTGCGTCGTCCCTCGGGAGGACATGGATCAAGAGGATCCATCAGGCAGCACTTGGTGTACATTTTAAGATCTCACGATCACGTTCGTGAAGAGGATATGAATTATTACCGGCACTCTGAACAAATTACAAATTCCTGTCGCTTTCAGTTGAGTCGGAGTGACGATCCGTCCGGCATTCATTGTTGCCTTGAATGGCACGCAGCTCGATCACGACTATGGGTCCATCGTTATTATTACCCTCACATATATAATTTCATTCGAATCATTTTGGTTCAAGGAACTGTATTCCCAAAATACACCAGACCATGTTATCGCGATCGAAGAATGGGGGAATGGAAGATTTGTTGAAAATGGAAGAAACTTTTGAACTTTCTGTGTAGTGTCCCACGCACTCTTTTTCTTCTCTTATGATCTAACTGCCCACCTCACTGACCTTCCCTCCCCCACCCCCTACATTTTTGTGTTTTTAATCTACCATTCTCTCAACTTTCCTTCTCATGTTCCTCCTTTGCATACATAATATGTAGATGCCTTCGAAGACTTCCCAGTGCAACTTGATGTGATGAGCCATTATGCACTTTGTGCTCCTTGAAGAAATCCAACCTACAACACAACCAAAATGCATTGGTCATCTTTGCCGGTTGTTTCACTTAACTCAAGTGGATCGAGTTAATGCTAAATGGTTACGGACACGCAGAGCGGTAAGGGTCATTGCAAGTACCTCATTGTTTTGGGGCAGGTAACTTTTTGTTGTTTTGTTGTTGTTGCAACACATCGACGTGAGCTTTTCATCTTTGGCGAGCCGAGGTTCCATGTCCCCTTGGCATGATGCCGCTGCACTTAAATGGGTGTCGGTTGATTGTCTTAACAATGTGAATTTCTTGAGAAACAGACGTGACGGCCAGAAGCAGCGCACTTCTTATCCTCACAATCACCTTTGTGCTTTGGCAACAGTTTTACTTTGGTCTACGTGGCAGGAACCGGTGCGTTTCACAGCCACGGGGGAATTTTTTCAATCTGTCCCGTGGTATGTTGGAGTTTAGATCTCTTGTCACCTGTCATTTTGGGATGGCTTTTTACCGTATGTAACCTGTTATACCTGTTTATTGTTTAAACATTTTTTTTTACCTACAGTGATTGCATACTGTAATTGGAAATGCAGCACAGCGCCTCGCACCACCATGACCGTAACCCTCACAGCTTTACAAGGGAGAGTCAACTTTGTATTTAAATAAGTTTCAAACTTCTGTGTCGAGTTTTACCGTCTTCATGGTTGTGGGGGAAACGTGATGAATTCCCCTTGTTGTATAATAATGATGACAAAGAATTGTAACTTTGCACCATGGTGGAAAATCTTCCCTTCAGGAACTTTGACAGGTTGGGCATTTTCGGTTTTACCATGGTGCTTTATTAATAACTTTAACACATGTAAATACAAAGATATAGTTTTGTACACAACAAGCCACGCTATTGTAAATGATGCTGAACGAGTGCGAGAAATTATACGCGAAAATAAATTGTTTTCAGCTGCAGACTTGATATGTTGTTTGGTTTTCTTTATAACTGGGAAGTCAAATGCACGGAGCATTATGAGCCATCACTTATCCCTTATTCTGTTTAGCTATGGCATGAGTCACTTATTAGCCTCACCTTGAATTAGGAATTGGGGTTACTACTACTACTACTACTACTACTACTACTACTACTACTACTACTACTACATCTACATTATTCATTCCCAACTTCTTGGGGTAGCAAGGGAACGTTTTTTGGCCCAAGTCTTACACAATCATGCTGGCTAGGCCAGAAGTTTTCCTGAAGGTGATTTGGGTAGGAGTGTGCAATTTGTTTGAGGTTCAGGTGATAACTCCCCTTCTCATGGCAAAAGACACTGCGGCAGTGCATTCGTTAACACGGTGACTGTGTGACATTGTTACGTCCACCACTGAAGGTGGACGGAGGTTGTTTTCACCCCTGTCTGTCTGCTTTGTCTGTCTGTCTGCCTGTAAGCAGGATATCTCAAAAAGTTGCAGACAAATTTGGACAAAACTTGGTGGATGAGTTGCGTAGGTGACGAGAACTAGTCGATTCGATTTTGGCTCAGGTCTGGATGGAGATCCGTCCTCTCGGTGGGATACAAAATGTAAAATGGTCAGCCTGGTGGAGGTATGTGCTCTACCGAGTGCCGTTCTTGTTGTATTTTCATTCACCCCAAGTTAAACTTCAAAGGTAGCTTTCCTTCCTGGTAGATTGTGGGTGACTTCACGAGTTGTAGCTACTGGCCTGAACCATGACCGTAGTGATGTTATTCTCAATAACTACACTTGATCTTGATAATTACATTTGATATTCTTGATGTGTTAACAGAGATCTGATAATGAACATCACTCATTTATTCTTCTTCCATGATGTTAGTTAATTGTTGTCGTTGTGTACATTATTGTCACCCAGTGAATGAAATTTCAAACTGCTGGGCGACAACGTTGTTCATCTTTCATTCACACTTGTGGTGTCTTTGGTTCGTCCAGGATCCAAACCAAAGATGATAAATGATTGTTATCAATGTAAGTCAGAAGGAGAGTAAATTAGAGAACACTAAACAAGAAGTTGATGATATTGAAAGAATAAGGTTCACAAAATAAAATTATATCGAGTGTCAGGTGTGACATTGTACTCGGTACGAAATAATTTTTGACACAGAGACTCGTCGAGGACCAGAACGACGTCGTGAAGCGGTTCGAGCTGTTTCTCGAGGCACAAAGTACAAAACGGATGATTGGCTCGACACGAGATGCGGTGGAGGGACTTTTTGCGGAGACCTCTGTCACACATTATGTGATGAAGTCATCGGACGCTTCGCTTGTGGAAACCTTCCTGTCCCATGTGATGTTGCAGACGGCACTGGAAAACTGTACCGTCTGATGAAGATTTCTGTGCCTGGAACTGCATTCTCCTAGATGGTACATGCTTACCTGTCACTGGCTCCTCACAGTAATGGGCACGAACATGCTGTTTCATGTCACACTATTAAAACGGTCTGGCTACTCGAGAGAGGCAATCGACAGTCCTAGGTCGGCACACTTTGATCCCCGATCTGTCGTGGTGAATTTTTTTTACAGAAGAAAAAAAACTTTATCACAACTGAGACTTCATCAAGAAATTATTTGCTGAAGACAGACAGCACTGTTTGACGATTCTTTCGGATGACTTGCCTCTATTGATCGTTCTCAGTTCTAAGTGTAAATATATATATTTATTTATTTTTTCCCCCAAATCACCAATTTTTTTTCGAACCCTTCATGGTGCCCAAAAAAGTGAGCTCTTTAACGTCCGTCGTCCACCATTGCTGAATTGGAGACTGGTTCTCCGGCTTAATTGGACCGGTTCCGATGGATGAACACCCATCGGTTACTCGCCCTGCATGCCGAACACCAGGGTGACCGTTTCTAACTCGGCTGAGATTCGAACCAGGCTAAACAGTTCGGAGGAGAGTCCGCTGTGCTCTCCTCGGGCCTAGGCTATCCTGCCAGCCCTAAATTCCCAGGGTTCTCCGGGTGAATTGGACCGGTTCCCATGGATGAACACCCATCGGTTACTCGCCCTGCATGCCAAACACCAGGGTGCGTTTACTAACTGGGCTGAGATCGAACCAGCTCAAACAGTTCGGAGGAGAGTCCGCTGTGCTCTCCTCGGGCTAGGCTATCCTGCCAGCCTAATTCCCAGGGTTCTCGGCTTAATTGACCGGTTCCCATGGATGAACACCCATCGGTTACTCGCCCTGCATGCCAAACCCAGGGTGACCGTTTCTAACTGGGCTGAGATTCGAACCAGGCCAAACAGTTCGGAGGAGAGTCCGCTGTGCTCTCCTCGGGCCTAGGCTATCCTGCCAGCCCTAAATTCCCAATTCGGTGATTATTCATTTTCCAAGTTGGTATTCCTGTTTCGAAATTCCTGGAAATTGTAGTTAAAAATTGTTTTATTCCTACAAACCACTAACGTGAATGTCCGTGGCAGTTTTGAACGAAATCGCGGGGTTTTTTTTTTTTCATGCAATAGCGTCGTCTTTGCTCGGATGAAGCCCCATGACGTCATCCTGGAATCCCGTACGTCACGCTCAGACGGGCGTGACGGTCGGAGCTTCCACGTCCAACAAAACTCCCTTTCTTCCGGCTTTTAAAAATAAATCATGACGTCAGGACCATTTAAATCTTTTTTTTTTTTCAAGGACCAAAGGTAATGTGACGATTTAAAATAAATCGAGATCTGAGTTCCAATGAGACCTTTATCTCTATTTTTTAATAAATCACGTGACAAACCCTTAAATAGCGCGAGAAATCGCTCAACTCGAACCGCTTGATTCCGAGTGTGATTATTGTGCGGAACATGACGGACGTTTGGACCACCCTTCCTTTTGTCCACCCTCCGTTTCCCCCCCCCCCCGACCGTACACCGAAAGTAATAACCACATGCGTACGTAATACATAGATTTCCCCTTCCGAACCTCACCGTTGTAAGGTAAATGAATGGTGGGGAAACGTTTAATGACAGTTCCTATCACTCTTCGCTATAGTATGAGGTTGTTTAACCCCCCCTGAGTGTAAGTTTCAGGGGGGAGGAAACGAGCATAAGGTCAGTCTCCGAGATGGATGATTAAATGGTGCTGATGATGTAACTAACGGGGTAAATTCCTCGTTTACATCGATATAAACTTTATGTTTCCTTAAAATACACCAATGTACAATGATTCAGG
>CM068952.1:105024399-105035647 GCA_035128595.1 Eptatretus atami
TCAAGATATTTGGGTGGTGTGAGATGACTGTGTTGCACACTTGATTATCACTGTTGAGATGCAAGGTTAGATGTCTTACTTGAGGAATTCCAAATATGTTGTCACGTTATCATCGCGTTCCCTCTAAAGTCTAAAGTGTCATCAGCTTAATAAGAAGTCTGTTCAATTTGCATGTTACGAATTATTATTTTAATATAATATTGAGTTTCCCTCATAGGAATCTCAGCGAAAGAGCGGGCCATTAGGCCCATCAAGCGTGTCATATGGGTGTGCAACCTATGGTTGTTTGCCCATGCGCTATATTTTAAAATGCTGAGCATCAAACAAGGGGAGGCGACGTATTTTTTTTTAAACATGACTCGGTTAGGGTTAGGTTTGACACGCGGACCTCCTAGGCTCAGAGTGGACACTCCAGTCATTATGCATCGCGAGTCTGGTTATAATATTCTTCCACAATCATTTGCTCTATGTATTCTGTGTGCATGTGTATGCACTTTCGATTTTTTATTTTTGCTTCACTACTTCTGAAATTTTCATCCTCCCCCCACTTCATTTTGCATCGTTGCACGGTGTGGAATGTGCTGTGGACCGTTTGGTCACACTATGCAGGGATGCACGGCACATGATATTTCTATTTTGTATCGAGGACCATACCCAACAGTCAATTGATGAGGATCCAGCCTGGTGCAACATTATGAGATGGATCATTGACTTTTCGGTCATTTTGTCATTGGAATTTCCTATTGACACATCTGACGGAAGATTGGAGGAAGCTATTTTTGTTATTATATTTGCTTACTCTTAAAAGCATGGGTGGTTTAATTAATGCGAACAGAATAACTAGGAGGGAGTCGGTTGAGCGCATACCTCGCCATGCAATGCTTGATCCAGTAAAACATATCAGGCTGATATATATATTTAAAATATAATGCTATTTATCGTTTTTGGCTCAATCTCTAAATGGTGAAAATTTATCTCACTTATAAAATAATAATATCTCATGTCCAGGTCTGGATTCAGATCTTCCACAAAACCTAATCATTTCGTCTTCATCACACACCCAACGTGTCCCCAATTTCAATCCCGAATCCATTCGCAAACGTTTTGAGATATCCTGCACACAAACAAACAAACAAACAACCAAACAAGAAAAAGACACGATACTTGCAAACCCCCCACCATTCTCCAAAGGTTGCCATGGATACATGAAATTGTCCATTTAATAAAGATTAAAATTCACAATCTTAATCAAAGTTCAGGTCAATTGGATGAAAATTGATGATTTTTCAGACTGAAATTGATTTTAGAAGTTTGACCTTGAGTTGACCTTTGACCTTTGGCCTCAAAATAGTTGATTTCCAAATTGAAACAGTGTACTATGAAATTGCTGCTTAATTTTCAGGTTAATCAGATGAAAATGACACATTTTTCAGGTGAAATTTGATTATCGTAGAAGTTTGAACCTGAGTTGACCTTTGAACCTTTTGACCTCAAAAATAGTTGATTTCCCAATTCAGTGATGGACTATGCAAATTGTATTCAACTCTCAAGTTAATAGGATGTAAATTGACGATTTTTCTGTTGAAAATTGATTGATTTTTAGAAGTTTAACCTTGAGTTGACCTTTGACTTTTTGATCTCAAAAATAGTTGGTTTCCCAATTCAATGACGCAATATGCAAATCTTGATGACTTTGACCTCGAAATTCAATAGACTTCTCACTTGAGAGCGACCTCTACAACTTGGTAAAGTTTCATGACAATCGGTTTATAATTGTGACCTGGAGGCGACAAACGACAGAAAACGGAATAACAAAATGGACTAACCAATATACTTGAAAAATCTTCGATTTGCAAGTAAAATAGAAAGGGTGAAAACATAACCTCCTTCACCTTCGGAGGCGGAGGTAACAAAAAACACAAACCAAAAACAATTCCTACTTTGCGTCTTAATGTCATGGATGAACCCCAAACGGACGTACACAATGCACTGTCTGTCTGGTTGCTTATGACGTCACTGATTGTGGTGTATTTTTCGTGCCGTAGGTTGTCACAGCTCGGGTAAAGCCTTGGAGTGCAAAGGTCATGTCATTGTGCCCTGCATATTATACCATGCTGTTGTAATTTTTGGTTAAATGTTTCTTTCTCATGTGTTGAGCCTTGCTAACTGCAGACCCTGTATTGCAGCTACCCACTCATCTCTCATGCTGCCCGTACAGGCAGGCCGAATGCTCTTCAGCACCTGTGGTGCATATACAAGGTTTGGCATCATGTCTTGCGTCTTACATTTTCATTTCCACACCTCCTTTTGTAACCTGCGCATTGTTTGTCAAAAACACACAATTTTATACACTCCGTGCTGTTGAAATCTTTCCTGTTTTCTGTATTAAACATTTCTCTGTTGCACCCATCCCAGGGAACTCTGCAAGGTCTTAAAGAGCACGAGGAGGCTGCATTGCAACACCACCTTGCATTGGTCACCCTCGAAACACCGACTCAGAGCTCAAGGTCAGAGATAATCGTATTCTCTACAGTGTCTCGATCAAGCATTCAAACACAAACATGATTTTGCCTTGATCTAACTTGTGCTTGGCAAATGTTCTGAAGGTGATTGAAAAACCTTAAATTTATATATTTATTTTTGACTGACATTTTTTTTGTTCCTGAGTATATGTGAGTTATGGACCATCATATCATATGCAGCGGTGCGTTTTAGATGCTGTTTATGAAATTAGGAAGTTCATATCCATAGCTAATGGTTTATTATCTCCGCCACCGAAGGTGGACGAAGGTTATGTTTACACCTGTCTGTCTGTGAGCAGGATATGTCAAAAGTTATGAACGGATTTGGACGAAACTTGTGGACGGGTTGGGTGTGTGACGAGGACAAAATGATTCGATTTTGATGATTATCCGGATCTGAGACGTGAATTTTTCAGTGATTCTTCACTATTGAGAGATGACGCCAAAAACGAATATATAGCACGATATTTCAAAAAGTTGTCGATGGATTATGACAAAAATTGGTGGTGAGATGGTTAGTGACAAGAACAAGCTGCTTAGAGTTTGGTTGAGGTCCCGATTCAGATCTGGCCTCTCGGTGGGATACAAAAGTAAGCTGTTAAGCCTGACGGAGTATGTGCTCTCCTGAGTGTCGTTCTTCTTATTACTTTCCAGAAGGTCCATATAATGGTTTATTGATTGCTCATCGCCTCACAGGTAGCAGTGCTCCATTCTCAGTTAGTGGAGGCGTGGGCAGGTCATCGAGCAGCTTGTGCAGAAAGTGCGGCAGCTGGAACGGGAGATTTTAGCTCAAGGGCAGGCTGGCAGCAAGCAAGAGCTCGGCTGAGCAACACACAGGTAATGCTACCTGTGCTGCACCACGCAGCTCCGATGATGCCGTCCAGTCACGTTGAGAAAGTGTCCTCATGGGCCATTTCAGCCATTATTTATTGTGTTTGTTTTTTGTGTTTTTTGCTTAAAAGTGCGCACTGCCTGGTGTTTCTGCAGCGAATGCTGGCGATGCAGACAGAGAAGCTTCTGAAGCTGCAAGATGTGATCCAGCTCTCTTCCAAGAATGATGATCAGCATTTCTGCACAAAGGTGTGCAAAGCATGCGGGACGATATTGCGAATCTGAAGGCACGCGTTGAGCGCTTCGAGGAAAATCGTACGAGCCGAACCCGTTGAAAATTTTGGTGAGTTTAACTGCCCTCGGGGCAGTTACGTTCATGGGGAGATCGTGGGGCAAATTTTCATTTTTCATAAACGTATCTCTCGACCGGTTAAGTAGAAGCACAAACAGATGAGATACAAATATGTTGGGATGCGATGCCAAGAGGTGTCACGTCTATCACTATCTCAGGGACAATGGAGAGTTCCTTGAACAAGGCATATGGCAGCTGAGGCAGCATGATGCACGGCTTCTCGACATGGACCTTCGCTTCCAGGTCATGGAGACTACGAGCTACAACAGCAAGCTGATCTGGAAGATACGTGACTACTCTCGACGGAAACTTGACGCTGTCACTGGCAAGACGCTATCGCTGTACAGCCAACCTTTTTATACCTCAGCTTTCGGGTATAAAATGTGTGCTCGTGTCTATCTTACACGAGATGGCAGGGCAGTGGCAACACCTCTCGTTGTTTTTTGTGTTATGCGTGGGGAGTACGATGCTTTGTTCCCTGGCCTTTCCGTCAGCGAGTGACGCTCACCCTCATGGATCAGGGGGTTGGGCGGAAACACCTGTCGGACACGTTCAGAGACGACGAGTTTCAGCCGCCCTGCATCGGACATGAACATTGCATCAGGCTGCCCATTGTTTGTTTCTCACGATTGCTGAAAACCGGCTCGTACGTGTGTGACGACACGATATTCATCAAGGTGGTCGTGGACAATTCTGATCTTGCTGAACCATAGCTCTTTGGCTACTGTTTAAGTTATTTTTTGTTTTGGTTAACCGCATCTGGTGGTTACCTATTAGTAAGTCCAGTGGACTGGAATCCTACTTGTTATGAGTTCAAATGCTGCTTTAGGCAGCAGTGATGAGGATGTGGATTCGAAAGCTTCTGGGAACTGACCCGGTCTCAGGAGAATTGCATCACTGTTGGATGAGCTGGCTCATTAATGACCTTGGTGGATCTGGTGAGTCGACACCAATTCACACATGTTGGTTGACTCATTGCACGCTTTGGATTGATATTAAATTGCTACCGATGAAAGGCACCATCAGCAGAAGTCTCCTGTATAAAACAAATGGCAAGCAGCTCTTCTGTTAAACTAAACTGGCAACGGTTGTTTTGCAGCCGGATTAAATATTCGAGAATATTAGTCCATGTCAAGGCTCAGGTCCGTCTGTGTTTGGTGGAAATTCAAATGATAGGTTTTATCAACTTTAAAATTGACAGTTTAGACCTCCGTGGGAAGCAAAGTACTTCCATTCGGTTAGCAGTCCTTTGTTAACCTCGGTTCATAAACTCTAGATATCAGACTGTAATCTGTAATTGGGTTGGCAGGATCGTCTGGAGGCATTCACCTTTGAGATGTCTAGCCTGGGCTTGAATCTCAGCCTGGCTATAAACTGTCACCTGGTGTTTCGCATTCAGGGCGATTCATCGATGTGTGCGTCGTCCCTCGGGAGGACATGGATCAAGAGGATCCATCAGGCAGACACTTGGTGTAACTTTTAAGATCTCAACGATCACGTTCGTGAAGAGGATTAGATTATTACCGGCACTCTGAACAATTACAAATTCCTGTCGCTTTCAGTTGAGTCGGAGTGACGATCCGTCCGGCATTCATTGTTGCCTTGAATGGCACGCAGCTCGATCACGACTATGGGTCCATCGTTATTATTACCCTCACATATATAATTTCATTCGAATCATTTTGGTTCAAGGAACTGTATTCCCAAAATACACCAGACCATGTTATCGCGATCGAAGAATGGGGGAATGGAAGATTTGTTTGAAAATGAGAGAAAACTTTTGAACTTTTGTGTAGTGTCCCATGCACTCTTTTTCTTCTCTTATGATTAACTGCCCACCTCACTGACCTTCCCTCCCCCACCCCTACATTTTTTGTGTTTTTAATCTACCATTCTCTCAACTTTCCTTCTCATGTTCCTCCTTTGCATACATAATATGTAGATCTTTCGAAGACTTCCCAGTGCAACTTGATGTGATAAGCCATTATCACTTTGTGCTCCTTGAAGAATCCAACTACAACACAACCAAAATGCATTGGTCATCTTTGCCGGTTGTTTCACTTAACTCAAGTGGATCGAGTTAATGCTAAATGGTTACGGACACGCAGAGCGGTAAGGGTCATTGCAAGTACCTCATTGTTTTGGGGCAGGTAACTTTTTGTTGTTTTGTTGTTGTTGCAACACATCGACGTGAGCTTTTCATCTTTGGCGAGCCGAGGTTCCATGTCCCCTTGGCATGATGCGCTGCACTTAATGGGTGTCGGTTGATTGTCTTAACAATGTGAATTCTTGAGAAAACAAGACGTGACGGCAGAAGCAGCGCACTTCTTATCCTCACAATCACCTTTGTGCTTTGGCACAGTTTTAACTTTGGTCTACGTGGCAGGAACCGGTGCGTTTCACAGCCACGGGGGAATTTTTTTCAATCTGTCCCGTGGTATGTTGGAGTTTAGATCTCTTGATCCTGTCATTTGGATGGCTTTTTACCGTATGTAACCTGTTATACCTGTTTTTATTGTTAAACATTTTTTTTTACCTACAGTGATTGCATACTGTAATTGGAAATGCAGCACAGCGCCTCGCACCACCATGACCGTAACCCTCACAGCTTTACAAGGGAGAGTCAACTTTGTATTATAAATAAGTTTCAAACTTCTGTGTCGAGTTTTACCGTCTTCATGGTTGTGGGGAAACGTGATGAATTCCCCTTGTTGTATAATAATGATGACAAAGAATTGTAATTTGCACCATGGTGGAAAATCTTCCCTTCAGGAACTTTGACAGGTTGGGCATTTTCGGTTTTACCATGGTGCTTTATTAATAACTTTAAACACATGTAAATACAAAGATATAGTTTTGTACACAACAAGCCACGCTATTGTAAATGATGCTGAACGAGTGCGAGAAATTATCACGCGAAATAAATTGTTTTCAGCTGCAGACTTGATATGTTGTTTGGTTTCTCTTATAACTGGAAGTCAAATGCACGGAGCATTATGAGCATCACTTATCCCTTATTCTGTTTAGCTATGGCATGAGTCACTTATTAGCCTCACTTGAATTAGGAATTGGGGTTACTACTACTACTACTACTACTACTACTACTACTACTACTACTACTACTACATCTAATTATTCATTCAACTTCTTGGGGTAGCAAGGGAACGTTTTTTGGCCAAAGTCTTACACAATCATGCTGGCTAGGCCAGAAGTTTTCCCTGAAGGTGATTTGGGTAGGAGTGTGCAATTTGTTTGAGGTTCAGGTGATAACTCCCCTTCTCATGGCAAAAGACACTGCGCAGTGCATTCGTTAACAGGTGACTGTGTGACATTGTTACGTCCACCACTGAAGGTGGACGGAGGTTGTTTTCACCCCCTGTCTGTCTGCTTTGTCTGTCTGTCTGCTGTAAGCAGGATATCTCAAAAAGTTGCAGACAAATTTGGACAAAACTTGGTGGATGAGTTGCGTAGGTGACGAGAACTAGTCGATTCGATTTTGGCTCAGGTCTGGATGGAGATCCGTCCTCTCGGTGGGATACAAAATGTAAAATGTCAGCCTGGTGGAGGTATGTGCTTACCGAGTGCCGTTCTTGTGTATTTTCATTCACCCCAAGTTAAACTTCAAAGGTAGCTTTCCTTCCTGTAGATTGTGGTGACTTCACGAGTTGTAGCTACTGGCCTGAACCATGACCGTAGTGATGTTATTCTCAAAACTACACTTGAATCTTAGATAATTACATTTGATATTCTTGATGTGTTAACAGAGATCTGATAATGAACATCACTCCATTTATTCTTCTTCATGATGTTAGTTAATTGTTGTCGTTGTGTACATTATTGTCACCGCAGTGAATGAAATTTCAAACTGCTGGGCGACAACGTTGTTCATCTTTCATTCACACTTGTGGTGTCTTTGGTTCGTCCAGGATCCAAACAAAAGAATGAATAAATGATTGTTATCAATGTAAAGTCGAAGGAGAGTAAATTAGAGAACACTAAACAAGAAGTTGATGATATTGAAAGAATAAGGTTCACAAAAATAAAAATTAATCGAGTGTCAGGTGTGACATTGTACTCGGTACGAAATAATTTTTGACACAGAGACTCGTCGAGGACCAGAACGACGTCGTGTAAGCGGTTCGAGCTGTTTCTCGAGGCACAAAGTACAAAACGGATGATTGGCTCGACACGAGATGCGGTGGAGGGACTTTTTGCGGAGACTCTGTCACACCATTATGTGATGAGAGTCATCGGACGCTTCGCTTGTGGAACCTTCCTGTCCATGTGATGTTGCAGACGGCACTGGAAAACTGTACCGTCTGATGAAGATTTCTGTGCCTGGAACTGCATTCTCCTAGATGGTACATGCTTACCTGTCACTGGCTCCTCACAGTAATGGGCACGAACATGCTGTTTCATGTCACACACTATTAAAACGGTCTGGCTACTCGAGAGAGGCAATCGACAGTCCTAGGTCGGCACACTTTGATCCCCGATCTGTCGTGGTGAATTTTTTTTAACAGAAGAAAAAAAACTTATATCACAACTGAGACTTCATCAGATATTTTTGCTGAGACAGACAGCACTGTTTGACGATTCTTTCGGATGACTTGCCTCTATTGATCGTTCTCAGTTCTAAGTGTAAATATATATATTATATTTATTTTTTCCCCCAAATCACCAATTTTTTTTCGAACCCTTCATGGTGCCCAAAAAAGTGAGCTCTTTAACGTCCGTCGTCCACCATTGCTGAATTGGAGACTGGTTCTCCGGCTTAATTGGACCGGTTCCGATGGATGAACACCCAGGTTACTCCGCCTGCATGCGAACACCAGGGTGACCGTTTCTAACTCGGCTGAGATTCGAAACAGGCTAAACAGTTCGGAGGAGAGTCCGCTGTGTCTCCTCGGGCCTAGGCTATCCTGCCAGCCTAAATTCCCAGGGTTCTCCGGGTGAATTGGAGCCGGTTCCCATGGATGAACACCCATCGGTTACTCGCCCTGCATGCCAAACACCAGGGTGACCGTTTCTCACTGGGCTGAGATTCGAACCAGGCCAAACAGTTCGAGAGAGATCCACTGTGCTCTCCTCGGGCAGGCTATCCTGCCAGCCCTAAATTCCCAGGGTTCTCCGGCTTAATTGGACCGTCCCATGGATGAACACCCATCGGTTATCGCCCTGCATGCCAAACACCAGGGTGACCGTTTCTAACTGGGCTGAGATTCAAACCAGGCTAAACAGTTCGGAGGAGAGTCCGCTGTGCTCTCCTCGGGCCTAGGCTATCCTGCAGCCCTAAATTCCCAGGGTTCTCCGGCTTAATTGGACCGGTTCCCATGGATGAACACCATCGGTTACTCGCGCATGCCAAACACCAGGGTGACCGTTTCTCACTGGGCTGAGATTCAAACCAGGCTAACAGTTCGGAGGAGAGTCCGCGTGCTCTCCTCGGGCCTGGCTATCCTGCCAGCTTAAATTCCCAGGGTTTCTCCGGGTGAATTGGACCGGTTCCCATGGATGAACACCCATCGGTTACTCGCCCTGCATGCCAAACACCAGGGTGACCGTTTCTACTGGGCTGAGATTCGAAACGGCTAAACAGTTCGGAGGAGAGTCCGCTGTGCTCTCCTCGGGCCTAGGCTATCCTGCCAGCCCTGAATTCCCAGGGTTCTCCGGCTTAATTGGACGGTTCCCATGGATGAACACCCATCGGTCTCGCCTGCATCCAAACACCAGGGTGACCGTTTTCTAACTGGGCTGAGATTCGAACCAGGCCAAACAGTTCGGAGGAAGAGTCCGCTGTGCTCTCCTCGGCGCTAGGCTATCCTGCCACCCTAAATTCCCAATTCGGTGATTATTCATTTTCCAAGTTGGTATTCCTGTTTCGAAATTCTGGAAATTGTAGTTAAAATTGTTTTTCTACAAACCCTAACGTGAATGTCCGTGGCAGTTTTGAACGAAATCGCGGGGTTTTTTTTTTTTTCATGCAAATAGCGTCGTCTTTGCTCGGATGAAGCCCCATGACGTCATCCTGGGATCCCGTACGTCACGCTCAGACGGCGTGACGTGTCGGAGCTTCCACGTCCAACAAAACTCCCCTTGCTTCCGGCTTTTAAAAATATCATACGTCAGGACCATTTTAATCTTTTTTTTTTTTTTTCAAGGAACCGGAAGGTAATGTGACGATTTAATTAATAAATCGAGATCTGAGTTCCAATCGAGACCTTTATCTCTTTTTTTTAATAATCACGTGAAAACCTTTAATAGCGCGAGAAATCGCAACTCAGAACCCGCTTGATTCCGATGTGATTTATTGTGTGCGGAAACATGACGGACGTTTGGACCACCCTTCCTTTTGTCCACCCTCCGTTTCCCCCCCCCGACGTACACCGAAAGTAATAACCACATGCGTACGTAATACATAGATTTCCCCTTCTCGAACCCCTCACTGTTGTAAGGTAAATGAATGTGGGGAAACGTTTAATGACAGTTCCTATCACTCTTCGCTATAGTATGAGGTTGTTTAACCCCCTGAGTGTAAGTTCAGGGGGGAGGAACGAGCATAAGGTCACCTCCCGAGATGGATGATTAAATGGTGCTGATAGTGTAACTAACGGGGTAAATTCCTCGTTTCATCGATATAAACTTTATGTTTCCTTAAAATACACCAATGTACAATGATTCAGGGAGATGTCATTTCCCGAGTTATTTTTGATTCCCCACAGATTTGATTTTCATGTTGCTTTGTTCGTTCTCCGATTCCAGTGACGTGTGATGGCCCGACGGGAGTGGAACGTGCAGGGATCGGGGGGTTTTAGTACCACGTGCCCGTTCTTGACGGTGCTGCTGAGTTTAGCCACGCCCCCTCAGTTTCGCGCACGCCCACTCCCAGGTTTGGGCCACGCCCACTCCCAGTTTGGCCACGCCCAAAGTACGTCTGATGGGTGTAAATACAGTACGTACTGTACACGACGAATCGGATTTATTGTTGTTGATATAATTTTTGATCCGCTCGTTCATTACGTTTAGTTTTTTTTCTATCCCATCAACAGGGGGAACCGGAGGATTGCGAAACAAATAATAATAATAATAATAATAATAAACCCCCGAAGGGGTCGCCACGCCCGGCGCACCGTTGCCTGGATCCCATATCGAGCTTCATTCCCCATTCTCATCGCCATCAACAATCCCCAGTCCCCTTCCTCGCATCCTGAGATCCAAGTCTCCCACAATTCTTTCCGTTCCCCACCTTCCCGATGCCCCCGATGCCTTCCCCGAACACTCTGGCCTAACCCACGTGAGGATAACCGCTTATGTAACGGCGCAATTACCTCAGGCCGGCCCGCGGCGATGGGTGGCCGGGCCCGGTGCCGAGCGGTATTAGAAGCGCCATGAGTGACGGACAGGACGCCGAGCAGGCCGAGCTGCTGTCCGTTGGTTGCCTCGTCAAGGAGCGCTGGAAAGTGGTGAGTTTAGCTAAAATATACGGAGAGGAATTTTAGGGGTGGTGGACGTGTGTATGTGGTGTGTGTTAGGGGTTAGAGGG
>CM068952.1:105036539-105062974 GCA_035128595.1 Eptatretus atami
GGGAGGGCACTCCATCCAAAAAAAAAAATCCAAAAGTTTTGTGTGGTTTTCTATGTAAGAAGAGTTATGTGGGTACATTTAAGGAAAAGGTGTGTGGTGTGGGATTGGTTATGGATGGTATAGTGCATGTGCGATGTAGAAGATTAGTTGGAGAGGTGTGTGTGATGTGCTTTATGGTTGTTGTGATGTTTCAACTCGTGAGTGGGTGATAGTTTTATCTTTATTGTGGGGGTTTGTGAGTGGGGGTGGGGTGCGGGTGAGGATGACTATTTTAGGGTTGGTCATTTCTCCAGAATATAAATACCATGGACAGCGTGTTAGGAAAATGTGTTTATAAATGTTCACGTTGGCAGAAAGATCACGTGGTACAGTTTGATGTTTTTTATTGTTTTTCAATCTTGAGTTACAGGAAAGGAACTGAAACGGCACTCGGTAGCGCGCATACCTCCGCCACGCTGACAGTTTACGTATTGTGTACCACTGATTGGCCGGATCTGGATTCGGACCTGAACTAAAATCGAATCTGCTGGTTCTTGTCACCGAACCAACTCATCCACCAAGTTTTGTCATAACTCGTCCACAACTTGAGAGATTTTTGAGAGATCGTGCTCTCTATTGTTTTTGGCCCCATCTCTCAATCAGTGTGACCACTCCTCATTTTCATAAATGCCAAGGTGAGCCAATGAAAAAAGCCAAGAATTCACAAGGTTTTGGAAAAGCGATGATGATAGAAAACCTATACGCCAAGAAAACCTATAGAAAACCAAGACGCCAAGGTGAACAACGAATAGCCAAGATCTTGTGAAAAAAGCCAAGGAGTTGTCACACTGCTCTCAATGGTGAAGAATCACTTTAAAAATTCTCGGATCCGGATCTGGATCTTCGCCAAAATCGAATCATTTCGTTCTTGTCACACACCCAACCTCTCCACCAAATTTCGTCTGAATCTGTGCAGAACTTTTCAGGATATCCTGTTCACAGAGAGACAAACAAACAAAAAAAACAGGGGTGAAAACACAACCTCCGTCCATCTTCAGTGGCAGAGGTAATATAAAGAAGGACATCCCTCATCATTCAAGATGATCTGTAACATTTCCAAAGATTATGTGGTTATGAAGAGTCCCTTTTGGGTCATGCCTGGTGTTGGCTTCATGGTTATGGTGGTGGGCTTGGGATCCTAGGATCCTGAGTTCAAATCCCCCTCAGCTGTCGAATTAATACCAAGTGGGGTTAACTCGACCTGTCATCCTTCCGAGGTCGGCAAAATGAGTGCCAGCATGCTGGTATACTGTGTCGGAGTGGCGACCCGTCCATGATTGTGCCCAATAGCCAAGGAGACTGCTGAGGCAGCACCAACGCTCTGCACAGAGTTTGGTTCCAATCTCCTCCTTTTGGGTCGATGTGGTATCTTCGACAAATATATCGAATTCTTAAAAATAAAAAATAGAAAGTGCTGATTATTCTCCTCCTTTTTGTGCAGGGTTAATTTTTATTTTTATTTGAGAACCTTAAATAATTCCCATACACGACAAACTATATCTCTTAGGAACCTCATATTTTTTGCGTAAATGTAGATTAATGTTGGAGAAGCATGGTTACATCTTTCTTTGCATGTGAATTCACAAAACACTCGCTTATGGCATGAAATGCCATTGCATTCCGCTAAAATTGCTGTTTAATGTGCCTTAAGTCGGCAAAGAATTATTGGCCCAATTTTCTTCTCAGAAAGAGTAAACTCAGAATGTTGCATCAACATAATCCATGAGTTTATTGGGCACCTTCCAGAAGACAAAATCAACCAAGGATGGTTTCAGCAAGATGGTGCCACGAGTCACACTTCACGGTGCAGCAAGAACGAACTTAGGCTACTTTTTGGTGACCGTGTGGTGTCAAAGTCATTATGGGCACCTCAATCCCCAGATCTTACTTCGCCAGATATGTTTTTGTGGAGATATTTGAAGGATACAGTGCTTAGAGAAAGTGTACACCCCATTTCAAAATTTTCAACTTTTGTTGCCGTGTAGCTTGGAATTAAATTGCATTAAATGAGGCTTTTTCCCACCTTTATTTACACATCGTAACCCACAACTTCCAAGTGAAAAACAAATTCTACAAATTTCAGAAAATTAATAAAAAATACAGAACTAGAATATCTTGGTTGGATAAGTGTCCATCCTACTGAGTTAATACTTGGTGGAAACACCTTTGACAGCAACGACAGTTGTGAGTCTGTTTGGATAGGTCTCTACCAACTTTGCACGCCTTGATTGGGAAATATTTGCCCATTCTTCTGTACAAAACTGTTCAAGCTCAGTCAAGTTGTGTGGGGAGTGTTGATGGACAGCAATCTTCAAGTCACGCCACAGATTTTCGATTGGATTTAGATCAGAGCTCTGACTGGGCCACTCAAGGACATTCATCTTTTTGTTCCTTAGCCACTCCAGTGTAGCTTTTGCTGTGTGCTTCGGGTCATTGTCGTGCTGAAAGGTGAACTTCCCTCCCAATTTCAGCTTTCTTACAGATGGCAGCAGGTTTCCCTCAAGGATTTTTCTGTATTTTGCTCCATCCATTTTCTCTTCTAGTCTGACAAGTGCCCCAGTCCCTGCTGATGAGAAACATCCCCATAAATGATGCTGCCACCACCATGCTTTACAGTAGGGATGGTGTTCTTTGGGTGATGTGCTGTGTTGGGTTTGCACTGAAGCCAAAAAGTTCCATCTTGGTTTCATCAGACACACAAAACTTTTTGTCACATGGTTTCAGAATCTCTGGAGTGGTTTTTTTGCAAACCTCAAGCGAGACTCAAGGTGGGCTTTTTAGCCGCGTCGTCGCGAGCTCCGCTTGTTCTTCTTCTTGTTGTTGTTTTCTTCTTATTGTTGTTCTTCTTCTTTTGTTCTTCTTTTCTTGTTCTTCTTCTTCTGTTCAGAGACAAAACCTTTAGGACTCGGCTCTTTTATATACAGGATCCGGATCTCCTTAAATATAAACACCTGTACACATCCTCGCATTGAGGGTGCCTTTTGAGAGCGTCTATCATGAACTTTTAAATATATTCGGACATTTGCTTTAAAGTTTGAAAAGTTCACGTTACTTTTAAAGATTATTCCATTTAATGTATTGTAATTTCGTAAATACACTATTTTCTCGTCATGAACGACGATCGTCCATGACGGGTCTCGCTTATTGGCTCAATCAAGGCACGTGACGAAATATCGGAAGTTGTTGTTGTTGTTTTTTTTTTCTTCTTCTTCCTCTTCTTGTTCTTGTTTGTTCTTTCTGGTGAAGACAAAACCTTTAGGACGCAGCTCTTGGACACATTTGTCCTTGTTTGAGGAATGGCGTCCTTCTTGCCAACCCTACCATACAGGCCAGACTTGTGGAGTGCTTGGGATATTGTCACCTGCACACAGTGACCAGTCTTTGCCATAAAAGCATTTACCTCTTTCGAAGTTGCCATTTGCCTCTTGGTGGCCTCTCTGATCAGTCTCCTCCTTACTTGGTCATCCAGTTTGGAAGGGCGGCCTGATATAGGCAGGGTCCTTGTGTTACCATTTATTAATGATCGTCTTGACTGTGCTCCAAGGGGTATTCAAGGCCTTTAAAATATTTTTATACCTATCCCCTGATCTATGCCTTTCCACAACTTTATCCTGGAGGTCTTTTGAAAGCTCGTTGGTGCTCGTGGTTGGGTCCTTGCTGTGAAATGCTCCACCCAATAGAGGAAACCTCCAGGAACAGCTGATTTTATTCTGAAATAATCAGAATCACTACAATTTAATACAGATGGAGGCCAATTAACTTGGTGTGTGATTTTGAAGGTGATTGATTACACCTGAGCTCATTTACAATTGTTATTATAAGGGGGGTGGACACTTATCCAACCAAGATATTCTAGTTTTGTATTTTTTATTAGTTTTCTGAAATTTGTAGAATTTGTCTTTCACTTGGAAGTTGTGGGTTACGATGTGTAAATAAAGGTGGGAAAAAGTCTCATTTAATGTAATTTAATTCCACACGAGAGGCAACAAAAGGTGAAATTTTTGAAAGGGGGCGTATACTTTCCACAGGCACTGTGTATTGTCCACTCCAAATCCATGTACTCTCGGTGAATTAAATGCAATAATCAGTGACACAATCAGAAATATTCTCCAAGAAATGCCACACTCTGTGTCGGAGAGCATGCTGCGAAGAATGAATTTGTGCCTGCAACACAGTGGTGGACACATTCAGCACTTAATTAAAGGTAATTAATTGTGTGGAGGTCTTTCTGTAACATTAGGCTACATTTACACCAAATATTAGGTTCCTAACTTATATAGTCTTTAGTGTATGGGAATTATTTATGGTTCTCGAATAAAACAATCGCCCTGTATTTGGGAGAAAATCCGACGGATAAATTGATGTGATTGAAGTGATCCTTTGTTTTTTTCTCACAAATGTGGATCCTTCGATCATGCATCCTTGTTGAGATGGACTTGGATGCCCTTTTAAAGATACAAAGGTGTCTCCACCTTTCTTACAGTGGATGATTGTATTTACTAACTCTGAATTGGCTAATGTCCCAAAAAGTCGACCATGTTTCCAACCTGAGCACTTTGCAGTGCAGTATTTGCAAATTGCAAACCTAGATTAGGCGTCGGGTCTTTTAAGCGACCAGTGACTCCCTTTAGTTTTGAGCAATGCAACGGAAGAAAGTGTTGTTATCCCCCTCACTTAAAAACAAAAAAATGTAGGGATATTGTAATCTGTTCTGTCTGTCTGTCCGTCACTCCATGTCCTCCTAAACGATTGGGAATAAATTCACCAAACTTGGTAGTTTTGATCATCACGTGACGCGAAGGCGCGAGAGCAGTTTAATTTTGGCCCCGCCCCTATTGGGCAGGGTCAAAATATCAAATAACAAAAAATGCAATTACGAGCACATTTTAAAACTTTTTAAAATGAAACTTTCTATGGATATGCAATCAACATTGGGGTACGCATGAAATATGTAACGATTTCTATTTTTTTTTGAATTTGACCCATGGTTCATGCCCCAGGCAGTGTGGACTTCAGGTCACGGGGTCAAAACGGGAAAAATTTTATCTCAACATTTGATATTGGTTCAATCCTGGTGGAACGTTATGCCATCCTTCAACTTTGATTCAGGTGGGAAGCGTGGGGATTTGCGATGGCTCACCATCAACTTCTCTCTCATCAAATTTTTGTGCAGTGTTTTGGATTTTAGGAAACTTAAGGTTGTTACCTCTGCCACCAAAGGTGGACGGAGTTTACGTTTTCACCCCTGTTTGTTTTGTGTAAGCCTGCACTCAGACAGCCAGACAATGTCAAAAAGCTTGGACAGATTTGGACAAAACTTGGTGGACAGGTTGGGTGCTTGACAAGGATGAATTGATTACTTTTGGTGAAGGTCTGGATACGACTACTATAATTTGTAAAGTGATTCTTCACCGTTGAGAGATAGGGCCAAAAAAGAAAGCGAGATCGTGATTCTGAGAAATTGCATTCAATGTTCAATCTCTTCTGCTTTTCCAAGACATCTGAATCCAAGTCATCGATCAGTTCTCGAGTCTGTATATCTCGATATAATGTCAAGTTAGACAGTTAAAACACAATAGCAGATCTTTGTTTAAATCCATTCTCATTAAAATGAAATACTTCGAAAATGGGGGGAGAGGAGCAAAGATTTATTTATTTATTTATTTTAAACACCTGAGGTCTGAGGAGGTATTATATGCGGATGTAAAAACAGCAAAGAATGTCGTGGTAAATGAACATCCCCTTGTACCTAAAATGTTAAGGATGGCAACAAGCATTTTTTTAACTGTTAAATAAGCTAAAAGGTATGTACACTCGCCTGGGTGCGAATCTTGACCCAGTTATAAACGCTCACACTAATGTATCACATTCAGTGTGGTGAATCGGTGTGGCTTGTCCATCAGACGGACGTTAAAGCTCGTCTGTCAGCACTAATCATTGGTGAACATTAATGATCTCACAATGTCTTTGGTGAAGAGAAGTTGAGCTGTCGCAGCTACCATGGCCAGATTCCAAATTTCTGCTCTCACTTACACTGACGGACATGTGGCACTGCATCAGCGGCACCGCCGTGTCTTTGCAAGAACTGATGTTAACCTGTAGCCATCTGCTGCATATGAACGATGACTGACACCCTGGACAATTTCCAAATTCCTGCACCTTCATTCAAATGTCTGGCCTGGCCAATTGGTTCGTGAAAGACCTGGGCCAAAAAAATTAATTATCCCGCCAACTCCACATGAAGCTTAGGAATAGTACGGCCTATTAAAGAAGTAGTAGTTGTGGTATCTCTGAGGCACACGTTGAGTACACTTGTCGGTGGCTCAGAAGAGACTTCCGCCCACGCTCATTTATTTCCATTAGCACTGTTCCGCAGGTACATGAGATGATGCTATTACTCTATTACACTCCTCCCATTTTAATGAAGAGTAACTTGACAGGTGCAAATTGTACACAACATGTATACATCATGTGAACGTTGTCAAATAAACGTGCATCGTTTTACCATCAAACAGTCTCGGGTTTCATTCCGTTACCTTTGGTTCTTCTACAGGTTTGTAGATTAAACTGAACCACCAGTTTTTTATTCTGAAGTGGATATCATCTTTGAGCACCTGAAAGAGTTGTACTCAGGGGGAGGAGAATCTCCTCCTTCCAAAGCTGACCTTGACCGACACCTGCACTCTCAGCACCTTCAATCTGTACATTTGTCCAACACTGAGTGTTCTTTGAAGTCTGACTCCTCCTGGACTCACTTATGAACTGAGGTCCATTATCAGAGACCATTTAGTCTGGAAAACCACGTGAAGAAAATTTCCGCAAAATGCCCAAAACTTTGCCTGGTGTGGTGTTCTGCGTTGGAAATACCTCAACCCACTTGAAGTGACTATCTCCCATTATGAACTATTGCTGTCCCTCTAGTTCATAAAAATCGACATGCAACCTGGCAGGCCATTTATATGGCTGTAAAGCTGTTGATGGTGGCATTTTTGTCACTGACGGACATGTGGTACACTGACCCACTATGTATAATATTTCCTTATCCAACGCCGGCCACCGTAGGTAGCTACAGGCTAAACTCTGTCATACACATTCCAAAATGCTTAAATCGTGCAAATCTTCTAACAGTCGAGACCTGGCCTTCATAGGGACTCGTTTCTTGTAATGAAATAAGGACTTAATTCTTCGTCCGACATGTTTTGGCCAACCATTAACTCGTCATGTATACTTGATAAAACCGGATCCCGTTTGGTTGCGCTGCCATCATCATCTGCTGTGATCGGCAGCTCATCTAGTGGTAAAAGTAGAACGCATCCTCTCCTTCTGCAGTCAACTGCGATGACAGCCCAGAGGTTGCATCAGCATGACTGTGATCAACTGATCATCTATACTCGATATCAAAGGTATGTACTCGTATGCTCACAGAATTAAAGCTCACCTTTGAATACAGATTGCTGCTGAGGTTGGAACAGGGCACTTGCGACTAAGAATAGTTTTAAGGGGTTTATCATCCTTCAAAATAGTAAACTTGTGACCATAAAAGTATTTGTTAAACTTATTTTCCCCAAAAAATCAGGTCCAATGCCTCTCGTTCAATCTGGACATGCTTTCATTCATTCGCAGTGACAGTGTATGGTGTCAATGCAATCGGTCACTCATCTCCATTGTCAAACACATGCGAAAACACAGCTCCGACCCCATATGCCGAAGCATCACATGCTAACTTGATCTCTCGGTTTACGTCATCATGTACAAGCATAGACTTCCCAATAACATGCCTTCACACAGTTTGAACGCTTTTTCGTAATTATCCATCCATTCCCAATGAACATCTTTCCTGCAAAGCTTCTTCAGTGGATGTAGCATCATGGCTACGTTTGGAATGAATTTAGAAGGCCCAAAAATGATCTCAGATCTGTGCTGTTCTTGAGAATGGGCGCATTCTGGAGTATGTCCACCTTTACCTGACTAGGATGTAGACCACCTTTATCTACTCTATGACCCCAAAACTCTACAAGAGTTTTGGAACATTTCACATTTGTCTGTTTTCACTCGTACTCCGTACTTCTCCAAATGTTGGAGTACCACATCCGACACCTCATCATGTTGGGAGATGTGATGCGAATATCATCCAGACGGCAAACATCCATTCCTTGCAGAATTTGGTTCATTACCCCTTGAGAAATTCCAGGGGCAGAAGACACTCAAAAAGGCTATCCATTAAACTGAAATACTGTACACACCTGTGTGGATTCATTGTCAAATATTACTTGGACTCTTCATATAACTCTAGTTACAGGAAGCCATTTGTCAGATCTAACTTTGAAAAGATCTGGCTGCTTGTCAGACTTGTGGATAGATCACCCACATTTGGCAAAGTATTGGCTGGATTACTCTCGAGGACCTTGCTTACAGTCATTTTATAATCCCCGCAACCTGAGAACTGTCCGTTTGATTTTGGTACGACGGAATAGCCCAACAACTTTGATCTATCTCACTGATAATGTCCTACATCTCTAATCTCTTTAGTTCTTTGTCCACCCTTTTCTTCACCAGGGTATTAGACGTGGCTTACAAGAGATGGGCTTGGCATGGTCTCGTAGCAACCCTCTTGTGTTGAACCCTTTCATTGATTTTTCCTGTCTCACTAAACACACTAGGATATTGCCGAGTAACATCCTCATGCAAACGATACCTCGACTTGATGTGGAAAATGTTCCTTCAATATAGCTCGATGGAGCCTAATCAATTTCTTCCCACTAGTGCTTTTGGTTTTTTTTTGTATACCTTGTCGAGGCTCGTGTGAGAACTAACACACAACGCACAGCAAGGGGGGCATGAGACAAGAGGGGAGGGAGTGGGAAGGACAAAACAGTGGGGAACAGAGACATTAGGAGATCTGTGGAAGGGAGAAGGATGGGGCGGGAAACACGGGGTATACAAGATGGACATCATAGAGACTTTCAGGAAGAAAAGCGGGGACTTTGAAGGAGGTGGGCGTGGGGTGGATTAACGGGGGTAGAAAAGATCGAGGATTTGGATGGGAGACGATAAGAGGTGGTGGTGAACAGCTGTTTTGAAGTCCTGGAGGGAATAATGGGATTGAAGAGAGTGAGGGAGTTTATTCCGAAGGCGGGAAAAAAGAGGAATGAAAGAGTGAAGGTGAGCAGTGATTCGTGATTTTGGTAGTTTTACCAGAAGAAGTGTTGGCCTGTTCTCAGCCACTATGATCACTGGTAACCTGTAAGACTGATCCTGATAGCTTCACAACTCCACCTTCGTTTTCTGCAGTGGGTGATATATTCTTGCAATTAAAAGTCTTCATGAACCAAGCTTACAGATGCACCCATGTAAATTTGCATTGGTATCATGGTTCCTGCAATGTCAGCATTTATCACAATCCCACATCGCTTCCTGGTGGTCATCATGATGTTATTTATGATGCACATCTTCAAAATCTCCCCCTCTGTCTCACACTGGTAGCTGGATGGCTGTTCTATGATGTGAAGAGTCTGTTGGTTTGTTCCTCGACCCTCCGCTTACACTGTTCAATGACATTATCCGTTTCTGATGTCACGCCCTTGCGAGGTGTCCAACCTTCTTGCAGGTATAGCATTCATTCTTGAACTAATGCCAGGTGTGGGACACAGGCGCCTCCATTTTATTTTTTCCACCATCACACTTTGTGCAACTCGACAAAGAAACTCTGGAATTTTGCTCACGCGAAAGTAAAGGACACAGCTTCGTTGGTCAGCAGAACCTAATCTAAGAGAAGAACAATTAAATACATAAATAATTATTCATGCTGCACCTCGTGTATTCGTCACTTTTGGGGGTCATGAAGACACTTACCTCTAACGGTTTTATGACATTTCCCCCCTCATACAGACTTCGAAATTATTTCCTTAACCCTTCCCCTGACACACTCAACCCTGAGCTGTCTAACCTGGGTTTGAATCTCAGCCCAGCTTTAAACTGTCACCCTGGTGTTTATCAGGCAGGATGATTCATCGATTTGTGTGCCGTCCCTCGGACGAGTGTTGAACTGGATGTCCCGTCCGTCGGCATTAGTTGGTGGTCGTCAAATATCCCATGGCGTCCTTCGTGAAGAGTAGACGAGCTATCGCGGAACCTTGGCCAAATTCCAAATTCCTTCCCTGACTTCCTGTGTCAGAGTGGCGACTTGTCCAGTATTGAAACCCTAGTCAAGAAACTGCTTCGGCAGAACCGACGCTCGATATAGAGTATGGTGTATGACGGCCTTCCTTCTTGACCCGACTCTTTTCCCTCATGTCCAACATACTAAAAATACATCTCCAAAAACTTTGTTTATACCAGTCATTTCAAAAGTTTTGTACAATATATCTTCTTCCTCTTCCTGCATATGGCAGCTGTGGAACCCTACACTATTATTATTTATAATATATATTTATCTATAATATATTATATACAGGGTGTCCCAAAAAAATATACAATTTTCATCTGCAAAGAGGATGGTCATAACATATATTTTTAAAAGATATAAGGCTGGATAGAAAGCTGAAAGGTTGAAGTTTATTGTACCAATGTAAAATTGCCACCAAAATTTAAATTTTGGTATAGAATCGTCGTTTTCTTTTAGACCACATGTTCGACGAGGCTCCATGTTGTCCGATCACTGCCTGCAAACGCGTTGTCATGTTCTCCATCACTTTGGGAAACGTTTCCTGAGGAATGTTCTGGATTTCTCGGTGGATGTTTTCCTTCAGCTGATCAAGAGTCTGAGGCCTAGGGTTTCCATAGATCCTGTCCTTGAGATACCCCCACAAGAAGAAGTCTGGAGGAGTAAGGTCAGGGGAATACGGTGGCCACTCAACGTCTTCGTAGAGGGAGATAAAGCGGCCCTCAAAATGTTGGTTGAGAAAATGCGTTTCCCTGGCTGTATGGGGCGGTGACCCATCCTGCTGGAACCACTGGGTTCTCATCTGGATCAGGTTGTTTATCCTACGGGCCTGAGTACGTAGCTCAGGCAGATAGAATTCCTGAATCATTTCGCGATAGTTCCTCTGGTTTACCGTGCAAGTGCGTCCCTGGTCATCTTCAAAGAAGTATGGACCAATTATCCTATACCAACCAACCGCCACCCACATGGTGACTTTGAAACAGATGGAGGCACCAGTTCAGTTGATGCATTACCAGGATTTTCAGTTCCCCAGTACGGAAAGTTTTGCTTGTTTACCTCCCCGGACAATGAGCATGGCATTCGTCCGTCATGTGAAGTTTTTTGAGGAAGTCTGCATCTTCCTCCAACTTTCCTGAGAACCAATTTGCAAAGTCTAGTCGTTTGCGTTTCTGTTGATCAGTAAGCACCGTTTCGTTTGAATTTTGTATGGAAAGGCATGAACGTCTTGGCGAAGGATCCTCTGAACGGTGCTCTTATGAATGTTTGTCTTGGCAGAAAGTCGTCAAATCGATTTTTTTGGACTCTGAACGACCGCCTGTCTCACCATTTCCACATTTCTTCACTAGACCTGTCCTCTTCCGACTACTGTGACCCTTGTGAAGGTCACAGATGGTTCCCACATTGGTAAAATTTGCGATGGTGCACTTTATTGTCCGAAAGTTTGGTGCATGGCGCAAGTGGATACCGAAATGTCTTGAGTAAAGACGTTGCACCTGTATGACACTTTTCGTCTGGTGCCAAAGTTCAACAATTTTCGTCCGTTGTTGTACGTCAGTCTTGGCATTTTTCTGGCGCTTGTTTGGTATCAAATAAACTTCAGGGTCTCTGCAACAAGAAATGAAGCATTAGTGACAAAATTACTGCTTTTTTAGGATCAAACGAAGCATTTTAAAAGTTGTATTTTTTTGGGACACCCTATATATATATTATATATTATATATTATATATAATATGTTTATATAATATATTATTTATAAAAAGAAATATTATATTATATTATATATATACTGTATATTTTTTATATTCATATTAAATATATTTATTATATGTATATATTTGTTTATTAGTTTTTGTTTTTTATATTATATATATATTTTTTTT
Organism: Eptatretus atami; assembly: GCA_035128595.1. NCBI lineage: Eukaryota > Metazoa > Chordata > Myxini > Myxiniformes > Myxinidae > Eptatretus > Eptatretus atami. The sequence continues at coordinate 105,048,622 of CM068952.1, forward strand.
TTTATCCCCGCCGCGTGGCGGAAGGGAATATTGTTGTCACCCGGGTCGTCCGTCCGTCGTCCGTCCGGCTGGCTGGGCTCAACATTTATAGCTGTGAGTGCGATAACTCAAACTGTTCGCCATATCGATTTGAAATTTGGGTCACACATGTACCACCTGAAAAGGAAGAACCCTATTGATTTTGGGCGTGGCCGGATCCAAGATGGCCGACTGGGGCAGCCATCTTGAAAAAAATGCTTTTTGTAATAAATGGAAAACTGCTTATCTGATTTCAATTATTTTTGGTTACTACGTTCCTCACCCCTGGGGAACTTTTTCGAGATGATGACCAAATGGTGTCTTGTTTCCAATTCACCTCCCTCATTATCTGGAATATGTATGACCTTTTCATTCAATGGCGGGGGATTCCCCATCTCTGATGGTATATTTATATATTTATTATATATAATATATATATATATATAATCAGACGCACCTCCTGACTTATGGTGAGCACTGCCGCAAACTATGTCTCACATGGTAAAACCACATAATCCGCAAAGAACAACCGCCCGTCTGCCACCCAGACAATTGTTCCTGCTAATGAAAACCATTCAACCAGAAGGCACGTGATGTGATTGGCGGGTGAATCGAAACATGTGGAGTGTGACGAGCACTCCCCCGATCTCCATTGGACGTAGTCCTACACCAAAGCGTCACCTCCAACCCAGAGGCCTCGGCGGGGCAACTCTGTCAAACAGACAAAGATTACCTGGTCAACATCAAACGGAACCACCTATCTGGATTTCAGGCTTATTTGCCCTCATCAGGACGGCATACCGATAAATATCGAACCAATGATGACCACATTCTTCATTCATACATCTGTGTAAATGTGTACTGTGTCGTGTCACCTTGTGATGGCAGAGGGTATTACAATATCCCTTTTTTACCTGGGCAATGCTGAGGTGAAAGCACTCTCTCCACACGGGTAAATTTGTCCTCCTTCCCTTCTCCCCCAACACACCCCACCCCACCCCCGACTGAGGGGCCTATCAAAGCCTGTCATTGTGTGTGAGACATTTACAGTGGGGAGCGACATCAGGATGAATGTTGGGATAAAGTGGGGGGGGGGGCAGGACGTGAGGGCAGTGGAGGGAGGGGGTTAAAGCACCCTATGCACGGGTAAATTTGGCAAACAGGATGACTAATTGGTCTGTCAGCGAAGCGAAGGGTAGGCTCTGCAAGTGGACTATAAAAACTGAATAAACCAGTCATTCAACTCTTTCGAAAATTTGAAACATACGTGAGGCATGCTTGCAGGATTTTCAGGAGGAATAATCACATGGTGAGTACAAATATATTTTTATGCAAGCTTTACAAATCCCCATTTTGTACATTGGATTTGACCTAATCTTTGAAATCTATCAAGTCATAAGGTCTTGAGTCCAACTCCTTGTGTCCCAAGTCGAGTTCAGCGCCAGCAAAAAAAGGAACGTAAGATGTACTCACTGAGGTTTTAATACTACAGCCTTTACGATTACAGTAGTCAGGGGTGGTTGGCCTGTATATTGACCAAAATGCCTACTCTTGAAAAAACAAAAATACAATTAGAAACAATAATTTTGCACTACACTCCTCACCCCCTTCAACCCTACCCTCAACTCCTGGACCTGTTGCAGCTCAAAAAGATTGGTGGTGGGGGATTCGGGGACATCTATGAGGCTCTAGATCTGCTGAGCCGGGAATGCGTTGCACTCAAGGTTGAGTCTGCACAGCAATCAAAGCAGGTTCTCAAGATGGAGGTGGCTGTGCTGAAAAAGCTTCAGGGTACGTTAGTGAAGAGCATTGATTGGTAAGATAATGCTAGAGTGAGGTTGTGCAACACTTAAAACATGGTTCATGAAATATACAGCACTCTTTTACTTTAAAAAAAAACAAAAAAATAACATTTTCATGTATGTTATGCAATAATTTGAGTGGGCAAGAACAAAATGGTTCTTCACACAAAGTGAATTCTCATACAAGCCTTTCATTTTGACAGTGTCAGTGGTAGTAGGAGTAGTAGTCGTAGATCACGTAACAGCTGCTATTGGGGTTCACACTTTGGAAGAGTCAGCGCTGGGCCATGCACATAACTTGGTCTGATGTGGAGCGTTACATGCTGAGGAAATCTGCAAGCTAGAAGCTAGAAGCCAAAGGTGCTTTGATACTGCCACAACTACCATCAAATGTGAACATTGTGTGAGTCACTTCCGGGCCCTCATTTCCTGTGGCCCCACCAAAATGCTTTCCACTTTCTTGACTTTTCCTCGCGTGTCACCATCAACAACTATGCACAGCCAACACACAACTACAACAAAATAATGTTGGTTGTGCATCCCTTGCAACTACTACTACTGCTACTTTAATGGCTCAATTTTTCCCCACTTTATTGTAGGGTTGGCCAGGGAAGGTTTTTGGATGCGTCTTTCAGGAAACAGATAGCCAGGTCTGACAGTCGACTGAAGGTTGCAGGAGTTTGGAATTTAGTCAGGATGCCAGAGATAAATAATCGACTGTTTGCAAAAGACGGTAAGATTTTTAACACTCACCAACTAATGCCAGAAGGGAGGACACCCATATTGATGTCCATCTGAAGCACGGGGACACTTTGTGATGCAACTCCCCACCTGTGAAGCACCAATCTGACAGTTTATAGTCGGGTTTGGAAATCAAACCCAGACTGGACAATTCAAAAGTAAGTTTGCCACCTATGCACGATATGTTTGCGACCTATGCTACTGAAGTACCATTCTGTTGAACATGTCGGCATCACCATCAGCCATGACCTTTCCTGGGCTGATCACATAACAAAACTGGCCTCCAAAGCCAGCCGCAGACTGGGCGTCCTCCGTCGACCCATGTCTTTCCTTAGAAAACCAAAGCTACTCTCAGTCGATAAGGAATTTTTCCGTGATCCAATGCAGCACTGCACTCCACTATGGGCTGGAGTCCAGTATCACATCTGTCTCTTGTGTATTCTGTGGAATCTAAAGCTCTCAGAATCATTGGAATCTCCTATGATGAGGCAAAACAACAGGGTCTGTTGCTCTCACACAGACTTATGCCAAGTAGGAAACTTCTGTTTTTATTCCTCAAAATTTGTTATGTTGATGGGGTATCATGAGGTTATCAACTGGTACTGATGAGGTTTTTTTGCATATGATTGGTCAATTAAGTTTTTTAAATGTTTTTTTGTACACATACAAAAATATATAATTACTTTTTGATTGTTCTTTATTGTATGACTTTTAATCCTCTTTAAAAAATAAATGCTTTTCTTGCTTCCTGTACCTTTCAGGGTATGATCATGTTTGCAAGTTTGTTGGTTGTGGACGAAATGAGAGATTCAACTATGTAGTTATGCAACTGCAGGTACTGCCACTGAATGAGAATGTAATTGACTTGTTTCACAAGAAAAGAGATCTGTAATCTGTGCACAAGTTAGAATACCTGTTATTTATCTCTGCTTTAGCATTAGTAGCATATTGTGACTTCGGTTGTAGTGATTACGAAGTTTGCTTTGAAATCATTTCCCAAGTACTTTATTTTGGGCCATGTTTCAACGTAAACGGAATTTTGCTGCATTGCGTAATTGGAGATTTATTTGTGCTTCAGCATGATCATTGTTGGCATCATTGGCATCATTTATTTACTTTATGCATTACTTCATGCAATATCATTACAAAGTCACTACCGCACGATCAGTGGCATGACAACTTTGGTGAACAAAATACCTTTGATTTCAGGGAAGGAACCTTGCAGAACTGCGTCGCAGCCAACCACATGGGACGTTTACTCTTGGCAGCACACTCAGGCTGGGTCGGCAGATACTTGAGGCAATCGAGAGCATCCACAACGTGGGGTTCCTGCATCGCGACATCAAACCTGTATGCTGCAGGCACCACCGATAGCTCTGTAAACACCCACCAACATGTACCCCTGTAATAAATAACCATTGCCTGCAACACCCGGTGCCCGCGTCCCTCACAACATCTGGCGCCCGCGTCCCTCGCAACACCCGGCGCCCGCGTCCTCGCACACCCGGCGCCCCCGTCCACGCAACACCGCGCGCCCCGTCCCACGCAACACCCGGCGCCCCGTCCACGCAACACCCGGCGCCCCGTCCCACGCAACACCCGCGCCGCGTCCCACGCAACACCGGCGCCCCGTCCCCACCGTCCCACGCAACACCCGGCGCCCCCGTCCACGCAACCCCGGCGCCCCCGTCCCACGCAACACGGCGCCCCCGTCCACGCAACACCCGGCGCCCCGTCCCACGCAACACCCGCGCCCCGTCCACGCAACACCCGGCGCCCCGTCCCACGCAACACCCGGCGCCCCGTCCCACGCAACACCCGGCGCCCCCGTCCCACGCAACACCCGCGCCCCGTCCACGCACACCCGGCGCCCCCGTCCCACGCAACACCCGGCGCCCCGTCCCACGCAACACCGCGCCCCGTCCACGCAACACCCGGCGCCCGTCCACGCAACACCCGCGCCCCCGTCCCACGCAACACCCGGCGCCCCCGTCCCACGCAACACCCGGCGCCCCGTCCCACGCACACACCGGCGCCCCGTCCCACGCAACACCCGGCGCCCCCGTCCCACGCAACACCCGGCGCCCCGTCCCACGCAACACCCGGCACATTCAGCCTCCGCGCCCTCCCCCCTGCCTCCGGAGCACCCATGGCCTGCAACAGCTGCCAACAGCTCCCAGAAGCACCAACAGCTAGCTGCCTTCATCATTGCACCACAAAGCATACCTTCTTTTATCCTGTGGCATTTGTATTTGCCTCATCCCTTATGCTGCATGTTTTTCACGCTTGCATCCAATGATACACACAATTGCACACCATGGTACCTGTTTTCCCATTCCTCATTGTCCTGGCACGTTTCACAACTACCAAAGTGCTTTTGAAAATAATTCTAATGTTGATTCGCGTAACCTTCTCAAATGCCATGTTTTATTAATTTTTTTCCAACTCCATGCAACAGTCTAACTTTGCCATGGGACGAACACCCACGACCTGTCGAAATTGTTTCATGCTTGATTTTGGTCTTGCAAGGCAGTTCACTACCTGCACAGGCGAAGTTCGGCCGGTACGTCTTGTTAGTCACACCTCATATGTTCTGTCTCTTGTTGCAAAGCACAATTAGAAGCGATTTAATCCTGGTTTATCGTGGATTGCCTGTCTTTTTTTACTGTGCAGCCTCGTGCTGTCGCCGGCTTCAGGGGAACAGTACGTTACGCATCCATTAATGCCCACAAAAACAAGGTTGGTGTCAGAAAACCAGCAGTGTTGCTCATTGTTTTTGAACTGCTTCTTGGCTAAGCTGAATTTACTTTAACCCCCTCCATTTCAAGGGCTTCTCAAATCAACACAATTACACTGTTTTTTTACTGATTTTTCTCTTGCCAAGGATGCAATTCATCATTACTTTTTTATTAGCATTACTTTTTTTGGAAACCAAAGTACTTTTGAAAAGTTTTACAGAGTGGAGCTAAATTCACCACTTATTTTGAACAGTCCAATGGAGGGGGTTAATAATAATAATAATAATAACAATAATAATAATAATAAGTTTTCTGTTCGAACTTTCTTGCATCATGATTTCCATTGGAGCAGTTTTCGTGGGTTTTTGCATGGTACTTGAAGTATATTTGCCATCTCGGGCACAAAGGCAAGACACGTGCATTGCATTCCCACAATCTTGTTCCACTTGTTCATACCTTGACATGGCATTTTCCTGGTCATAAGCATGCACGGCTTGAATTGTGCCTTCGGATATCGACACAATTCAAATGAAAGGCTTTGATAGTTGGGAGAAGTGGAGAGAAAAACAGAAAGGAGGTTAGCAGGAGTTTTGATTTAGGGGAAGGGAAATGGTGGAATCTGTGGAGTGGGAGAGGAATCTCGTGGACACTAGAAGGTCACTCGGTAGAGTGCATACCTCTGCCACGTAATACCTGATCCACGAGAACATATCAGGCTCACTACATTTTTTAAATATCATGCTATATCGTTTTTGGCCCTATCTCTCAATGGTGAAGAATCACTTTAAAAATTAAATAATTCTTGTATCCAGATCCGGATTTGGTTCTTCACCAAAATCTAATCAGTTCGTCCATGTTGCACAACGAACCTGTCCACAACTTTTTGAGATATCATGTATACAGACAGACAAACAAACAGACAGAAAGGGGTGAAAACATAACCTCCTTCACCTTCGGTGGCGGAGGTAAAAAACGCTTTTTGCATACATAATATGGAAACGACCCTTCAGCTGGATGGCATGTGACAGCCAAGAGTTACTTTAACTTAACTACGATATTTGTCAACAAAGTTAAAGTATTGATTGTAAGGATTTGCCAAGGTCTTTGGGGTGCCAGGTTGATTTAATGGTAATTATTTCAGCGTACCTGAATGGTAGACAGCCTGATGTTGGCTTAGCGGTTAAGGTGGCTGGCTTTGGACTTTAGGGTCCGGAGTTTGAGCCCCCGGCACCGTTGAATTAACACCAGGTGGGGTTGACTCAGCCTGTCATCCTTCCGAAGTCGGCGAAATGAGTACCCATGTACTGGGGTAATAACCATTTGGGGTGACCTGCGTCGGAGTGGTGACCCGTCCAGGACTGTTCTTGCCAATGAAACTGCCTCGGCAGCACTATGCGCCTTTACGACACAAAAGGAATGGTTTTATTATTATTATTATTATTATTATTATTATTATTATTACTACCTGAATTGTATATGGACATCTCCTCAAACCAACCTGTGATATCTAAGGAAAATTTAGATGCTACTCATCTTTACATTGATACAACTTGCCTTTGTAAAAAAAAAAGAAAAAAGGATTATTTCTAAATCAAAAATACAATTCCTATGTTACTTTCATCAAAGTGAACTCACTAATTGATTCGTCACATTGCTTTAAGATTTTTCTCATTTTTAAGTGATACTTTGTGACCAAAATCACACACCAAATTATGGTTTATTTCCAAGACTTAATGTGTGTTTTCGCTGTATTGCAGGAGATGGGACGGCATGATGACCTCTGGTCCCTGTTCTACATGCTGGTGGAGTTTGCAGTGGGACAACTACCATGGCGGAAGATCAAAGACAAGGTGCTGTAATGTTGTTCCACTTTGATCTCAGAGTTTATGAACTTTGGAAGATAATCCAGATGGAATAGATAACAAAGGCAGAGGGATAAGGTTTGAGGGCAAGCTTTTACACGTCATAGTCTTTGAGCGGGGTTAAGGAATTGTGTGAGATTGGGAAAATTAATGTTTCACATTGTTGAAGATAAAGTTTTCTTTTGAAGGATTTGTGACATAGAGAGTGGAGAATCTCTTGAGGTTAAGATGTATAATTGGGTGGTATGAAACTGCTGCAGGAACAAGTCGGCCAGATTAAAGAAAAGTATGACCATCAAATCCTGCTGAAGCATCTCCCATCTGAATTCAATGCTTTTCTCGTCCACATTTCTAACCTGGAATATTTTTCTCGGCCAGACTATCAGGTCAGTAACTCTTTTATGCCATGGGATCTTCTGTGCCCATTTTGTAACGGGCATAAGCTTAACCTTGTATTTCTGCTTTATTATTAAAGCCTGTTTAAGAGCATACGTTTTTGTTTTTTTTGAGTGTGAGGTGAGTGTGCATACCTCTTGGGCTAGGCCATCCTGTCAAGCAATGAGAGTAGGATATTGTCAATTGAAAGTGGTCTATATAAATATGGGCTGACAGGATGGCCTCGAGGTATGCACACTCACCTCCAAGCCATCTAACCTGGGTTTGAATCCTGACTCAACTTGAAAAATGCCATCCCAGTGTTTCATAGGCAGGGTGATTCTTCAACGGGTGTGCCGTCCCTCGGATGGACATTAAATTGGGCATCCTGTCTGCCAGCATTAGTTGGGGCCCGAGTTAAGGATCCTGCGGTCCCTTTTGAGGAATAGGCAAGCTCTCGCCGGCACCATGGACAAATTCCAAATCCTGCCCTAACTTCTGCTGTGAGAGGGATGACAAACCTCTCAGCATGGCCCTTTCCAGAAACAGTTTCAGCAGCCAGCACAAATGAACGCTTTGGTGCTTGATGTATATATATATATATATATATATATATATATATATATATATATATATATTATATATATATATATATATATTAAAGACAAAGTGGGACGTGATGGCTCTCATTGGAGTGAAAAGTGAAACCACATCACGATAAACCCATTGTCTCTTCTTCCTGGATTCTAACCTTTCTTATCCTCTCCACAAATTCACCACTATTCTTCACTGTTTTATCAGTCTTGTCTGCTAATGATATGTGCTAAGAAGCCAGACAGTTGGTATGACGGAGCATTAGCAAAGGACACAGTGGGTCTCAGGGAGACATCCTTTCTGTGTAATTTAATTTCAAAGCTGAAGGACACGGAATCAACTGGTGACAAATCAAGATGAGTTTACCATTCATCATGCAGAGACTGTGACAAATTCTGCAGTGGTGAAACTGGAAGGAATTTGAAGCAAAGGCTCCATGAACATGACAGAGCAATTAGGCTTGGAAAGGTGACACAGTCGGCCAGAGCAGGCAATTGTCTGCAATCAAGCCACAAGTTGGACTTGGATTGGACCCACGTCCTCGACACAACAAGATCCAACAAACGACACACATTGATTCCGGAGGCACGTGACCAGAAACAAATAAAGGAATTTTCTTCGATTCTGGAGGCACGTGACCGGATTACCGGCACATGACTGGAAACAAATAAAGGAATTTACTAAGTCGACGTCAAGACTCGAGAAGGTGGTCTAACTTGGGAGACTGTGGAATACTCATACCCACACAATACACACCAATGATACGAATGGCAAAAACTTGGAAGGTGAAAACAGCTGGACAAGGTGAGGAAAAAAAAATAAGACCACTAGACCTGTAGCTTATCTGGGTCCTGGCCTAATGTTGTAACCAAAATTTGGTGGCATTCTGACTGGTGGGTCTGGAGAAGAAGATTTTTGAAAGAATTTGCACGATTTTCTCAAAAATTCACCAAGTTCGCCATTTTGACACACTTCCAGTCAAGTGATCAGCATGACCTCCACAATTTAACATCATGAACCTGTCCTGATATTGTAACCCAAATTTGGTAGCATTCTGACTGGTGGATCTGGAGATGAAGATGTTTTTTAAAAGGAATTTACTAAGTTGACCATTTTGACCTACTTAAAGTCACGTGACCGGAATGAGCTTTGCAATCCCCGTTACAAGTCAGGAGCAAAATGTGGCTGCCAAATTTCAGCCGGATGGGCCCAGCGGTTTGGCCGGAGAAGTCAAAATAGAAGACGGATGGATGGACAGACAGAGGGACGGACGGTGGACGATGACAATACCTTACCTGGAATTCCAAATCCAGCTAAGCTAAAAACAACAACCCTTGATGCCCAACACCCCACCCACACATGCACAACACCCAACAGAACCTCCACTCAACGGATAACCCCCACATCACCATGTCCAACCCAGACACGAAGCCAGCCATCTTCCTGCCCCTGAAATAAAAATGCAAGAACAAACACACCCCATACATACAACACCAGATCACGAGTAAATAAAAAGAGCAAAGCAGACGAACGATGATGTGATTGGTGTTGACCAATATAAAAACACTCCTCAATTGACTTCTCACACCGGCACGTGACCCAAAACAAATTGTCGCCTTGGGAATAAAAGTGGACACGTGCTGAGGTTTCGGGTCTATTGGCCTGAGGAAGCCCACTGGGAAGCGGCTGGAACGTCGCCTGAGACCGGATCTACTTTTTTTTTGGTTGGATGTGCCTTTTCCTTAAAAAAAAAAAAAGAGAGATGACAATCCTTTGCTACGAAAATTAAAGAAACTCAAGGAAACAAAAAGAGTGAAAATTGGTGTGGGTAATTAAAACACCCTGAAGATAATTATGAGCATAATTAGTTTTCACAAATACATACCGATAACATCAGATAAAGGATCATTACACCATTATACACTATCGTAACATACATACATACACATACACAACACACCAACATGAATTAGCTCCTAGGCAGCACTACTATACACAGTAGTACACGATAATTTAGACTGAGGGGTCGAGAAAAGCCAGAGCATAGTATTTGGAAGCTCAAAACCCTTGAGCTTGATTTGAGAAAAAAAGATCCACAGAAACGCAAATTCACAATCTAAACCTTTATTTATATATCATGTACGCGTGGAAATCGCATCCTACAACTCCAATAGCAGGAAAGCTGCTATCCTGATCCGTAGCGTTAGGAGCTAGGGATCGAGAATGCTCGATGTATAAAGACACCCAAACCATGTTAGAGGAAAATGACTGGAAGAAACGGGCAGGCTCACACAGAGGGCTTCAAGTGTCCTGTCGCCTTTCATCATCTTCTTCCACTTCGAAAAACAAGACAACACACTAACACCAATACAGCCACCACAACCCGAAGACACAACGAACACATGACCTATGCCGCCAGATGACCTGCACAAAAAAGTGTATTTTTATTCTGGCACAGCATAGCTTGTCAAGCCCAAAGTGTTATACTGTTTCGGTGGAGTGCTTGCTTGGTGCGCTCAAGCCAAACTGGTGCAGCAGCCGTACCCAAGCATATTGTTTTCAATACACAACCACACCATCCGCCCCGGAACATAAGCCCACACCAACGTCACACCCATCATCTCCAGCTGGCAATGACGATCGTTTCCCGCGGATGGAGAGCCTCGAACGCCAGAAGCGGTGAAGCGAATAGAGGATAGGGGCCCCCTCGAACGAAGTGCGATAGCATCCCGCTGACAGAATGTGCCATTTGCCTCGCTACGGGATTTGCCGTCTGAGCCCTTGTCGCTGTCATCGGCTATATCCACGTAAACTCTCCTCGACGGGCGTTGGGAGGCAAACGAAAGAAAACAAATAAAAGCGGCTCCACCACGCCGTGACAGCGCCCTCGAAGGATTATGTGAGTCACATGTGAAGGCCAATGAAATACATAGAGATGGATATGTAGGAAGTTCTGAACAGAGACTCACATTTAGATGAATTCCGCAATTACCGCGAAAGCTCCATCTTTAACCGAAGCGCTTCAGGGTGAACTTGTGTTGCTCTCTGTCACGCTTATTAGGTGGCATCGTTGTTCTCATAGCCCTGCGGTATGGGCATCAAATCCTACCACCGCGAAGGCGCATTGGCACGGTCCGTGGCGGCGGAGTGCGTGGCGCAGCACGTTGGGCAGATGTGTGCACAGTCGATCGCGCGCGGAGGATCCACACGGCAATGTAGCTCATCAGCAGCTCCACTGCTCGACCGACGATACATCCGACTCTCTTCTGCTCATCTCCTTTCTCGTCTCTCTCTTCTCTTACTCTCTTCTCCCCCCCATCCCCTTAATGTAGGGGGGGGGGGGGGGGGGGGGGGGGGGGGGGGGGGGGGGGGGGGGGGGGGGGGGGGGGGGGGGGGGTGTAGAATGTAATATATATATATTATGTATATAGCTATTTTTTTTCAACCCAGATGCTCTTCCATGAGTGATTCATTCTAGAGATGACCAATGCATCATGGTAAATCCTTATTGTATTATTTCTATAACCATACCAGAGCAATACTTGTTAGACTTCATCGCGAATGCTGTTTCCCCCAATCCTTGAAGTAACGATTTCCTGCATCTGATAGCCTTCTGAATATGTAGCATCCAACTACTTTCGCATCCACACTTTATTGTGGAGCTATGAAAAGGTGCAGAGGAGTTTATTATATTAATCACAAGAAATGGCTTAATGCCGCGAATATTAAGGAAACTAGTCAAAGAGAGGGACTTGTAAATATCAAAAAATAATGATCGCGCACAACAGACAAATTTGTTCCCTATTTTCCCCAACTACATCAACTTTTTCAAATGTACTAGCAAGTTGGGCTACGAACCCACCCCATCACAACCACCCCCACATCAACCCCCCCAACCACTCCACCTCCACTCAAATTCGACTGCCTCGTGTCAAGATACAAAAGGAATGAGGAGGGACAGCACTGGAGGCATCCTTTAAAGGTGGACAGTGAAAGTTAGTACCTGGTAAATTAAACCAGTCATAGATGTCAAGGAGTGCCTATACCTCACAGCCAATCCGCAGTCTGGTCTCAAATACGTGGTAAGTAAAAACTCTCACGGCAAACTAGAGTCAGCACATACTGCTTTAGGCCATAGTAAACACATCTACAGTACGTTGAACAACCGCTGAGAAAGTAGGAAGGTATGGTAAACCCCAATAAAAGGAGCCGAGTTATTAGTCGAGAGTGTAGAGTAGAGCTTCTGATGGTGTAGAATATCAGAATACCAATGGAAGCAATAATTACGTTTCACTTAGAACAAAATTAATTCGGTTACAAGCCATTAGCCAGTAAAAGCCATGTTTGTATTGAAAACAAGAAGAAGAAGAAAAAGCCTCGAAGGTTTAATGAGGGGACCCAGTCGGAACATCGTATAAGCATTATTCAGATACGTCACCGGTCACGTGACTGGGCAGCGTCCAATTGAGCGGCAAGAAGGTATACCGCGCCATAACAACCGATAGGTCATTCAACTCACCGTGTATATCGCAAGCGATTTTTTTTTTCTGCAAGTTAGTAGTTGTGTGCCGGATGTTACTAAAGCGAGTGCAGTTAACCGCTTCCCCTGCCGAAGTAAACCGACGAAATCTTGATGTCGGTTGAGAAGAGAAATGGGCGACCTGGACATGACAGTTTGTGTGGATCATTTGTCTGCCGGTAGTACTAATTAGGATACATTCAGTGTTGTATTATAGCTTAGTCTGTGGATGTAAAAAAGCAAAATTTTGGTAGATTCTTTCACCGTGTTAAACACATCTATAACTTCACTGATTAGAAAAAAGGGTGCCAGTTTTTCTTAGCTGGGCCTCCATTTGAATTCAAAATGGCTGGCCGTTTACCTAATATGATTTCGGTATTTACGTTATTTTGAACATATATATTCAAAGTGTGTGCAAATAGAGTTGGGTACCAAATGCGTTAGTGAGACAACTGTTCATCTGAACTCTGTTTGCATGGATATCAACAGGTTTGATGTTAATGTCAAGAATATTGGTATTAATGACACTATTTACTGGTATCTGACGAATATTTCTGCTTGCAATATAGCATATCCACTGTGACCAAAATAACTCTGCTTTATTTCAGAAGACCAAAAATGCACAGTGGACATCCCACCTATAAAATACTTAAGGCATTGAAATATGGCATTGTTAATTTCACTATGGTATGATTCCAGATTAACCATGGCGTCCTGTGGAAACATCATGAAGAAGCGTGCAACTGAACTTCCATTGACTTTCGAATCTGCTTGTTGTGTCAAGGAGCAAGTTCACTGACATAAAGGTGTTCATCAATGGAGCATCTGCGACTACCAGAACTGGGAATCATACCAATCATTGTTGGACTGTATAAGCAAGAGGGCTCAATATCAAAACCCTGAGTATGTTTTTTGCATCAAACTGAGTGCTATCTGGAAAAGAACTGAAACCAACAATGCAGTGGCACAAATCATGTCATGGTAAAGCAACGCACAGAAACACATTGAGAGACAAAGAGATATGACAAGAAGTTTTATCTAAGAATCAAGTGTATTGTCAACAGCAAAGTCGTGGTGCGCCTCCCGCATCACAAACTCTAACACCCAAACAAGCAACTCTGCATCTACCAGCACACTAAAAGATCTCGTTACCCTCCACTCAAAGAACACTGTTTCTCTGTCAAAACGAGAAGATTTGTGGTGTAAGACAGAACAGAACGCCTTATTACTTGTCGAAGTGTCGATATTGGAGTGTCAATCCAAAACATAGTTGATGTTAGCGAATGACAATGAGAAGTAAACCTGGCAAACATCATAACTGATGGCGACTTTCTTTCAAGGGACAGAATATACAAAAAATTGCCATACATTAACTGGCGCAAGTACATACAAGCCAAAGAAAGATCAGCAACAGAGAAATATCAGGCAGAAAATACAGTGGAATTTTTTGCAGAGATCGAGTTCAGTGTGAATTGCAGGAACTATAGATCAAGGAAGCATCTCCATACAGACAAGAGCACAGTGATAAAGCTTCTGAAAGATTGTGGCCAATGACACAGCTAAGCTTCTGCACACTGCCGAGTTTGAAGAGGGATCTGAGACATGTCTTGTAGTTGATGGAATGGGAGTGGTACAGGAATTAATGGCAGCTAAAATTTCAAGACTGACAAGAATGGCCCTTGTCGCACTATTACTCAAGGCTGT
>CM068952.1:105079997-105096889 GCA_035128595.1 Eptatretus atami
CTGGAGGAAGCGGCAAGGAACGGCTGCAAGACTGCCTTGGCAAGTCAGAGTGTTTGTAGACAACGGGTGGGTAGTGGGTCGTGATGTGGAATGGAATGGTTGGTTGTTAGTTGGAGGGTTCGTTGGATGTAAAGATTTAATAACAAAACTAAAAAGAAGTCGCAACACACGTTTTTGATTCTCCCATTAGACAAAAGGAAGGGAATCTGACTACACATGTACTGTATAATCCAAGAGCCTGGGCACTTTTATTTACCCGTCTGAGGCCATAAGGTTTGAGGATGTTTTCTAATTCAAGATTTTATGCAGATTCAGAAATCCATTTCTTAATGGTCAAAGCCTCTGCGTTCTTTGTGAAAATAACGTTTTGTTATTTGTATGGGTGGTGTTTTGTGTGAAAGTGAGAAAAAAGCGTTTTTGGTCTACATGATACAAAATTGCCAGGCTACATGGCCATATAGGGTATCATCATAGGTAGTGACCTGAATGATACAAATATGTATAAACAACATTACATTGTGTTTAGGTGGGTTCATAGGCAGTTTTAGCTCAAAATAGTTGATAAAAATTCACTCGCTAGTATATATTTGTATTAAAATATCTACATGATAACTTTAACTTTCTCGAACCAGCTGTTATTGTCCTGTACATAACAAGTGTCTGGTAAATTAGAAGTATTTCAATGAAAATACACTAAGGAAAATGAATATTGACAACAATGTTTGAACACGACTTTTCTGGTTTTCAGGCAAGGCTGACAATTCAGTTGCATCACATAATATTGAGTATGAATTGTCATATTTATGATAAGTTTAAACTACTGATATTATTATTGAATTTCCAAGGTGAAATAGACAAGTGCATTTGAAAACCATTAAGTGTTAGCTTAAGAACCATAACCATTAATATATCTTCCCCAAAGTTTCTAGCTTAACCATCACCAAGCAAGTATGTATGGTACAATCAAGCATGATATATGTTTGTGCTTTTTTTTTTTTGTTGAGATGTGTCACTAATTATTCAAAGTCATCTTCAGATTTCATCTGAGGAAGAGTTGTATTCCACTTGGTCATTGTCATCTTGGTCAACTCTGCATCTAAGTCATCATCAATATGATTGCATACGTCTTCTGGTACTTGTCGGCCTTCAAACCTTTAGGGCATAATGGCCATCCTTGAGTATCCATCCATTTTCCTGTGGGTCCCAGCTGCAGGAGTGTGAGATTATTGCTGTTTTCCACACTGATACTACCAGATTGGTGCGTTTCAACTTCTCAAGTAGTACAGATCTGCAAGGAGGCAGGTTGCTAGGATCCGTTCCTTTGTTTTATTACAAAGGTTGAACCGGTTCTTTGGGGCAAAATGTTGGTGAAATAGTCATTCCTGGCTAAATTGACTGATGTACGTGGTTTCCATACATGTACACACAAAAGCTTTAAGTCTGTCAATAAATCTAGTGGTATGACAGGAGATTCACCAAGTTTCTTGAATGCTGTCAAGAACTTTTCATTTTTTTCCATCAAAGCCAGAGGGCGCACTTTCCCTTTGCGTAAGAAACTGGCTGAAGTCACAACCTGTGAAGGCATACAGTCCTGCAATGGCACCACACAACTGTGGGGCCATACTTGTAGCTAACTGAGATACATAATGTATGTTCTGGTGTTGTTGGAGCTAATTCCAACATCAAGCCATAGATGAGCTGGTAAGAGGTGGCTATGTGTGAGAAATAACAAGGACATCAGTGTCCGAGGCCCTGATAATAATGTTGCCATCTTCGAGAGCATCACACATATGTTTTATGTGCCAAATCAGCCTGGTATCTGCCTCCTGATGATTGCAAAACAGACCAGGGACCTCTTCCATCTGGACTTTTCATCATTACTTTCATATTGTATGCTTTCTTACCCAGTCCCATAAAGAGTACATGGCCAGGAGTTGCTCTGTGTATGGTTTTGTTTGCCACTCTCTAAAGAGGAACTTCAAAGTGCTGTCTTGAATTTAGGGGACTTGAGTACAGATTGAAAATCTTTTGGACACTTCTGATCTGGTCCCGAAATATTGTATTCAGCTGTCTGCTTTCAGACCCACGGATGCCATGCTCTTATTCTTTAATTGATTGAGTTTTGTATGAATCACAAACAAAGTCTATTCTCTTGGCAATCAACTAATCTTGTGAGGAGAACTTTAGCAATTCCACCAAATGTCACAGGCACATTCACAAGCGTGTGTATCAGAAACATGGCATAACTGCATATGCATCTCTCGTAACTGGTTTATCACTTTGAACTCTTTCTTCTAGCTTGTGCATGACTTTTTATTTATCATTTTGTTGATGGAGCCATCCACATGTGCCAGTGCTAAGGCCTAAGTCACATTTGCTCTACGGCGAGATCGGCGGCCGTACGCCCTCTGAATTGACAAACGTGCGGGGCGCCGCAGAGTTTCTGCGGTGGCCTCAGGGTGGCCCTACGCCGTTTGGCTATCTTTTACAGGCCGTAGGGGTCGCCGTGGAATTATCAACGAGTTATACCTTTTTTCATTTCTACGTTCGCCGTAGCAATTCGACAAGCCGAAAAAAAAAAACTGGTAAAAAAAATAAATGAACCCACTCGTTACCGTCCGTCTGGCCGCACGTTCGCCTTAGGGCCCCCTGCGGTCGCCTTGCGGGCACCTTGAGGCTACCTTGCGTCTGCCTTGAAAATTGTATGGCCGCCGCAGGGCCCCTTAAGGTCACCGTGCGACATCAAATCAAAGACCGTTCGGCAACCCACAGTTTTCGGTCTCCACAATTTTAAATACGCCGTGCGGCTCCCCGAAAAATAAAACATATGTGACTGCACATTGTGTGACCGTGGAAATACTGCGGCCGCCGTATAATTGCTAGTGGCCGTAGATTTTGGAGACCCCACAGCCGCCGTGGCAAATGTGACTTAGGCCTAAGGGCACTGGTGTGAGAGGATAGCTGAAGACTAAAGTGAGATCCAAGTCATTACTTGCTGCTAAATAGAGAAGTCTGCCAAAGAGGTCACCTCCGTGACTTTACACTCAAAGGAAGTGGCATACTGCTTAGCACATATTATTGCATCATCTTTAGACATATTTCTGTTGTACAAAACATTACCCTCCTTGTTACTGGACTTTCCTTACACCAGATCAGTTCCAAAATGATGCAGTATCTTTTCAGATAATAACTGAACTTTATATGCTGCACCATACAGTCCTAAGTTCCAATATTGATTTGTAACGAGCATGAATATAAGTCATTAGCTCAGCACGCTTGTCATCTATGACATGTTCTTTTATGTACTGGACAATCATCTCAAAGGCTTTTTTATGAATGTCCCTTGATTTTCCATAATCAGTCTTTTCACTTGATGAATCTACTGCCCTGTGGGCTTTGTTGACATATGCTTTCCAACAAGAATGGTGATATTTGACTTCCTTTGCAACAAAGTCCACATGTTCAATTTGGCAAGAGAGATGTGTGTCCTGAAGTATAATCGCAGCATCTTTATGGTCTGCTCAGCATCTTTTGTTTCACAAATGCCTATCAATTGAACTTTATGATTCACAGTTTTACGTTTGTTGTTACAGAAGATACAAATGGCTTGAAACACCCCAGATGATGAGGCTTCCAGATGCTGTATATGTGATCTTAATAGTTTGTTTGGCAGATCTGTTAAAGGTGTGCTAATGGATTAACTGTGTCTTCTGTAGTTTTAGGAACTGCTGTGAAATTTTTGTAACAGATTGTGTGATATCCTATACTGTCACTGTCATTATAGTCTGTGGGTAAACTTGCACATACTGATGAATATTTGGAGCTTGTACTGAGTTTGGATAGTCTGGAAGTTTTAGCAGCCATCAATTTATCCCAGGTTCTACTGTCAAATGGTTTGATTTCATCTTTGCTGCGATGTCCCGTGTGCAAAACACATGATCATGTTGTTGATGGTGTAGTTGAACGTGTTGTTGAACAGACCATTTTTACCAGGTCAGCTTCTGAAAAATACAACAAACACTCAAAGTAAATTTACAGCAAAAACTTCTTCATTGCTCTGGACATGCTTTAACCACCAAAGGTTCTATGTGCTCAGCAGAATTGGTGCACATCCAAGACATCATTATTAATACTAGTCGACTTATTATCAAAGGTTTGGAGTATTTCATGGTGAAAATATAGCACAGATTAATTTTCAAAAGACCTTTAATGCTAATGTTCTATTGACAAGGCTAACACATTCACGATATATAACGCCAACCCTAGTATGTAAGTAAGAATGTACACTTAGTGATTTTTCCAAAATGACATCAAGGAAATGGATATTTTCTCTAATTTTTGGCCATAAACAGCACTAATAACCATAAGGATCATCCCATATGCCATATTTATATATATAGTAAACTTCCCCAGGTCATTAGCTTTAATTTGTACCCTACATTCCTAGGTTGCCATGTGATATTGGATCATGAAAGCTGAAACTGATATTTTCTATTTTTGCAGAAAATGCTACCTGCAACAATAAGAAAATGGTATTTTTCACATAGAACGCAGAGGCTTGGCCATTAAGAAATGGATTTTCAGAATGTACACAAAATTCTGATTTAGAAAACATCCTCAACCCTTTGGCCTCAGACGGGTAAATAAAAGTGCCCAAGCTCCTGGTCTATTAACGGGATAACTGACTTTTGGACCTATTATGTTGAATGCAAATGGTTTCCAGATCCGTAACAGTATGTTTCTGTATGTATAGGTATTTGTGTATGTATGTGTGTGTGTGTGGATGTGTGTGTGTGTGTGTGTATGTATAGGTATGTGTATCTCTATGTATGTATATGCATGTGTATGTATATGTATGTATGTGTATGTATATGGATGTATGTGTACATGCATGTGTATATGTTTATTTGTGTGTATGTATATGCATGTATGTGTGTATGTATATGTGTGCATGTATATGTATGTTTGTATGTGTGTATGTATATGTATGTTTCTGCATGTATAGGTATGTGTGGATGTGTGTATGTATATGTATGTATAGGTATTTGTGTATGTATATATATGCATGTATAGGTGTGTGTGTCAGTATGTGTGTATGTATGTGTGTTTTTGTGTGTGTATATGTGTATGTTTATGTATGTGTGTATGTATGTTTGTATGTGTGTATGTATGTTTGTATGTGTGTATGTATATGTATATTTCTGTATGTATCGGTATGTGTGTATGTATATGTATGTTTAGGTATTTGTGTATGTATGTATATGCATGTATATGTATGTATATGCATGTACGTATATGTATGTATATGTATGTGTGTCGGTATGTGTGTATGTATGTGTGTTTGTGCGTGTGTATATGTGTATGTGTATGTATATATATATGTGTGTATGTATGTAAATGTATAGTTGTATGTATGTATTTGTATGTATAGGTATGTGTGTATGTATGTATATGTATATTTTGTATATGCATAGGTATGTGTGTATGTATAGGTATGTGTGTATGTATGTTTAGGTATGTGTGTGTGTGTGTGTTTATGTGTATAGGTATGTGTGTGTGTGTATAGGTATGTGTGTGTATAGGTATGTGTGTATGTATGTATATGTAGAGGTACGTGTGTATGTATGGGTGTGTATGTGTGTATAGGTATGTGTGTATGTATGTATAGGTATGTGTATATGTAGAGGTATGTGTCTATGTATAAGTACTTGTGTATGGGTAGGTATGTGTGTATGTATGTGTGTATGTATGTGTATGTATGTGTATGTTTATGTGTGTGTATAGGTATGTGTGTATGTATGTATAGGTATGTGTGTATGGGTGTGTATGTTTATGTGTGTATAGGTATGTGTGTATGTATGTATAGGTATGTGTATATGTAGAGGTATGTGTCTATGTATAGGTACATGTGTGTGTATGGGTAGGTATGTGTGTATGTATGTGTGTATGTATGTGTATGTTTATGTGTGTGTATAGGTATGTGTGTATGTATGTATAGGTATGTGTATATGTAGAGGTACGTGTGTATGTATGTATAGGTATGTGTATATGTAGAGGTACGTGTGTATGTATGTGTGTGTATAGGTGTGTATGTTTATGTATGTGTGTATTTATGTATAGGAATGTGTATATGTAGAGGTACATGTGTATGTATGTGTGTATGGGTAGGTATGTGTGTATGTACGTGTGTATGTATGTATACGTATGTGTGTATGTATGTATACGTATGTGTGTATGTATATATACGTATGTGTGTATGTATGTATAGGTATATTTGTGTATGTATGTGTGTAATGTATAGGTATGTGTGTATGTATAGGTATGTGGGTATGTATTGGGTAGTCGATGTCGAAAAAAAAAAATTTTTGAAAAAAAAATTTTTTGAGATTTTTTTTTCTTCACCCTTATTATCAGTATTTCCGTCGATATGTTTGTCTGTCCCTCTGTCCCTCTGTTCGGTCCAGTGCTCCGTTAATACAATGGCGATTTCGATGAACTTGGTTGGTAGGTTCATACCATGACCTAGTTGTGTGCAAATGAGAACCGTTGCTATGGACACCACCGTTGCATAGCAACGGGACTTTGAAATTTTTGAAAATCAAAAAATTAATTTTTTTGAAAATCAAAAATCGGGCCACGAGCGACTGTGGGCAGTACATTCAGCCATATTGTCAAAAATCTCCAGCCGGATCCTATGAAAACTGTCGGAGAAGATAGACTTGGAATGAACCCTGGTCGAAAACAATAAAAAAACGAAGTTGTTATATCTCAGAGACTATGAGTCAGATATACATGAAACTGGTATGGTAGGTTCATGGTATGTCCTAGTTATGTGTGAGAAGAACCGTTGCTATGGACCCTTCCGTTGCCTAGCAACGGCCGAAAAACCTCTAAATGTGGGGGTATTTTAACGAAAAAACAATCTGCAGCATTAACCCTTAAAGCTAAATCATGAATTTTCTTGTGCTTAATCCTCAGGTCATTCCCCATCGAACGGGCCCATCGCGTCAGGTTCTATTAGGTAGTCGACTACCCATGTCCGCCTACCGGCTTGTAGGTATGTGTGTATGTACGTGTGTGTATGTATAGGTATGTGTGTGTATGTATGTATGTGTATGTTTATGCATGTGTATATGTAGAGGTATGTGTGTATGTATAGGTACGTGTGTATGTGTGTGTATGTATGTTGTGTGTATGTATAGGTATTTATGTGTGTATGTTTGTGTGTGTGTATATGTGTATTTTTATGTATGTGTATGTATATGTGTGTATGTATGTATATGTATATTGCATGTATGTAGAGGTATGTTGTATGTATGTATATGTATATTTTGTGTATGCATAGGTATGTGTGTATGTATAGGTATGTATAGGTAGTGTGTATGTATGTATGTGTATGTATAGGTATGTATGTATGTAGGTGTGTATGTATACGTATGTGTGTATGTGTAGGTATGTGTGAATGTATATATGTGTATGTGTGTATGTATGTATATGTATGTATCGGTATTTGTGTGTATGTATGTGTGTTTTGTGTGGTGTGTTATATGTGTATGTTTATGCATGTATGTGTATGTTTATGTTGTATGTATGTATATGTATATTGTTATGTGTGTATGTATGTATATATATATATTTTGTGTATGTATAGGTATGTGTGTATGTATGTATGTGTGTATGTAGGTATGTGTTGTATGTATGTGTGTGTGTATGTATGGTATGTGTGTGTATGTATAGGTATGTGTGTATGTATGTATGAGTGTATGTATAGTTATGTGTGTGATGCATGTGTGTATGTATGTTTGTATGTATATGTGTGTGTATGTATGTATAGGTATGTGTGTATGTATGTATTGGTATGTGTGTGTATGTTTATGTTTATGTATGTATGTATCGGTATGTGTGTATGTATCGGCGTGTGTGTGTGTGTGTATATTCGTGTGTGTGTTTGTGTGTGTGTGTGTGTTGTGTGTGTGTATATTCGTGTGTGTGTGTGTGTGTGTGTGTATGTGGCTATGTGTGTGTATATATGTATGTGTATGTGTGTCTATGTATGTGTATATGTATGTATATGTGTGTGTATGTGGCTGTGTGTGTGTATATTGTTACGAATTTGCCGCCCGCCCAGCGTGCGAACAGCCACTTTAGCCAATGGCGGCCTTTTTTGCCCACCGGACGGACAATTCAGTCGCGACTTTCCGGAACAACGCCGAAAACCAGTCACGGGTGTGCTCCAAGTGCACACCACGGCCTAGTCAACACTCTACCTGCGCGCGACAGGGTCAATCGCTGAATTATATATCGATATACCTAAGTATTCGCGTGGGCAGACTACCGAGAGACCGTACCTCAACGAAGGCCTGCTTGGACACGAACCGCTTAAGCGGTTCGTTCCGTTCTGGGATAACCGAGCGGTGTATTATCGCCAGGCCTCGTTGGACCCAATTCTTTTATTGGCTATTAAAAAGCCCGCTATTATTCCGAGAGCAAGATAGCAGTTCAATTGGGGAAAAAGGACACTACGAACGGGTTAACATTCACACAAGGACATTTATTTATAATGCACACGTAAACAGGGATGCAATGAATGGGGGAAGGGGACAAGACACGAGCAAGGTAAAAGCATTACAACCGTCTATGATTATTATTTACAAGCACTTACACAGTTCTACTTGCGGGACATGGCGCCACAACATTCACACAAATAAAAGCAAAGAAAGACCCCCTCAAAGGCAAGGGAGTCAGACTGGACCCGTAGGCCTTTATGTCCAAGGAGCCTGGTTGACCGAAGGGACTCCCAGAGGCGCCGCAGGTTACCTCCCCTCGTGGTGACTTGGTTGGGCGACCCTCGATGGACCCTCTCAAGCACCTCCACCGACTGACTGCTTCACCAGACCGAGACCTCCACCGACCGACTGCTCCACCCAGACCAAGACCTCCACCGACGACCAACAACCAACTCCCTTCGCTTCTCGACTCGGTTCTCTCCACGCCGCTCTCTACGCTGCGTCCAGCGCACCCTTTTTATTCCAACGCTCCCGCCCCTCCCCTCGCGGCCTGCAGGGGAAGAAGAATCTGCTGCCCTGGCCCCAAGGGGTTGGGGCGCCTGGCCCATTTTTCGCCCAAAAACAGGCCCCCACCCTACATCACCTTTGACCCCTGGTTCAATCTGCCCTTCCCCCGTCCCGAAGCGCAGGAAAGCAGGAGGGAAAATCCCATGCGTGGTGTTGGAGCTCCTTTTCTTTTCTCCATGGCAGAGACGGTTTTTGATGCGGAGAGGTTGTAGCGTAGGTGTGGAGAAGGTGATTGTTGGTGTGGTTGTTGTAATGGTGGCGTGGTTGGCGTTGTGTGGTGGTCGTGAGTGTGGTGTAGTTGGGTGCTTGTAAAAAAGGTGGTTGGTGGTGTGGTTGGTCCAAAATAACGATAGCAAAGATAACGGCTAACTCAAGATCACAGCCCTGTCCACACGAATAAACCCCTTTAGACAACGGTGGGGAAATCTAACTGAACACACACTTAGCGATATAACTGATCTTGGGGATATCCTTTATGGTGCTCTGCGAATTTCCACAGCCATAACAATATGTATATATATGTGTGTGTATGTGTGTGTATGTGTGTATATGTATGTATACGTGTGTGTATGTGGCTGTGTTTGTGTGTGTGTGTGTATGTATGTGGCTGTGTGTGTATATGTACGTATCTGTGTATGTGTATGTGTGTGTATGTATGTGTTTGTTTGTGTGTGTGTGTGTGTGTGTGTGTGTGTGTGTGTGTGTGTGTGTGTGTACGTATGAATATGTGTGTATGTATATGTATGTTTGTATATGTGTATGTGTGTATATGTATGTGTATGTATATGTATGTGTATATGCATGTGTATGTGTATGTATATGTATTGTTAGAATGTCGTCCGCCAGCGTGCGATCGGCCACGTAACTCAAATCGCGACGCGTCGCCCACCGGAACGGACAATTCAGTCGTGACCCTCTTGGAACTACTGCCAAGGAGCTAGCCACGGGTGGGGGTTTAACCTCACCACAACCCAGTCCGCATTCTACCTCGCGAAATAGGGTGAATCGCCGAATGTCGATATACCTAAGTACCCGCGCGGGTAGCGTACCGAGGAGTTGTACACATCGCAGGTCGACTCCGGACACGAACCGCTTAAGCGGCTCGTTCCGTGCTGCAGGGATAACGAGCGGAGTTATCGCCGACCTCGACGGTTCAGATTATTTACTGGGTGTCTAAACCCACTACCAATCCCTTACGTGATGCAAGATGGCACTTTCAATGGGGAAAGAGACGACGAACGGGATACATTTCACACAAGCACATTTATTACAAAGCACATATTGCACACACACACAAGCAAGGAATCATGCAATATACAAGCAACAAATAGAATGCAAAAGCAATACGACCGACCATAATTATTATTTACAGCACTTACACAGTTTCTACTTGGCAGGACACGGCGCCACAGCATGCATACAAAAACAAAGAAGAGCCTCCCTCAACGGCAAGGGGGTAGACGGGGTCCGTAGACCTTTATGGTCGTGGTCGTGGATGACGCGAAAAGGCCCACGAGACCGAAGGGTCTTACCCGCACCCTCGTGGTGCGACGGTGGGCAGGTCGCGCGTCTCGTCCCCACGGCAACTAGCGTAGCCGCACCTGATCTCGGGCCTTGCAATGGTGGGCAGGTCGTGACGCCTTCTCCCCACGGCCACTAGGACAGCCGCGCCTGATCTCGGGCCTTGCAACGGTGGGCAGGTCGTGACGCCTTCTCCCACGGCCACTAGGACAGCGCGCCTGATCTCGGGCCTTGCAACGGTGGGCAGGTCGTGACGCCTTCTCCCCACAGCCACTAGGACAAGACTTCACCCGACTGCCCCAAGTCTGTCTACGACGAAGACTTGGACCACGACAGACTTGGACTAAGACCACGACGACCAAGACTTCACACGACTGCCCCAAGTCTCTGCTATCCGCGCTCTTTTTTCAGGCGCTCCTCTTGCCCTTTTATTTCTCCTGCGCCCGCCCCACCCTTCGCGGCGCGTGGGTGGGGGGAGGAACATTCCAGAGAAATTGGGGCGGGAGTTGGTTTCCAACCGTCAAACTTGTTTACCGGAGGAGAAATTGGGGTGGGGCTGGTTTCGTTTGCTCCTTTAGTGGCGTTGTGGTGTTGATGGCGTGGTTGTTGAGATGGCCTGGTTGTTGAGATGGCGTGGTTGTTGAGATGGCGTGGTTGTTGAGATGGCGTGGTTGTTCCAAAATAACGACAGGTAAAGAAAATGGCTAACTCAAAGCGTCGCAGCCGGATGAATCACACATTATTCCCTCTAAACAACGGGTGTGGACTAACTACACATGAACCTTATCGATATATCTAACCTGAGGCCTTTCTGGTGTATTGCAAATTTCCAACGCCGTAACAGTATGTATATGTGTTGTATATAATATATATATATATATATATATATATATATATATATATATATATATATTATATATATATTGTTTGTGGTTCTCACCGCGCGGCGTGCGGGCGCCGCTTTTAGCTAATTCGCGGCCGCACGCGCCCACCGACCGTGGCAATCCAAGTCGTAGCTTTCGGATCAACGCCGAATCCAGCTACAGGTGTGTTTTTAACCACACCGTAAACAGCCAACTCTTCTGTCCACGGCGACAGGGTTGATCGCCGAATTGTCGATTTACCTAAGTATTCGCGCAGACAGAAATGCTGGGGATTTACACCTCAACGGGACCCGTACGGACACGAGCCGCTTTAAGCAGCTCGCGCCGTTTGTGATTGCCGAGCGGTTTATTATCGCCAAGCCCCGTCGGACTCGATTATCTTATCGGCTATTAAAAGCCAGCTATATTCCAAACGCAATTACGGCAGCTCAATGGAGGAAGGGACGCAACGAGCAGGTGTATATTAAAACAATGACATTTTTTATAATGCACATATGCAGTCAATGAAGAATTGGGGGGGGGGGGGGGGTGGGGATAAAGACTGGCAAAAAGACCCTACAGCCGTTGTCTATTTAATAATGTACATGCACTTACACAATTCTACTTAGAGAGACAAGGCGCCACAGACTTCCATGCAAAAATCCCAGGAAGAAAAAAGAGAGGGAGAACAGGGCCCGTAGGCCTTTAATGTTCCGCGGAGCTGTGGAGACTGAAGGAGCTCCGCGAGACCTTGCTAGTGTGTACCGGTGCCACACCAGTTGCGTGGGCCTTGTGGGGTGGCCCGTTTCGAGGTGGGGTGAGGAGAAGTCCTCTTTGGTCGCTCCTCGTGAACTCGCTTCGTCGCGTCCTCTCGTGTCTCGGTTCGGCTTCGGGGAACGTGATCGAACGTCCTCCGGTCTTGGAGGTTGCGCCGTTGCGAGGGCGTTCCGATCCGGAAAGGAGCCTGTGGACGTTCAGAGTGGAGTCGGAGCTGTGGAGTCCAGTCCGATGCACTGGTAACGTGGCACCGACACCTAACCAGCGCACTCGAGCTGCTCGTCCGACTCGCAACGGCTCGCAGACACCAGGCGGCTCACACGGGCGCGCATGCATACGAGCGCCACTCGAAGCGTGTGCCACGGATGGAGACCTCGCCAAGGCAGGAGTGACTCCAAGGAGAGGGACTGCTCGGCAGCAAACACCTCGGCCACCGCAAGCTGCCAATCCTCCCCTCTTCTCTCCAGAACTGCTGGCGATTCCCATCTCCTCAAACTCAACTGATGGTCGACTCTCCGCCTCGGAAAACTATTGACTGACCGTGCTCCGTGCGCATCCGCGAGCACGGCGCTCGCTCTCTCTTCCTCTATCGCCCGAGCGTTCGCCCTCCCTTCTCCTCCTCGTGTCGCGCGTGTGCGGATACATTTCCCATGGGTAGTTTTGGGCCAGATGTGGTCATATGTTTTTGGTGGCGTCCGATCTAGACGCATCGATTCTTTACTTATTGCGTATCGGTTACATGTTGAGGGGTGGAAATAAGATGCTACCTAAGTACAAGTAAGCTCGTGTTTTGTGACACTCTTGTATGAACAACGGCTGTTTGGTACCGGGCGGGGAGTTCGTTGAGATGCTGTTGTTGGTGGTGGCGTGGTTGTAGTGTGGTTGGCGCTTGTGGTTGTGGATGGCGTGGTTGTTGAGATTGCTGTTTTGGTTTGATATAAGACAGAACAGAATAACGGCTAAACTCAAAGGATGCCAGCCCGGTACATGAATAATGCCCTTTAGAACATTGTGTGGGGAATCTAATCTGGGACCAGCACTTATCGACAATACTGATCTTCGGGGAGTCCGTGATGAGTGGTGAAATCTGTTGATATTTCCCAACCATAACAATATGTATATATTGTGTAGGTCCGCCCGCCGTGGTGCGAACGGATCCGCGTATTAACATTAGCGGGTCGTCGTTCTGCTCCAGCTCTGGAACGGACAAACCATTGGTGGTCTTTCTGCTTGCTTTGCGATCACGCCGGAATATTCCAGTCCACGGGTGGTGTTGTGTCATTACCTATCCACCACAATCCTGTTCCGGCACTTCTACCCGCGCTAGCAGGTGGTCCGAGTCGCCAAATTTCTTTCGTTTACCTAATTATTTTTTTCGCGCGGGAGGTTTACCTTGCATTGTGAGGATTGGTTTTACCTCAACGGGACCGTGTCATTGGCTGGGTTTGCTTGAAACGATGCCGCTTAAAGGCTACGTTGCTCGCTTCCCTTTTGGGATAACCGATGGCGGCGGTAGTGTATCGCGCAGTTTAGCTTCTCTCCGGTGTTTGCGTCAGGCCGCGCCCTGATTCAGTCTTTTCCACGCGTCTCAGAATTGAAGGCTTACCGGGTAATTAACCAGATAAACCCACCTTCGTCATGTATTTTGCGGGGCGGAGGAGGTGTCATAGTCCCATTTGGTGCTAATTTGCTTAATGGGAGATCGGTAAAACCGCAACGTAACGAGCGTGTTGGTGACATTCACGGGGAGGACATTTGGATTATAATAGATTTGGTCGACGTTCAGATGCAAAGATATACCAATCGCTAAGTGAGCAGAAATCGTATGCGCAATTTGTAATTCCATCAAGACACATAATAGCACAGTGACAAAACGAACTCCGACCATCTATATGAAATGCCGATGCAAAACATTTCAAGCACACAAGCACTTTAACAATTTCCTACTTATTAGACCAGCCCACGACACACGTACGTGTTCTGCTTTTTTTGTTGTCAGTCTTTGCTATTTGAATTGGATTTCATATTGCTTGTATGGTGTGCTCGTTATGCTTGTTATGTGCTAGGTGTGATGTTCGTTCGTGTCTCTTTTCATTGGACAGGATCTGGTCGTGGGATGGTAGTGGTTAGCGCAGTAATTTGGCGCGAGGTGGCGATATCCGCTCCGGTTAATCTGCGCCGGAAGAGCCGCTAAA
This sequence comes from Eptatretus atami, assembly GCA_035128595.1. Lineage (NCBI taxonomy): Eukaryota > Metazoa > Chordata > Myxini > Myxiniformes > Myxinidae > Eptatretus > Eptatretus atami. The sequence goes on from CM068952.1 coordinate 105,094,428, forward strand.
GCGGTTCGTGTCCGGAAGTCCGACCTGGGATGTGGTAACATCTCCGGTACACCGCCGGTATTTAGGTATTATCGACATTCGGGTTCACCTATTTCGCGGGGTAGAATGGGACTGGGGTTGTGGTGAGGTTAACCCACCACCCTGGCAGCTCCTTTGGCGTAGTCCGAGGGTCAGATGATTGTCCGTTCCGGTGGCGACGCGTGCGATTTGGAGTTGTGGGCCGATCGACGCTGGGCGACGCCATTCTACATACATTAATACAACTAGCATATACAATATATATCCTAAAACTCCATATACATACATATACAATAAACACGAAATGTATTCATGGTTGTAACACAACCACACACACCCACCACAAACAACACATAATAATACAATACCAGGATACTAATATGTGGAACGAACAGAGAACTTTCATAGATAAATCGAGCAACAACCAAATAAGGAGCAATATAGTAGCAGCACACGAAATAGGATCATGAGTTGAACAGCATAAACGAGAATAATACATACACCGACAATATTAATATAACTACATTATTGTGTGTTAGGTTAAAGGGTGTATAGGGATTGTTTTCGGACAGGAAGGACAATTTAAAAGGATCTCCCAAGGATCAGTTATTATCGGGTAAGTTGTGGTGTTAGTTAGATTTCCCACGTTGTCTAAAGGGTTATTGGTGTTGGGAAGGGTTGGATTTTAGAGGAAGGGTTAGCCGGTTATTCTTTGGCTAATCTGTTATAATATGGACAACACCAGCAACAGAGAGAACAACAGAGATTTTACGCCAAACACCAACTGTCTGGACGATTATAACCATAACGACAGTAAGATGAGATTAGATTACAACCCAACCAGCACAACCACAGCACCACAATCTACCTTTCTAACGCGACATTTACTCCTAAAACGTCTTTTCCCGGAAAAAGAAGCACAACCCACAACTGCATGGGGATTTCTGCCTCCTGCTTCCTGCGCTTCGGTGACGGCGTCAACACGTGGGCTGGTGAGACGGGAGGCGATCTTCCCTTCGATGCGCCGCTTCCCCCAAGGAACCACTTCCAAGAAGAGGTCGATGAGTGCACCAAGCCGGGAAACCAAAATGGAGAACAAGAGCTCCACAAACCAAGAAGAAGAAGAAGCCACGCACTCGCAGCTCGGCAACCGGCTACTGTTCTCCCTTTTCTTTCCAAACAAGGCAGCTTGAAGCATTAAAGGCCCTTTCAAAAGCCTCCCGACCCTAAACCAGCGTCACGCAGGACCCGAAGCTCTGCTGAACAACTCCTCTGCAAGGCAAAAAGCTTCCGAAGGCCTCAACCACTAACCCAAGCCAAACAGGACCGAAGGTCTGCTGAGCGACTACTCTTCTCTGCCAAAGCAACAAGCTTACCATCCAACTTCCCGCCGAACAAAGAAAAGATCTCCTCTAATCCTTCTCGCCCACCTTCCCCGCTCCCGGCGTGACTCATGATCATGCCCTCGTGTCCATCCCGCTCAGCCATGGGTGGTAGGGAGTTGTTGACATCATGAGTCCATGGGATGGCAAGGTTCTTCTTCCCTCTTCCGCAGAAAGGGGGGAGGACGTCTCCATTGTTTCGTTCCTTAACTATTAAAATTGATCCGGCAGCGCATCTAATCGATTTCTGAACATTTAAACAATGGAGTTGAGTAATCTAGGGCAGCACTTATCGACATAGCTGACTAAAGGAACCTGAATGTTGTGTGCATCGGATTCCCAAATTAGTAACTATATATATATATTATATATATATAATATATATATGTATAATATATATTATCTATATGTATGTATATATACAGTATATGCATACATATGTTATTTATATATATATATATATATATACTATATAATATATTATATATATATATATATAACGCGGGCGTATGGCGTGCGCCTCTAATCCTGCTACTCGGAGGCCTTTGGGTTTGGAGGATCCGCTTGAGGGGACGGGAGCTCTGCTCTGCGCTGGGCTGCGCTATGAGAGGTGTAGGGCAGCCCGGAATCAATGGCAAACCCAAATCCTTATCCCTGTTGTCGTAAGAGGCGACGCAGGGGTTGCGTCAGGAAGGCATCCCGGCGTAAAACCTATGCCAAATCAGTAATGTGGAATATAACAGACTATTGCGGGCCCGTAGGTGCGGGCCCGTAGGTGGCGTGCCCGTAAGTTGCGGGGCAGGTAGGTGCGGGCGCGTAGGTGCAGCTTCGTTCCTTCACTCTCGTAAAACGAGCGACTGGATTGGGGCATTATTTCAATTAAGTCGGACCAACCGTATCATAAATGGCCATACTTGGGAAACACCTGGGAAACATAACTCAAGGTCCCAGCGTCAATTGTGACGTTTTCATATAAACGAAGAAAAGAAGAATTGTGACACCCCCCCTCTCTCATCCCTCTCCCCCCCTAGTCTCACCCCTCCTCTCTCCTCCCATCCTCTC
>CM068952.1:105099826-105113370 GCA_035128595.1 Eptatretus atami
TCGAAAAATAAAAAAAAAACGGAAGTTCGTTAATTCTCAGAGACTATGCAGTCGGCAGATATACAGAAACTGTTGGTAGGTTCATGTATGTCCTAGTTATCGTGTGTGAGGAAAGAACCGTTGCAATGGACCCCTCCGTTGCTTTAGCAACGCCCGAAAAACCTAAAATGTGGGGTATTTTAGAAACAAAAAACAATCTGCAGCAATAACACCTTGAAGCTAAGAACAGAATTCTCGTGCTTAATCCTCAGGTTCATTCCCCATCCGAACGGGCCCATCGCGTCAGGTTCCTATTTGGTGTTAGCGAACTGCCCATGTCCACACTACGGCTGTCTGTCTGTCCTGTCCCTCCGTTCGTCCAGTGCTCCCGTTTAATAACCAATGGGATTCCGATGAAACTTGGTTTGGTAGTTTCATACCAGGACTAGTTATATGCTTTTGAAGCCACCGTTGCTATGGACACCACCGTTGCCTAGCACGGGACTTTTGAAATTATTTTGAAAAAAACCTAAAAATAATTTTTTCAAATTATCAGCTTCCAGCTTTTTTGCGCACTATAATCAACCTACTTGGTCAAACATTTTCCAGCCCGACCGTCAAAAACCTGTATGACAGTATGCAATTAGTCGTGACCACCTATGTCGCCTCCGCTTTTGTGACATATATATAAACATATTAACATATATCATGTACACACACACTATACTCAGTAATCCACCCGTTTCTGTGGGGGTTACGTTCCAAACCCCCTATCCCTGCGCTAAGTGAAAATCGCGTCATGAATGACGCCTCCCAAAAAACGATTCGACTGGTCTCGTCGGCTTGCAGTGCATGGGTTGAGGTGCCGGAGATCGACTAGTCGGTCTGGTCAGGTTTTGGAGGGGCTGGGTATGAGCAGTGCTCGCCAACGCGGCAAACCTTTTCCTTCCCGAACATATAATCGAGCAACCTTACCTTAACCTCCCTGGAGCGTCCCAGACCTCCTCTTGCGCTTTCGTCCTGGCCAGGAAACCTTAGAACGTGCCAGGGCGTTTGGGCGCCATCGTAGAGCTTGAGAAAAAACGTTTAGAAATATCGAAGTTCACGAGCGAAAACTTGTTTCGTGCGTGTTGAACTGGCGCAGCAACCACCGTATAAATTTAATTGCTTAAAAATTTTAATTTATAACATTATCCGCTGTACCGGGGGAATCCGCAGAAAAAAATAGTTACTCCAAGAAAACCCGCGATGAACCGGGGCGCCGATACGTGTACACCCGATGAAAGCGGGGGTTACGTATAATATATACATATATATATAATACATAACTGTAATACATATATATATTATATATATACAATATATTGGTGTGGTCGCTAGAGTACCCTTATTTCACTTTTTCCATCTGTCTGGTAATGTATGTTGTTTGTTGGGTAAGTTCGATGTATAGTCGAAAAAAAAAAATCTCAAAAAATTTTTGTTTTGAAGATTTTTTTTATACCCTTATATCAGTATTCCGATCGAAGTTTCTGTGGGTAGTCGATCCATGTCGGAAAAAAAAAAATTCGAAAAAATTTTTTTTTCAAAAAACTTTTTGTTTGATCTCCCGTATTATGATATCCGTCGATAGTTGGGAGCGATCTAGTCGAAAAAAAAACCAATTGAGATTTGTGTTCTACCCCTATATCAGTATTTAAAATTGGCGAAATTCCATTAAACAATGCGCGATTCCGATGAAAACTTTGGGTGGTAGGTTCATAACCACCTCTGAATGTGGCAAATGAGAGACCGTGCTAGGACACCACCGCTTGGCCTAGCAAAGGACTTGAAATTTTGATAAAATCATAAAAAATTAATTTCTGAAAATCAAAAATCGGCGCCACGAGCGACGTGCCGAGTACATTCACCTATTTCTAAAATTCCAGCCAGAATCCTATGAAAACCGTCGGAGGAAGATAGACTTTGAATGAACCTGGTCGAAAACAATAAAAAAACCGAAGTTCGTTAATCTCAGAGACTATGAGTCAGATATACATGAAACTGGTATGGTAGGTCATGGTATGTCCTATGTTATGTGTGAGAAAGAACCGTTGCTATGGACCCCTCGTTTGATTAGCAACTGCCGAAAAACCTTAAATGTGGGGTATTTTAACGAAAAAAACAATCTGCAGCATTAACCCTTGAAGCTAGAAATCATGAATTCTTGTGTCTAATCCTCAGGATTCCCATCGAACGGGCCCATCGCTTCAGGTTCTATTGGGTAGGCGACTACCCATGTCCGCCTACCGCCCATGTTGTCTGTCGTGCTGTTGTGGTCCAGTGCTCCGTTAATTACAATGGTGATTCGATGAAACTTTGTTGAGTTCATACCATGACCTAGTTGTGTTGCAAATGAGAACCGTTGCTATGGACACCACGCCTTGCCTAGCAACGGGACTTTGAAATTTTTGAAAAAATCATAAAAAAATTATTTTTTCGAAAATCAAAAAATCGGGCCATGAGCGACTGTGGGCAGTACATTCAGCCATATTGTCAAAAATTTCCAGCTGGATCCTATGAAAACTGTCGGAGAAGATGGACTTTGAATGAACCCTGGTCGAAAACAATAAAAAACGAAGTTCGTTATATCTCAGAGACTATGAGTCAGATATACATGAAACTGTATGGTAGGTTCATGGTATGTCCTAGTTATTGTGTGAGAAAGAAACCGTTGCTATGGACCCCTCCGTTGCCAAGCAACGGCGAAAAACTCTAAATGTGGGGGTATTTTAACGAAAAAACAATCTGCAGCATTAACCCTTGAAGCTAGAATCATGAATTTTCTTGTGCTTAATCCTCAGGTCATTCCCCATCGAAAGGGCCCATCGCGTCAGGTTCTATTGGGTAGTCGACTTCCCATGTCCGCCTTCCGCGCTTGTCTGTATGTTTGTTTGTATGTCTGTATGTAATGGACAGCTCTGGAGGCCAGAGGATCAACCGATTTTGATGAAACTGACAGTAGTTCATACCAGGATCTAGTTATATGCTTTGAGCACCGTTGCTATGGACACCACGGTTGCCAAGCAACGGGACTTTGAAATTTTTTGAAAAATCATAAAAAAAATTATTTTTTTTAAATCAAAAATCGGGCCATGAGCGACTGTGGCAGTACATTCAGCCATATTGTCAAAAACTTCCAGCCGGATCCTAATGAAAACTGTCGGAGAAGATAGACTTGAATGAACCCTGGTCGAAAACAATAAAAAAAACGAAAGTTCGTTATATCTCAGAGGACTCTGAGTCAGATATACATGAAACTGGTATGGTAGGTTCATGGTATGTCCTAGTATGTGTGAGAAAGAACCGTTGCTATGGACCCTCCGTTGCTAGCAACGGCCGAAAAAACCTCCAAAATGTGGGGGATTTTTAACGAAAAAACATCTGCAGCATTAACCCTTGAAGGCTAGAATCATGAATTTTATTGTGCTAATCCTCAGGTCATTCCCATCGAACGGGCCCATCGCGTCAGGTTCTATTGGGTAGGGCGAACTACCATGTCCACCCTACCCGCTTTCTGTCTGTCTGTCTGTCCTCTTTTCGGTCCAGTGCTCCGTTAATACAATGGTGATTTCGATGAAACTTGGTCGTTAGGTTCATACCATGACCTAGTTGTGTTGCAAATGAGAACCGTTGACTATGGACACCACCGTTGCCAAGCAACGGGACTTTGAAATTTTGAAAATCATAAAAAATATATTTTTTTCGAAAAATAAAAATCGGGCCCAGCGGACTGTGGCAGTACATTCAGCCAATTGTCAAAAATTTCCAGCCGGATCCTATGAAAACTGCGTGAAAGATAGACTTTGAATGTACCCTGGTCGAAAACAATAAAAAAACGAAGTTCGTTATATCTCAGAGACTATGAGTCAGATATACATGAAACTGGTATGCGAGATCATGGCATGTCCTAGTTATGTGTGAGAAAGAACCGCTGCTAATGGACCCCTCCGTTGCTAGCAACGGCCGAAAAACCTCTGAATGTGGGGATATTTTAACGAAAAAACAATCTGCAGCATTAACCCTTAAGCTAGAATCAGAATTTTCTTCTTGTGCTTAATCCTCAGGTCATTCCCCATCGAACGGGCCCATCGCCGTCATGTTCTATTGGGTATCGATACCCATGTCCGCCTACCGGCTTGTCTGTATGTTTGTTTGTTATGTCTGTAAGTCTGTATTAATGGACAGCTCTGGAGGCCAGAGGAGTCAACCGATTTTGATGAAACTTGACAGGTAGGTCATACCAGGATATAGTTATATGTCCTTTGAGCACCGTTGCTATGGACACCACCGTTGCCTAGCAATTGGGGACTTTGAATTTGTTTGAAAAACCTAAAAAAATATTTTTTTCGAAAAATAAAAAATCAGCTTCCAGGCTTTATGCGCACTATAATCAACCTCTTTGTCAAACATTTTCAGCCCGATCCGTCAAAAACGTATGACTAGTATGCAATTATGTCTGTACCACTATGTCGCCTTCTGGCTTGTGTAACTATATATATATATACATTATATACATACATATATAATATACATTACTGTATATACATATATATTATATATATATACATATATACATATATATTGGTGGTCGCCAGAGTAACCCTTATTTTCACTTTTTCCATCTGTCTGTCTGTATGTATTGTTTTTGTTGGGTAAGTCGATCTAGTCGAAAAAAAAAATCTCAAAAAAAATTTTTTTGAGATTTTTTTTTTATACCCTTATTAATCAGTATTTCCGTCGATATGTTTGTTGTGCGTAGTCGATCCAATCGAAAAAATTTTTTTTTGAGATTTGTTCTACCCTTATTATCAGTATTTAAAAATGGCGATTTCAGTTAATACAAGGCGATTTCGATTGAAACTTGGTTGGTAGGTTCATACCATGAACCTAGTTGAATGACAAAATGAGAACCGTTACTATGGACACCACCGTTGCCTACAAAGGGTCTTTGAAATTTTTGAAAATCCTAAAAAATTAATTTTTTCGAAAATCAAAAAATCGGCTTCCAGGCTTTATGCGCACTATAAATTGGGTGGTCGCTAGAGTACCTTATTTTCACTTTTTCCGTCTGTCTGTATGTTTGTTTGTATGTCTGTATGTAATGGACAGCTCTGGGAGCCAGAGGAGTCAACCGATTTTGATGAAAATGACAGGTAGGTTCATACCGGGATCTATTCTATGCTTTGAGCACCGTTGCTATGGACACCACCATTGTCGAGCAACGGGACTTGAAATTTTGAAAAAATCGTAAAAATATATATTTTTCCGAAAATCAAAAATCGGCTTCCCAGGCTTTTATGCGCACTATAATCAACCTCTTTGTCAAAAAAATTTCAGCCCGATCCGTCAAAAAACTGTATGACTAGTATGCAATTCATGTAGCAACCTCCCATGTCGCCTGCCGGCTTGGATGTATGTTGTTTGTATGTCTGTATGTAATGGACAGCTCTGGAGGCCAGAGGAGTCAACCGATTTTGAGAAACTTGACAGGTAGGTTCATACCAGGATCTAGTTTATGCTTTTGAGCACCGTTGCTATGGACACCACCGTACCTGCAACAGGACTTTTGAAATTTTTGAAAAATCCTAAAAAAATAATTTTTTTAGAAAATATAAAATCGGCCTTCCAGGCTTTTATGCGCCACTATAATCAACCCTCTTGTCAAATATTTTCAGCCCCATCCGTCAAAAACTGGGATGACTAGTATGCAATTATGTTGCGACCACCCATGTCGGCCTACCGCTTGTTGGGTGGTCGCTAGAGTACCCTATTTTCACTTTTCCGTCTGTCTGTATGTATGTTTGTTGTTGGGTGGTCCGCTAGAGTACCCTTATTTCACTTTTTCCGTCTGTCTATGTTTGTATGTCTGTATTGAATGGACAGCTCTGGAGGGCCAGAGTGTCAACCGATTTTGATGAAATTTGACAGTAGTTTCATAACAGGATCTAGTTCTATGCTTTTGAGCACCGGGGGAGGGATATTATATTATATAATATATATATATATTATAATATATATATATATATATATATATATATACACTAGTGCGGGCCCGTAGGTGCGTGCCCGTAGGTGCGTGCCAGTATGTGCAGCTTCGTTTCCTTCGCTCTCGTAAACGGACGACTGATTGGGGCATTTTTTCAATTAGATCGGACCAACCGTATCATAAATGGCCATAACTGGGAAACACCTGGGAAACATACTCAGTCCCCCAGTTTCAATTGTGACGTCATATCAAACGAAGAAGAAGAAGAATTGTGACGCCCCCCTCTCTCGCCTCCCCTCTCTCGCCCCCTCTCTTTCCCCCCCTCTCTTCCCACCCCTCTCTCCCCCTAGGCTCGCCCCTCCTCTCTTCCCCTCCTCTCTCGCCCCCACTCTCACCCCCCCTTCCCGTCCCCGCTACGTGACCGTAAGTGACGACTTACGAGTAGTCTACTGTATATGTGTATATATATATATATATGTATATGTTATATATGTGAGTATATATATATATGATATATATATGTGTGTATATGTATATTATGTATTATATATGTATGTATATATGTATGTATATAATGTATATATATATGTTATGTATATATATATGTATATATATGATTATATATATATATGTGTGTATATGTATATATATGTATGTATATGTGTGTATATAATGTATATATGTGATGTTATATATATGGTATATGTGTGTATATATGTGTATATATGTGTATATATATGTTATATATGTGTATATAATGTATATGTGTAGTATTATAATGTATATATGTGTGTTATATATGTATTATATGTGTGTATATATATTTTATGTATGTATATATATATATATATATATATATATATGTGTGTTTATATATATATATATGGTGTATATTATGTATTTTTTTTCTGCTCCATCAACAAATCGTTGACCTCTCAACCTTTGTTGCAAAGCTCTCCCTGTGCCTTGGCCTGTGTCAAATGAAAAACAAAACAAAAAAAAGAAAAACAGACTTTTTCTGTGCTCTGTGCACACCAACTTGATGCACTAATCCAGGGAAATACCAGTGTTCATGCATTCATTATGTTTTTCCTTCACGGTTTACACGCTGCCTGAACCAGAGAAATACCTATTTCAACTCGTTGAGGGCTGCCAGGGACGAGACGCAGGCTGGAGCTGCAGCAAGTCGGCGACAGCTTCCCCGGCTTCCCTGTGGCAGTCGCAACAAACTGCTTCCATCGCTGATTCGTATTCCATTGCCAACCAAACCGCAGGTGAGATGTTGCAACCTTGATTTCTTTGTCAAGGTGAGACGAGGGAACCTTGAATGTTATGTTGGTATCATCATTCAACTCCATCAATAACAGTTTCTTGTTGCACTGTTTGTACACCTACAAATAGGCCCGTGGCACACGACCCTGCCAAACATGGAATTGTCCTGGTTTCTGATTTCCATCAAAGTCCCTTTAAAGAAGATACATAATATTGGGGGTCATCTCGACATGACGTGCAAAAATTAGAGCATTTATGACATTCCACCCCTTTTCCCCATTGAATTCCTGACTCCCACCCTCTCCCCCTCTCCTCTGCTAATATTTCACCATTCCCTTTCACGTCTTGATTCTACTGTAATAATCCTTTTTTCTTTTTTCACAACTCGGGACAGTATTTTCAACATGCAGAGGTACAGTTTCAGTTTCACACCACAGCTTGCAGGTAGAAATATCAAGCAAATTCATGCTGTCTGTGCCAGTTCATGGGACATGTCCAGGCAAACCTTTTTGAGATTATAAAAAATTTGTCAGCATCAAACGTTTGAGCTTGTCCGTCTGATTGACGTCATTACATTACGACGTCGGTGCCAATAATTATAATTTGCCACTTTTACATGGCAGGTGTCACTGTGGGACCATCCTCAGAACCTTTTGGGTCAGGCGGCCATATTGGCTACATGCCTTGAATATAAGAGCACTTGCAGGGAGCTGCAGAACATCCACGCAGTGTAAAATGCGACTTCAAGTGCTCACCCTCTCCCCCCCCCCCCTCCCTCACAACCCCCAAGTCCTCATCCACACCGTCCCAACCCACGGCAACATCACCTCCCCACTCCAAGTCTTCAAACCCCCTTCCAACCTCCCTCCCCATCCAACACAACTCTTCAACTCCCCGCCACCCCCCACCAAATGTACTCGCTCCCCCCTCCAACCTCCCAAGCCTCAACCTCCGCCTCCCAACTCTGTCCCATCTTTTCTCTCCCTCCCCCAAACCCTAAGGCATCCATCTCCTCCCCAATTCAACCCCTCCCCATCCGGCCACAACTCCTCAACACCTCCTCCCACACCAAAAGTCCTCAAATCTCTCCAAAAGCTTGACCTCCCCTCCAAGAAGCTTTGACCTCCCCCTCCCAAGTCTGTCCCATCATTGCTCTGTCCTCCCCTCCCCCACCCTGCTCCTGCTCGTAAAAGCGAACAGAGCTATTCCCACATCGAAACAGCGGAATGTTTAATACTTTCCTTTCCCCTATCATGCCATCACCGATTTCAGAGAAACCCATCACATCAGTCGCCTGTCAAATGCACAATCACGCAAGATATGCAGAAACCCCGTGGCATTGCAACTCTCAAGTGACCCTGATCAGGTAATTGTGCCAATAAATGACTGAAACCAATTATCTTCTTCCTGATGCATATATACACCGTATCGTTAAAAGTAAATAATGACTGAGGTTTTCTTTCACAATGTCGTGAGAGTCCCGGAAGTCCTCGGACAAAGACATGGGTTTTATGGTCCCTGGTCAAGTCGTTTCAGAGAAAATAGTCGGAAATAATAGCAAGGACCTGTGTAAGCTCCACTGTAAAATTCCTGCTTGATGCCACATAGTTATTGGTTGGTGTATAGATGACAGACCGCTGCCTCGATCGCTGAGGTCTATCTTCACAAGTCCCGTGACACCCATCAGTTTAAAATCCTTTCAACTGTCAATTTAGTCATTTTACACTGAATGGAAAACTTATAGGGACGGCATGGCGATTGTGAATCTGATAGCTCCGAAGATGTATTTGGCTTCACATAGCAGCAAGCACCAACATGGTGGCCATGATTTTTTTTTTCAGGTTGAAATTGTGGGTGCATTCAGGTGAACTGTCCAACCAATGGGTGGGACGGAATGTTAAACACGGACGGACGCATGGCACCTTTTATAGTGGAGATATCACAGAAAATACTTGTCTGTCACATGCTCGTGAGGTCCTTGTTTTTGCCATGATGTATGCATGGAAAAAGTGCAATAATCCTGAGGTTCTTCTTCTTCTTTCTTTAACTGCCACAATTATTCCCATGTTCCTGTGGAGTCGGCCGGGAAAAGTTTGCCAGGCTTGACGTTCGACTAAATAGTTAGGGGAGGAATTTGTAATTTGGCTATGGTGCCATCGATAACTTGCCGACTCTTTATGGACACCGTGGGGTCTTTAACGTCCACCAACGAATGCTGGCAGACGGGACGCCCAGTTTAATGTCCATCCGAGGGACGCACACACATCGCTGAACCATCCTGCTTGTGAAACACTGGGATCGTTTATGGCTGCATCGCGATTCAATCCTAGGCTAGACAGCTTCGAGGTGAGTGTGCGTACCTCGAGGCCGTCCTGCCAGCAGTACTCCTGAGGTAAGCATTGGAAATACTACTTTGCCCAAGAACATGCCACAGTCGTGAATGCATTTCTTTTTCTTCTTCTTCTTGTTCACATACAATCACATAACTTTTGTACGAAAGCAATATTTGTTGCTTTGTGTGTCCAATGATTTAGTGAACAACTTTATTTAAAGTTTTGTTCATTTGATTGCTCCATCTGGTGCCATTTTTGATCCATCTGTCCGGATGAACACATAAAATGGGATAGAGAGAATGCCAATCGGTGAATGCAAACGGATCTTTTGACTTCACCAAACAGAGCAGAAGTGCACACCTACATAGGAAATCCATCAATAACAACATTTCATACGACGAACAAATCGGCCTCGTGCATCATCATGCAAACTCGTGCACTGCACGTCAGCACAGAACCTCATATTGTCTCTTCGCCGTGACCGGTCACAACTCCTGTGAACACGGGTGAACCTCTTTGTGGACATGAGGCAGGTGAGACCGCATTATGTTCCCAGGTCTGTTCCCAGACCGCATTATGTTGGCGGTCAAGGATTTTGACCTGCACCGTTCTTTTTCCCGTTGGATAGACTCGGCATTCACATAACGATAATCATGTTACTCCGTGCACGGGAAGCAAAAAGCTGGGTTTAGCAATTGGTTCATGTCCATCCGTCCGTCTGTCTTACCAGTTTATGATCGCCAGTTTGTGATCGAGGAACAACTGATTTTAATTGAATGTTATATTTTGAACACGAACTGGAGCATGAATAGGAAGACAAGCTTGCCGTTTTAACGTACTTTGGCTTTGAATTCATCCTGATCGCACATGCGCAGTGTAATTTATTTATATGCCTTTTATTTATTTGCTTGTTTATTTATATTTTATTTATTTATTTAATTATTTGTTTGTTTGTTTATTTATTTATTCGTCTTTTACTATTTTTATTTTAATGAAATTGAATTATATACTGGAACACTGGAGAACACAAATCATCTGTCATAATACTTCCTCCAAGAACCTCCAGTTTTGCAGTACTTCAATTTAAATAAAGATTTAATCAGTTGGTGTACAAGGGTGGTATTCTGACCACTTCTGGACTATTCCAATAGCACTAAACTTCCAAATTTCTTTTTAACTAAAAAAAATTATTTTATTAATATCGAAGTACAGTACAGTACTGTATATACTTGACCACTGCACGCACGGGGTATCGTGATCTATGAACTCTCAAGTTTGGAAAGCTTTTGAACTTTATCACCTGATAAACGGAATTCCTGATATGATTATAATTTGTGTTGTATCACAGGCTGAGAGTGACATGAATTGGAATAAGAAATATTATGGTTTGTGTGTGGTGTTAAAATGATACTAAAATATCACCCTCAGAGGATGCTGGACCAGAAAGATCGACCTGGATTGATATTGGCTGAGACCTCTTCTGGACAAGCTTTCGGCCAAGATGCTCCAACAACCCAAAAGGCAGAAGAAGGGGGACACGTGTTGGAGAAATTTGTCAGCAGTGCGGAAATGTTTGGTGAAGACGTCCAATCGTCATTCTCTGTATCTAAAATTGCAGGGAGAATTGGGCAGCAAGTAAAAATCAAGGACATGGACCTTGCAAATGAGTTTCCAAGAATTGAAAAGGTTAAGATCCAGGGCAAAGGGCTAGCTGATATGCACACAAGCGTGCATGAGGTGTACAATGGTCATGAGCCAGTGGTGCAGGAAGTACCTCTTGGCTTAGAGATGGGGTCAAGCGAAATTGCCAAAAAACGGTACGTCGTGTTCCATCTTGTGTGCATTAAACATGACACGAGTTGTAATGTTATTCCTGTTGCCAATTTTCGATCGTTTATCTTTACGATAACACATATTTCTTACTTCTACAGCTTCCAACAGGATGAAGAATCTGGAGGATCTAGAGACCCTGGAGTTTCTTCTCCAGACGACGGTTTGGAAGAAAAAGGGATTGAAGGAAACAAGTGCAGCATTGAGGATGAGCTTGCTGGCCAATCAGAGCTGACTCGTCAGTTCCAACAAATATGCAAAACAGACAGAAAAGAAGCATCTCGTCATTCCATGCTGACGTCTGCACTGACACTAGCCAGGGTTGAGCAGATGTTTGTCCCAATCTCCGAGCGTAGTCTGCTGGATGTCATGGGACAACCCAGCCTGGTCTCCATGCAGGATGGAGCAGAAGCGAACACGGAGCAAGCACAGAATTTTGGGATAAAGCAACTGAAGAGCGAATATGATGAGTTGGATGAAGAACACTCAATGACAAATGAAGAAGCATTAGCCAGGAATGAGGTTTGTCTGATCAAGGCTGGGGATGCTGCATCTGCACCAGAAGTTGAACTCTTAAAATCTGAAGAACATTTACCTGCTGAGCATTCAGAGTGGACAAAGGCCTCTAATCAGAGGGCCACACCAAAGAATGAGGTTGAAATTATGAACAACATAAATTATTCTGTGCAAGCATTAAAAGTGGAGAATGATGATCGTTCCCAAATAGATAATCTCACGGCGTCTTCCAACATGCCCGCTCTACAGCTCTGTTCTCTGCTTGAACCATTCCATAAGTACCTATTCTGCAATCGAACAAAACTAGAGGATATAGATGATCAAGCTGCTAATGACAACGTTGCTGACCTTCCATTAGGTGATGTTGCTCCTCAACAAGGAACTTTTGTAAACAGCCTGGCAGACATTGGGAATCTTACATTGGACCCTATTGGAAGCAAAAGGGTGGTATCGGAGATTCATAAAAATGGTCAGGAAATGATGGAGAATGTTGCGGAATCGGTGTTGGATGAGGAGGTTGGTTCACTTTGTCAGCATGCTCCTTCCAGTGCATTACCAAGTAGTTTGAGGGAGCCATCTTTGGACAAAAGTGCCTTCTCTGCTAAGGAACATCTCTCACACAAAAGGAGCCTCGTCCCACTGAACAGACGGCGACAGGTACCCTTGCGGTACCACCTCTTGGGAGAAAGTTTCTCTCCCAGTTCATCTTCCTCAAGACCTTATGAAGATCCTTGTTCTGAAGATGAAACTCGGTCAGAGGGCTCACGACCTTCATTAGAAGCTGGTCGATCTTCATTGGGCCATTCCAGCTCCCTTCCACGCCCATCACGTATTCCCCGGCCCATTGCTCCACTCACGAGTATGGATGAAAGATATAATGGAAATATCTCCCCTGACATTGGGGTTCATGTTCCACTGGTGCCTCGGCCGCCTCCAGGTCGCCCACCGAAGCGTCCCCCTTTGGAATCAAGGTAGGCACAATACCGCAAATGTTTAATGCATCATCCAATTGACAGTACCGGTTGTCTTCTCACGGCTTTTGATTTTATTTTAACACATTTTTTTAAAATAATAAAGGGTGTTGTAAGATTTTTGATTGTAATGTATCATGAACAATCATCCGTGGCCACACTTTGTTTTCAGAGCATCGGCTCAACCACGATAACTCGTGAACGTTTCCATGGTTGAGAAGCAACCTGGGACTCCTTCACAGGGTTCCGCAGGTTATGGCAGGAATTTGTAATTTGTCAGGGTATTGTGCGACTTGAATTGTTAAAATGTGATTTGAAGGCCGTGGCTTCAGCATGATGCCACTCTTATCTACTTTGACGGTATCAGTCAGTGGATTGGGAGGTGTTTACATCGGCGGTGAGTTGGTGCAATGCATTCTTGGATGTATTGTACATGCTGCAGCCACAGGGCACTCACTGGTGAGAGAGACTGCGTTTGATCTTGGAGATGCCGGTGAGCCAATCAAACAGATTTGTAATGAACGTAGCCGAACTCTCGACGTCTTGTTCTGGTTGGTCCTATGTAAGCAAGCATTCAGTATTCCATTGTTTCTGACCTGAGCCTTGTAGATGGCAGAG
>CM068952.1:105113380-105133906 GCA_035128595.1 Eptatretus atami
TTGCAATAAAAAAGAAAAAGAAAAACCTGCTTGCAAGTGATCCCACACACAGCACTTTTTAAAGGGAGTAGGCCAGGATGTGCTTATACCCTTAGGCCGAGGCAAATTTAAAATTCCTGTTTCAATCAACAGAGCAATTGGATTAGTGGCAGAGCTGTACCCCTGTTAATAAAGCAAGTTTGTAAATGAACCACCAGACTTTGCACATATATCAGATTTGAAAATCATTTGTTTTTGGATTTTGTAATTTTTTTTCTTTTTTTTTTTTCCTGGGTTTGTTTCTTGAAACTTGCAAGTTTTCAAAAAGTTTTTTAAATGCTCCAATAAGAATTTGTCCTGCATAATGAAATGACATATCTCTGATGAAAAGTAAGATTTTTTTTTGAAGTACAGTACTGTATTGCGAAAGTTGCTGATGACACGCTGTCATACTATGAGTGAGAAGAGCATGAGTGTTTCCTTGTGTGATTAAGATGATCTTGTCGTTTCAGGTTGCGTCGTTACAGAGTTCCAGGAACTACAATGCATTCAGAGTCGACATCCAGTAGTCTGCGGAAGCCAATGGATAGAAGCCAGAGTGCACAAAGGAGATTTGGCGGGCCTATATCTTCTCCCTCTGGTTATCGTGGTGCACCCAATCGCAAAAGAAGCACCAGGATTTCTGGTGTGCCTTCCACAAAGGCCACAGACCCAGAAAGTCCACGTTGCCCTGCCTGGACTGGCTATCAGTCTGGACATGAGGTCCACACCAGAGCTGGGCAGCATAAACCCAATGGCCTGCAGAGTCAACCGTCAGCATCCCGTGCACATAGTCCGGCAGGAACAGTCAGGGTTGGGTTCAACCGTAGAGGCAAACCACTGGGTCGGTAACGGCCCATATGAGATCAGTAGCTCTTAAAAGATGGGCTGATGGTAAATTTGGGAACTTTATAGTTGTCAACCCCTCATCCCATTTCTTTTGCTTTGGCATTGGACTGAATATCACCCTCATTTGCCAATGGTGATGATATCCCTGCTGAAACCACCTCCCCACATGGTGCCTTTGTTTGAGGGAAACTGCAGGATTGACTTATACCATCCAACACCAATCACCAATCAGCAATGAGGAACAGAGGGAAATGTTAGATCATTCATGAAGTGTTAATTCTTTTTTTTTTCCAGATCAAGGAAGCACTTATTTATTTATTTATAAAAATAGACTGGTGCATCAATTATGATGTAGAATTGGGAAAACGGTGAAGGAAGCAAGTAGTATGTTGGTTTGCTCTTTAAAAGTTTACCTTTCTTTCATAACTGTTATTGATCAAAATTCACAATCTGATAAAAAACAGCAATCACATTCCACTTTATCTTCCAATATACCTGACCAAAGGCTGAGTCATCACCAGTTTTGTGAGAAACTCAGTCAGACGGAGCTGGACTTGGTCGATTACAATAATGGAACATGAGATCCTAATAATGATCGGTCATTGTTAATTTACCCCCAAATCTTGTATTGGCACAAGTTTTTCTTGATACGCCATCAGTCATTTCCCACAGTGACCCGATGTGCTACAAATTAGACCAAGCAACCTGTTCCTTGTCCAATAACTTTAAAAAGAGAAAAGAAATCCTCATTACCTCTTCCCTCCACAAACGAAACAAACTTGCATGAGCATGGCTACATTCCGTTTGCACCCAACCACATGCAACCAGCACGGTCTTGTCTCAACCTGAGATGCATGCAAATACTCATATGTCAACTTTAAGGTAGGTGTGTTATGGTTACTGAATGGCTTTGTTTCCAACACTCCACAACCATAGGTGGTATTAACCACCATACACTGTGAATGTTTTCAAAGTTCTCTTGGAGGTAAGGAAGGGGGTGATGTTTTGTGTAAGATGCAGCCATGTTATGAAGCCCATTAAAGCAAGTGCTACTCTGCTGCACAAGCCAAAGGAAGCAGAGCAACTTGTATATTCCAAGCTATTAGTTATTGCTATTTTCATCATGCATTTAAAATGTGCCTGGTGTTGGCTTAATGGTTAGGGTGGTGGGTTTGGGATCCTTGGGTCCTGAGTTCAAATCCTGCTTAGCAGTTGAATTAATACTAGGTGGGGTTGACTCAGCCTGCCATTTTATTGAGGTCAGCAAAATGAGTACCGGCTTGATGGGATGATTGAGCCACTTGAGTATCCTGTGTCGGAGTGGTGACCCGTCCAGGATTGTGCCCAATAGCCCAGAAGACTGCTTTGGCAGCACTGATGCTCTGTGCAGAGTATGGTCCTGATGGATGGAATTAATGTCACTCAGAGAACTGGCATCTGTAATGGGTATTTATTTGCCACATAATGTTGTTTTCAATGCATGCCACTTGAAATCTTGACTATTTACAATCACAGAAAGATGAGGAATTCAGCCATAATACAAAAGGAAAGGTTTTACTTAATCTTGCTTATGTCCAACAAAGCAAGAAAAGTCTTGTCAAATACACCACTTACAACTGTATGAGGAAATGGCCACTTTTTGCACAACTTGTCAGCACATTTGGCCCACTTTTCGACAAGTCAAATCAGTGAATGAAAAGTTCAAGCTCTGCCTCTGTCACTTAATGATTTATCAATTACCATCACAAGTATTCTGCACACCAGTGTAAGATGGCTTGGTTTCTTTTGATGCGAGTTCGAAGAAAGTTAGTGGTGTTTTGAAAGGCATAAAGGACCTTCTGATATTACATAAGAGTTGGAATAGTTTTCCATTGATCATAAAGGAAAGGTCCTTTCTTAGCCATACATTTGTTTTCCCACTGGTGGGTGATCTTCCCGATGGCAACAGAATCAGGGCAATGGCTCGGAAAACCTTTAAGGACTGATAAAAAGGGCAATTGCAAATTCAAAACTAGCTTACTTTATAACTGTCCCACAACGTTTTAACTAAACAGAACTTCTCAAAGCTTTACCAATTAAGCCAAACAATTTGGGCATATAATCGAAGCAATAATTTAAACAAAATGCAACACAAGGCCCTTTACCAATCGTGACCAAGAATAATATTACACTGGATTCTAAGTACAGCACTTTAACAGGATTATAAACAGCTGTCCAACTCAGCCGACGAGCAGGACCAAATGTTCAGCCACTGCGATGAGAATACGCTGCAGGACGCAGTTTCGATCACAGGCGAGGGGCACCGTAGTCATCTGGCATCCTCTCGATATTGTACCTGCAAAGCAGGAATAAACAATTATAATTAAAAGGTTTGCATCAGCAGCATCGCCCTCCCCCCCAAATCCCAAAACCATGTGTTAGATACAGGAGAATTGTTAAAGGTTTAAAAAAAAAAAAAAACATTTTTAAGGCACCGATTTGTCAGAACAAATAGCTAACAAATTTTGATAAAATGGCAAAACAATCAAACTAATTGATATAATTAATGTTTCTTCTTTTTGTCACTGTTGTCAGAGTTAATCTCCACCTGTTTGTTTGAATGAATACTTCCCTTTAATATTATGCATTATCTCCATCGAACCCAACATTGCCGATGATAAAGGAACAAAAGTTTTCAAAGTGGATCAAATGTAGATTGCAACAATGTACCCAAAATTGCCTTTCGGTACCTGCATGCTACGTACCGCATTGAAATCCCATAGGTACTTAGTGGGGCACAATTTATTTATTTTTTCAAGCCTTAATTGAAAAGCCAGCGAGTGGAGCAAGACAGGCCGTGAAGTGCACATGGTTCCGCAACTTTCAAAATGTGTCGCAGCAAAATGTCTCGTACATCGGAGATACCTCGTCAATCGCCATAAAATTCTACCGCCAACTGCAGACCGTGCCATCAACACTTTTCTTTTGCATTTGTCTTGGAATACATCATAACAAGAATCTGTTGCACAAGTACCTTTTATACATATTAATTAACCAGTTTATTTACCCAACAAACTCAATTTATTACCTGTGCTACGTTTTTGTTTATTTATTAAACTATTGTTATCTTAAATCTTTCTTTCTAAAATGCCATTTTTTTCATGACAAATTGGACAATTACCACCATACCTGTAGCTTGAAATGTACATGATGGGGACGCCAGGTATTTTACGGATTCGTCGTTTCAGGTCCTTGTCCACAGTTGCCACAATGTAGCACTTGTGCTGAAACAGCCACGTTCGGGATTTGTGTCAATGGCAGGCATGCATGGTAATTATTGCTCACAAGGTAATCGAGGCACAAGGAGGCCATTTGTCATATCCACACCTCAGATTTTTCACCAACTGCAAGTTGTGCTAATTAAATAACGTGTTATGGGTACAATCGATCCAAACCCCACCCCTGATGGTGTCGATAGCTCCCTCCCCCACGCCTCCCCTCTCTGTTGCCTGGCAGAGCCCCAATGCCACCCAGTCCCAGCTGATGGGACATAACAAGGAAGGAGTTTATATGTACAATTTCCTTAATCCCCAATTAATTATTACCAGGCACCGTCCCTTGTATGGTGCACAAACAAGACAATCCTTAAGCTAACATTTCTCGACTTAATCACATTGAGATGGGCTAGCTACTCTATTATCTTCTCTGGTAATGCCTAACCCCCCCAGCCCCAAACAAATATAACATTATATATATATACATATATATATACATATATACATATATATATACATATATACACATATATACACACAATGGCCTGCAAAAGTATTTGCTCCCCCCACCTCCCCCTCCAAAGTTTTCACATTTTGATAGCACCTGAGCTTATTTCATGTTGCTTTCAAATCAAACAATATACAGAATCTTCACAAACCACTCCAAAGTAATAAAGCTGAAGAATGTAGATAAAATGTGAATAAGTTTGATTAATAGAGAAAAATCAGGTGATTCTCAGTTGCATAAGTATTCAAACCCTTTCCCTAATTAACCCTAAATCACTTCAGGAGCAAATTATTTGTGTGAAAGGTTACAAAACAAGTGTTATAGGTTTCACCTGTATGTAATCAGTGGTTTAATTTAAAAATTAAGCTTCCCCACTTATCTCAGGAGTTTGAAGGTTTAACTCACTTTATCAACCAACAAGGCAAACATGAAGACCAAAGAGCTTATCAAAGAAGTCAGACATAAAGTGGAGGAGAAACACCGTTCAGGAGAGGGTTACAAGAAGATTTCAGTCACTCATTATCCCTTTGAGTATGGTGATATCCATCATTAAGAGGAGGAAGACACATTATACCACCCAGGCTCGACCAAGATCAAGTCGCCCATCCAATCTCAACAGCCAGGAAAGCAGGAAATTGGTTTGGGATGTCACTGTAAATCCAACAATGACTGAAAGATCTGTGAGGCTCTATGTCTGAGATGGGGTTCAGTGTTCATAAATCAACAATATCTCTTTCCCTTCATAAAGCTGGCCTCTCTGGGCAGGTGGCAAGAAAGAAGCCATTACTGAAAAAGACACATCGAAAAGCTCATCTGGAGTTTGCGAAAAAGCATCTTAATGAGACTGCGGGCACGTGGAGAAAAGTTTTGTGGTCAGATGAGACAAAAGTTTAACTTAATGGTCTATTTCTAACTCCTTCAACTCCAAAAATGTTTAGTTTGATCTCTTCAGTTATGAATAAAAATTTTAAAGGTAGAATAATAGTGATGACAACAAAACTATGAAATAACACATATGGAATTATGTAGTAACAAAAAAAAGTGTTAAATAAATCAAAATGTATTTTATATTTTATATTCTTCAAAGTAGCCACTCTTTGCCTTGATGACAGCTTCGCACACTCTTGGCATTCTCTCAACCAGCTTCACGAGGTAGTCACCTGGAATGCTTTTCCAACAGTCTTGAAGGAGTTCCCACATATGCTGAGCACTTGTTGGCTGCCTTTCCTTCACTCTGCGGTCTAACTCATCCCAAACCATCTCAATTGGGTTTCGGTCGGGCGATTGTGGAGGCCAGGTCATATGATGCAGCACACCATCACTCTCCTTCTTGGTCAAATTGCCCTTACACAGCCTGGAGGTGTGTTTTGGGTCATTATCGTGTTGAAAAACAAATGATGGTACGACTAAGTGCAAACCAGATGGGATGGCGTATCGCTGCAGAATGCTGTGATAGTCGTGCTGGTTAAGTGTGCCTTGAATTCTACATAAATCACCATCAGTGTCACCAGCTAAGCACCCCCACACCATCACACCTCCTCCTCCATGCTTCACGGTGGGAACCACACATGTAGAGATCATCCTTTCACCTTCTCTGCGTCTCACAAAGACACGGCAGTTGGAACCAAAAATCTCAAATGTGGACTCGTCAGATCAAAGGACAGATTTCCACCGGTCTAATGTCCATTGCTCGTGTTCTTGGCCCAAGCAAGTCTCTTCTTTTTTTTGGTCTCCTTCAGTCGTGGTTTATTTTTGGCATTTTGACCATGAAGGCCTGATTCACACAGTCTCCTCTGAACAGTTGATGTTGAGATGTGTCTGTTACTTGACAAACTCTGTGAAGCATTTACTTGGGCTGTAATCTGACGTGCAGTTAATTGGCGATTTCTGAGGCTGGTAACTCTAATAAACTTATCCTCTGCAGTCGAGGTAACTCTGGGTCTTCCTTTCCTGTGCGGTCCTCATGAGAGCCAGTTTCATCAAAGCGCTTGGTAGTTTTTGTGACTGCACTTGAAGAAACTTTCAAAGTTCTTGAAATTTCTGGATTGACTGACCTTCATGTCTTTAAGTAATGATGGACTGTCATTTCTCTTTGCTTAGTCGATTGTTCTTGCCATAATATGTTACTACGACAGTACAGACAAAATAATGGTCTTTTACCAAATTGGGCTATTTATTAGGGTGTATCAAACGGGCCCTTTTTTGCGAAAGTTTGAAAAACATAACGGCGATAGGACAGATTTGTTCGAATACATGAAAAAACATCTCATTTTTTTTCAGAATTTTCGGTCATCATCTTGGGGGTCCACATCGGGGTCAAAGTTCAGGCACGCAGCTCCTGCGCATTTTTCAGAATAAGTGTTATTTTTCACTGTATAGTGATCAAAACATGTATCTGGTGTGAAATAATTCTGACATATCAATGTACTGCTCCTTTGGTGATGTTCCAGTGATATAGAGCCAATCAAATTTTCCAGGAAATTTTGTGATTTTCCCAAAACTGGTGATTTCCCCCCCCCCCCCAAAAAAAAAATAGTAACAAATGCCTCAGTTCTGTCAAATTCACAGCTTTATTACCCAGAATTATGTTGATTTCATATCAAGGTACTCATATAATATCATTAATGAT
Source organism: Eptatretus atami (assembly GCA_035128595.1). Classification (NCBI taxonomy): domain Eukaryota; kingdom Metazoa; phylum Chordata; class Myxini; order Myxiniformes; family Myxinidae; genus Eptatretus; species Eptatretus atami. Next base: position 105,120,639 of record CM068952.1, read on the forward strand.
CAAGTTTCAAGCATTTCCGGAGATTCTGATTCTCTTTCCTCTTGTTGCACATTCTGAAAGTGTTCTTCAGACCTAGCTGCACCGAGACAGTCCGTTCCGAGTTTTATTAGACGTTCAGCCGCATCATTAGTTACATCGAGTGCTTTGGTTTTAGATTTTGAATCCACATAGGCTGGAAGTGTTGCCCACTCACTCACTTCATACGTTAAGAATGAATCGTCCAGTTCAAGTTCTCGGAACACAAACCAAGAATCAACGAGACAAAGTCAGATAGGCTAGATGTCGAGTGAATGTCCTTGGGGAAGTGAGGCTTTCCAAAGTCTGTACCAAAGCGCCCAATAGGCAATAGTCCAAGTTCCTTTGCCGAACTTTTACAGTCCAACTGTCCAAACTTTTACATTCATGATCTGCCACGTGTCAAATTCTCCCGGAAAACACAATTTCCGGGAAAAAATACCATTTTCCGGGAAACTGTGCCAACAAATTACAAGCCAACTGTGTTACAAACATCACCAAAGGAGCAGTACATTGATATGTCAGAATTTATTCACCACCAGACACAAGTTTTGATCACTATACAGTGAACCAGAGTTGGTGTCAGCCACCCAATGCTCGCCTGTTTATACATTTATCGTTTTTAAAAGACGAGTCTAATAATTAATATTTTTTTATAATTCTCTAACAAATTTTTTTTTTTGGGGGGGGGGGGGGGGGTTGGAAATCACTTAAAACATGTAGAATGCAAAAAAAAAAAAAAAAATTCTCTAACAATTTTTTTTGGGGGGGGGGGGTTGGAAATCACTTAAAACATGTAGAAGTGCAAAAAAAAAAAAATTCTCTAACAATTTTTTTGGGGGGAGACCAAGTCCAAAATCTTAAGGCATGATCCTTGGACCATACCTAACCCCCCACCAAGTTTGTCGAAATCCTAATCACTTAAAACATGTAGAAATGCAAGAAAAGAAATTGAAATTTTGTTGAAAAAAAGTTGCAAAAAATTTTTTTTCTCTAACAATTTTTTTGGGGGGGGGGGTTGGAAATCACTTAAAACATGTAGAAATGCAAAAAAAAGAAATCGAAATTTTGTTGAAAAAAAAAGTTGCAAAAAATTTTTTTTCTCAATTTTTTTTTGGGGGGGTTGGAAAAACATGTAGAAATGCAAAAAAAAATAAATTTTCTCTAACAATTTTTTTGGGGGGGGACCAAGTCCAAAATTCTAATGCATGATCCTTGGACCATACCTAACCCCCCCACCAAGTTTCGTCGAAATCCTAATCACTTAAAACATGTAGAAATGCAAAAAAAGAAATCGAAATTGTTGAAAAAAAAGTTGCAAAAAATTTTTTTTTTCTCTAACAATTTTTTTTTTTGGGGGGGGGGGGTTGGAAATCACTTAAAACATGTAGAAATGCAAAAAAAAAATTCTCTAACAATTTTTTTGGGGGGGGGGGGGACCAAGTCCAAAATCTAATGGCATGATCCTTGGACCATACCTAACCCCCCCCACCAAGTTTTGTCGAAATCCGTCGAGGAGTTTTTCCGTAATACAAAAAATTTAACATTTTCACGCTCACGCTCACGCCGGGGGATCGCTATAGGTCTCTGTTCTTCGAACAGGACGCTAAAAATAACACTTATTCTGAAAAATGCGCAGGAGCTGCGTGCCTGAACTTTGACGCCGATGTGGACCCCCAAGATGATGACCGAAAAAAATGAGAAATGTTTTTCATGTATTCGAACACATCTGTCCTATCGCCGTTATGTTTTTCAAACTTTCGCAAAAAAGGGGGCGTTTGATGCACCTACTATTTACTGTATACCAACCCCACCTTGTCACAACACAACTGATTGGCTGAAACACTCAAGAAAGGGAAAGAAATTCCACAAATGTACTTTTAACAAGGCACACCTGTTAATAAAAAAGCATTCCAGGTGACTACCTCATGAAGCTGGTTGAGAGAATGCCAAGACGGTGCAAAACTGTCAAAGGCAAAGGGTGGCTACTTTGAAGAATCTAAAATATAATATATACTTTGATTTGTTTCACACTTTTTTGGTTACTACATAATTCCATGTGTTATTTCATAGTTTTGATGTCGTCACTATTATTCTACAATGTCGAAAATAGTAAAAATAAAGAAAAACTCTTGAATGAGTACGTGCGTCCAAACTTTTGACTGGTAGAGAGTGTGTGTGTGCGTGCGTGCATGCATCCCATTCAAAGAGATGTCAATGATCATAGACAAGCTTAATAACAGAGAAGGTGAACAATCTAGCATGAGACTTACAAGCACAATCAAATCTAGAAGAGATCACAAAAAGGTATAAGGGATGTCATATGACGCTTCATCTCTGGACAAACCTGAGTTACTCGCTGCACGAGACAGTCGTCTGCATAGGTTCCATGATGGGTGCAAGGCAAACGCTCGAACCGTGGATCTTTGGCAATTCTGGCAAGGGTGAAATGACAAAGATGTTAAACAATAAAGTCCACAAGAAGTCCCAACTCCCTACAGGAGCAGTCATGGGGGTTGTGTTATCCTTATGATCATCAATACCATGTCGGCCCAATTTGACGTGGTGGTATTTCTACAGTGATGCTTTCTTCTGGAACACCACAAATTTTCACACACACACACACACACACACACACACACACACACACACAATTTCTGTCACTCACGTACATGCACCATAGCTCCATTGTTTTTAGCAGAGTACCTGCCCAAAGGGCGATTTTGTTCCAAGTGAGCAACATGTTCTTCTGACACATCCCTTTATCTGGGCAGTACCTTGATCGCTCCCAAAGATAAAAAATAAAAACCCGGGTTATGTACAATAATCAAAAACGTGTACTGCTTATGTGCATTAATAATACATCGTGATTCCAAAGCTCAGATAACTCCAATTGCACCCCCACCTCTCCCCGAAGGAAGAAAATGCCAAAATAGGCAATTTCACTCAGACTGCAAGGGACAACTACGTACAGATTATGCAAGCAAATGTGACTTCGGATGCTAGTACGAGTCAGTCACAAAACGTCGTCTGCAATCACATGAAGCCCAGTCCTTTTGGGGCAGGAACTTGTTATTAATGAGCAGACTAGGTTTATACCAGAATTTTGACAAAAACTTGGTAATTTTCCTGACACTAGCTCACTCTCCTGAAGCTTGGAGTTCAAATTCTTAATACCGCTGCCAGAATTGAACCCACAACCTCTGGTGTGCCAGTCCAGTGTCCTTACCACGAGGCTACACCATTTCTCAATGTACTACACAGCTTGGAGTAATACCGTTTCACTCGTGGAATGTAAAGAGATTTCTCTCCAAGATCAATATGATTATTTACGCTCATGCTTTATTCAGGGCTTCCTAGTACAGTTGTTTCGAAATTTAAATTGGCCGTTTGTTTCACCTTAAGCACAGATGATTTAGCATCGATACTATGGATCGGGTAAACCACACATAACAATGGCTTCTGTCACCAATAACTTACAGAAATTGGCAATCAAACTTCAAAAGGTTGATGCAACTTCTTTTTCCTTTCATTGCAACCTCCCTTAATCATTCACGCAAGCCTGGTTGGCTTAGCGGTTAAGGTGGCTGGCTTGGAACCACCATAGGGTCTTAAGTTTGAAATCCTGTTCCCATTGAATTAACACCAGGTGGGATGACTTGGTCTGTCATCCTCCGAGGTCGGTAAAATGAGTACCAGTGGATTGGGGTAATAACCATTCGGGGTAACTGCATCGGAGAGGCAACCCATCCAGGACTGTACTCATTGCCAATGAAACTGCCTCGGCAGCACTATGTGCCTTTACAGCACGAAAGGAATGGTGTGTGTGTTTATATACATGTATATAATTATTAACCATTCACATACATTTATTTGGTCAAGTATCATGAGAATACTGGCATGTCAATACTGTACTCCAAAGACTATTTAATAAAATGTTCACACGTTTCACGAGAACGGCACTCGGTAGAGTGCATACCTCCACCAGGCTAAACAGTTTACATTTTTGTATCCCATTGATAGGCCAGATCAGAACCTGGACCGAAACAAAAATCTAATTGGCTTGTTCTCATCACCGGGGGAAAAAAATCCACGAAGTTGTCATAATCCATGCACAACTTTTTAAAATATCATGCTACACTGTAGGACCCCACTATTCATGGGGGGGGTACGTTCCTGGAAAATGCCATGAATAGCGAAACTGTGAATGGCAGGGCATTGTTTCAATGGAAAAATGGGGACTCGGTTCCTGGTGGTTCGTGATTTATAAGGGAAAAATATAAATCTCACGAAAAACTGCAAATATGCCCATGAAAAAACAAGCAAACAAAAAAACATGAATTTTTTTTTTTAAAAACACGAACACACCCGCAAAAAAACCCCCCTCTAATATGCAAAGCACAGGGTTGTGAATGTAGAAGCAGGTCACATTTTATCAACCGCGAATACGCTGAGTCCACGGATAGCACGCACGCACGCACACCATTTTTCCCTGCTAGAGCGGGGGTTAGCCTTAAATTCCCATGACAATATTCCCTATTTGAGGCAATGTTTTAAGGCCGGATGCCCTTCCTGATGCTAACCCTTTAGTCTCCTCTTACGACTTTCAGGGATACAGTGTACGTATTATAAACCGGGGCACACACCAGGACATCCCAGCGAGCTGGTACTCATTTTGCCAACTTCGGAAGGATAACAGGTGGTGTCAAACCCAGGACTCAGGACCCTCCGATCCCAAGCCCACCACCCAACCATTAAGCCAACACCAGGCTGCAGTCCACGAAGAGTGAATCCACAAATAGTGGCATCCGACAGTTTATCGTTTTGGCCCCATCTCTCAATGGTGAAGAATCCTGATATTAATTTGCAATTGGTCACTGGCTTTGACACCAATACAAATTTTTGTTATGGACCCTTGGTATCAAAAGGCTACACGTACTGAACAAACAGTTTCAAATGGAGCACCTCGCCATCATGTGAGCATTTCAATTGCATTAGATGTGAAAAAATAAATGTATGTGATTGTTGCTTCCAGCTTGCCGGCTCGATGACAGAAGACGCAATTTCCATTTTTGCCTCCTCCATTTAGAATCCTGTGCGGTCATGGACAACTTGCTAATGCTCCATCTCTACCCCGTTTAAAATCCAATGCGGGCACAAGCAACTTGCTAGTCACTTAAAAAATTTCAACAAAATCAAATCAGTTCGTCCTTGTCACACACCCAACATATCCATCTGCTTTCGCCCGAATCCGAATCCATTGGCTTCTGGAGCCAATGCTGTGAAATACCAGTTGTACAGAAGCAAAATCAAAATGTATAAATAGGCAAGCGGGAAAGAAAGTGGAGGGTATTGGGAGAGAGAACATCTACACAAATCAAACTGTTTGTCGTGAATCCATCTACTTTTTGAGATATCGTGTTCGATGTCGTTTGTAGCACTATCTCTCAATGGTGAATAATCACTTAAAAAATATAAATAAAAAAAACTCAGATCCAAATCCGGATCTGGACCTTCACCAAAATCTAATGAATTTGTCCTCGTCACACCCAACCTGTCCACCAAGTTTCAACCGAATTTGTCCACAACGTTTTGATGAGATATCCTGCTCACAGACAAACAGGGGTCAATAATAACCTCCGTCTACCTTTTGTGGAGGAGGAAAAAAAAATGTCAGTTTTGGCACCCCTTCGCCCAATCTTTTAAACAAGTTGAAAACATCTAACTGAAAAGATGGCTTCTGGAGCAAATGCTGTGAAATACCAGTTGAACAGAAGCAAAATCAAAATGTATAAATGGGCAAGCAGGAAAGAAGGTGGAGGGTATTGGGAGAGAGAACATCGACACAAATGAAACTGTTTGTAGTGAATAAAATTTGCAGGTCAGGATTGGTGGATGGTAGTTCTAATTTATAACAGGAATCCAATGTTGAAAGTTGTTACATCTACTCGTGCCGCTTTATACATGCTCATTACCTCCGCAACTGAAGGTGGATGGAGATCATGTTTTCACCCCTGTTTGTGAGCAGAATACCCCAAAAAGTTGTGGACAGATTCGGACAAAATTGTTGGACAGGTTGGGTTTGTGACAAGGACTAATTGATTCGATTTTGGTGATGATCTGAATCCAGATCCAGATACAAGACTTATTTTTAATTTCGTAAGTGATTCTTTACATTTGAGATATGGGGCCAAAATGATATATAGGATGATATTGCAAAAAGTTGTGGATGAGCGCATGGGTTTGAGGGTGGTGGAGTAGCGGCTGAAACCCGATTCTTATCCAGGTTCCTCCTGATGACACCATCTTTGCTCTTTACTTCGGGTTCCTTCGTGGTCCTCTGATTGATTATGACAAAACAAGGTGGATGAGTTGGCAGGTGACAAGAGCTAGCCAATTAGATTTTGGGCCGGGTCCGGATGCAGATCCGACCTATCAGTGGGATACAAGACGTAACCTGTTCAGCCTGGTGGACATATGCATTCCACCTACAGTAGTGCCATTCTAGTTGTGTATGCAATATGTGGATCACAACTTGTTGAACAGTGAGCTACGAATGACAGGTTTCATCTTCCATAACAAACTCTTCTCTAACAGCAATTTTTAGCTTTGTGGGTGCAATCAAAAACCAATATGTTATTCTTTTTAACACCAGAGCAAAATAACAAGCCAGAACATTTAACAATATTAGAAATGCTCACTCCCTACAGGAACGACCAGGGGAGGTTTGGGGGGGGGGTGGAGAAGAGATCACGTGTACCTGCACACAAAGCACTCCATCGAAACGGTTGACAAGGAACGGCTGGCTTGGCAAGCAAGCAGATTTGATATGATTGATAATAGCAAACAGATTGATAATGGAACACACCCTGCAAAATCTCAAAATGCTAACAAACTTTCAGAATATGGTTGTGCATCAAATGAAGGTCACAATTGGGCTGTAAGGGTGTCAGTGGCAGTAGCGCACATCACACTTGAAACCATAGCCATGACAAATCACACACGAGGCCCCACGACAGGTTACAAACAATCAAGTCCATATATAATCTGATCATGGATCGAAAAATCAAACAGGCAATGGGATTCATCATTCGTGCGTAAAGACTCAAGGTGTAAACAGCTTTGTTAGCTAAAGATCATTGCCGCTTACCTAGGCCTAAGCGAGTCGATACAGCTCTGATCCGTTCATCTAAGGAGGACGCGATAAGTATAGAATGCCTTAATCACATCGAGTTTCCTCCAAGCTTCTTCCAGTTTGATATCGACTGTTTAAAAATGTAATTGTATGTGGGACAGAACGGACTGAAACGTTTGTGGTGATAATTTTTATATCCGGAACGTGTACCCCATGAAAACCTATTATACACCTCAACATGGAGCTCGTGCAAGGCGCCAACTACCCTTGGGGATGGGGGCAAATTGAATTGCTACAACCTCCGTCGTGTGACCCTTACTCCCCCTGTCAAGTAACAACCGAATACATCGTGGTCAAAAAGAACATTCAGACAGACAGACAGAGACACCAAATTGTGTATTTTAGTTTGACAGCATCTCACCGGGGTTTATAGGTTACAGCGCAACTGAGAACGAGTGATCAATATTAAGGTAGTTGCCTGTACACTCTCCCGTCCTTTGTGGAAATGGCTGGGCTAATTGCGAACAAACAAATAAATCTGCACGAGTGCTATTTCACAATGCGATAAGGAGGTGCCATTTGGTTGTACAATATTTAACCGCTATTCTTGCAAACATGTTCCTCTACTTGCAATGGCACATCCGAGTTGCACTCACCGCAGGGCCACTCGATACCTAAGTCCCAACTTTTCCAACTCGGCCATAACACAGTCCGTGATGCAGGGAATGCCTGGAGGTAAAGGCAGGAAAAAGAATGAGGAAGAACATGTTCAACCCAAAGCCTTCATTAAAATCCTTATATTACTCGAGGGACGAGGAGTCCTTTGTGGATAAAAATTATTTCTACCTCGTGGGGTTGGCCGGGGAACGTTTTTGCCCAAAGTCTTTCACGAACCAGGTTGGCCAGGTGTAATGTTCAACTGAAGGCAACAGGAATAAGGATTTTGTTCAGGGTGCCGGCGATAGCTCGCCTACTCCTCACGAAGGACACCGTGGGATCTTTAACATCCACAAATTAATGCCGGCAGATGGGACGCCCAGTTTAACGTCCATCCGAGGGACGGCACACACATTGACGAATCACCCTTCCTGCGAAACACTCGGGTCACAGTTTATGGCTGGGCCGTGATTCCAACCCAGGCTAGAGATCTCAGAGGCCCACATACCTGTAAGCTGCATCCTACCAGTCGAAATTACTCACGAGACAACAAATCAAATTTTAAAAATCATGCCAACATTACAAGGGCCAATCATTTCATCTTGACACTTCGGCAAGAAGTTATACGAGTCACAATGCCATGGACTTCGAACAAAATGTCACATCACAATGTTGAATCTCTGTTTTTTGAGCTAAACATCCTGCATCGTTTAACTTCAGACCCAAACTCAAACATACAATTTACTTTCATTTCTGTTGAGACCGTCCATTTCTTCGAGACCGAACATCTTCAACTGGCACTGGAGCCGAAATGGGAATTCAAGAGAACGAGTGTCCCGTGGATCGCATTTTCTAGAGTGAATACTGAATAGTAAGTTGAGATGAAGGTTTGACAACATGACCCAGATTGAAACTCCTGTTCACAACAACAAAGTAATAAAAGGGGACTCACATTTGGCATACAGGCAATCCATCATGGACTGCATCACGTCCAGCTTGGACTTGATGGAGAAGTTAATGAAGTTTGTATCGACCAGCACGTAGTACGGTGGACCCAGCTGGGTATTGTATTGGAAGAACAAGCAAGATGGGTACTTGGGACTGGACAAAAAGAAAAAAAGAATTAGCTTCATGTCCTGAATCACATGAAGAACAGTCATCAGGACACGTTAAGACTATACAATGCGGAACATGCAAAACCAATGAGGTATTTCATCTACCACCAAGGTCCAAGGCCCAGGTCCAACGTTTCAATCGGAAAGTGACCTTCAATCAGAACTAAGCAGTGCGTGTTTGCATCCTAATATACCCCCTCTCGTGCAGAGAAAGGGGTGTGAAAGGGGTCAGAGTGTGGTGGAGGAAGGAGCGTCACGACATACAAGTGGATGCGTTGACCTCACCAACCCCATCCCCACTTATTCAAGCAAAATCCCCACCCTCACCCAAGTTTGTGTCTGTGTCTCTGTCACTGCGCACATGAGCAGACGCACCACCAGCAACAACACTGAGACAGACACACACGCACACACCAGAGACAGACACACACGCACACACACAGAGACAGACACACACACCACAGAGACAGACCAACACAGACAGACAAGACAGCACAGCAGACACACAACACAGAGACAGACAACAGACACACACACACACACAGAGACAGACAGACACAGACCACACACACTACACACACAGAGACAGACAGACAACACACACACACAGAGACAGACAGACACACACACAGACGCACAGTAGACAGACAGACATCTCTCACACACACTCAAGAGACAGACGACACACATTGCATTGTTAGTTTTTTTTCATCTATAGAGATCATACCTTCTAAGACTAGCGGAGCGACAGATCTCCACATCGGTTTCTGTGTGGTGTTTGTTGGTTGCTTTTTTTTTTTTTTTTTTTGGGGGGGGCGATGAGATCAGACAGACAACATCACTCTCACATCAGTGAGACAGAGCAGACATTTTTTTTTTCTTTTTTTTTTGGGGGGGGGGGCGTATGTTGGTGTTTGGATTGGGTTTGTCGTTATTTTTGTGGTGTTGTTGGTTGCTTTTTTTTTTTTTTTTTTTGGGTGGTTTGTGTGACTTTTTTTTTTTTTGGGGGGGGGGTTTTGTGTTTGGCATTGGTTTTGTGTGTGGGCGGGTTATTTGTTTTTTTTGGTTGGTGGGTTGGTTGTTGTTTTGTGGGTTTTTTTGGTGGGGTGCGTGTGGTTTGGGTGTGGGTGTGGTCGCGTGTTTTTTTGTTTGTGTTGGTTTGTTTTTTTCGGGGGGGCGTTTGTGTTTTGGTTCTTTGTTTGTTGGGTTGGGGTTTTGTTTTGGTTTTTTTGGTGCTTTTGGTGGTTGGGTGGGTGTGTGCGGTGTTTTGGTTTTTTTTTTTGCCTTTGTTTTTTTTTTGGTTTTTCTTTGTGCTTATTCATATATCTACACTATTGCACATCAGAGGAGCAGACATCAGTTTTTTTCACACACACACCCTCGATCTCTCTAACCAGAGAGACAGATCGATGCACACCACACAGACATGACAGACAGACACCACGCACATTGTGGTGTGCAGAGCTGACAGATGCGATCACACACACAGAAGACAGACACACACACACACACCACAGAGACTAGACACACACACCACACACACACATTTTGGTGGGCGTGGTGTGTGTGTAGACAGAGCACGCATCAGTGTGGTGTTTGTGTTCTGCGTTTGGCCACACAGACTAGCACAGAGACAGATCACAATGCATGCTTGTTCAGCTATCACACGACAGGAGACAGACGAGCACTCACAACACCCAGAGACAGCGCACTACTTATCAACCACGCAGGGCACAGGTAGATCTGGACACGATCACTACCATCACACATTGGTGTTCATCAGAGACAGACACACACAGCCACACACCAGAGACAGACACACACGAGACACACACAGACAGCACACACAGAGACAGAACCACACCCTGTGTGGGACGCAACACACACAGACACACACACACCAAGAGAGCAAGACAGACAGACCCACACACACACAAGAGAACAGACAGACCACACACACCACAAGGAGAGACAGACGAGACACACACCACACACAGAGACAGACCACACACACACACAGAGGAGGCAACACGAGGACAACACACACACACACACACACAGAAGACAGAACACCAAACACACACACACACAGAGACAGACACACAAACACACACACACACACACAAAAACGAGCACACCAGAACAAACACACAACACACACCACACAGAAAGACACACACAACACAAGCACAGAGACAACACACACACCACAGAGACAGAACACACACACACACACAGAGACAGACACACACACACACACACACACACAGACAGACACACACACACACACAACACAGACACAGACACACCCACACACAGAGACAGACACAGACACACACACAGAGACAGACACAGACACACCACACACAGACAGACACAGCACACCCACCACACAGAGAACAGACACAGACACAACACACAGAGACGACACAACACACACACAGAGACAGAACACAGACACACACACAGAGACAACCGACAACACACACACACAGAAGATCTGGACAGACCACACACATGCGGCTACACACACATCGTAGTTATCAACACAGCGACACACACGACCGACAACACATGACACACACGACACAGCCACACTACATCACTGAGATATCAGACAACAAACAGCTGACTTTTTGTTTTCACACACGACACATAACAGAGGACATACTACATTTTCAGCACACACACACGAATTGTAACGCCGCAGATGGCACACACACACGAGCTCCACAACTTGAGACAGACAACACACACACAGAAGACAGACACACACACCACACACAGAGACAGACAACACACACACATCACATGAGACAAGACCACACACACACCACACAGGAGACAGACATGCACACACACACACACTAAGGTTTTTGTGGGTCACACAGGACTATACACAGTTATGGCAAGGACTAGTCACGATCGATTGGGTACTGTGACAAGTTCGGTGTGTTGCGGTTTTTTGGGGTTGTTTTTTGCGGCACACACCAGATAGACGCAGACAGACTATTCACACTTGTTTTGTTCACAAGAGAATCGAGGTACATGACAGATTCACATACACATCACAGAGACAGACACACACCCACACACATGAGGCATGAATCACAGTCACATAGAGACATGACACATCAAACACACTTCGCCAGCCTACACCACTCTATGACAGACATATCATCAATTTAACACATCACACACAAGACGGAGAGATGACCACAACACAGCCCACAGAGACAGCATCTACGCACGACATCACACAGACAGACACATCTGCAGGTCGACTGGAGACAGACAGATCAGACGCGGACATGTATTTTGCCCACAGACGACGGACAGACGAGGAACCACACACAGAGACAGAGACTCAGTAGTACACGACAACAACACATGCCTACACATCACACACACAGAGAAGACAGATCTGTCTTTCTTAGGCACGCAACTCACTCCACACACAGAGACAAGAGAGTACGCACACAAACACACAACACAACACACAACAGAGACAGTGACACAAAACACAAACACAAGGCAGACACACACTAAATCAGAAAACCACAACAAACAACACCACACCACTTACTCTGTTTTCACACACGAGACAGTACACCAAACACACACCACACACCACAGTTTCACAGAGACCAGACACACATACAACAACAGTCACACACACACAAGAGAATGCCTTATCAAGACACAGCAACACACACAGAGACACACCAACATCTTGAACAGACATCACACACACACACGACATTTGGATTCAGCACACATCCAGCATTCGTTCAACACAGAGACAGACAGACCACACCAGACAACACGACACACACCACACACAGAGACCAGACACAGGACATACACACACAGAGACAACATAGCTACACACAGAGACAGACATACAACACACACAGAGACGACATAGACACACACACACACAAAAACAAACAAGACAGACAACACACACACACAGAGACAGACACACACACACACACAGAGACAGACACACACACAGACGAACAACACACACAAGACACACACACACACACACACACACACACACACAGAGACAGAGACACACACACAACCAGAGACAAGAGACAACACACACACACACCACACAAGAGACAGACACACACACAGAGACAGACACACACACAACACCACACACACAGAGACAGACGCACACACACACAGACAGAACAGACAGACAGACAACAGAGACACAGAGACACGAGACAGCAGAGACACAGAGACACAGAGACACCAGAGACACAGACACAGAGACACAGAGACACAGAGACAAGGACACAGAGACACAGAGACACAGAGCAGACAGGGGA
>CM068952.1:105160900-105182302 GCA_035128595.1 Eptatretus atami
TACAACCTCCGGCCATTTAGAGAACGCATCGATCACAATCAAAAACATTTTGCCATTAACCGGCTCCGCAAAATCCACATGGACCCTCTGCCAGGCCCTGGCTGGGATTGGCCACAGTCCCGAAGCTCGACGCGGGTTATCAGCATCTGTTTGACACGTGGTGCAATGTCTTAACCATCTGCTCAATGTCTTTGTCCAAACCCGGCCACCACAACAGGCTACGAGCAAGACTCTTGGTCTTCACGACGCCAAGGTGACTGACATGTAGTTCCTCCAAACACTGCTGCCTGAACTTCGGTGGAATCACCGCTCTCATTCCCCACATAATGGACCGTTGGACCAACGACAGCTCCGATGGCGCGACGCGAAAGGCTGAAATGCCGGTGTTGAAGGTAGATTGCTCCAATTCCCCGTAGAAATCGCCTGAACGACACGGGCGAGCACTGGATCATGAGCCGATTCCACCGCGACCTGTTTGGCCGTGATCGGCCCGCTTTGGACCTGGCTCAGTGCAAACACATCAACCCGGTCGGCCGATTCAGACGAAGCTGGACCCTCCGCGCAAGGCAAGCGCGAGAGCCCGTCGCAATTAGCATGCTTTTCGGTGCTTCGGAACTGAATATCGTAGCTGTAAGCAGCAAGAAAGACACCACCGCTGTATTCGCGCGGCCGCCACCACCGGTACCCCACGTTCGGGTCTCAGGATGAATTGAAGTGGTTTGTGATCCGTCTGCAAAGTGAAATGCGCCCCAGCAGGTATTGATGAACCTCCGCACACCCCAGACGAGGCTGAGAGCCTCGCGCTCGATCTGGGCATATTCCCGCTCTGCTGTGGACAGGGTCCGGGATGCAAAACAAACAGGCCGCTTGGAACCATCGTCCATCTGTGGAGGAGCACTGCCCCGATGCCGTATGCAGAGCTGTCGCATGCCAATAAGAGCGGGCGTGCAGGCTCGTAGTGCACGAGGACCGTATCCTCTGTGAGCAGCCGCTTGACGCGGTCGAACGACGCCTGGTGTGCATCCCCCAGGCCAGCGCTCTTCCTTCTGAGCAACCGCGTTAACGGCGCAAGCTGCGAGCTGAGCCCGCGCACGAATCTTTGGTAATACTGTGCCATTCCATTGAATGAGCGCAGCTGCGTCTTGTCGCGAGGCGGTGGCATATGCTGAATTTCCTCCACCTTCCAAGGGCCTTTCAACAGCCCCTCCGGCGTGATGATGTGCCCGAGGTATTCCAAGCGCTGCTTGAAGAACGCGCACTTGTCCCTGTTCAAGCGCAGGCCGCACGCTTCCAGCTTCGTCAGCACTTGGGCAATGTTCGCAAGTGCTCGTCCGCCGTTTTCCCCGCAATGAGCACATCGTCCAGGTAGGTTTGAGTGGGCAGGCCAATGCAAACCTGATCCATGGCTTTCTGCCACAAGGCCAGGGCCGAAACAATCCCAAAACAGAGCCGGTATATCGATAGAGCCCTTGACACGTGTTGATTGTCAAAAGGTCGCTACTCCCGGGATCCATTGCCAGGTGAAAATATGCATCATGCAGGTCTAGCTTCGTGAAGTATTGACTCCCGCCAATCGTGCATATATCTCATCGATTGACGGCAGTGGATACTGCTCCACGCTGAGCCCCGGGTTAACCGTGGACTTGAAGTCCCCGCACAATCGGACGTCTCCATTCCGTTTCAGCACCGTGACGACCGGGGTGGCCCAATCTGAGTACGACACCCGTTCGATCACTCCACAGGCCTCCAGCCTATCCAGTTCACCCTTGACCTTGTCCCGCAGGGCATACGGCACCGGTCGTGGTTTACAAAAATGAGGAACCACCCTCCTTTAGGAAGAGCTTTGCCTGCACGCCCTTGAGTTTACCAAGGTCGTCGCAAAACAAACCTTGATGTCTTTGAAGAATCTTCTCAACTGATCCTCCATTGGCTCGCACGGGTTGCACAAGGTGAACGGCGACCCAGTCTAGCCTGATGCGGGTCAGCCAGTCCCGGCCAATGAGAGACGGCCCCTCCCCCGTACAACGTACAACGAAGCGTGGCGACCTGGCCTTGGTAGCCCACAGACACGTCTGCCATCCCGACTGGCATTATACTTCTCTCGGGGTGTACGTGAACAGTGTGAGGTTTGACCTGATAAGCTTCAGGCCGTTGAGTCTACGCGCGGTCTGTTCGCCTATGATTGACACTGCTGCGCCCGTATCCACCTGGAACGTGATCGGCGTTTTGTTCACTTCGATTTCCACCGTCATCGGGCGCGCCGCCGCAGGACCAATTGAAAACAGGCCATCAACGGCCGCTCGTTCCGCCCGGTCGCCGAGGTCGCCTCGCACATCGCCATCCATGACCTTAACGGTGGCCGACGCCCCACGGCACACACGCTTCAGATGACCCACCTTGCGACAATGTAAACACACGGTGTTTTTAAACGGGCACACACGGCGCAGGTGTCGACCTCCGCATCCCAAACACGTCTGCGGGGTCACCTCGCCACTCGTGCGGCCGCGCGGCCGTCTGGCCCGGCCCGCACCGAAGGTCGCGCGTGCGTCCCGGGGCGCTCGCGACACCGCCTGGACCCCCAGGCCATCTGGCATGCTGTGGCCGGTGATGGCCCGAACATCTCGAGAGTCTGCTCGACAGCTGTAGCAGTGTCGACCGCCGAGTCGAATGTTAATGGCTTCACCCTTCAGCCGTAGAATTGCCGAAACCATTTTTGCATCTTGTAAACCGGAAATAAAACGATCTCTGAGCCGAGCTGGACGCTCCCCCACCGTGAACCTGCAGGCCACGGAAGAATGGTTCACTCGCGCCACGAAATCCGCGACGCGCTCCCCGCACCTTTCGCGAGGCGATCGAACTGGTATCGAGCCAGCTGTAATGACTTCTGTAATGTTTCATCTTCTGCACAATGTCCTGAAACGACAGCCCGTCATCACGGGGCTTGTCCGGCGCCACCAAATCACTCAGTAGTCGATAATGTTCCGTCGATAGCGAGGCGAGCAAGATCGACTTTTGCTTGCTCTCGTCGACCACATCATTCACGTGGAAATAGCATCCCAATTGTTCCGAAAACAAATCGAAGTCGTCTCCGACGAAAACGGGCCCTGTCCGTGCGCCATGACTCGTCCACCAACCATCCTCGTCAGCCAACTGTTAGGTCCTAGGTGCAGCGGAACATGGAGAGTGAGAGCGTTAGCAGCAGCTCCGCTTTATTGCGCGCTCGGATGTACATTACTGCCACCCCTAGCGGGCGAGTCATGATATACGAAAACCCAACCACGTGATACAGCACAATAAAGACGCCAGAATAAATCGCTAAAGTATAAATCGGGAGATCATTAAAACGTTAAAAATTGAACTTTTTCTTCTTCTTCTTCTTCGCTTTTATCACCAGCTGAGCACAATAAAGGATGAAGCGATTACATTGATTCCAATTTCGAACGGTTTTCGCTGTACGCTCAATATGCACTCTATCAAATGGTCATGTGACATGTGGTAAAGTTTAAATTTCCTCCGTTGATCAGTTTTCGCTGTACGCTCAATATGCTCTCTATCAAATGGTCATGTGACATGTGGTAAAGTTTAAATTTCCTCCGTTGAACGGTTTTTGCTGTACGCTCAATATGCTCGATATTAAATGGTCATGTAACATGTGGTGAAGTTTCAATTTCCTCCGTTGAACAGTTTTCAATGTACGCTTTTAACAACAAGGACAAATGTGTCCAAGAGCCGCGTCCTAAAGGTTTTGTCGGCTAAAAAAAAACCAAACAAACAAAAAAATACAACAACAACTTCCGATATTTCGTCACGTGCCTTGATTAAGCCAATAGCGAGACCCGTCATAATGTATTTACGATATATAGTGTATTTACGAAATATAGTGTATTTACGAAATTACAATATATTAAATGGAATAATCTTTAAATAGTAACGTAAACTTTTCGAAACTTTAAAGCAAATGTCCGAATATATTTAAAAGTTCATGATAGACGCTCTCAAAAGGCACCGTCTATGTGAGGATGTGTACAGGTGTTTAGTATTTAAGGAGATCCGGATCCTGTATATGAAAGAGCCGAGTCCTAATATAAAGGTTTTGTTCTTCACAAGAAGAAGAAGAAGAAGAAGAAGAAGAAGAAGAAGAAGAACGCCGAGCGTTCTTAGAGCAGCGTTCGCCGCTGCAAAAAATACAGACATGTACGGATGTGCGCAACTGATTGTTGAACCCTGAATTTTGCTTCGCGAGTGCGGGCCAACAATGAAAGGTTAGTGGTGTACGTTTTTGGTCATTTTGACATGGAATACATACATGTGCAAACTAGAACGGCACTTGGTAGAGCAGAGCACATACAAACCTCCACCAACTTGAACAGTTTACGTTTGTATCCCACTGTCAGTGTCAGTGGCCACGCCTCCTCATCGCGTTCATGTCACATGTGCCTTGGAGAGAGTTTCGTTTGGGGGATTAGTGGGTCCCAGGAGAGATTGTTTGGCAGGGTTTAGTAGAGGGTCTAGTAGGTTGAGGATAAAGGGATTAAGGAACAAGGGTCGAGTTAGGATAGAGATATTACAGGGGCCAAAGCCAGCCGTCTGATCTGCTGTTACCGCATTCTCTTGCCACCACTACAACAGCACCAAGAACCATCTGAGGCCGGCTAGCAACACCTGTCGGTCACCTGCTTTCCTGCCAGTTTGCCATGCCTGGTCTTACTTTGCCTTGCCAGCCTTGCTATGCCACCTGCTGTGTTCACCAATACCTGCTTGTGCCATTTGTTCTTGTGGGCCATTTGAAAGCTGAAGAACATTTGAAGACCAATGGACCATTTCAATTTGTTTGTTATTGGCCACGTGGGCCGAGAAGACTCCCACATTGAGAAGCCACATGGTCCCACTTGCGCGCTGAAGGCCGATGGGCCATTTGTTCATTGCGGGCCACGTGGACCGAAGACTCACCATCAACGAGCGGCCATGTGGGCTCTTTTGGTTCAATAGTCGTGGGTCCTCCAAGTCACTAGAACTAATTTATCAGAAACTAAGACAGAAACTAAGAAACTAAGACTAAGAAACTAAGGTAGCAGCTAAGATTGCCCATTGTGGGCGGAACCACGCCCACTTGTAATTTTTGTTTTTTGGTTCTCGAGCGCCAACCAGAGTGACCACGATATTCGTTATGTCTGTGTGTCCGTCTGTCCAGAGCATAACTCCGTGGACTTTGATCCGATCTTGATGAAACTTGGTTATGTGTTCATATCAATGTCTAGTTGTGTTTTCCTGGATGAGGCGTGCTCCGCCCATTGTGGGTGGAGCCACGCCCAAAAATAGCCATTTTTAGGGGGTAGTCGGATTAAAAATCTATTCTCTGAGGGAATTGACTGAATGGAATGGGTTCTTCGGTATTTGAATAGCAAATGAATTATCTAAAACTTGTCGTTGTCCGATTTTTCATTTTCGTCCCAAGGTCAAGGTCACAAGGTCAAAAACTTAGAAAATTGCGAATTTTGACATAAAAATCATACGACCGCCCAAACTTTGAGAGCTAGGATGACTATTTTTTATGCATAATCTTGAGTCATTCCCCACCTAAAGTCTTGAAACCATTTTGCTCTATCTCGAACACCTTGCCCGTGCGCCCCCTTCAAGTTTGTTTTTACGCTGATTTCATCAAAGTATGGATAATCCGAGGAGTGCGAAATGCCATATAGCCTATATGACGTTATATTGTTCTGGAATGTTCCAGAGGAAGTTTTGCACCAAAGGTCATAATCCTTGACTTTTGACCTTTAAAGGCCACAAGGTCAAATTTTCGAAGTTGTGGGAATCGAACCGGTTTTTTGACCTTCTTCGACGAACTAACTCCAATAAGCTATAGCACGTATCCTGTTTCCTTATTTAATGTCCACAACATTGTTTTGGGACCTTTAAAGGTTATGCAAGGTCAAATTAGAAAGTTGTTGAACGAAACCAGGTTTTCGACATTTTGCAGCTAATAACCTGTCACTCGTACCACATCATGTTGATCATTTTTATAACTTGTCAAACATTATCACATTGTCTCATCCTTGACTTCTGAAACAATTACATCGTCAAATACCCGCTCGTGAACCATCGTCGCCTCCCAGCTTGTTTGTATTATTATCCAATTGAATTCAGAATGGGATTAAAATAAATTCAATTTAAATCAAATGGAAGACCAAATCAGTAGTCTTGCATTGGAGAAATCAAAAGGAAACCAAACAAGCAAAAAGCAAAGATGAAGTCATCAGGAGGAACCTGGATGGGATTCACATTTCAACTGCTACTCCATCCATCCATTAGGACCACACTCTGTGCAGAGCATTGGTGCTGCCTAAACAGTCTCCTTGGCTATTGGACACAATACTGGACGGGTCGCCACTCCGACACAGGATGCCAGCAAGCTGGAACTCATTTTGCCGACCTCAGAAAGATGACAGGCAGAGTCAACCCCACCTGGTATTAATTCAACAGCCGAATGCGATTTGAACTCAGGATCCTTGGATCCCAAGCCCACCACCCTAACCATTAAGCCAACACCAGGCATAGCTGCTACTCCTCTTCCCTCAAACCCATCCAGGCACAGCCAAGTGAACCTTATTTTAAAAAAAACAATTAACAAAAAAATCGAAAATAACCCAGATCATAATAAATAAATAATTCTGGCTGCCAGACCATGTGTCCGATCAAGTTTAAATTTAAAACTTGTATTCTGCATCACTACGAGATCATAATTGTGAAGTCTCACGTCAAATGATTAAGTGGTTCCAGAGAAAACATTATTTAATATTTTTCTTCAATCCAATATAGCAACCAAACCATGTGACCAATCAATTATTCCTTAACAAACTTGTGCAATCATGGCTTGGGGAACATTTGTGTGAAGTTTCCCTTCGATCTGTCCAGCCGTTCTGGAGAAGGTTTTTATATGTTTTAGGGCAAATCCAATATGGCTGCCAAACCATGTGACCTATGACATCATATGTGTGAACCTTTTGTTCCTCATGGATAGTATAGGCAGTCATACATGTAAAGTTTCACCTCTATCTGTTCAGCCATTTCAGAGATTTTTGAAGGTTAAAAAAAAACAAAAACAATATGGTTGCCGAATCACGTGACCGATGACGTCATCAAAAATATTTGTGGATCATTTTATCCCTCGATGACCCTCAAAAATTTGCATACTGATCAGATGTGCCATTCTACGTCTGCAATTATGATGTCATAACTAAGGCACGTATGACCATTAAAAAATCACATTCTCCATGAGGAGTACTTGCTATGCGCCAAGTTTCAATTTTTTCCTTGGTGCGGTTTCGGAGATAGAGGTCCAAAGTTTTTCCGTTTTTCCAACATGGCAGCCACACCACGTAACTTATGACGTCATAAAGAGCATTAAAACATTCTACATGAGTAGTTACACCAATGGTGAAAATTTCGTCAATTCGACAAGCGGTTGTGGAGAAAAACACGAAAGTTCTCTGCGGACAAACAAACAAACAGACAAACGGACCCAAATGCAATGCCCTCTCCTTCATCGAGGGTAACAAAGCTACGGATAATGGAAATGTACGTGACATGATAGCTCCTCGTTTTATGACATGAATGCTCCTCGTTTTACAATGACATGATGTTGTGCCATAGGGTGCACCAATCGATCAGAGAAGGGTCTAAAAATGGAGATTCCCTGCACATGCAAGAAGGGAAAGAAATTGTAAAAGTAAACTTTATCGTCTGTTCCTGTTCCAGGTACGTTGTTGTCCCGTGAATGTGCGTGTGCATTTACATGTATTTGTGGTGCTGTAATCATATTGTGCAGTAGTTGGCAGATAGGTATAACTCATATAAAGACAAAAACCATCACAGGAATATCTCTGCACTAGAAGGGCACTCACAGTAGAGAACATACCCCCACCAAGCTGAACAGTTTACATCTTGTATGCCACTGTGAGGCTGAATCTGAATCCGGACCTGAACCAAAATTGAATCGGCTTGTTCTTGTTACCAAACCAACTCCTCCATACAGTTTTGTCATAACTCGTCCATAACTTTTTAAGACTTCATGCTCACGAAAAAAAAAATTCGCCAAGTTTGTTGGTCTGTAGCGTTTGTCTGTCTGTTTGTTTGTTTGTCACACAATTTTTTGCCACAGTTTTCAAGCAATTGTTCTGAATTTTTTTTTGTGTGTATGTAGATGACCGGCCAACGACTTAAACGCTCAATTTTGGTGAAAATCCGAATCGGGATCTGAGAATTTTTAAAGTGATTCTTCACAATTGAGCGATAGGGCTAAACACGATATATAGCAAGATATCTCAAAAGGTTATGGATGGATTCACACGAAACTTGGTGGACAGGTTGGGTGTGTGACAAGGACTAATTGATTCGATTTTGATGAAGATCCGAATCCGGATCCAGATTCGAGAATTTTTTCAAGTGATGTGATTTTGCAAGTATCGTGCTAAGCATGACGTCTATCTTGTTTATTTATTCATATGCAGCCTATGGCTGCATCATTTGCTGGGGAGCAGCTGATGGAGTGCTCCTGTTACCAGCAAGCTGGTACTCATTTTGCTGACCTTGGAACGATGACAGGCTGAGTAAACCCCACCTGGTGTTATTTCAACAGCCCCACACCAGAACTAATAACATTGTTAACCGAATGTGCGACTATTATGACCCATATACCCGTATCATGAATACACCCAATCGTCACATACATTGCCATTACCCATAGCTTTGATGAATTATTCGGATATTTAACGACAACTTCTGTGCACATTTAGGTTAAATTGCATCAATGAAGATCAATATGAAAAAAAGATTTCAAACTATATTCCCCATAGCGAATATGTGCGGGCACGCAACCATTCAAGGCAAGACATACGTATGAAGTTTCACATCGATCTGTTAAGCGGTTCTGGAGAAGATTTATGTTTTTATTTTCAATCCAATATGGCTACGAGACCACGTGACCGAAGACGTCATACATTTAACTATTCACTCACATCGGGTCGTAGATCAGATAGATGAAGTTTCAGATCAATTTTTTTTGATAAGGATTTCGATTCAAACAATTATGACTGGAATACTTCACCAATGACATCATTATCACTCGATATACCCAATGGGGAGTTGACATATGGCACGTTTCAATTTTTTCGTTGAGCGGTTTCGGAGACGTCCAAATTTTTTCCTTTAATAGTTTAATCCAATATGGGCTGCCATACAATAATATGATCTATGACGTCAACTAAGCCTGGTGGTGACTTCGCGG
This sequence comes from Eptatretus atami, assembly GCA_035128595.1. Lineage (NCBI taxonomy): Eukaryota > Metazoa > Chordata > Myxini > Myxiniformes > Myxinidae > Eptatretus > Eptatretus atami. The sequence continues at coordinate 105,170,187 of CM068952.1, forward strand.
TTAGGGTGGCTGGCTTAGATCTTCTGGTCTTGAGTTTGAAGCCCCGTCAGCCATTTAATTAACACCAGGTGGGGTTGACTCAGCCCGTCATCTTTCTGAAGTCGGCGAAATGAGTACCAGTGAACTGGTAATAGGGGCACTGCATCAGAGGTGCCCCCATACTCGGCAGCAGCGGTGATGCACCGTCGTTCATAGTTAGTTGAAAGCATGAAATCATGTCATCACAATAAGTGGAAGTATTTAAAAAAATAAAAACAAGACAGAGTTAGCAATAAAATATTCTCAAAGGAAAGACCCTCCGATATTTGAAGTTTCTCATTGATTGGACAAACAGTTGCAGAGAAATATATTTTTAAAGCGAAAATATATATAGACGTGGACATACACACAGGTAAACAGGCACGGGCGTTGAAATAGTCTTGCAACCCCTTCCGGGCGAGACGAACAATCGTGTACCACCAAATGAAACTAACCAGTGTACAGTTGCACCAAATTTATTAGCCATTTTAATAAGTTAAATGTTTGCAGAATGTCAGTGGGAGGTGTCCAAATATGACATGCAAGAATGTTGGGAGGAAAAGGGTGGGAAAGAAAAAAGAAAAAGAAAAAGAATACCATTATTTCGTATGTATTATGTAGACACCCGATGGAACACATCATTTGTCGCTTTTGTTCATTTGTCTCTACCTGATGAGGTTTCATGGGATTCATCGAAATGGCTCACCAATCACCACGATATAAATCAAACCTAACGACCCGCCAAACGAACTGGCATACAGAGGTGGGGAAGAAAGGGATGACGGAGGGGGGGGGGGGGGGGAATACACCAGGTTGCAGGTATTAAATTAGAATTATCACTGAGGTACCATACAAGGCATTAGTGGTTACTTCTCTCCACCCAAAGCACACCCATCACTTCACACCATTTGCAGTGAGGTTGCAGCGAACGATACGGAATAAACGCTTTAACCGTCACCATGTTGCATTTCATGGGTGCCGTCACACCTCCCGGCAAAAAGTCTCACGTTGCCAAACGTCGACAATGAAACACCGAGGACAAGATCATCGATTGCTTGCAAGGACTGCGAAAGAAACAAACAAACGTGGCTTGCTCGTAGGAACGCGACGTGAACATGACACTGTCGTTTTAATACCCGTATCTTGAAAGTGCACGTTTTAACAGTTTGCCTGCAAATGATCTGTAAATGACAATGGAGGAGCATATAAACCCCTTCTAACGAGGGACAGAACACGACACAAATGGCAGAGGAAGGGTGAGAACTGGTAGAGGGTGGGGGAGGTGGATAGGTTCGGAAGAGTGCAGTGCGACCAACAAAGTTCATCGGGAAGAATTAGCAAAAAGCAAATGGCGAAGCACTCTGCGTTAACAGCAACCCCCCAAATTGGCGATGGAAGTACGTACTTTATAGATCCGCTGTGTTGCATGGAATACATACAGAAATGGGATTCCGTGAGAAAACTGACATTTACGCACGCCACTGCAGTGGAAAACGGAAAAAGAAATAACAAGACACATTTCTGCGATTCAATTATCTTATTGCATAGTTTAAAACAATCTCTGCTAAACTGTGCGGGCACTTTTGACAAACAACCCCCCATTTATTTTTTTTTTTTTTTTTAATAATCCCTGGAAAAGAAAACAAAAGAAACAAAATTATAATCTGCATACACTTCCACCTTTTTTGCTCAAAACATAAATAGCACTCAAGTCAATAATTATACACAGCAATTTTGTGTCAAGTACACTTTTGCAAAGCATTCCGCTATGTACACATGCATTATACAGATCAAACTTTCCCATCAAGGAGTAAATGAATATGGAAAAAAAGGTAAAATAGTAAAATCCAAGGGGGGTGGGGGGGGGGGAGGGGAAGAAAGAAACAAAGAAACAAACAAAAAAAAACGAAAGGCACCTAAAACTATCGATAAAAATCAAACAAGCTTGGAAAAAAATTCAGTGAAGGGCACTTCGCCTTGACGATGTCGATTTAAAACTCCCAAGTTTTTGTGGAGGGAAGGAAATCGCCCACAGTTCAGTGCATCGATACAGCATGCCACCAACGAAAGAAACAGTTCCGCTGTGCTCTAGATCGTCGGTGGCACTTGTTGCGAGAAACTCGATGTCCCATCCGCCATCCTGCTATCCCAATTCCTCGTCGATGACCAAGTCCGACTCCATGAATTCCTCGTCACACCAAGGGTCGACCAAAGGGCGACCCCTCTCTCTGTGCGACTGCCTTACTCGGTCTTCGTCTTCGGTGTCCCATCCGAAGCGCTGGGGTTGTCTGGCACATTGAGGTTGCGGTGGATGGAGACGGTGGGCGGAGGTGGTGGGGTGGCCGAGCCGAGACGCCGCCGCCTGCGTTTTGGCAGGAATCTGTGCGGGTGCATCTGCCACGAGGGCAGCCACTCTGCGTGCGGCCTGCCGCTGCTGCTCTTCCTGCTGACGGTGAGACTTCATGTGGGCATTCCGACTCTTCACCTTATGAAATACCCTGGATAGGATTGGGTGAAATTGAGTAGATCAACAATTGTATTCTCTTTCTTGCTTTACATACTTAAACTTAGTTAAAACTGAAAGCAAAACCTTAGTCAACAATGACGACCAAGTAACACCAAAAACATACTTCCCACACTCCTTGCAAGGAAAGATCACCGTCCCTTCTGGACCAAGTGTGCCGTGTCCGAGTCCTGGAGGTCCTTTTCCTTTTTGTCCAGCATTGGATCTGGATCGAGGAGCTGTGGAAACCTGAGCCCCCACTACCTTGGGTTGCTTTAGGGGCGTCTGTATGTTTTGGTCACTAAATGGTGGGGGCCGAGGAGGAAAAGCCATGACTGTCGAGTTGGATTTTGAGGCAGAGGGTTTCATGAAGACACTGTTGGCTGGAGTGGTGTGACTTAGAGCGGTGGTGGCAAGCAGATCAACATTGTATCCTCTGTGTATCCGTATATGACCATTCAAAGCTTGCCTTGATGAAAACCCCTGTCAGGGCAGTGGTGAAATGTTCAAGATCATCAAATTATTACTATGGATTTTAAAAATGAAAAGTGAATAGAACAAATAAAAAGCATTACCTGCAGTATCTGATCTTTTGCACAGACACTAGATTATAGACAAATAAATAAAAACAATGCAGTTTACCATTCTTCCAAAAGGAAGTAGGCCACATTTTCATATTATACAAACTAAAACCAAGGCCATTGCTGAGGTTGAGAAAACTTGGCCCAACAAAGTTATATACAAGTCAAAGTGCAAGGATTGCCTGGGGGTGTGGTGTGAGGATGGGAGGGGGGGGGGGGAGGGGGGTTAAAAAAAAGCCCATGTTTTACCTAAAACAGACTTTGGCTCCTTTAATTGAAATACAATAGATTATGCATTGTCATAATGACAAAATAAAGACTGAAAAGGAAGGGAAAGGGGGTGGGGTGTAGAAAAAGTGAAGGAAGGAGGGAGGAGTGTGGGAGGTGTTGGGATAAAAGGCAAGGGTGATTTGGAGATGGTAAAAGTACGAGGGATACACATTGGGGTGTTCTGGATAGCATTCTATCTCTCACCGTTTACTTACAGTCCCTCAAGGCAGTTTATGGGATATAACCCGTTCCTGTTTTACATTAGTAAAGAGCCCGTCTTTATGGACGGGGAGAAAGAGGAAGCAGGACTTGGGAGTACGGGTTTACTCTAACGTGGCTGTAAAGCACACGAACAAACAACCTCTTCCCTCTCTAGGAGAGTATGGGGGTAATTGGTTAGCAGTAGGGCAATTTTTTGCAACTTTTGCAACTTTATTCACGGCATTCCCATGTCACGAAACGCAAAGATATTGCTTCATTTTTGCCTGGAGGATGCAGTGGGAGGGAGTTATAAGCGCAACTTTGTAGCTTTTCCATTATCAGCGCAACTTCCGGCGTTAATCACACTTGAGTGGCTAAATCTGCTAAATGCTCGGCCATGTGGCGTGAAGCGGCGATAAAAAGAACATTTTGATCGAGTATCACCTGTGCATTGAATGAGCTGACTTACTGTCATGTGTTGCTGTGGTGTTCCTGTTTGCTATCAAGTTGTTATATCTTACTTCCTTTGACTTAAATATCGAGTTTAATCTCTATTATAAGGACGTCAGCTTTACTTGCCAATTATGCCCAAGGAAGCTGCTTCTTCTATTGCAAAAGTACGAGCCCATGCAGCAGAATTTACAACTGAGTTCATAATAACTTCTGGGAACAGTTTGTTCTGCAAGCTATGTTCAACAGTCGTGTGCCACGAACGACGGTCCAGTGTTCTGACCCATTGCGACAGTACAAAACACACGAGAGCCAAGGATGCTGAAAATGAACCTCGACAGACATTGCTGCCAGCTGAGAAAGTGAACAAGGGACAAGAATTTGTTGATCGGGTAGTTACGAGCTTTCTCTCAGCAGATATACCTCTCTCCAAACTCAATAATCCGGAGATGAAGTCACTATTCCAATTCATGGGCTGCAATGCACCTTCGGAGTCTTGTTGCCGATCGCGAGTGGCATCAATGGCAGAGAAAGAAACATTGTGGATCCAGAACTTGTTCAAGGGGAAGAACATATTTATGGTCATCCATGAAGCAGAGGTGGCAGGCGCAAAGTACATTAACACTCTCGTGGGCAATGTCGAATCACAAGAAAAGACTTTCCTGCTGCACTGCAAGCAGCTTTCAGCCACTGTCTGCTCACACACAGTAATACATGCAGTGGATGATGCCATCAAAACACTACAGTCTGATCGGTCGAATTTTGTTCTACTCTTGAGCAACGCTGCGCGCTACATGACTACTGCTGAATGCCACCTCAAGCAAATCTACCCACGACTACTCCATGTCACGTGGACTGCGCATCTACTTCATAACTGCACCGAAAATGTTCGAGCCCACTTCTCTGACATCGATAATCTGATTGCCAGGGTCAAGAGTGCTGTCGTCAAGAAAAAAGACTAAGGAGTTGTCTGCCGCAATTGGATACCCACCTCAACCCATCGTAACCCGCTGGGCAAGCTGGTTAAATGCGGCGTTCTACTATGCTGACAATTTGCCCGAAGTCAAGAGAATCGTTGGGGAATATCAAGGTGATGGTTTGTTTGTTACCAGAGCGAAGGAAGCTATAGCATCAGAACACCTGGCGAAGGACTTGCTCAGTATCGATCATGATGACAAATGCCTGATTGAGCTGGTCACTAAATGCGAAAGTTCTACGTACACGATCTCTGATGCTTTTAACGATCTGAAATCGCTCGGCTTCAGCACTCATCCATGTGGGATAGCATCTTATTTGGAGACACGTTTGGAGCAGAACAAGGACATTAAGCAGATCATGGATCTGGCACGCGATGACATTCCACCAAGTTTGTACACAAAGTTGCAAAAGTGTCAAGTTACTTCGGTGAGCGTTGAACGCTCTTTTTCGATGTTAAAAAACACTACTTGGGAAGGACCGTAAAACGTTGAGAAATATATTTCTGTGAATTACAATCACAGCAATGAACCATGAATTTGAGTGATATGATTTAATGCTGACTTTAAAAAAACCTTGTAAAATGTCATATCGTTGCTGAATTCATGAAAATGTTGTATCATTGCCCACTTGCTAGCTTTGAGAATTTAATAAATAAATGACTAACTGAAAATTGGTGGTTGCAGTCGCCTCTGGGCATGGATTTTAAGTTACTTTTTAGTGCAAGTTTTGGTAAAAAAATAAATGCAACTTTTCAAAAATTTTTGCACGACAAAAAAATGCCCTATACTTAGCAGTTTTCAAGGTGTAGGTAAAAGATAAGGTAAGATAAGGGATAGATAAGGTTTAAGATATGTAAAAAAAATCCTTGCTCAGGTACATCCTTGTCCACCAGTGTGGAGAAAATTATGAAGCTAGTCAATCAACTGGAAAGTGTCATTTAATGCCTCATAATCCCACATACCCACTCTGTCTCCACATGAAGACCACATGGCTAATCTTCCAATTCAGTTCTGCAATCAACCTCTTGAAGCCACTGGTATAATGGTTACAGTGTCTGCTCTGAGTCTGAGGTCGGCAGTTCGATTCCGACGCTAAGCTTTGTCATACTGGAGACTAAAAACGGTACGTGCTACTTCCTCGCTTGATGCTCAGTATTTATAGGAGAGAACACAGAGGGAGAAGGAAATGCCACACTGAGTACAGACAAAAGAGACGTCACAAAGATGGCATCGCCAACACCAAGAAATCCCCCGGAAGTTATGTCATTCCCCCAAGCTCAGCGACTTGTTCCTCCAAGCTTGTATTCTAGCTCCTAAATAAGCCTTATACCCTGTGAAAAAATATGTAAATTAATGCTGCAGTCTTTGGAGTTCCTTCAACAATATGTCATGACCTTCCCTGAACCAATCACTTATCCAAGTTGGCCTCCAGGGCAAGGAAGTGCCTTGGAATCCTTCAAGGAGCGAGGCCATTCCTCACTCGCTTAGCTCCTGTGTGTTCATATTAGGAACACAGAGGAGCACTACTAAAAGCCTTCATCCATTGTAAGATGGAGTCGAAATGTCCTATGTGGCCTGGTGCAGTCACATCTCGACTGTACCCCTGGAATCTCACCTCGATTCCACCTTCTAAAAGGCGCAATTAGAGTCTCTCTACAGGAGCATGAGGTCCAGGGCATGCTCATCTCCCAATGCAGATAAGGTTACAGCCGAACAGTTTTGTGTCACCTTGTTTCTAACAGGCTGCCTCATGAGCTTGACCAGCCAGCATTCACACAGCCACCAGCACGACTTGTTACTCTCCCCAAGTCCAAACTGTTCACCTCCATCTTATCTTATCTTGACTGTGGAATTGCCTCCCAGAATCTGTTCAATCATTCAAAATGGTAAGCCAACACAGTCTCATGTTATCTTGGTGTCCTTCTTCCTGATCTTTATCCTCACTGACTCTCCTCTCTTCTCTTCTCCAACCACACTTTTCAATATTTATCCTGTTCATCAGCTTTTGCTGTCTGCATACATGGTCCTTGACGACTCGGCACACTTTGTTTTCTTGTCTTGTCTGGATGTCCTTACTTATTACGTCCTGATTTACCAAAGCACTTATGCTGCCTGCATGTTCGTTTGTTCATTCCCTCTGTCTCAGTCCTTCCTTGTATACCAACTCTCGCTGCTCCATCGTTCTGTCAATCGGCTCTTCCATGAGCATTGATCTCTTTAAAAAAGTAAAACATCAAAAGTTCGACGATCACGATACAATAATTTAAGGCAATAATTTCAAAAGCACAATGAGGGTATAACAAATACAAATAAAAACATACAACGATATATTTTATGACCAAGTATATAGATTTATGTATTGGAGATTAAACCAGAGTTAGTGTCAAAGCCACCCTGCAATGCTCACCGTTGTTAAACATTTATCGTTTTTCCGTTTTTAAAAGACGAGTCTAATAATATTTTTTTATAAAGCATTGCATTGAAGTCTGATCCAAATAATTTTAAAGCATATATGTATTTGTATATGTGAATCAGTAAAATAGTGTGGTAGATAAAACATTACAAAGGAAATAACTTGCACCAAAAACTTTAACATTTTCACGCTGACGCTCAAAGACTAGTCTAATAATATTTTTTATAAAGCATTGCAGTGAAGTCTGATCCAAATAATTTTAAAGCAATATATGTATTTGTATATTTGTAATCAGTAAAATAGTGTGGTAGATAAAAACATTAGAAAGGAATTACTTGCACCAAAACTTTAACATTTTCACCCTGACGCTCAAAGACTAGTCTAATAATATGTTTTTATAAAAGCATTGCAGTGAAGTCTGATCCAAATAATTTTAAAGCAATATATGTATTTGTATATTGTAATCAGTAAAAAATAGTGTGGTAGATAAAAACATTACAAGGAAATAACTTGCACACAAAAACTTTAACATTTCACGGCTGACGCTCAAGACTAGTCTAATAATATTTTTTATAAAGCATTGCAGTGAAGTCTGATCCAAATAATTTTAAAGCAATAATGTATTTGTATATTGTAATCAGTAAAAAATAGTGTGGTAGATAAAAACATTAGAAAGGAAATTACTTGCACCAAAAACTTTAACATTTTCACGCTGACGCTCAAGACTAGTCTAATAATATGTTTTTATAAAGCATTGCAGTGAAGTCTGATCCAAATAATTTTAAAGCAATATATGTATTTGTATATTGTAATCAGTAAAAAATAGTGTGGTAGATAAAAACATTAGAAAGGAAATTACTTGCACCAAAAACTTTAACATTTCACGTTGACGCTCAAAGACTAGTCTAATAATATGTTTTTATATAAGCATTGAGTGAAGTCTGATCCAAATAATTTAAAGCAATATATATTTGTATATTGTAATCAGTAAAAAATAGTGTGGTAGATAAAAACATTAGAAGGAAATTACTTGCACCAAAACTTTAACATTTTCACGCTGACGCTCAAAAGACTAGTCTAAAATATTTTTTTTATAAAGCATTGCAGTGGTCTGATCCAAATAATTTTAAAGCAATATATGTATTTGTATATTTGTAATCAGTAAAAAATAGTGTGGTAGATAAAAACATTACAAAGGAAATACTTGCCACCAAAAACTTTAACATTTTCACGCTGACGCTCAAAGACTAGTCTAACAAAATTTTTTTTTATAAAGCATTGCAGTGAAGTCTGATCCAAATAATTTTAAAGCAATATATGTATTTGTATATTGTAATCAGATAAAAATAGTGTGGTAGATAAAAACATTACAAAGGAAATAACTTGCACCAAAAACTTTAACATTTTCACGCTGACGCTCAAAGACTAGTCTAATAATATTTTTTTTAAAGCATTGCAGTGAAGTCTGATCCAAATAATTTTAAAGCAATATATGTATTTGTATATTGTAATCAGTAAAAAAATAGTGTGGTAGATAAAAACATTACAAAGGAAATTACTTGCACCAAAACTTAACATTTTCACTGACGCTCAACGATAGTCTAATAATATTTTTTTATAAAGCATTGCAGTGAAGTCTGATCCAAATAATTTTAAGCAATATATGTATTTGTATATTGTAATCAGTAAAAAATAGTGTGGTAGATAAAAACATTACAAAGGAATAACTTGCACCAAAACTTTAACATTTTCACACTGACGCTCAAAGACTAGTCTAACAATATGTTTTATAAAGCATTGCAGTGAAGTCTGATCCAAATAATTTTAAAGCAATATATGTATTTTATATTGTAATCAGTAAAAAATAGTGTGGTAGATAAACATTACAAAGGAAATTACTTGCACCAAAAACTTTAACATTTTCACGCTGACGCTCAAGACTAGTCTAATAATATGTTTTTATAAAGCATTGCAGTGAGTTGATCCAAATAATTTTAAAGCAATATATGTATTTGTATATTGTAATCAGTCAAAAATAGTGTGGTAGATAAAAACATTACAAAGGAAATAACTTGCACCAAAAACTTTAACATTTTCACACTGACGCTCAAAGACTAGTCTAACAATATGTTTTTATAAAGCATTGCAGTGAAGTCTGATCCAAATAATTTTAAAGCAATATATGTATTCTGTATATTGTAATCAGTAAAAAATAGTGTGGTAGATAAAAACATTTACAAAGGAATAACTTGCACCAAAAATTTAACATTTTCACGCTGACGCTCAAAGACTAGTCTAATAATATTTTTTTATAAAGCATTGCAGTTGAAGTCTGATCCAATAATATTTTAAAGCATATATGTATTTGTATATTGTAATCAGTAAAAAATAGTGTTGGTAGTAAAAACATTACAAAGGAAATAACTTGCACCAAAAACTTTAAACATTTTCACACTGACGCTCAATAGACTATCTAAAATATTTTTATAAAAGATTTGCAGTGAAGTCTGATCCAAATAATTTTAAAGCAATATATGTATTTGTAATTGTAATCAGTAAAAATAGTGTGGTATATAAAAAACATTACAAAGGAAATTACTTGCACCAAAACTTTAACATTTTCACGCTGACGCTCAAGACTAGTCTAATAATATGTTTTTATAAAGCATTGCAGTTGAAGTCTGATCCAAATATATTTTAAAGCAATATATGTATTTGTATATTGTAATCAGTAAAAATAGTGTGGTAGATAAAAACATTACAAGGAAATTACTTGCACAAAAACTTTAACATTTTCACGCTGACAGCTGACGCCGGGGGTATCGCTATAGCTCTCTGTTCTTCGAACAGGCGAGCTGAAAACCAAAGCAAAAACCCAATCGCATGTGTTGGTGCTATTGTGAGCATTTCGTTCGTCGAGCCTTATGGACGGCCCTCGTACTTCATTTTGTTCATGGTAATGAAGGGGTTTAACGTGTACAACATGATGGGCCATGATGACCGTTTTCTTATTTTACCAGTTTTGGCCAAACATGTAATTACCCGTACATGCGATCATTGAAGAGGAGTGCGTACTTTAGAATATTAGACAACAAGTTAGCTACGTCATCCCTCCGTAGCTGTAGAACATTTAATCCAGTTACGTTCTTCAGCGATCAAGGATCAGTGTCCCTAAAAGTACATTGTTACTTGAACATTACATTTGAGTCATTAAATATTACTAAATAGGTATTCCAAAGCAACTTAAAGTAATTAAACGATCCAAAGTAACAGTATACTAATCAAAGTATCAGAAGTAAGAGTATTGAGAATGAAGGCAAAAACACAATTTCAAAAAAACAAAAAAACTGAGAATTACTGGGATCTGATTACCAATTTATTGATTCTGATCTTTGTTTTTTTTTGTTGTTTTTTAAAATAAACAATCGTGTTTTGTGGAATGAAACAAAGAAACACGTAACGTCACATGAATTTCAGCCAAATGTGGACAAGACATGACAGCCTCCTCCTCAGGAATTGGATGTGAGATGAAAAATTAAATCGTGCGTGATCAGATCGAGTAATTCTCAGTTTTTACTCACAAGAAGCAACAATTAAATGGGATGTGCCGTCTTACAATTCCACACTGTGGGAAGTTGCAAACAAACGTTCCAAGCTGGAGCTCCAGTTCTGGAGGCGAGTCTCTGCCGTGACCTCTATCCTCGTCGTCATCGGACGTGGGCCCAAATGACGCTGACCTCCTCCCATCTCTTCTGATTAACGCATCTTCTAATTCATCATTGTCGTCGTCATAATTTTCACCCAAGCCCTGTGATGAAGAGGAGAAGTTCATGCAGAAATCTACATCACAAAAAGATTTCCCAAAATGAAACGCTGCAACAACACAACCTGGAACCGATAGGTGTTAAATTCCATCCTCTATTCAATGCTGTTCAACTCTCGGCTCGTTCTTCCCTCTAAAGCTGTGCTTTCAGCTGCAAGTCATGCCAGGGGCTGAAGGATCGGTTTGGAATGTTCGGTTACTGGACTACAAATGCTCAAAGTAATAAATTGCAGTCTAAAAGGGCAAAGAGGTTTATGTTTGTGAGTTCTTCGATGAGCCTCTCGAAAAAGTCAAAGGGTGAGAAGTTCAAGGAGTGATCATAATGAAATAATGAAAAAAGTTAACAAGAGTGGAGGTGTGGGGTGAGTGGAGGTGTGGGGTGGGTGATGGGGGGATGGGGGGGAAGTGGGAGAGGGAACATGAGATGAACAGGAAGTTGCCACGATGAAGACTTGAAAAGCGGAGGATTGGATAGATATGAGAAGATTCTGGCAAGGTAGGAAAAAGTGGAGGTGAGCAGAAAGTTTGAATGGAGGTTAACTGCAGAGGGAGTTGCTGGATGAAGGCTCGTGTCTTCTTGAGGCTTGAGAGTAGCAGATGTTGGAAAATGCCAAGAGGTGCAAAGGCCAAATGAGAGATGCTAAAATTCCAAAATGTTGATAAGTTGTGGACCCCAAATAAAAGGTATAGGCTCTGCATTGGCTCCCTGAATACTAGCTGTAATCTATATAACATCTAAGAGCATGGTAACGTGGCTCCAGCAGAAGGAAGTAGGAAAAGGGAGAGGGGGAGGAGGGAAGCGGGTGGTTAAAATTCTGCCAGTTTTTCATTCCATGATATGTGGATGGCATCAAGGAAATATCTGCATTTTCTTCCCCCC
>CM068952.1:105201039-105212618 GCA_035128595.1 Eptatretus atami
TGGAGAACTTTGTCATAAATTCAAAGCGGACTTCGACCGTGAGTACGCAGCAGGAAAGTTGATGTATGATTAAAAGAAGAAGAAATATGTACGGCCTCTCCCAAAGGAGGTCTCCCAAATCTCCAGAGCTGTCCGTGAAAAATTTCCATCGTTGAAAAAGACACCATCATCAGATCCTCGATTTAGAGCGGCTTGTCAAGTAGCCGGTCGTGCCTATCATCAGTTTGGAAAGAGCGAAACCGAGGTTGCATTATCCAAGAAGTCGTTTAGAGGTGGAGTCCCCAGATTCAGATGAGAACGAAAGTCAGACAGACATTGTATCAATTCCAGAAGACCTCCCGTCTTCCTCCACTCTCTCACACGAAGCTACACATGATGAAACAAAAGCAGACTGTGCATTCCTTGATGACATCCAAGCTGTGATCGACAAACATTCGTCTTCCACATCCGAACTCTTCACTCCACAGTTCAGCAGATTCAAAGCAATCAACGCAAACGCCCGAAGGAGTGTGAAGAAGCGCATACAGATTGCCAAAGAAAAAGCGCAGAGTACAGTACGCATCTTGGCATTGTAATGTATGTAGTTGAACAATAAAATCCATGTTCTATATTCGTCACATTTCTGGTTTTTCCACCCTGCCCTCTTATTCGGACCTGCACGCTTATTCGACTTTTTTGGATTTTCCACCCTACACGCTTATTCAGACCCCCACGCTTATTCGGAACTTGAGAGTATACAGCTCTATGCACTTCACCGATGTCATCATCGTGATTATCCGATATACCCATGGGGAGGTGATGATTTTGTGACCAAGTTTCAGTTTTTCGCCAGATATGCCTCCACCCACATTATTACATCATTGTACATACTTGTACCAAGTATGATTTAAATCCATGAACCCAGATTCAAAATATTATATAATTCTGGCTGCCAGACCATGCGGCCGATCACGTTGAAATTTAAAACACATGTTCCCCATGACTACTAGATCAAAACTGTGAAGTTTCACGATTGATGAAGCAGTTCAAGAGAAAGAATGTTTTAAAGATTTTCATTGAATCCAATATGGCTGCCAGACCATTTGATCTATTAATTAGTCATGAACACCCTGATATCCCCAGGGCTGGAATATGTGGGTAAAGTTTCTCCTTGATCTGTCAAGCACTGTGACCTATGACATCAGAAGGTGGAGAACTTTTTGATTCATCAACGCAATAGGTGCTCAATCTACGTGTAAAGTTTTCCACTCAATCTGTTTCAGCGGTTTTGGAGATTTTTGAAGGCTTTATGTAAAGAAAAATAAAAAAATGGCTGCCGAACCACGTGACCAAATGACATCATCATTCCACCCCCCCCCATAAATTTGCCTGAGATGAATGAAAATTTTTCTTACTGATCGGGTAAAGCGTTCGACGTATGCAAATATGACATCACAACGAAGCCACCTATGACATCATCAAAATATCACACTTGTTTCCCATGGGGAGTACTTCACATGTGCAAGTTTCAATTTTTTCCATGGAGCGGTTTCAGATGCAGAAGTCCAAAGGTTTTCCTTTTTTCCAACATGGCTGCCATACCATGTGACCTATGACGTCATAATTGTCATTAAAATATTCCACATGAGTAGTCGCACCTATGATGAAAATTTTGTGACAGTCGAATAAGCGGTTGCAGAGAAAGCAGAGAAAATTAGCACGGACGGACGGACAGACGGAAGAACAACACGAAAACATAATGCCTCCAGCGACTTCATCAATGGAGGCATAAAAAGTGTTACGGTGCGATTTTCCAGCTTGTTCCTCAAAGCCTATTTCGAAGATTCCTGAAGGGATGTAACAAGATGATGTGAATTATAAGGACATTAGTTGACAATGGACAAAAACATACAGCATATTGGATTTGAACCTAAGTTCCGAGTATCATGAATCCAGCGGTTCAGATGGGAACACAAAAAATGCCAACCTGAATTCACATAAACTAGCAAGTGGCCCGTGCCCCGCACGGGATTGTAAACGGGGAAGGGATTGAGACGGCAAAAATGCAAATGGCGTCTTCCGTCATCGAGCCGGCAAGCTTGGAGCAACAATTCACATTTATTGCCACATCTGACGCAATGTAAGTGTTCCAATTGCGGCGAGGTGCTCCCCTTGAAACTGTTTGTTCAATATATGTAGCTTTTTGATGCCGAGGGTCCGTAATAAAAAATTGTATTGGTGTCAAAGCAAGTGAGCAATTGCAAATTAATAGTAGGATATAGCATGAAGTTTCTAATGTCATCATACAAGTTCAATGACTGGCTTTCCCATGCAGAGGCCATCCTGCGGTGGTTCATTACGACACTAAAATGACCGGATCAACACCATCAATCTATAATGCAATACATATTGTTACGGTTCTCGGAACCGTATGCATACAACATACAGGTGTCCCAAGTCAGTTATTCCATTAGTATACGTGCAGATAGATCCCTTCCTTGTGTGTAGTGGGAAAACATGGGGGTGCGTTGAGATGGGCTTTTAGTTAGGATTATAAATCATTTTTCCCCTTTTATTTGAACCACGGTACCTTCATCTCGCTTGCCTCACACCCTCGCCTCGCTTACCACAGCGTGACGAGCGCCGACTCAGAGACTCGTTTTCCAAGTCAGAATCCTGACGTTCGCTGTGGCAGTTCCATCTCGGCTTCCACGTTCCCAAACCCAGACACGTGGTGTGGGCGGGCCTTGCCGGCCTCTGGCGAGACCCTGCCCAGGAAGGCAGACCGCATGAAGGCCCGTCCAATCAGGATGAACGAGACGTCGGCTTTGCCATGGCTCCACCCCCTAGCTCCGTGATCTATAAAATACGAAGCAATCCTCAGAGTATAGTTGTATGAGATGAAAGGAGTTCGTTGAAGTGGAGAAGATGAAGGTTGCAGTTGTTATTGACGGGGTCATTGTGAAGGTGTTTCACTGCTTGGCTCTGACCACGTCCCACCTCGACTGCTGGTCCACGCACACCGACCTCGACCGGGTCTCTTGCCTGGTCCTGTCGACTGCTCCATTTCTCGCCTCGGACTCCGTTCCCTCCACTCAAGCTCCTTGAGGACACGATCTCCACATGTGCGGCTGTGGACCGAACCGCACGGCCTTTGTCAGGTGCGCACCAGGAGCATCCCTTTCCCCAGAACGCTCAGGTACCCTAAACTGTGACCTCAACTCCCTCAACCGGCTGCAGAAGACCTTTTTCTTTTCATTGGGTTTATTTTGTCGAGTGTGTGTCAGAGTGTGTGGCGCCTGTCCGTTAGATAAGCCTGTCTAAGATCTTATTGTTGTAATTATTGCTTTTATTATTCTCGCGTCAAGTCTGCACTGTGTCTGCTTTTATAAGTTGCTTGCATAATTGTGCACCACACCTCTCTCATCTTCCCCTGCGTAACACACAAAAAACCTTTTTCCTGTGCCACATGCTTTTCCTGCCTATTGTAAATAAATATTGTAGAAATGTTCCCAGCTCGCCTTTGTCTTTCCTCCATTGGTCCAGCATGGTTCGGATCTAAGTTTAGCCGGTCTTTATTCCCGATAATCCGTTCCTTCTAGCCGTAGTCCTTGGCAGTGCCGCTCGACTGCATCCGATCCGGAAAGGTAGTTTAGTGGTAGAGTGATCCGGTTCAGGCAAGGCGTACCGAGGGCGTGGTTCCCGGTAGTTGAAACCGGTGGTTAATTAGGTAACTTGGTTCTCACAGGAGGACTCTACGCCACGCGGTTGAGGTATTGGCGTCCACGGTCGGTTAACGACCCGCCGCGTCACGGAATTATACGTGAGCGACGGCCTACAATTCCGGGAGTCTTGTGGGAAACGACCTAAATTCCCCACCTAGCGGTCGTTCTCGCCACCGGACCCCGGCCCGCAACAATATCTGACCACAAAAGCCTACGCAGAGACATGTATTTTTCCAGGTATCCAAGACACTATGCCTGGTGTTGGCTGAATGGTTAGGGTGGCGGGCTTGGGATCCTAGGATCCTGAGTTCAAATCCCGCTCAGATGTTGAATTAATACCAGGTGGGGTTAACTCGACCTGTCATACTTTCCACGCGTCCGGCAAAATGAGTGCCAGCATGCTGGTATCCTGTGTCGGAGTGGCGACCCGTCCAGTATTGTGCTCAATAGCCAAGGAGACTGCTTAAGCAGCACTAACACTCTGCACAGAGTATGGTCCCAATGGATGGATAGACACATGGAGGAAGTTGTACATGCATCACTTTCAGGACAAATACATTAGTAAACGTCAGTGTGGTTTTACATGGATTACAAGGACATTAGTAGATATGGCGTTTGAATTGGGGTTCCTTCATCCAGAGCCAGGGGATTAGACGGCATCACTTAACAGGCCACTCTGTTAATTACAATGCAGTGTATGTAGAGAATACACAAAAATATCTCCGATTCTGGAAAATGTTTATTCAGTGCACAATCTCGATGACTGTTCAAAAGAGTGGGACATTTTAAAATATGACGCAAGTGGTTTTGGAGTTACATATTTCCTAGACATGCCAGGTATCAAGGATTGTATCTGGATATTGGATCGGTTACGTTGGAGGTTTCTTCGGTAGTGCACAATAAAAAAAAAATTTTTTGAGATGGCACGAATAAGGAAAAAAGAATAGACAAACAAGAATGGCACGCGGTAGAGCGCATACCTCCGCTACGCAATGCCTGATCCAGTAGAACATATTGGGGGCTAATGATTTTTTGAGATATCATGCTATGTATCGTTTTTGGCCCCATCTCTCAATGGTGAAGAATCACTTAAAATTTTCTAGTAGCCAGACCCGGATTTTCACCAAAATTTAATCAATTAGTCCTTGTCACACACCCAACATGTCCACCAAGTTTCGTCTGAATCCGTCCGTAACTTTTTGAGATAACCTGCACACAAACAAAATGGACAAACAAAGACAGACATTGGTGAAAACACAACCTCCTTCCACCTTCGGTGACAGAGGTAATAAATCAAACAATGGCAGGTGATGCAGAGGATGTATGAAGTGTACCTGAGTAATGGTAGTCAGCAAGTGGATGTGAGGATGGACGGTTTGCCTCCTGGAGCAGCAGGAATTCCAAAGCAGCCTTTGGACAACCAGAAGGAAAAACAAATGTTATAGAAACCAAATATATAAAAGCACATCACATTATAAAACTTAAATATCAAAATTGTCATTCTTTATTACTTAAACTTCAGCGATAAACACAAGATGGAAAAAGTTTAACGATATGATGAATCACTTGGTTACATACCTTGAGGTCACCATTTTCCTCATGAAGGACATGAAGTGCAAGCTCTATATTCATTCCTCCTCCATGAACAGCACTAGAACAGGCCAGGTTCAAAAGGACATCCACTTGGGGAGGAATGTGGGTAGGTAGTAGATTTGAATGATGTAATAGGGTGAGCAAAGTCCAAGATGGGAATACAGTATACTACATTTTGTTCATAAATAAGGCCAAAGTGTTGACAGAGAGTTCTGCCAAATGTCCCAGAACTCATAGGTTGGTTCCAAGACTCCAATAAATGTGCCCAATCGATGGAACCACAGCCGATGCTCTGAAGGAGACCTCTCAGATCCAAGAAGAGATTTGCGAAGAATGCCATCATGTAACATCCTGACTGAATATACTGGGATTATCCTTCTGAGTACTTTATTTATAAGATTGCATAATTACTTATTTTTAAGATAATATGATAATGTTGTGGACATGCAGAGGGATTGTTATGGCTAATGCATGTTCCTAATAAAAACAAACAAACAAACAATAAAACCAGAGTGAAGTCGATGGCCCGCCATCGCAAATCCCCACACTTCATGACCAAAGCAAAGTTGAAAAATGGCAAAACATTCCACTGGGAATGAATGGCCCATTATCAACTTTTGAGGAAAAAATAAACCAACAAAATCTTGCTTTGACCCCTGCGACCCAAAGTCCCAACCCCCTAGGGCATGAACCAGGGGTGAAATCAAAAAATATTTATATATTTCATGTGTGCCCCAATGTTGAATAGATATACAGTTTCATTAAAAAAATTTTTTTTAATGTGCCTGTATTTGCATTTTTTGGTGTTTGACCTTTTGACCCCACCTAAGGGCCCTAGGGGGGGCAGAGCCAAATCAATACTGCTCTTGCACCTTCTTACCAAGTGGTGATCATAACTACCAAGTTTGGTGAATTTCTGCGCAACCGTTTAGGAGACAGCAGGACGGACAGACTGACAGACAGACAGACAGGACAGACAGGGCGAGTACAATATCCCCTCCTTTATTATTTTTTTTTTAAAGCATGGAGATAATTAAATATTTTGCCGATATCAGCTATCCCATCAAAAGTATTGAGACGTGATTTTATGGACAATGCGTTGCATGCCTTGATATGCAGCTTTTTAATATCTTGTAATACCTCCCGATGCCTTTATCACAACCAAGACCATGACTACCAGGTTTTTAGAGGTTGGAGGTGGGATTCTCTGCCATTACTCACACAATTCATTGGCTCCAAGTTCTTTCAGATTTTGTGGTCATTTTTGTCGAGCTGTGAATTGGCATTCTCACACCGAACAAGTGGTCAGGGCCCTGGCCTGATCGTGGAAATGTTGGAATGACGTTTATCACAAAACCAGCTCGAAAGGACTCAAGCAGCGTAGAAAGGTGCACTGTTGCATCGATACAGGTAGAGCCCTACATTGTGGAACTCAATCAGTGCCAGTAATGATCCGTCAGTCTTGAAGTCACAATAGGATTTGGAATGAATCATGCCTTCCAGGACAGATCAGCATCAACATCTCCATAACAATGTAGAGCCATGAAATGCAATCTGCAGTTGCCTCCAAGTCAGGTCCTGCCATTAGACCTTAATCAAGTGTACTTGGATTAGTCATGCCACAAAACCAATTTTCTTATTTTGATTTTCCAAAGATGCTTGTATTTTTGCACCACTGCAATGCTGTGCCTCGACAACGCCGATGAGAGGTTTCTTAGGGGAACTGTTCTTTGCAGGTTTTTATTCTTTATTTTTTGTATACACTCTCGAGGCTCGTATAAGAGTTAACACACATAACGTACAACAAAGGGAGCAGGAGACAAGAGGGGCAGGAGAGGGAAGGAAAATACAGTGGGAAACAGAGACATGAGGAGATCTGTGGAAGGGAGAGGGATGGGGCAGGGTACATGGGGTAAACAAAATGGACATTACAGGGACTTTCAGGAAGGAAAGCAGGGAATTTGATGGAGGTGGGTTTGGGGTGGATTAGCGGGGGTAGAAAAGATCGTGGTTTTGGATGGGGGGAGATAAGAGATGGTGGTGAACAGCTGTTTTGAAGACCTGGAGGGAAGAGTGGGATTGAAGAGAGTGAGGGAGTTTATTCCAAAGGTAGGAAAAAAAGAGGAATGAAAGAATGAAGGTGAGCGGTGATTCTTGATTTTGGTAGTTTTACTAGAAGGGGGTTGCTGGTGGACCTTGAGCGCCCTGCGGAAATATGGGATTGGGGGTGGGGGGGGGGACATATCCCAGACAAAGCAGGGGGAGGCAGGCCAGAGAGGAGGTGGTACAAGACAGAAAGACCACCGACCTGCCTGCGGTGAGAGAGTGAGAGACCCAAAGACTCAGCCTCGTCGCGGGAGATAACAATGATCCTAAATGCCTTGGTTTCCACAGCGTGAAGCCGAGAAAGGTGAGAGGCAGGAGCACCAGCCCAGAGGGGAGAGCAGTACTCCATCAAGCTGCGGACTAAAGCGTTGTATGTGGTCAGGAGCTCAGATGTGCCAAGGAAGGGACTTTGCACGACGGAGGAGGCAGAGTCGGCGACTGGCTGGAGGCCAGGTTTCCATGGAATGCAAAGAATGACAAACTGTACTGGTGTTCATCTACCGTTGTAATGACGTCGAGTTCCACACATCATGGAGTTCTTTCCAACATCTCCCCCAAACACTTTTTCCATCAAACAATCAATGACAAGGCTGAAGTGATTTTTCATTGACTGGCAGATTAATGGTCAGGGTTGATGTTACATCGAGTATTCTACTTCATAATGATATTTCCAAGGTTGATTTTGGGATGGCTACGGTTGTTCAATCATCATCATGGAGGTTCCCATTCTAACAGCAGATTAACATTCTTCATTGCGACTCAACTCCTTACACTGGTACTTGATACCCTGAAACTGAGCAATGAGACTGACTGTTACATGTATGGGGTACATGCTCGTTAATAAAATGTAAGGCCTAACCACGGAGAGTGTGCTTGCAAAGGATGGATCATTTTCACTTGTAATAAGGACTTCTTGTTTCGGTTAAATCGTCCTGCTTGTGTATGCCTTTGGGCGGCGTTGTTGTTTGTGATAGAGAGGATATCCAGGTTAAGGACGTCGCGTGATCTGCTCTTCCTGCCTGAACCAGGAAAGGTAAGGTGAGGGGACCCTCAAAAAGGTCATAATATAACTATGTACACGGGATCTAATGTTGATCCCTTCTCACTCCCTATAGCGTCCGTGGACCCAAAGGCATGGTGAACCGATGAGCTGCGATCTCTGTCCGGTATGGGTCTGCTCTACTCTCCATGCTGTTCCTTACAGGACATTTGGACATCACAAAGTCTTGCTAAGATCTGTGTCTCTAAATCTCTGACCCATGGAAGGATCTCGAAGCCTACCTCACTCGTGGAGGTCATGTGGAAACTGTGCTGACTCATTTCCATTTCAGGAAAACACATGACAGACTACAAGGGGGAATCTCTCTCTGAATCTCTCTCTCGAATTTCTGGCTAAAGCAACTACATTGCTCTCCACTCTCACTACGCTCGAGCATTTAACAAACTCATCTAGGGGAAACAGTCAATGGACGAATGGTTCACAGAAGGCAACACTCTTCTGATTCCCAAATCTGAATCTACCCAACAAATACAGACCAATAACATGCCTACCAACAACATACAAACTTTTAACAGGTATAATCACCGATGCAGTTTACGACCACCTCACTCAACAAGGAGCTTTCGAGGCAGAGCAGAAAGGATGTAAAAGAGGATGTTATGGAACATTAGACCATTTATTGTCAAATAACACCATCCTTGAAAACTGCAAGCACCGAAAAACCAACTAATCCACAACCTGGATAGATTACAAAAAAGACTTTGATAGAGTCCCACATTCATGGATTATAAAATTGACCCCCAAATAGTCAAACCGATTGAGAACGTAATGACGCCCTGGAACACAACTCTGATATTACCTTATGTGGAAGGAAAGATTGAAATTTCAGCAGGAAAGATACGACGTGGTATCTTACAAGGTGACAGCCTTTCCTCCCTCCTGTTTTGTCTGGCTCTGGACCCACTGAGTAACCTCATCAATAAACAAGGACACGGATACAATCTGACATGCAACATAAAAAAGGACTAAAGAAATGAGAAAGGGAGACATATCACGGGAGACACACCTATTGGAAGTGGATGATCTAAAACTCTTCACCCCAAATGATAAGAAATCGGCAGATCAACTGAAACTAGTAAAGCAGTACTCGGAGGACATCCAAATAGAGTTTGGTCTTGACAAATGTGCCAAATGCACATTTGTACAAGTTAAAAAACACAAAAGAACAGACAACATCTCAGTCGATTAAAGTACAACAATATAGGAACTGAAAACGAAGCATCCTACAAATACCTCGGAATACAAGAAGGCCCCCAGGTACAACACAAAAAAAATGTGTAAAATAATCAGCAGAGTACGTATGCAGAATAATACTAATTCTGAAGTCATCCCTCTCCACAATAAACAAAACCAAAGCTATAAACCAACTTGCAGTGCCGGTATTACAATATAGCTGTGCAATTATAAACCGGCCACAATTGGAGATCAACCATTTAGACACCAAAACAAGGAAACTTCTAACTATTCACAAGATATTCTACAAAAACCAATGCATAGCGAGGTTGTACTTACCAAAACGAGGAGGCGGCGGCGGTTTGATGGAACTTAACCAAGTTCACAGAACATCGTGTGTAGGACGAGCAGATTTTTTTTTTGTCCAACGGCTAAGGTTTTTTTTTTGTCCAACATGGCTGCAAGGCCATGTGACCATTGATGTTGAAATTTTCAACCAATATTCCCCATGTCAAGTTTATCGTATTAAAAATATATATTTCTCTGAAACCGCTTAACCTTTCAAAGTGAGAGCTTGCAGTTATGATCCACTATTGCTGCAAATATCTTATTTAACAATGACCTCATCAGTCATCCGATGTGGCAGCCACGTGCTTTTAAGGTAGTAATTAAATAATCATTTCTCTGAAACCGAATAATCTGTCACTGATGCGTAAAGCAGTTTCGGAGAAAACAGTTTTTAATGTTTCGGTTTTCAACTGAATATGGCGACCAAACCACATGACCTATGGCATTGAAAATTTGCAATCTGCCCATGATTGGGTAGAGGATCAAGTGTGAAGTTTCATCTTGATCGGAGGTTCGTTTATCTATCCAATATGGCTGCCACACCACATGACCCATGACATCATCGTTTCTACCCTCTATGCAGAAATGTCGGTAGACGATATTTGGAAAGTTTCATTTCGATCGGATAAGCGGTTCCAGAGAAAACATTACTTAATATTTTACTTAAATCCAACATGGCCACCGAATCAAGTGACCTATCAATTATTCCTCATCACCCTAGTATCCCCAATTCATGTGGAACATGTCTCTGAAGTTTCCCCTCATTCTGTCCAGCTGTTCTGGAGAAAAAGATTTTTGTAAGTTTTAGGGTTAATCCAAGATGGCTGCCAAACCATGTGACCTATGACATCATAGTTATCAAAATTTATTCAGCATGGCTAGTCGATCATTTGTGTGCAGTTTCACTTCGATCTGGAAAGTGGTTCTGGAGAAGATTGTTTTCCTTTAAAAAAACAAAAAACAATATGGCTGCCAAACCACATGTTGCAGACGTCATAAGTTAAATAATTTAATTTCTATTTGGTCATAGATTGTGTGTATGAAGTTTCAAATTTATAGACAAAGGATATCAAGTAAATCAACTTTGGCTGCTCTACCACTTCACCTTTGACATCATCATTACAAGGACCTTATTCCCCATTGGCAGTTGAATGTAATGCGCTAAGTTTCAAATTTTTCCGATCAAC
This sequence comes from Eptatretus atami, assembly GCA_035128595.1. Lineage (NCBI taxonomy): Eukaryota > Metazoa > Chordata > Myxini > Myxiniformes > Myxinidae > Eptatretus > Eptatretus atami. The sequence continues at coordinate 105,212,211 of CM068952.1, forward strand.
GGTTTCAGAGATACAATTTTTTTTAATTTTTTTTTTTTTGTTTGTTTACTCCAAGATGGCTACCATACCACATGACCTACGATTTCATAATTATTAAAATATTCTCAATGGTGGGTCACTCCTGCCCTGAAAATTGTGTCAATCGGACAAGCGGTTGCTGAGACAAAAAAGTTTGAAGAAATAATCGATCAAAAACATTAAAAAATTAAAAAAGTCAAAAAAGGGACGAAGAATAAAATAAAAAATAAAAAAAACCAAAAACAACAACAAATAATCAACAGAACATAAACAATAGGGTACCACAGCCTGTAAGGCTAATGGTACCCTAAATATCAGCAGATATACACTAACAAATGGGAGACTGACAAAAGAGCAGGAAGACTTTAAAAAACAAAAACAAAAAAAAAA
>CM068952.1:105214850-105248368 GCA_035128595.1 Eptatretus atami
CCCCCGTAGATTCACTTAATGAGCGCAGATTTTGATGCGGTTGATACATTTTGGTACATCACGGGTGAGGAAGCTTGTGGTTGTTTCATCGAAATCGTGCGTGTAGTTTCAGAGGAGAGAGCAAATACCTATTTTGGGGAGTCAAACACCACCTCACAAACCCCCACAATGAGCACAGATTTTGATGCAGTCAATACACCTTCGTGAGGCATCAGATATGAAGCTTGTGGCCAAGTTTCATCGAAATTGTGCGTTTGGTTTAAGCGAAAATGACTGAAGTGTTTGCAGACTGACTGACTGACTGACTGACTGACTCGCTGACCTAAGGACACAGCTCGATCACATTAGCTCACCTGACTAAAGTCCAGGTGAACTAAAAAACGGCATTGTTGATCGAGGTTTCAGTTTCCAATGACTTTGGACTAAATGCCACAGAAATTAGGAAAATGACCAAATACCAGGATCTAAAAAATGAGGTCAAGAGGATGTGGAATTGAAGAAAGCCGATATTGTACCAGTGATAGTTGGAGCTTCAGGAATGATAAAGAAAACCCTTACTGAGTATTTAAAAATACATTCCCAGGATATACCCAGAGGAGCTACAAGTGGAAGCTGTCAGAGGTTCAGTGAAGATTTTGAAAAGAGCCCTTGGAATGAGATTATGAGAATGAAACTCCCTCCCACTTCCTGAAACCCGTAAATGGAAATAACAACCAACAGGAAAAGCTACATGGAACACAAAGATGGGGAAATGGGGCTTAGAAACGAACATTTGGAAGGGAAGATGAAGGGATCTATCTTAGAACAAGCTCAACCCTCCCTGCTTGTTATACACTTATTAGCAAGCTTGAACTGAACATGTACTAAGAAATAACTTTTAGAAACTTCCCCCCTTTTGCTCCTTTAGCCACTCTCATAACAATATATCACACTCGCTGTTTACCCACCCGAGGTGTGGGAATGGAAAGTTCAACTTCAATGAACTAAATTAAGAATGAATAATTATTTAATTATAAGTAATTAAAAATTAAGCCCAACCATGACACAGGCATCCATTAACCACGTACTCAATTGAGACAAATACACTCACTATACCCATTACAATGCATGCACGATCTGCAGATCCAGAAATAGTCAGCTGATGCGGTGATAGCGGGATGGAGTGGCCATTTCCACGTACATTGTACTAGTGGGGTATGCTTACACATTGTACGCAATAATGAACCGTGCATCCCCATCGTCTTGGGACGCTCACCTGCATTCGATTTTTTATTTATTTATATTTTCATTTACGGATGCTTTCTGACAGTTCTGTGATTTTTCCTGGTGTATCGGCTTCGATGTCCGTCGGCACACAAAACGACCGCGCTTCCCCATCGTCTCAGGTCGCTCACCTGCATTTTTTTCTCTTTTTTTTTCATTTATATTTATTTTCATTTACTTATATTTTCATTTACGGATGTTTTCTGACGGTTCTGTGATTTTTCCCGGTGTATCGGCTTCGATGTCTATCGGCACACAAAACTTCAGCTTTTTACGTCACCAAAATTTCAGATCGGAAGGTACCGATCTTTAATATCAGTCAGTGACTCCATCCATCCATCCATTGGGACCATACTCCTTGCAGAGCGTAGGTGCAGCCTAAGCAGTCTCCTGGGCTATTGGACACAATCCTGGACGGGTCGCCACTCCGACACAGAATACCAGCAACCTGGCACTCATTTTGCCAACCTCGGAAGGATGAAAGGCAGAGTCAACCCCACCTGGTATTAATTCAACAGCTGATTGGATTTGAACTCAGGATCCTAAGATCCCAAATCTACCACCCAAGCCATTAAGCCAACACCAGGTATAGTCAGCGAATCAGTGGTTAGGATGAGCTTTATATATTAGATGTGACCCTTGGTCAGCAAATTTATGTATCAACAATACTGGTGCAAAAAACAAACAAACAAAAAAAAGCACTGATGCTCAATACCCTGGTTGAGGAGAGGCAGCAAGCAAGCAAGCAAACTCGGTTTTATATCCAAGATACAAATTTTGGGGTTGTAAATTTTTTTCTTAATTTTTTTAATGACGCTTTGCTTTTGTCATACATACATTGGCAACATAATCACATATACAACAGCATGTTCTGGGAGTGATGAAGGTGCAGACAGAAAAGTACAAGTCTGGCTGACATGGTGATGCATCATGGTGCAAAAAAGGTTTCTGTCTTTTGCAACACTGAGACTACAAATATAGCTATTCACAGCCCTGCTCATACCTTCCTTGTCCTCGGTAACACTGCGTGGCACCCACACCAGTGTGGCCAAATGTTTGTCCAGAGCAACATCCTCTCGCCGCTGCAGGAATGGAATGTCAGCCTGGAAGGCTACCCCAATGTTGATGTGTCTGTGGGAAGTGGAAAAAACAACATTAAGAAATATTTTTTTCAAAAGCTTTAATCAAGGCCTCTTATAGTGGAAGAGGATTAAATGCGTCATTGAGTATGATCACATGATGGTAGTGCGGTGGAGTAGGATCATATTATAATTCCGTGTCGGACAAAGACTTAAATATAGAGTGTACTTTTACATGAATTACACAGACTTCAGTAGACAATGGACAAATACACAAAATATGGGATTTTAACCTTGGTTACTCAATGCATGAGCCAGGAGTTCAGAAGGGAACACCAACAGGCCAACTAAATGCAGTATTTTGAAATAATTTCACGAAATATCAAATAAAAATCAGTGAAGTCCATCCAAAGTTTGGTCCTCCCCCCAATCCATCCACTGGTTTCCATTTCAAAGTATTCATTTCAGAGTATAATGCACTCCACCAGTAGCTATGTTTTGTGCATTGCTTTATTTACATCTGCCTGTCTTTAATGTGCGACAGATAATTGTAAAACAATCACGTGTCCATTAATGTACCTGCAAGTCCAGTACGTCATTATTAATCCACCTTTACATTGTTTGATGGCATACAGTTGGACATCTGGTCTACCTACATGAGAAATGGGTTTTCTTCTGTTTCTGCTTGGTCTTCTCAATCCCAATCTCCTTCATCTACCCACCTTCTTCCTTCAAAATACATTCTCTTGGACTGTTATAATGACCACGATGAGCAACTGGTCATCAACCATCTCCATATTTTAATGTATGTAGAAACCCACTTTCACTCTGACCCGCCAAAAGATCTAGCAGGCAAATGTCCCAATTTATTTCTGTCGTCAGCCTCTGGTGAAGATAAAGTCTCTGGAGCTCATGTGCCTCACCATCAGTTACGACCTATCTTTGGCAGATCAGATTTCCAAGCTGGCCTCGGAATGATCTACAGCACAAAGCCCTTTGGCTGTACTCGGCTTACATCGGTGTACAAGGTGTTACGATAAGTCATGGACTATGGCTCCTTCCTGTGAACCAGTGCTGCTGCTTCCAGTCTAGCCTTTGACTGGCTCTATTCTGTTCTTGCTCCTCTTTCCTCACCTCTGCTTGCCCAAAGCTTGCTTCTCTTGGATGTATGTATGCATCCTCACCAAAACATTGAAAACGCCTTCATTCATACCCCCCCCCCCCTCCCACCCCTATAATCTTTCATTCGGAAGCATTTTCCCTTGTCTGCTCTCACACATTATTCCTTCCCGATCTCTCTCATTCCTATTTTTTGAGGTGAAACACACCCACTGAGATCACGGCCCCCTTTATCTGCAATTCCTCCACTCCTGCTGTGATGATCTGTGCATTCTTATCGCATTTCCTCGAAAGCCCACCGTTTGTTAACCCCTTGCTACAGCTGATCCGCTATTCCCTGAGCTTCGACGCCTGGATTTAAAATTAAAATTTGACATCTTAAACCCCCCCAAAAAATCAACATTACGATTGCCTTTTGAGGATTATGGCGAAGTAAGTTTTCCAACTTCCTCATTGTTCACCGTGAATAGTCAGTATGGGATGGAGAGGACCGTGAAAGAAGTGTAACTCACGGACTGATGCTCACTTGTGCGTCTTCACTATCCACTGGCACTTTCAAACACTCACCACTGCCTGCACACACAACATGGTGGAAGAAGTCATATATCACTGGAGCTCTCAACATCACCCTAACTTCAAAAACACACCTGCCTCCTCCACCAAAGAAATGAAAAACAAACTGCACCAAAACATGTATGGGAGATAAAGCAAACAACAAAATAGAGGCGAGGAAAAGGAATGTAACAGGAATGCATACCTGGCTGGCTGAGAATGATACGTGGTGTCAAACTTGGTGCGATGGCAGGGGCCAAAGTCTCAGACGAATGGCCATGCGAGGATGAGAGCACACCAGAAAAATAAAGTCCAGATCCCTGACGAACAGGGCTTAGCATAGGTGGTGGTGTATACAGTGGGAGATGTGCGGTTTCCCCACTGGCAATGCGTGGGGAGCGCAGCTGGCTCTGGTACAACGTGGCACCTGGGTACGAGGATGCGATGGTAAGGGGCGGTGGAATGATGAGAGGGTCAGGCCTGCGAGGCCATTTTGCTGGAAGTGATCGTTTTCGTAGCAACTCAGACTTCCTTGGGATATGCTATGAGTGAAAGGCAAAAGCAGAAATTACACCGTTACTTTGTGTTGCAGAGGAAACACCAAGTCCAGACTTGCAAACACAAAAAAAAACACGATCACACCACCACCGCCACTCCTCCTCTTCCAGAACCCCCCCCCCCCCCACAAAAAAAGTTTTTTTTTTTAAGAGCAGCAGAATTAGATATACTGTATTAAAACGGTGGTGGAAAAAGTAAGGAAAACAGTACAAAAGGCCAATAATATAGGAATGCCCCCTTTTCAATATGAAAATGAACTGTACCAGTACAAAAGGATGCATTTATTATCGTCCCAAGATATTTCTGTCGTCTGTTGGACTTGTTGGACATCGTCGGAAACAGGGGGCTTATGGATTGGGACTCGTCCGTTTGTCCGTTCACAGCCATATGTCGGACATGTATGGACCGATTTTGTTCAAACTTGGCACAAAGACAATACATGATGGTATACATAAGCACATCATTTTGTTTCGCGATTCGATCCAATATGGTCGACTGGCGGCAATTTTAGTTGTAAAAACCCGATGTTGAACACGTCAACCATCTCTCGGACATGCATTTACCGATGCGGTTCAAACTTGGTACCCAGATAATGAATGGTGACTTACATTTGCACGTCATTTATTTCTGAGATCAGATCCAAGATGGCCGACTGGCGGCCACTTCCTTACTTAAAACATGTCACCAACCATTTCTCCGACATGCATGTTCTGATTTTGTTCAAACTTCGCACAAGCACAGTACATGATGGCATCCACGTGCACCCCACTTTATTTTGCGATCTGTTCAAAGATGGCCGACTGGTAGACTGGCGGCCATTTTAGTTGTTATTAAAAACCCGGTATTGAACACGTCCTCAACCTTTTCTCGGAGATGCATTTTCCGATCTTCTTCGAACTTGGAACACAGATAATGAATGATGGTTTACATAAGCACGCCATAGTTTTTTGTTTTTTTCGAGATTAGATCCGAGATGACCGACTGGCTGCCGTTTTGTGACTTAAATGTGCCCCCAACCATTTCTTGAACATGCATTTACTGATATTGTTAAATGTTAAACTGTTTGTGTAATTCAGTATGTACCCAAAAAATACAGTACATGAACATTGAATCCTTTTGTGCGAAATTTGCATTCCCAATCGATAACATCATACATGTCACTTGACCCACGATCTTAAATAATATTACTTCATGACCCACATCATTAATATTCATGACCGAATAACCCAATCACATGCAATCTTCCATGAGACATGACCACTCAAGTCATACACATAAATCTTGTAAATATGGACTAGCCCTTTCACTCCGAGCAGCAAAATTATGAAAACCATGGTGGTTTATGACATTTTAGTTCTTTTTCTCCTCGTTAAGCCTGTGATTTATCAACTACCTGTTAAGAAAATGGTAATTTGTGGATATTACATTCGTTTGATTGGTGTCGTGTATTACTTATGTCATGACAGTTTTGTTAAGGATGTAAATATTACATTATTAAGAATGCAGGGTAAAATGTTAATGGCCATGAGCAGGTAGTATTGTAATTTGTAGCGAAGTTATCAAGTGTTTTTTTTCCACATGTTATCTCAACACTAATGCTGAGCATTGTTATGTTTTTTTTTTTAAATGAAGCTCCCTTTGGCTGCTTGAAAATGATTGATGCTCACACAGGCAGACCAAATTGTGGGCAGGGTGCAATGGAGACCATGGGTTGAGTCTGAGAAGAGGAAATTTAAGGAGGAGCAATGGTAGGATTAAAGAGATTCAGATAAAAGTCGTTGGAGTGAGGTCACAGCAGTTTAGGCAATATAGACTGGGAGATTCGGGAACGACGATTTGAAAAGTTGGTCTTCGTTTGGTGGCACACGGCACGAGTGCACACAAATCCTGCAATTCCTCGTTCCCACCTGTGCCAAGTGCATAATCGCCCAAGCAGCGCTCCGGATGCTGTGAATACCCTCAAGACCTTCCCACCTACATAGAGAAGTCATCAGCAACACAGCAGCTCTTCAAGCAGCCTTGCTTGCCAATGGTCACACATGCTGCTCAATTTACATTGGTGGGCCAAAATACATGTTGTGCTGTGCCTAATAATCTGGGAAGGGGGATAGTGGGGCAAAATATATGTTGTGCTGTGCCTAGTAATATTGGGGGGGGGGGGTGCTCATGACCTGACCCTGAGTACTAGCAAAATGCATCCAATTAATTTATTATGCTCCAACAGGAACACAAACAACACGGATAAACGCTGTTTATTTATTACGTCGCACAAGGTGCCGTCCAGCTGGACATCGATACACTTGCTCCATTATATAGAAAGTGATTTCTATATAATGGAGCAAGTGTATCTATAAAATAAAACCACGATGCTCTTTAGTTTCCATCCCAGTAGAATTACAATAAATTATTCATTTAAAATCAAAGTAATCTTACTCGTCCACTTCCATTGCATAAACAGAGTCCAAATTAACCCAATCGGGAGGTAAAGCGAACAGGTATCCACCTCGACCTGTTCGATTACCTGAGCTCACATTTATAAGAGCTCTGACCTCAAGGCATCGCAAAACTGCTGCCCGGAGGTGCGTGACAATTAATCGTGAAGTTCCACGCCAGTATAGACTATACAAGCATTAGTACTATGGCCAGGAATAGGACGAAAACATCGCATGATAAGCATGTATAAATCGAATTTTTGGTAATTCCAGCAAACTCCATAATAATGTTTGCAATATTCTGTAGTGGGGAGGAGGGGGGGGGGGAGATACCTGAAACTGGCATTATACATTGTACAGGTGGCTGAAGTGGAAAGCTACAACTCCATAAGTGACACATCTCAGAATATTGCATTCCAAATTGGATAACTGGCATGAATACAAATCTTGCCCATGACCTCGTTGCAAATGTAACTTTGAGAACAGGATGATACACATTGGCACATCTGGTCTCAATGGACGTTTAAGCTGCTCATCAACGACTGTTGACAATAGGTAACCAAACCAAAAGGTTGAAATTGGCATTGGATTCGAAACAGTGTCGTGGGCAAAATTGAAAAGATAATCTTTGAAAATTAATTAAAGTACGAAATATTTCAAGGCAGCAATCGATGAGTTCGACAGTGGAAAGGAGAGCAGTTTCATCGTCAATGTACATCAACTAAAATAGGCGGAGGTATGCGCTCTATCGAGTGCCGTTATAGTTAATAAAGTTTTTACTCAATTCAGTTCAATTTTTTAGGCTTCATCATAATCGTCATCTTTTGTAACATCGTTCAAGCTGATTTTCAAACTTTTTGAAAACATTCGATCTCCATTTGCTGCTGAGTAATTTCATGGATTGCATTTGTGATCGTAACCCTAAGTTCATCCAAAGAATGTGGTTTTCATGAGTAAAAAGAGTTTTACAGTAGCCCTATAAAATGTAGTCAAATGGGGACAGGTCAGGCAAACTAGTTGGCCAGGAAATTGGTTCATGTCTATCAATCCGCTTATCTGGGAAGACATCATTCAAGAACCATCACATATTCGAAGCATAGAGGCAGGAAGCCGAGTTGAGCCGGTACAAGGTGATATGTGAAGGATTTAATCGTCGTAGTTCAGGAACCAAATGCGGTAATTGTGGTGGTTGACTTGACCACTGATGTTGAAGTCGCCTCATCAGAAACTGCCAACTCGTGAAGAAACCCAGGGGAATTGTAAATAAAACAACATTAATAACTACAGAATTCATGGAACACCCTACCCCTGTGCAGTCTTAAAAATGGACATGGTAAGGGTCTTTTCAACTCTTGCTCTGTGTTTCCAAGCACGATCTATATTAGAGGGCTGATGGCAACCATATGAAGCCGTTGGGGCAAATGGAGCAGTCCAGAGCTGAACCTTCTGCCAATTCTTGTGCAAGAAACTGACGATTCTGGAACGATCTTTGAGAAAAAGATGCACGAATCCAACAGATCTTTTGGACAAAGTTAGCTCTGTCGTTGAATGGCTAGGCGTCGCCATGTTGTCTGAATCTCGCCGTTACTCCGCCTTCAGAGCGCATGGCAAATTTGGTTGGTCGACATGGCATATAATTTTGCCTAATTACTACTAAACTGAAAGTTTCTGGAAGTGCAAACAAGGTGATTTGTGTTCTACAAGGTTCAAATACATCATTCAATTGAAAAAATATAGACTGGAGACAAAAAAACAACAAAAAAAACATTTAATCAAAAGTTTACCACTGGTGATGCACAACACTCTTTTACATTACCTTATTAAAAACGTTAAATGAGTTATTTGTGCCTGTATCTTATTGACTTCCCCACAAACACTAAGTTTCCCATTTGGAATGATTTTCAATCTTGTTTGACATACAGACAGACAAAAACAATTATTATATTCCTCTGTGTGGCTGCGTGCTCGGGACGACGCCATACAATTTACCAAATTCAGAGACAAAGTACTGCTAAACTGCAAGTTCGTGTTCCGATTCGTGTTCTACAGTGTTCAAAATATAAAACTCATTGAAATCAAGTACAGTAGTTCCTCGATCATCGATTGACGCCCGTCAGATGGACAGACAAACAGACAGACAGAGTGAACCACTTGCTTAAATCCCCTTTGCGCTGCAGGTGCAAGGTAGCATTAACATAAACAAAACTGGAGGAATTATGCCTTCATATGCCATTTACAGTTTGTTTCTATCATGTGTACATCAAAAGCTATAAATGTTCAAAGTTGCACAATTATTTTATGGACACCCTGTATATAAATCTTTCAGAACAATACTTTTTACATAAACCAAAAACAAACGGTACAGCAGCATGAAAAAAAGTGCAACGAGAATGTTTTCTTTCGTTTTCGATAGAACCCCAATCGACCAGTTGGTGGGATTGTTGTGGACAAACATTTGAATAAAGAAAGACAAACATGCACAGAAAGTGATGGGAGGTGGAGGGGCTTACATACATTCCAAGAAGAAGGCACAGTAGGAGTGGCTTTATCCAGCACAGGCATTTCATCATCGGAGTTTCTTCCCTGTGCATCACAAGTGCGCGAACTGCCTCTTTGCTCCTCAGCTTGGCTCAGAGCTCCTCCTGCCTCACTGGACTTTGGTGTCACAGGGACAGACACAGGAAGGACAAGCGGAGCTTGGTCCCTGTGGTGGAATCTCTCCTTGTCCTTCAGGACGACGTTTGGTCAAAAATCCAGGGGGAGAGGATGGAAGGGAAGGAAGGGAGTGTAACGAAAGAATCAGAAGCTAGGGTCATGGAAGGATGAGTAGCAGCGACCATCACAAGCACTGCAACCCGGAGGCGTAATGAGAGAGATCACAGTCCAAATGTAGGCTCCGTGTCCACATTCTCATCGATCTGGCAGGTCGGCTTACATAGACAGAGTTCAGGGCTCAAAATACCACATTTGTCTGCACAATGCAAACAAAATTAATGCTGCGCACGATAGAAATTTGTGTTTATAATGATGTATGCTATTCTACAGGAAAGGACAGAGCAGTCTCAGCCTCAAGTTGTGTTTTCCTTGTGATCCACAATTTCCTTAGGTCTATATTACAGCTCTGGCACATGGTGGCCATTTATTTCTAATTCTACCCAATTTATTTCCACTCATGTACCAAAGCACCGACTTTATGGGAATGTCATCAGGATAAAACCGCCTCATCATCATTTGAAGTCTGCTCGTTCTTGGATCGCAACTGGTGTGTTTTAGTCGAGTTATGTGGATGTACGTGAGCAGTTATGTGAAAATAACCTCGCTCACATACGACAAGGGGTATGCTTTCCCTTCCTTCCCAGAATCTGAGTGGTGTGTAGATGTCGTGTGCTGGCAAGCTCAGTTAACCTTCTTGAACAACTGGGCCAGGTTTTTCCCAGCATCAAATTTACAAAAGCTGTTGAGAAACAGAAAAGTTTGGCATTTTGAGATGTCGAGGTTCACCGGCAAATTGACGGTTCTTTGGAAACATCCGTATACAGGAAACCAACCGACACCAACAAACTGTTAAGATGCAATTTATGTAATGATATGTGCCCTGAATGTAGTGCAGTTCATACAGCAACTTCCAAAGGGATAAAACAGGTATTATAGAATCAGTGTGAGGTTTGCTCCTTGGCTTCAAAAAAAAACCTAATTGAATATAATTGGGTAGTGTGTACCACCTTATTATGCAGACCTCTAAGAAAGAATTTGCAAAATAGGTGGTGTACAGATTGATGAAGAAAACAAAAACCACTGTGCACTACTACTTGCAGTTTCATCATCAACTAAAAAGATGAAATTCCAGTTGGTCACAAATCTGATGTGGAAAAACAATCGGCAAAAATGGGGGTAAAAATTGAAATCAAGATTGGATACCAGAGTTGGTGTCAAAGCCACCTAATGCTCGCCTGTTTATACATTTATCATTTTTAAAAGACTAGTCTAATAATATTGGGGGGGTTTGGAAATCACTTAAAACATGTAGAATGCAAAAAAAAAAAATTCTCTAACAATTTTTTTTTGGGGGGGGGGGCAAGTGACTAGTCTAATAATATTGGGGGGGTTGGAAATCACTTAAAACATGAAGAAATGCAAAAAAAAACATTTCTCTAACAATTTTTTTTTGGGAGGGGACCAAGTCCAAAATCTAATGGCATGATCCTTGGACCATACCTAACCCCCCCCCAACAAGTTTCGTCGAAATCCTAATCACTTAAAACATGTAGAAATGCAAAAAAAAGAAATCGAAATTTTGTTGAAAAAAAAGTTGCAAAAATTTTTTTTTTTGGGGGGGGGGGGGGGGTTGGAAATCACTTAAAACATGTAGAAATGCAAAAAAAAAAATTTCTCTAACAATTTTTTTTGGGGGGGGGGTGGAAATCACTTAAAACATGTAGAAATGCAAAAAAAAAAATTTCTCTAACAATTTTTTTTTTTGGGGGGGGGGGTTGGAAATCACTTAAAACATGTAGAAATGCAAAAAAAAAAAATTCTCTAAAATTTTTTTTTGGTGGGGGGGGGGGACCAAGTCCAAAATCGAATGGCATGATCCTTGGACCATACTAACCCCCCACCAAGTTTCGTCGAAATCCGTCGAGGAGTTTTTCCGTAATACAAAAAATTTAACATTTTCACGCTCACGCTCACGCCGGGGGTATCGCTATAGCTTCTCTGTTCTTCGAACGGCGAGCTAATAAAATGGCAATTTTAAACTGGGTAGGACAGGACATTCTGCTGTTTCACGTCAGCGCTTATAACCTGGCCATGAAATTGACATGGGGGAACCCACCTATTAGACATCGCATCAAATAAACATCAGCATTTGACACTTGAGGCATGGTAGGTGAGAGACAAAGAAGGTGGTCGAACTAATGAAACAACTGACATCCTTATACAAAACAAATCACGAATACAAGTTGTAAAAGCAGGAAGGTACAAAGCAGATGGGACGAATAAGGAAAGCACACCGACACGGTGCACATACACTGCCACAAAACTTTACCACACCACACTAGCGCGGAACTTCGCCATGCAGTGCATACACACTACCCAACAGTGCCACATACATTCATTCACAACTCACACCCAATCACGCACAAATCACAAGACCATCCACAAAGTCAGAGAAAGCAACTCGGTGCCTCCCTGGAGGTATGTCAGAAGCATAATGTTACACAACCACTTGTATATATCCCAATAACAATCTTGTCAGTTGTAATCCAATAATGAGCAGACCACCAATGATGATGGTGTGGCTTTATCCTGACACTGAAATTCTGAGCTTCGGCATATAGAGAGGAACGAGTTGAGAAATGGATGCAAAAACCACCGCTGCATCTCGGAGCTGGAATACAGAGTTGAGGAACGAAGTGAATGGCACTTGAGGCCAAGTGTGCTCCTTCCTGTTTGATATAAAATTAGTACAACAGCACAAAGCAGGATTTGTTGGTCACATTTATCTTTTTCAAACTGTGTGCATGTCAATGTATATGTGTATATAATATATATATATATATATAAGAGAGATTCTGTTCAAAAGAGTGGGACTTTAAAAAATTGACGCATAGTGGTTTTGGAGTTACATATTCTAGACATAGCAGGTATCAAGATTGTATCTGGATATTGGATCGGTTAACGCTTGGAGGTTTCTCGGTAGTGCACAATAAAAAAAAAATTTTTTGAGATGGCACGAATAAGGAAAAGAATAGACAAACAAGAATGGCCACGCGGTAGAGGCGCATACCTCCGCTACGCAATGCCTGAATCCAGTAGAACATACTTGGGGCTAATGATTTTTGAGATATCATGCTATGTATCGTTTGGCCCATCTCTCAATGGTGAAAATCACTTAAAATTTTCTAGTAGCCAGACCCGGAAATTTTCACCAAAATTTAATAATTAGTCCTTGTCACACACCCAACATGTCCACGCAATTCGTCTGAATCGTCCGTAACTTTTTGAGATAACCTGGCACACAAACAAACATGGACAACAAAGACAGACATTGGTGAAAAACAACAACCTCCTCCACTCGGTGACAAGGTAATAAATCAACAATGGCAGGTGATGCAGAGGATGTAGAAGTGTACCTGAGAGTAATGGTAAGGTCAGCAAGTGGATGTGAGGATGGACGGTTTGCCTCCGGAGCAGCAGGAATCCCAAAGCAGCCTTGGACAACCAGAAGGAAAAACAAATGTTATAGAAACCAAATATACAAGCACATCACATTACATTAATAAAACTTAAATATCAAAATTGTCATTCTTTATATTCTTTCAAACTTCAGCGATAAACACAAGATGGAAAAATTTTACGATATGAATGAATCACTTGTTACATACCTGAGGTCACCATTTTCCTCATGAAAGGACATGAAAGTGCAAGCTCTAATATTCATTCCTCCTCCATGAAAACAGCAACTAAGAACAGGCCAGGTTTTCAAAAGGACATCCACTTGGGGAGGAATGTGGGTAGGTAGTAGATTTGGGAATGAAATGTAATAGGGTGAGCAAGTCAAGATGGAATTACAGTATACTACATTTTTTGTTCATAAATAGGCCAAAGTGTTGGAACAGAGAGTTCGCCAAAATGTCCCGCAGAACCATAGGTTTGGTTCCAAGACTCCAATAAATGTGCCCAATCGATGGAACCACAGCTGATGCTCTGAAAGGAGACCTCTTCAGATTCCAAGAAGACGATTTGGCGAAGAATGCCATCAATGTCAACATCCTGACTGATATACTGGGATTATCCTTCTGAGTACTTTATTATAAGATGCATATTACTTTATTTTTAAGATAATAATGAATAATGGTTGTGACATGCAGAGGGATTGTTAATGGCTAAGCATGTTCCTAATAAAACAAACAAACAAACAATAAAACCAAAGAGTGAAGTCGATGGCCCCATCGCAAATCACACACTTCATGACCAAGCAAAGTTGAAAAATGGCAAAACATTCCACTGGGAAGAATGGCCCCTAACTTTTGAGGAAATAACCAACAAAATCTTGCTTTGAACCCCTGCGACCCAAAGTCCCAACCCCTGGGGCATGGAACCAGGGGTGAAATTCAAAAAATATTTTATATTTCATTGGTGTGCCCCAATGTTTGAATAGATTATAAGTTTCAATTAAAAAGTAAATTTTTTTTAATGTGCTGATTTGCATTTGGTGTTTGACCTTATGAAACCCCACCTAAGGCCCTAGGGGGGGGCAGAGCCAAATCAATACGCTGCTTGCACCTTCTACCAAAGTGGGTTGATCATAACTACCAAGTTTGGTGAATTTCTGCGCAACCGTTTAGGAGACAGCAGGACGGACCAGACTAACAGAACAACAGACAGGACAGACAGGGCGGTACAATATCCCCTCCTTTATTATTATTTTAAAAGCATGGAGATAAATTAAATATGTTGACCGATATCACTAATCCCTCCAAAGTATTGAGCCGGTGATTTTATGGACAATGCGTTGCATGCCTTGATATGCACGCTTTTTAATATCTTGTAATACTCCCGACCCTTTATCCAGCCAAGAACCAGACTACCAGGTTTTTTAAGAGGTTGGAGTGGGATTCTCTGCCCCCAATTACTCACACAATTCATTGGCGTCCAAAGTTCTTTCAAGATTTTGTGGTCATTTTTGTCGAGCTGTGAAATTGGCATTTATCACACCGAACAAGTGGTCAGGGCCCTGGCCTGATCAGTGCGAATGTTGGAATGACGTTATGTCTAACCTAGCCTCGAAAGGCTCAAGCGCGTAGAAGATCATGATCATCGATATCAGTAGAGCCTAACATTGTGGAACTCAATCAGTGCCAGTAATGATCCGTCAGTCTTGAATGTCAAAAGGATTTGGAATGAATCATGCTCCAGGACAGGATCAGCATAACATCTCCGTAACAATGTAGAGCCATGAATGCATCTGCAGTTCCTCTAAGGTCAGGTCCTGCCATATGACCTTAATTCAGTGTACCTGGATTAGTCATGCCAAAAACCAAATATATTCTTATTTTGATTTTCCAAGATGCTTGTATTTTGCACCAACTGAATGCGGTGCTCGACAAACGCCGATGAGAGGTTTCTTAGGGGAACTGTTCTTTGCAGGTTTTTATTCTTTATTTTTTGTATAATCACTTCGAGGCTCGTATAAGAGTAACACAACATGAACGTACAAAAAGGAGCAGGACAAAGAGGAGAGGAAGAAAATACAGATGGGAACAGAGACATGAGGAGATCTACGTGGAGGGAAGGGATGGGGCAGGGTACAACTGGGTAACACAAATGACATTACAGGGACTTTCAGGAAGGAAAGGCAGGGATTTGAATGGAGGTGGGTTTGGGGGTGGATTAGCGGGGGATCAGAAAAGATGTGGTTGGCATGGGGGGAAGATAAGAAGAATTGGTGGTGAACAGCTGTTTGAAGACTGGAGGGAAGAGTGGGGATTGAAGAGAGTGAGCGGACGTCTTATATACCCAAAAGGTTAAGGAAAAAAGAGAGAATGAAGAATGAAAGGTGAAAGACGGGATTCTTGATTTTGGTAGTTTTACTAGAAGGGGTTGGCTGGTGGACCTTGAGCCGCCTGCGGAAATATGGGATTGGGGGTGGGGGGGGGGGACATATCCCAGACAAAGCAGGGGGAGGCAGGCCAGAGAGGAAGGTGGCGACAGAAAGACCACCGACGCTGCCTGCGGTGGAGAGAGTGAGAGACCCAAAACTCAGCCTCGTCGCGGGAGATAACAATGATCTAAATGCTTGGTTTCCACAGCGTGGAAGCCGAGAAAGGTCGAGAAGGCCAGGAGCACCAAAGCCCAGAGGGGAGAAGAGTATCCAATCAGCTGCGGACTAAAGCGTTGTATGTGTCAGGAGCTCAGATGTGCCAAGGAAGGGACTTTGCACGACGGAGGAGGAGAGTCGGCGACTGGCTGGAGGCAGGTTTCCATGGAATGCAAGAATGACAAACTGTACTGGTGTTCATCTACCGTTGTAATGACGTCGAGTTCACACATCATGGAGTTTTCCAACATCTCCCAAACACTTTTCCATCAACAATCAATGAAAGGCTGAAGTGATTTTTCATTGACTGGCAGATTAATGGTCAGGGTTGTGTTACATCG
Source organism: Eptatretus atami (assembly GCA_035128595.1). Taxonomy (NCBI): domain Eukaryota; kingdom Metazoa; phylum Chordata; class Myxini; order Myxiniformes; family Myxinidae; genus Eptatretus; species Eptatretus atami. The sequence continues at coordinate 105,231,013 of CM068952.1, forward strand.
AGTATTCTACTTCATAATGAATTTCCAAGGTTGATTTTGGGATGGCTACGGTTGTTCAATCATCATTCATGGAGGTTCCCATTCTAACAGCAGATTTAACATTCTCATTGCGATCATCCTTACACTGGTACTTGAATACCCTGAAACTGAGCATGAGACTGATGTTACATGTATGGGGGTACATGCTCGTTAATAAAATGTAAGGCCTAACACACGGAGAGTGTGCTTGCAAAGGATGATCATTTTCACTTGTAATAAGGACTTCTTGTTTCGGTTAATCGTCTGCTTGTGTATGCCTTTGGGCGGCGTTGTTGTTTGTGATAGAGAGGATATTCCAGGTTAAGGAGTCGCGTGATCTGCTCTTCCTGCCTGAACCAGGAAAGGTAAGGTGAGGGGAACCCTCAAAAAGGTATAATATGACTATGTACAAGGGATCTAATGTTGTCCCTCTCACTCCCTATAGCGTCCGTGGACCCAAAGGCATGGTGAAAACCGATGAGCTGCGATCTCTGTCCGGTATGGGTCTGCTCTACTCTCCATGCTGTTCCTTACAGGACATTTGGACATCAAAAGTCTTGCCAAGACTTGTGTCTCTAAATCTCTGACCATGGAAGGATCTCGAAGCCTACTCACTCGTGGAGGTCTGTGGAAACTGTGCTGACTCATTTTCATTTCAGGAAAACACATGACAGACTACAAGGGGGAATCTCTCTCTGAATTCTCTCTCGAATTTCTGGATAAAGCAACTACATTGCTCTCCACTCTCACTAACGCTCGAGCATTTAACAAACTCATCTAGGGGAAACAGTCAATGGACGAATGGTTCACAGAAGGCAACACTCTTCTGATTCCCAAATCTGAATTACCCACAAATACAGACAATAACATGCCTACCAACAACATACAAACTTTTAACGGTATAATCACCGATGCAGTTTTACGACCACCTCACTCAACAAGGAGCTTTCGAAGGCAGAGCAGAAAGGATGTAAAAGAGATGTTTATGGAACATTAGACATTTTATTGTCAAATAACACCATCCTTGAAAACTGCAAGCACCGAAAAACCAACTAATCCACAACCTGGATAGATTACAAAAAAGACTTTGATAGAGTCCACATTCATGGATTAAAATTGACCCCAAATAGTCAAACCGATTGAGAACGTAATGACGCCCTGGAACACAACTCTGATATTACTTATGTGGAAGGAAAGATTTGAAATTTCAGCAGGAAAGATACGACGTGGTATCTTACAAGGTGACAGCCTTCCTCCCTCCTGTTTTGTCTGGCTCTGGACCACTGAGTAACCTCATCAATAAACAAGGACACGAATACAATCTGACATGCAACATAAAAAGGACTAAAGAATGAGAAAGGGAGACATATCACGGAGAGACACACCTATTGGAAGTGGATGATCGAAAACTCTTCACCCCTAATGATAAGAAAATTGGCAGATAACTGACTAGTAAAGCAGTACTCGGAGGACATCCAAATAGAGTTGGTCTTGACAAATGTGCACAAATGCACATTTGTACAGTTAAAAACACAAAAGACAGACAACATCTCAGTCAATTAAGTACAACAATATAGGAACTGAAACGAAGCATCCTACAAATACCTCGGAATACAAGAAGGCCCCAGGTACAACACCAAAAAATGTGTAAAATAATCAGCAGAGTACGTTATGCAGAATAATACTAATTCTGAAGTCATCCCTCTCCACAATAAACAAAACCAAAGCTATAAACCAACTTGCAGTGCGGTATTACAAATATAGCTGTTGCATTATAAACCGGCCACAATTGGAGCATCAACCATTTAGACACCAAAACAAGAAACTTCTACTATTCACAAGATATTCTACAAAAACCAATGCATAGGAGGTTGTACTTACAAAACGAGGAAGGCGGCGGCGGTTTGATGGAACTTAACCAAGTTCACAGAACATCGTGTGTAGGACGAGCAGATTTTTTTTTGTCCAACGGCTAAGGTTTTTTTTTGTCCAACATGGCTGCAAGGCAATGTGACCATTGATGTTGAAATTTTCAACGCAATATTCCCCATGTAAGTTTATCGTATTAAAAATATATATTTCTTCTGAAACCGGCTTAACCTTTCAAAGCGAGAGTTGCAGTTATGATCCACTATTGCTGCAAATATCTTAGTTAACAATGACCTCATCAGTCATCCGATGTGGCAGCCACGTGCTTTTAAGGTAGTAATTAAATAATATTTCTCTGAAACCGAATAATCTGTCACTGATGCGTAAAGCAGTTTCGGAGAAAACAGTTTTTAATGTTCGGTTTTCAACTGAATATGGCGACCAAACACGTGACCGATGGCATTGAAATTTGCAATTGCCCATGATTGGGTAGAGGATCAAGTGTGAAGTTTCATCTTGATCGGAGGTTCGTTTATCTATCCAATATGGCTGCCACACCACATGACCATGACATCATCGTTTTCTACCCTCTATGCAGAAATGTCGGTAGACGATATTTGGAAAGTTCATTTCGATCGATAAGCGGTTCCAGAGAAAACATTACTTAATATTTTACTTAAATCCAACATGGCCACCGAATCAAGTGACCTATCAATTATTTCCATCACCTAGTATCCCCAATTCATGGGAACATGTTCTGAAGTTTCCCTCATTCTGTCCAGCTGTTCTGGAGAAAAGATTTTGTAAGTTTTAGGGTTAATCAAGATGGCTGCCAAACTGTGACTATGACATCATAGTTATCAAAATTTATTCAGCATGGCTAGTCGATCATTTGTGTGGCAGTTTCACTTCGATTGGAAAGTGGTTCTGGAGAAGATTGTTTTCCTTTAAAAAACAAAAAACAATATGGCTGCAAACCACATGTTGCAGACGTCATAAGTTTAAATAATTTAATTTCTATTTGGTCATAGATTGTGTGTATGAATTTCAAATTTTATAGACAAAGGAATACAAGTAAATCAACTTTGGCTGCTCTACCATTCACCTTTGACATCATCATTACAAGGACCTTATCCCATTGGCAGTTGAATGTAATGCGCTAAGTTTCAAATTTTTCCGATCAACGGTTTCAGAGATACAATTTTTTTTAATTTTTTTTTTTTTTGTTTGTTTACTCCAAGATGGCTACCATACCACATGACCTACGATTTCATAATTATTAAATATTCTCAATGGTGGTCACTCTGCCCTGAAAATTGTGTCAATTCGGAACAGCGGTTGCTGAACAAAAAAGTTTGAAGAAATAATCGATCAAAAACATTAAAAAATTAAAAAAGTCAAAAAAGGACGAAAGATAAAATAAAATAAAAAAAAACCAAAACAACAACAAATAATCACAGAACATAAACAATAGGGTTACAAGCCTGTAAGGCTAATGTACCCTAAATATCAGCAGATATACACTAACAAATGGGAGACTGACAAAAGAGCAGAAGACTTTAAAAAACAAAACAAAAAAAAAACAGCTCACAGGATAGGTCACTAAAAGAAGGCTCTTTGGAATGGCGAAGAAAAGGTCAATTAGTTAGGATGGAGAACGAGTAATCATCAATGCCCAAACCAAGGACATTACACGAATGCCTCAAATAAAATGGCGGGATTGAGTCAAATGGACAAATGCAGGTTTTGTGCGGTAGAAACAGAGTACCGCCACCTGCTTTTGAGTGTAAAAAAATAAAACTCATGTCGGAAAAGCTGGACATCGAAAGACGTGACAGTGTCTGCAGAGTAATCACTGGAACATTGGGTAACATTTCAACATCCCAATCGCAGAACAATCAATGGAAACACAAACAAGTCCGATCCTTAAAAATCAAAAAAAAAAACTCATGTCGGAAAAGCTGGACAATAGAAAGACGTGACAGTGTCTGCAGAGTAATCCACTGGAACATTGGGTAAACATTTCAACATCCAATCGCAAGAACAATATGGAAACACAAACAAGTCGATCCTTAAAAATCAAAAAAAAAACTCATGTCGGAAAAGCTGGAACATAAGAAAGCGTGACAGTGTCTGCAGAGTAATCCACTGGAACATTGGGTAACAATTTCAAACATCCCAATCGCAGAACAATCATGGAAACACAACCAAGTCTGATCCTTAAAAATCCAAAAAAAAAAAAACTCATGTGGAAAAGCTGGACATAGAAAGCGTGACAGTGTCTGCAGAGTAATCCACTGGAAATTGGTAAACATTTTCAAACATCCAATCGCAGAACAATCAGGAAACACAACAAGTCCGATCCTTAAAATCAAAAAGAGTAATGCTACGTATGACAAGATGATCCTGTCAATGTGGACATGCAACAAAGCATTGTGTCCGGACATGGTCACAAAACACAAAAAAGGAAAAGCAGGACCACGCATCCTGAAGCTCACATGGGTCAGCAGCAACAGTCATAAAAGCCCCCGCAGACCCTCTTAGAACCTGATTTTTTTTAAATGCCATGAACAAACTTTAGTACATCACAGGTGATGAAGGTTGTGGGTCAAGTTTCATCAAAACTGTGTGTGTAGTTTCAGAGAAGAAAGCAAATACCTCTTTTGGGGGGGGGGGGGTCAAAAACCCCCCGTAGATTCACTTAATGAGCGCAAGATTTTGATGCGGTTGATACATTTTGGTACATCACGGGTGAGGAAGCTTGTGTTGTTTCAATCGAAATCGTGCGTGTAGTTTAGAGGAGAGAGCAAATACTATTTGGGAGTAAACACCACCTCACAAACCCCCACAATGAGCACAGATTTTGATGCAGTCAATACACCTTCGTGAGGCATCAGATATGAAGCTTGTGGCCAAGTTTCATCGAAATTGTGCGTTTGGTTTAAGCGAAAATGACTGAAGTGTTTGCAGACTGACTGACTGACTGACTGACTGACTCGCGACCTAAGACACAGCTCGATCACATTAGCTCACCTGACTAAAGTCCAGGTGAACTAAAAACGGCATTGTTGATCGAGGTTTCAGTTTCCAATGACTTTGGACTAAATGCCACAAAATTAGGAAATGACCAAATACCAGGATCTAAAAAATGAGGTCAAGAGGATGTGGAAATTGAAGAAAGCGATATTGTACAGTGATAGTTGGAGCTTCAGGAATGATAAAGGAAAACCCTTACTGAGTATTTAAAAATCAATCCAGGAATATCACCACAGAGAGGCTACAAGTGGAAGCTGTCAGAGGTTCAGTGAAGATTTTGAAAAGAGCCTTGGAATGAGATTATGAGAATGAAATCCTCCCACTTCCTGAAACCCGTAAATGGAAATAACAACCAACAGGAAAAGCTACATGGAACACAAAGATGGGGAAATGGGGCTTAGAAACGAACATTTGGAAGGGAAGATGAAGGGATCTATCTTAGAACAAGCTTCAACCCTCCCTGCTTGTTATACACTTATTAGCAAGCTTGAACTGAACATGTACTAGAAAATAACTTTTAGAAACTTCCCCGTTTTGCTCCTTTAGCCACTCTCATAACAATATATCACACTCGCTGTTTACCACCCGAGGTGTGGGAATGGAAAAGTTCAACTTCAATGAACTAAATTAAGAATGAATAATTATTTAATTATAAGTAATTAAAATTAAGCCCAACCATGACACAGCACCATTAACCACGTACTCATTGAGACAAATACACTCACTTACCATTACAATGCATGCACGATCTGCAGATCCAGAAATAGTCAGCTGATGCGGTGATAGCGGGATGGAGTGGCCATTTCCACGTACATTGTACTAGTGGGGTATGCTTACACATTGTTACGCAATAATGAACCGTGCATCCCATCGTCTTGGGACGCTCACCTGCATTCGATTTTTTATTTATTTATATTTCATTTACGGATGCTTTCTGACAGTTCTGTGATTTTTTCCCTGGTGTATCGGTTCGATGTCCGTCGGCACACAAAACGACCGCGCTTCCCATCGTCTCAGGTCGCTCACCTGCATTTTTTTCTCTTTTTTTTTCATTTATATTTATTTTCATTTACTTATATTTTCATTTACGGATGTTTTCTGACCGGTTCTGTGATTTTTCCCGGTGTATCGGCTTCGATGTCTATCGGCACACAAAACTTCAGCTTTTTACGTCACCAAAATTTCAGATCGGAAGGTACCGATCTTTATATCAGTCAGTGACTCCATCCATCCATCCATTGGGACCAACTCCTTGCAGAAGCGTAGGTGCAGCCTAAGCAGTCTCCTGGGCTATTTGGCACAATCTGGACGGGTCGCCACTCCGACACAGAATACCAGCAACCTGGCACTCATTTTGCCAACCTCGGAAGGATGAAGGCAGAGTCAACCCCACCTGGTATTAATCAACAGCTGATTGGATTTGAACTCAGGATCCTAAGATCCCAAAATCTACCACCCAAGCCATTAAGCCAACAAGGTATAGTCAGCGAATCAGTGGTTAGGATGAGCTTTATATATTAGATGTGACCCTTGGTCAGCAAATTTATGTATCAACAATACTGGTGCAAAAAACAAACAAACAAAAAAAAGCACTGATGCTCAATACCCTGGTTGAGGAAGGCAGCAAGCAGCAAGCAAACTCGGTTTATATCCAAGATACAAATTTTGGGGTTGTAAATTTTTTCTTAATTTTTTTAATGACGCTTTGCTTTTGTCATACATACATTGGCAACATAATCACATATACAACAGCATGTTCTGGGAGTGATGAAGGTGCAGACAGAAAGTACAAGTTGGCTGACATAGTGGATGCATCATGGTGCAAAAAGGTTTCTGTCTTTTGCAACACTGGACATACAAATATAGCTATTCACAGCCCTGCTCATACCTTCCTTGTCCTCGGTAACACTGCGTGGGCACCACCCAGTGTGGCCAAATGTTTGTCCAGAGCAACATCCTTCGCCGCTGCAGGAATGGAATGTCAGCTGGAAGGCTACCCCAATGTTGATGTGTCTGTGGGTAAGTGGAAAAAACAACATTAAGAAATAATTTTTTCAAAAGCTTTAATCAAGGCCTCTTATAGTGGAAGAGGATTAAATGCGTCATTGAGTATGATCAACATGATGGTAGTGCGGTGGAGTAGGAATCATATTATAATTCCGTGTCGGACAAAGACTTAATATAGAGTGTACTTTTACATGAATTACACAGACTTCAGTAGACAATGGACAAATACACAAAATATGGGATTTTAACCTTGGTTATTCAATGCATGAGCAGGAGTTCAGAAGGGACACCAACAGGCCACTAAATGCAGTATTTTGAAATAATTTCACGAAATATCAAATAAAAATCAGTGAAGTCCATCCAAAGTTTGGTCCTCCCCCAAATCCATCCACTGGTTTCCATTTCAAAGTATTCATTTCGAGAGTATAATGCACTCCACAGTAGCTATGTTTTGTGATGCTTTATTGCATTTCATCTGCCTGTCTTTAATGTGCGACAGATAATTGTAAAACAATCACGTGTCATTAATGTAGCTGGCAAGTCCAGTACGTCATTATTAATCCACCTTTACATTGTTTGATGGCATACGGTTGGACATCTGGTCTACCTACATGAGAAATGGGTTTCTTCCGTTTCTGCTTGGTCTTCTCAATCCCAATCTCCTTATCTACCCACCTTCTTCTTCAAAATACATTCTCTTGGACTGTTATAATGACCACGATGAGCAACTGGTCATCACAACCATCTCCTATTTTAATGTATGTAGAACCCACTTTCACTCTGACCGCCAAAAGATCTAGCAGGCAATGTCCAATTTATTTCTGTCGTCAGCCTCTGGTGAAGATAAAGTCTCTGGAGCTCATGTGCCTCACCATCAGTTACGACCTATTTTTGGCAGATCAGATTTCCAAGCTGGCCTCGGAATGATCTACAGCACAAAGACCTTTGGCTGTACTCGCTTACATCGGTGTACAAGGTGTTACGATAAGTCATGGACTATGGCTCCTTCTGTGAACCAGTGCTGCTGCTTCAGTCTAGCCTTTGACTGGCTCTATTCTGTTCTTGCTCCTCTTTCCTCACCTCTGCTTGCCCAAAGCTTGCTTCTCTTGGATGTATGTATGCATCCTCACCAAAAATTGAAAACGCCTTCATTCATACCCCCCCCTCCCACCCCTATAATCTTTCATTCGGAAGCATTTTCCTTGTCTGCTCTCACACATTATTCTCTCCCGATCTCTCTCATTCCTATTTTTTGAGGTGAACACACCCACTGAGATCACGGCCCCTTTATCTGCAATTCCTCCACCCTGCTGTGATGATCTGTGCATTCTTATGGCATTTCCTCGAAAGCCACCGTTTGTTTAACCCCTTGCTACAGCTGATCCGCTATTCCCTGAGCTTCGAACCTGGATTTAAAATTAAAATTTGACATCTTAAACCCCCCAAAAAACAACATTACGATTGCCTTTTGAGGATTATGGCGAAGTAAGTTTTCCAACTTCCTCATTGTTCACCGTGAATAGTCAGTATGGGATGGAGAGGACCGTGAAAGAAGTGTAACTCACGGACTGATGCTCACTTGTGCGTCTTCACTATCCACTGGCACTTTCAACACTCACCACTGCCTGCACACACAACATGGTGGAAGAGTCATATATCACTGGAGCTCTCAACATCACCTAACTTCAAAAACACACCTGCCTCCTCCACCAAGAAATGAAAAACAAACTGCACCAAAACATGTATGGGAGATAAAGCAAACAACAAAATAGAGGCGAGGAAAAGGAATGTAACAGGAATGCATACCTGGCTGGCTGAGAATGATACGTGGTGTCAAACTTGGTGCGATGGCAGGGGCCAAAGTCTCAGACGAATGGCCATGCGAGGATGAGAGCACACCAGAAAAATAAAGTCCAGATCCCTGACGAACAGGGCTTAGCATAGGTGGTGGTGTATACAGTGGGAGATGTGCGGTTTCCCCACTGGCAATGCGTGGGGAGCGCAGCTGGCTCTGGTACAACGTGGCACCTGGGTACGAGGATGCGATGGTAAGGGGCGGTGGAATGATGAGAGGGTCAGGCTGCGAGGCCATTTTGCTGGAAGTGATCGTTTTCGTAGCAACTCAGACTTCCTTGGGATATGCTATGAGTGAAAGGCAAAAGCAGAAATTACACCGTTACTTTGTGTTGCAGAGGAACACCAAGTCCAGACTGTGCAAACACAAAAAAAACACGTCACACCACCACCGCCACTCCTCCTCTTCCAGAACCCCCCCCCCAAAAAAAGTTTTTTTTTTTAAGAGCAGCAGAATTAGATATACTGTATTAAAACGGTGGTGAAAAAGTAAGGAAAACAGTACAAAAGGCCAATAATATAGGAATGCCCCCTTTTCAATATGAAAATGAACTGTACCAGTACAAAAGGATGCATTTATTATCGTCCAAGATATTTCTGTCGTCTGTTGGACTGTTGGACATCGTCGGAAACAGGGGGCTTTGGATTGGGACTCGTCCGTTTGTCCGTTCACAGCCATATGTCGGACATGTATGGACGCGATTTTGTTCAAACTTGGCACAAAGACAATAACATGATGGTATACATAAGCACATCATTTTGTTTCGCGATTCGATCCAATATGGTCGACTGGCGCAATTTTAGTTGTAAAAACCCGATGTTGAACACGTCAACCATCTCTCGGACATGCATTTACGATGCGGTTCAAACTTGGTACCCAGATAATGAATGGTGACTTACATTTGCACGTCATTTATTTTCTGAGATCAGATCCAAGATGGCCGACTGGCGCCCATTCCTTACTTAAAACATGTCACCAACCATTTCTCGACATGCATGTTCTGATTTTGTTCAACTTCGCACAAGCACAGTACATGATGGCATCCACGTGCACCTCACTTTATTTTGCGATCTGTTCAATGATGGCCGACTGGTAGACTGGCGGCCACTTTAGTTTTTATTAAAACCCGGTATTGAACACGTCCTCAACCTTTTCTTCGAGAATGCATTTTCCGATCTTCTTCGAACTTGGAACACAGATAATGAATGATGGTTTACATAAGCACGCCATAGTTTTTTTTTTGTTTTTTTCGAGATTAGATCCGAGATGACCGACTGGCTGCCGTTTTGTGACTTAAATGTGCCCCCAACCATTTCTTGAACATGCATTTACTGATATTGTAAATGTTAAACTGTTTGTGTAATTCAGTATGTACCCAAAAAATACAGTACATGAACATTGAACCTTTTGTGCGAAATTTGCATTCCCAATCGATAACATCATACATGTCACTTGACCCACGATCTTAAATAATATTACTTCATGACCCACATCATTAATATTCATGACGAATAACCAATCACATGCAATCTTCCATGAGACATGACCACTCAAGTCATACACATAAATCTTGTAAATATGGACTAGCCCTTTCACTCCGAGCAGCAAAATTATGAAACCATGGTGGTTTATGACATTTTAGTTCTTTTTCTCCTCGTTAAGCCTGTGATTTATCACTACCTGTTAAGAAAATGGTAATTTGTGGATATTCCATTCGTTTGATTGGTGTCGTGTATTACTTATGTCATGACAGTTTTGTTAAGGATGTAAATTTACATTATTAAGAATGCAGGGTAAAATGTTAATGGCCATGAGCAGGTAGTATTGTAAATTTGTAGCGAAGTTATCAAGTGTTTTTTTTTTCCACATGTTATCTCAACACTAATGCTGAGCATTGTTATGTTTTTTTTTTTTAAATGAAGCTCCCTTTGGCTGCTTGAAAATGATTGATGCTCACACAGGCAGACCAAATTGTGGGCAGGGTGCAATGGAGACCATGGGTTGAGTCTGAGAAGAGGAAATTTAAGGAGGAGCAATGGTAGGATTAAAGAGATTCAGATAAAAGTCGTTGGAGTGAGGTCACAGCAGTTTAGGCAATATAGACTGGGAGATTCGGGAACGACGATTTGAAAAGTTGGTCTTCGTTTGGTGGCACACGGCACGAGTGCACACAAATCCTGCAATTCTCGTTCCCACCTGTGCCAAGTGCATAATCACCCAAGCAGCGCTCCGGATGCTGTGAATCCCTCAAGACCTTCCCACCTATATAGAGAAGTCAGCAGCAACACAGCAGCTCTCCAAGCAGCCTTGCTTGCCAATGGTCACACATGCTGCTCAATTTACATTGGTGGGCCAAAATACATGTTGTGCTGTGCCTAATAATCTGGGAAGGGGATAAGTGGGCAAAAATATATGTTGTGCTGTGCCTAGTAATATTGGGGGGGGGGGTGCTCATGACCTGACCCTGAGTACTAGCAAAATGCATCCAATTAATTTATTATGCTCCAACAGGAACACAAACAACACGGATAAACGCTGTTTATTTATTACGTCGCACAAGGTGCCGTCCATGGCTGGACATCGATACACTTGCTCCATTATATAGAAAGTGATTTTATATAATGGAGCAAGTGTATCTATAAAATAAAACCACGATGCTCTTTAGTTTCCATCCCAGTAGAATTACAATAAATTATTCATTTAAAATCAAAGTAATCTTACTCGTCACTTCCATTGCATAAACAGAGTCCAAATTAACCCAATCGGGAGGTAAAGCGAACAGGTATCCACCTCGACCTGTTCGATTACCTGAGCTCACATTTTAAAGAGCTCTGACCTCAAGGCATCGCAAACTGCTGCCCGGAGGTGCGTGACATTTAATCGTGAAGTTCCACGCCAGTATAGACTATACAAGCATTAGTACTATGGCCAGGAATAGGACGAAAACATCGCATGATAAGCATGTATAAATCGAATTTTTGGTAATTCCAGCAACTCCATAATAATGTTTGCAATATTCTGTAGTGGGGAGGAGGGGGGGGGGGGGGAGATACCTGAACACTGGCATTATACATTGTTCAGGTGGCTGAAGTGGAAAGCTACACTCCATAAGTGACACATCTCAGAATATTGCATTCCAAATTGGATAACTGGCATGAATACAAATCTTGCCATGACTCGTTGCAAATGTAACTTTGAGAAGGATGATACACATTGGCACATCTGGTCTAAATGGACGTTTAAGCTGCTCATCAACGACTGGTGACAATAGGTAACCAAACAAAAGGTTGCAATTGGCATTGGATTCGAAACAGTGTCGTGGGCAAAATTGAAAAGATAATCTTTGAAAATTAATTAAAGTACGAAATATTTCAAGGCAGCAATCGATGAGTTCGACAGTGGAAAGGAAAGCAGTTTCATCGTCAATGTACATCAACTAAAATAGGCGGAGGTATGGCTCTATCGAGTGCCGTTATAGTTAATAAAGTTTTTACTCAATTCAGTTCAATTTTTTAGGCTTCATCATAATCGTCATCTTTTGTAACATCGTTAAGCTGATTTTCAACTTTTTGAAAACATTCGATCTCCATTTGCTGCTGAGTAATTTCATGGATTGCATTTGTGATCGTAACCCTAAGTTCATCCAAAGAATGTGGTTTTCATGAGTAAAAAGAGTTTTACAGTAGCCCTATAAAATGTAGTCAAATGGGGACAGGTCAGGCAAACTAGTTGGCCAGGAAATTGGTTCATGTCTATCAATCCGCTTATCTGGGAAGACATCATTCAGAACCATCACATATTCGAAGCATAGAGGCAGGAAGCCGAGTTGAGCCGGTACAAGGTGATATGTGAAGGATTTAATCGTCGTAGTTCAGGAACCAAATGCGGTAATTGTGGTGGTTGACTTGACCACTGATGTTGAAGTCGCCTCATCAGAAACTGCCAACTCGTGAAGAAACCCAGGGGAATTGTAAATAAACAACATTAATAACTACAGAATTCATGGAACACCTACCCCCTGTGCAGTCTTAAAAATGGACATGGTAAGGGTCTTTTCAACTCTTGCTCTGTGTTTCCAAGCACGATCTATATTAGAGGGCTGATGGCAACCATATGAAGCCGTTGGGGCAAATGGAGCAGTCCAGAGCTGAACCTTCTGCCAATCTTGTGCAAGAAACTGACGATTCTGGAACGATCTTTGAGAAAAATGCACGAATCCAACAGATCTTTTGGACAAAGTTAGCTCTGTCGTTGAATGGCTAGGGCGTCGCCATGTTGTCTGAATCTGCCGTTACTCCGCTTCAGAGCGCATGGCAAATTTGGTTGGTCGACATGGCATATAATTTTGCCTAATTACTACTAAACTGAAAGTTTCTGGAAGTGCAAACAAGGTGATTTGTGTTCTACAAGGTTCAAATACATCATTCAATTGAAAAAATATAGACTGGAGACAAAAAAAACAAAAAAAAAAACATTTAATCAAAAGTTTACCACTGGTGATGCACAACACTCTTTTACATTACCTTATTAAAACGTTAAATGAGTTATTTGTGCCTGTATCTTATTGACTTCCCACAAACACTAAGTTTCCCATGTTGGAATGATTTTCAATCTTGTTTGACATACAGACAGACAAAAACATTATTATATTCCTCTGTGTGGCTGCGTGCTCGGGACGACGCCATACAATTTACCAAATTCAGAGACAAAGTACTGCTAAACTGCAAGTTCGTGTTCCGATTCGTGTTCTACAGTGTTCAAAATATAAAACTCATTGAAATCAAGTACAGTAGTCCTCGATCATCGATTGACGCCCGTCAGATGGACAGACAAACAGACAGACAGAGTGAACCACTTGCTTAAATCCCCTTTGCGCTGCAGGTGCAAGGTAGCATTAACATAAACAAAACTGGAGGAATTATGCCTTCATATGCCATTTACAGTTTGTTTCTATCATGTGTACATCAAAAGCTATAAATGTTCAAAGTTGCACAATTATTTTATGGACACCCTGTATATAAATCTTTCAGAACAATACTTTTTACATAAACCAAAAACAAACGGTACAGCAGCATGAAAAAAAAGTGCAACGAGAATGTTTTCTTTCGTTTTCGATAGAACCCCAATCGACCAGTTGGTGGGATTGTTGTGGACAAACATTTGAATAAAGAAAGACAAACATGCACAGAAAGTGATGGGAGGTGGAGGGGCTTACATACATTCCAAGAAGAAGGCACAGTAGGAGTGGCTTTATCCAGCACAGGCATTTCATCATCGGAGTTTCTTCCCTGTGCATCACAAGTGCGCGAACTGCCTCTTTGCTCCTCAGCTTGGCTCAGAGCTCCTCCTGCCTCACTGGACTTTGGTGTCACAGGGACAGACACAGGAAGGACAAGCGGAGCTTGGTCCCTGTGGTGGAATCTCTCCTTGTCCTTCAGGACGACGTTTGGTCAAAAATCCAGGGGGAGAGGATGGAAGGGAAGGAAGGGAGTGTAACGAAAGAATCAGAAGCTAGGGTCATGGAAGGATGAGTAGCAGCGACCATCACAAGCACTGCAACCCGGAGGCGTAATGAGAGAGATCACAGTCCAAATGTAGGCTCCGTGTCCACATTCTCATCGATCTGGCAGGTCGGCTTACATAGACAGAGTTCAGGGCTCAAAATACACATTTGTCTGCACAATGCAAACAAAATTAATGCTGCGCACGATAGAAATTTGTGTTTATAATGATGTATGCTATTCTACAGGAAAGGACAGAGCAGTCTCAGCCTCAAGTTGTGTTTTCCTTGTGATCCACAATTTCCTTAGGTCTATATTACAGCTCTGGCACTGGTGGCCATTTATTTCTAATTCTACCCAATTTATTTCCACTCATGTACCAAAGCACCGACTTTTGGGAATGTCATCAGGATAAAACCGCCTCATCATCATTTGAAGTCTGCTCGTTCTTGGATCGCAACTGGTGTGTTTTAGTCGAGTTATGTGGATGTACGTGAGCAGTTATGTGAAAATAACCTCGCTCACATACGACAAGGGGTATGCTTTCCCTTCCTTCCCAGAATCTGAGTGGTGTGTAGATGTCGTGTGCTGGCAAGCTCAGTTAACCTTCTTGAACAACTGGGCCAGGTTTTTCCAGCATCAAATTTACAAAAGCTGTTGAGAAACAGAAAAGTTTGGCATTTTGAGATGTCGAGGTTCACCGGCAAATTGACGGTTCTTTGAAAACATCCGTATACAGGAAACCAACCGACACCAACAAACTGTTAAGATGCAATTTATGTAATGATATGTGCCTGAATGTAGTGCAGTTCATACAGCAACTTCCAAAGGATAAACAGGTATTATAGAATCAGTGTGAGTTTGCTCCTTGGCTTCAAAAAAAACCTAATTGAATATAATTGGGTAGTGTGTACCACCTTATTATGCAGACCTCTAAGAAAGAATTTGCAAATAGGTGGTGTACAGATTGATGAAGAAAACAAAACCACTGTGCACTACTACTTGCAGTTTCATCATCAACTAAAAAGATGAAATCCAGTTGGTCACAAATCTGATGTGGAAAAACAATCGGCAAAAATGGGGGTAAAAATTGAAATCAAATTGGATACCAGAGTTGGTGTCAAAGCCACCTAATGCTCGCCTGTTTATACATTTATCATTTTTAAAAGACTAGTCTAATAATATTGGGGGGGTTGGAAATCACTTAAAACATGTAGAAATGCAAAAAAAAAAAATTCTCTAACAATTTTTTTTTTTGGGGGGGGGGCAAGTGACTAGTCTAATAATATTGGGGGGGTTGGAAATCACTTAAACATGAAGAAATGCAAAAAAAAACATTTCTCTAACAATTTTTTTTTGGGGAGGGGACCAAGTCCAAAATCTAATGGCATGATCTTGGACCATACCTAACCCCCCCCCAACAAGTTTCGTCGAAATCTAATCACTTAAAACATGTAGAAATGCAAAAAAAAAGAAATCGAAATTTTGTTGAAAAAAGTTGCAAAATTTTTTTTTTTTGGGGGGGGGGGGGGGTTGGAAATCACTTAAAACATGTAGAAATGCAAAAAAAAAAATTTCTCTAACAATTTTTTTTGGGGGGGGGGGGGGTGAAATCACTTAAAACATGTAGAAATGCAAAAAAAAAAATTCTCTAACAATTTTTTTTTTTGGGGGGGGGGGGTTGGAAATCACTTAAAACATGTAGAAATGCAAAAAAAAAAAATTCTCTAAAATTTTTTTTGGTGGGGGGGGGGGACCAAGTCCAAAATCGAATGGCATGATCCTTGGCCATACCTAACCCCCCACCAAGTTTCGTCGAAATCCGTCGAGGAGTTTTTCCGTATACAAAAAATTTAACATTTTCACGCTCACGCTCACGCCGGGGGTATCGCTATAGCTCTCTGTTCTTCGAACGGCGAGCTAATAAATGGCAATTTTAAACTGGGTAGGACAGGACATTCTGCTGTTTCACGTCAGCGCTTATAACCTGGCCATGAAATTGACATGGGGGAACCCACCTATTAGACATCGCATCAAAAATAAACATCAGCATTTGACACTTGAGGCATGGTAGGTGAGAGACAAAGAAGGGTGGTCGAACTAATGAAACAACTGACATCCTTATACAAAACAAATCACGAATCAAGTTGTAAAAGCAGGAAGGTACAAAGCAGATGGGACGAATAAGGAAAGCACACCGACACGGTGCACATACACTGCCACAAAACTTTACCACACACACTAGCGGCGGAACTTCGCCATGCAGTGCATACACACTCCCAACAGTGCCACATACATTCATTCACAACTCACACCAATCACGCACAAATCACAAGACCATCCACAAAGTCAGAGAAAGCAACTCGGTGCCTCCCTGGAGGTATGTCAGAAGCATAATGTTACACAACCACTTGTATATATCCCAATAACAATCTTGTCAGTTGTAATCCAATAATGAGCAGACCACCAATGATGATGGTGTGGCTTTATCCTGACACTGAAATTCTGAGCTTCGGCATATAGAGAGGAACGAGTTGAGAAATGGATGCAAAAACCACCGCTGCATCTCGGAGCTGGAATACAGAGTTGAGGAACGAAGTGAATGGCACTTGAGGCCAAGTGTGCTCCTTCCTGTTTGATATAAAATTAGTACAACAGCACAAAGCAGGATTTGTTGGTCACATTTATCTTTTTCAAACTGTGTGCATGTCAATGTATATGTGTATATAATATATATATATATATATATATATATATATATATTTATATCTATATCTCAAGACCCAATCACATCTTTCACCCATAACTGGAGGGAATAACCGATCAGCTCTTACCTAATCAATTATCCCTACGTTGTTAGAATTTTTATAATTAACCCATGCTATTCTCGCCAAAGAAAACTGCATAAAGCACCCAAGAAAAGCTACACAAGGTAAGCCCTTTGCTGTATAAAACTCGACCTGGGTTCCTCGACAGTGTGCAGACATTCACATGCAGCACATACATGAGAATCCAAACGCTAAATGCCTCCCTCAGCCGTCAGTGGGATGAAACTGGATAGCAGCTATGG
>CM068952.1:105304682-105330768 GCA_035128595.1 Eptatretus atami
ATATATATATATATGTATGTACATATATTTATTTACTTATAGATTTTCAAAGATTTTTCCATCAATGTTATTTCATTGCTGTAATGACAAGTTGATGGTAATGTTCTCAACTCTTGCCCCAGAAAGCGGTCTCATTTAAACCTACAATATTCCAAGAATTTTCAGGATGTGTAGCTTTTACAGGACTATGACTACTACTTCTTTAATGACCATTTTCCCACATTATAGGGTCTGTCGGCTGATGGTCCCTCTCCACTTTATCCTGTCCAAAGCATCTTAATCCATTAAACCCCAACAACTGCACATCTCCACTCGCAAATCGATTACCACCCCCAACGGTTCCTTTCTACTTTCTTCACTATCGAGAGCACTATACCACACCCACCTCTGTCTTTCCCCCTCAACTACTAAACTAGTGACTTTCTTGACAGAATCTTTTCTTTTTCTTCCAAACCATACGCCAAACACCTTCGTCTTCTCTTTCTCAATACCACTAGCTACGAGCCTCTTTGTTTGTCCATGCTACTCTGCTTATCCTTCATGTTACCCACACACACATCCGTCTAATCATCTTCAACTCTGTCCTCTATTCTTCTCACGTCCACCCTCAATCCCCATGTCTCCGGACATCAAAATTGGTTTTTTTACTCGACAGGGTGGGAAGTCTGCCACTAAAAGTCATCATTATAAAGCAGTCACGATAGACAGTTTTTTGTCATACAGAGTGCAGAGGTGAGGGGGGAGTGGGTGGGGTGGGGGGGGGGTCCTGGTTTTGTTATTCTTGATCACCAAAGGGGATCTAATGTTTTGAGAAGTCTTGTTTCCGGCTTCAGGTCGAAAGACCCACTGAGTCGTCATTGCGATTTGACAATTAGTCATTTGTCGATTTAATTAATGTGCGTCTGAACACCCAGATCTTGCTTTTCATATCGCTTGGAATATTTTGTTTGATAAAATGCTCTAAACTACCCCCCCCCCCTTGTTCCATGCTACCCTTGTCATAATCCTCAGAGCTTGCTACGCACCACCACCTGCATACAACATATCTCCCAAGTAACAAAACTTTTAACCTTTTCCAGCTTCACTTCAAATCCCATATCTACTACCCCCATGTTCTCTGCATCTTGATTTCCATCTCCACCCTTGCATTTTTACATCTGAAACTGCAAGCCACTATCCCCAAACTTCTCTTTACTCCACTGCATTTCTGATGACACCACCTTTTGCAAAACATACAATGAATATAATTTGACCCTACTCCCTCACCACAAGTCACACATGACCATTTCCCAGTCTCCTTCCTCACCACTAACCATCCGTTTTGTCTCATCTACATTCACCCTCGATCCCTTACATGCCATTGCTTACCTTCCAAATATGAAACATTTCCTTGAATTCTAATTCTGTTGTCAACACCAAGTAATTTGCATACAATAATTAAGTCTGCCACCTAAGGTGGATGGAGGTTATGTTTTCACCCATGTCTGTTCATCTGTGAGCAGGATATCTCAAAAAGGTTATCAACGGACTGAGTGGAGTTGGAAAAACGGAAACACTTTGGACCTCTATCTCTGAAACAGCACCAAGGCAAAAATTGAAACTTGGCATGCGGCAAGTACTTCTCATGGGGAAAAGTGATTTTTTTTTTTTATGACATCATAGGTGCCTTCGTTACGACATCATAATTGCATATGTAGAATGCTACATCCGATCAGTATGAACATTTTTGAGGGTCATCTCCACAGAAAATAAGTTGGTCCACAGAAAAAAAACCCACAAGCACTGATGACGTCATCAGTCACGTGATTTGGCAGCCATAATGTTGTTTTTTTTTAAACCTTCAAACATCTTCGCTGAAATGGCTGAACAGATCGAGGTGAAACTTTACAGGTATGACTGCCTATCCATGAGCAAAAAAAGGTTCACACATAATGTCATAGGTCACATGGTTTGGCAGCCATATTGGATTTACCCTAAAATTTAACCTATAAAAAATCTTCTTCTCCAGAACGGCTGGAAAGAGAGGGGAAACTTCACAAAAATGCTCCCCAAGCCTTGGGGATACCTGGGTATTCAAGAATAACTGATGTCACATGGTCTGGCAGCCATATTGGATTGAGTGAAAATCTTTTTTTTATTCTCTTGAACCGCTTCATCAATCGATATGTAACTTCACAATTATGATCTAGTAGTGATGGGAAATTTATGTTGTAAGTTTCAACCTGATCGTGGCCAGAATTATTGAATTTTTTGAATCTGGGTTCATCTTGATTTTTTTTTTTTTTTTTTGAATAAGGCTCACTTGGCTGTGCTTGGATGGGTTTGAGGGTAGAGGAGTAGCAGCTGAAATGTGAATCCTATCCAGGTCCCTTCTGATGACTTCATCTTTGCTTTTTGCTTGTTCGGGTTCCTTCTGATGACTCCAATGCAGGACTGTACCGATTTGGTCTTCCATTTGATTTAAATTGAATTTATTTTAATCCCATTCTGAGTTAAATTTAATAATAATAAATGTCATGGGTCAGGGTCAGGTGTCTGATCAAAGCGGGACATCTTGGTACCCGGTCATCATTGCCAGCAGTAATAAAGTTGCAGTTTTTGAGTTCTGTCTCTTATTAAATATGTAACACCTGTACACAAACACCACACAAAATACACCACACATAACTGCACAAGCACCACACAAAACAAGTCCTGGCGAAGGTCTGCAATCTCCGATTGCTCTTTTTTTGTTCGGTTTTGTTTTTAAACTTGTGCTAATTGGTGAATATTCGTCGGTCTTTTCATATCGAACTCCCCTTCTTCCCGGATGTGTGCACAATCTGGTTTGTTGTATTTTCTCATAATCTTCAGTTTTTATTTTCTCCACTATACCTCCACCACTCCTGCAATTCCTCCCGACTGTACCCTCTGTTTCATGTCTTGAAATGTTAATTTTTTTAAAATAAAATAAAATTAAAAAACTTTTTCCTTCTCACCTTTCCCTCCCATAACCACGTGACTTCCTTTACTGACTCTTCCTCTTCCTTTTCTTCTTTGCTTTTCCTCCTTGCTATTCCACCTTTCCAATCACACCTTGATCGTGAAGGTATTTCAACACACACTTTCATGACTTTTTCTTCAAACTCTTCTTTTACTCTACCCCCTCTGCCCTAATTTTCAAAATCAAGCAAGCAAAACCCCCAAAAAAAAAAAAAACCTGAGTTCAAGTCGACCTTTTTAATCCCGTGTCAAAAATTCCATCTGTTACAAACACTTCCTTCCTTCTTCCTCAATTATTCTGTACTCCACCCCTCCTCCAATGTATTTAAAGCATCTCTGACCTACAAATATAAAAATCCCATTTTGCAGTGCATGTTCGTCTTCCAATCATATTATTTTTTTCCAAATTAGGTGCAAATTCACAGCACCTCCTTAAATCTACCTCCTCTTAACTACTCCCTGTTATACTTCCTCCTATATCCTCCCTTAGCACCTCTTCAATGCCCTATGCTTTACTAACAGCTCTCCTCTGGTATCCCAAACTGTATTGTTTTCAAGCATTTGTGGGCTCCGTTCCAACCTAACAAATATGTCACGCTCTCATTCAGTACACTCAACATCTCAAACATGCTCTTTCTTCTCATCACACCTCCCCCTCTTCCCACCACCTCAAATCTTGTTCCCCCCCCGCCCACTCCCACCTCGACCATACCACAACCCAGTCTCATCCTTCCCCTCTCCCTTCTCTCCCTTCTCCTTCCTCCCAAAGGCCATGCCTGCTCTCACCATCTCCCCTCTCTCTAAAATCACCGCCCCTCCCTTTTCAAAGCAAACTTCACTCCACCCCCCCCACCCCACCCAAGCTTCCCCCCTCTTTCCCAAAAGCTCCCCCAACCTTTCTCCCTCAATTATCCACCTCACCATTCTGCCTCAATTCTCCCAAATCACCCTTCCCCTTCAATTCTCCCTCCTCGCTCCTCCCCTTCAATTCTCCCTCCTCAAAGTTTCCTCCCCCACTTCCCACCCCACAAATCTCATCACACCTCCCCCTCTTTCCCCACCTCAATTTTTGTTCCTCCAACTGCCCGCTCCCACCCTCAAAATACACTAACCAGTCGCATCCTCCCCCTCTCTCCACCCCTCCCTTCTCCCTCCTGCCCATGGCTGTGCCTGCTCTCATTGTTTCCCTCCCCTCAAAGCTTCCCTCTCACCCCTCCCTCCAAATAGCCGCCTCCTCCTCTTCAAAGCAAACTTCTCTCTCTTCCCCCTCCAAGCTTCCCCTCACCTTTCTCAAAGCTCCTCCCACACCTTTCTCACTCAATTCTCCCCTCTCACTCCCTCTTCTAAAAGTCCCCCCCCTCACATCCACAAAGTTTCTCCTTCCACCTCCCACTCTCTCTCTCTTCCAACTCATTGCTCTAACTCCTCAAATCTCCTACTTCCCTTTGCCCCTCTCTTATTACCGTAATATTACCCCACTGTTTCTCATCCCTTCACCACTGAGCCCTTTGTCCTCCTCCCCATCCGACCCTCTCCCCTAGTTCTTCTGCAATCTCCGACACATTGTCAACAACTCTCCATACATCCCCCTCCCCTCCCTCTTCTTACAGTGTGGACCTCAAACATCCGGGGCCTTCGCTCAAACCTGACTGCTCTCTCCACAGAGGTTGCACCTGACAAACCCGACAACATGCTCAACAGAAACACTCCTCCTTCATACACTACCATCACTCCTCCACACCCCCAGGAATACCTCTAGCTATGGCTTCCTCTCCACTCCCACCTCTTACATATATGTGTGTTGTACCGTCCACCAAACAGTGATGACACCATTTATATCTCGTTCGCCGAAAACAATGACCAAGTTCTATCCTCTCATCCAAACTCTCCCTTCCTCATATGTGGTGACTTAAATTGCCATCATTCCAGTTGGTTGGGTGTGGGTACCTCCCTCACCTGTCATGGCACTTCAGCAAAAGATTTCTGTGACTCATTGGGACTGACTCAATCCGTGAACTTCCCAACCCAGATCTCAGCCAACGGCACTCCATCTCTTCTGGATTTGATTTTGCCCAATTTCCCAGAAAATGTCTGCTGTTCCTCTTCTGCTCCAATCGATTCATCTGACCATATGATTTTTGGAGTGGTCATTTCTCCGGCTGTTATTGGAGAACCATCTCAGCGCCGTCGAGTCTGGCATTTCACTCAAGCCGACTGGCAGGGTCTCCAAGCAGCCATCAAACTTATAGATTGGACTCCCATCTCTACCCTCTCCAACATCAACTCATCCTGGGAATTTTTTCAAAGAAATTTGCTCTCCCTCATGCACAGATTTATCCCCTCTCGTCTTCAGTTGCCCTCCCCTTCCTCCTGCCCATGGTACACTGAAGCTTGTGGCGAGGCTGTCGCCCTGAAACAACTTGCCTTCACCTCAGGGAAGGCAAATCCGACTGAAGGCAATCTCAGTTCCTTCCACAAAGCTTAGAATGAGTGTGTCTACCCTCAGGAGAACCAGGAAAGAAACATCTTTCTAATCTCAAGTCTGAATTCTCAAACATGTCTCCCTCCTCCAAATTCTGGTGACGTCTGGTTCAGTCTGTTTCTGATGTATGTTCCCCTCCATCCCTTCCCTTACCTCAAATGTCTGCACGTGAAAAGGCTCAATGCCTAAACTCTGTGTTTCCTTCTAAATCTTCTGTCCCAAACCCATCGCTTTCTGTACCACCTTAACCAGCCACACCCCACTGTTCCTGGACTCTGTGTCCTTTTCTCCTGACAAGGTGGAGAACTTGCTGTCAAACTTCAACTCTGATTCTGCAACTCCAGACGGCATCAGCCCACATGTCCTAAAAACATACTCTGCTGCTCTTGCTCACCCTCTCATTTGCTCAAGGTCATCTGCCATCTGCTTGGAAATCAGCAAACGTTACCACTCTGCATGAAAAAGGTGCAAAAACAGATCCCTGAAACTACAGACCAATCAGCCTGTTCCCAATCAGCAAGGTCATGGAATCGATCATCGCTTCCGACATCAAATCCTTCCTCTTCTAGAATGGCTTGATTTCCGATCATTAATATGGATTTAGACCAGGTCACTCTACCCTGGACATGCTGCTCTCGCTTTCCCAACAATGGATAGAGGTCCTAAATGCCAGACATGAGATCAGAAGAATCTCCCAAGACATATCGTGAGCTTTTGATATAGTCTGGCATCCCACACTGCTCACCAAACTCTTCTTATGGTACCCAAAGCAATTTACACTCATGGCTCGCGGACTTACTCTCTTGTCGCAGCCAACACGTGGCTCTTAATGTCTGTCTGTCTGTCTCTCATCTCCTCTTCCTATCCAGGGTGTAGTTCCTCAAGGTAGTGTTCTAGGCCCTGTGCTTTTTCTGGTTTTCATCAATGATCTCTCTGACTCTCTGGAAAATCCTATTTATCTCTTTGCTGATGACTCCAACCTCTGTCGCACCATCTCGCATCCCTCTGATCGGCAGGCAGCAGCCTCTTCGTGCTCTGCAGACTTGGATAAAATCACAAGTTGGTCAAACACTTGGAACATGTCTTTCAGTCCTGACAAATCTCACACATCCCTTCATTCAAGCTTTTGGGCTTTCTGGGGAAAGCCGCATTTCCAAGTTGCCGACTTGGCATCCTACGTCGTGCAGTCTTTCCTTGGCACACCTGAGCTTCTAATCACTTACAAAGCTTCCATCTGCAGCCTGATGGAATTGTGCTCTCCCCTCTGTGGTGGTGATCCTGCCTCACACCTATCTCGGCTTCATGCTGTGGAAAACCAAGACTTTTAGGATAATTAATATCTCCCGCGATGAAGCTGTCTTTGGGTCTTTCACTCTCTCACCACAGACAGGTCAGTGGTCTTTCTGTCTTCTACCGTCTCCTCTATGGCCTGTCTTCTACCGTCTCCTCCCCCCCCCTTTGCTTTGCTTATGCTCTGTTCCCAGACATTTCCGTAGGGTGATAAAGGTCCGCCAGCAACCCCCTTCTGGTGAAACTACCAAAATCAAGAATCACTGCTCACCTTCACTCTTTCATTCCTCTTTTTCCCACCTCTGGAACAAACTCACACACTCTCTTCAATCCGACACCTCTCTCCAGATCTTCAAAACAGCAGTTCACCACCATCTCATACCTGCCCCCATCCAAAACGTTGATCTTTTCTACCCCTGTTAATCCCCCCCAAACCCACCTCCTTCAAATTCCCCATTTTCCTTCCCCAAAGTCTCTGTAATGTCCGTCTTGTATACCCCGTGTTCCCCGCCCCATCCCTCTCCCTTCCACAGATATCCTAATGTCTCCGTTCCCTCTCCCGTCCCTCTTATCTCCTGCTCCCTTTATTTTATGTTCTGTGTATTTGCTCTTATACAAACCTCGACATTGTATTCAAAAAATAAAAAAGAACGCATTCAGCCAAAACTTCATAGACAGGTTGGGTGTGTGATCAGGATGAATACATTCAATTTTGGTGAAGATCCGGATCTGAGAATTTTTAAATTTTTAAGCGACTTTTTGCCATTGAGAGATGGGGCCAAAAATGATATGTCGTATGATATTTCAAACAGTTGCGGATGGATGACAAAACTTGGTGGACGAGTTAGGTATGTGACAAGAACAAGCTTATTAGATTTTGGTGTGTGACAAGGACGAATGGTCTGGATGCAGATCCGGCCTATCAGTGGGATACAAAACGTCAACTGCTCAACCTGACGGAGGTATGCGCTCTACTGAGTGCCGTTATCATTTCCCATTGGAGATCTTCCCTCACCTCTTTCGTAAGCTCTTCTAGAACTAGTACAAAAAGCAATATATTCCTGAATTGTGGACTTTATTATACTACTAACCACTAGTGCTTTAAATATGGACATGCTTTACATTATATATGGCAGCTCGCTCTCCTTCCTGTTAGACTGTATGGAACCATTGTCATAGCTTCTCCCAGAGTTCTGTACACTTGCCATGCAATCCCAACACCCCCCCTCCCCCCTCCACCCACTTCCTGCCACCACCACTCATTCTTAAGGTATCTCAGTCTCATGCCTTCTGCATTTTCACCTAATATTTGAAATCAATTCCTGTTCCCCTCTACATCAATGGGACATGGTAGTCTGACAGTCCAAATAAGATGAAGAATTAATTGATTATCTCATGGCTGTCAAAGCAATTTGCAACTGAAGATGGCACCAAATTTTTTTGGGGGGGAATAATGACAAAACTTCTAGCACAGAATAGTTTCAGAGTTGTCTACACCAGTGCAGGTAGATGAGAAAAATAAACAAAAGGGGAGGGTATTTTGAGCCCTGGAGATCCATTTGAACCAGAATAACAAAATAGCTTAATGGGAGAAGTACAAGCACAAAAAACAGAAATCATTAATGTATGTTGGCATGTAACATGATGTTCTGTGGGTGATGTACATGCAATGACCAATGGTGACAGATTAGAGATAACAAGTGTATTATAGGGTGAGAAAGTAAATACAAAATACCGCAGGGGACAGTGGCTGGTCCTGCTTCTCCAGCCCGGTTCCTGAGGACACGGAAGAGGTTGGAGTGCTTAGAATGGGTGGTGTCACCCGGTGTTGCAATGTATCATGTGAAGAAGGAATCTCAGATAATGGAGGGGTCGCCAGCCTAGAACAAAGATTTGTAAAAAGGTTTTCGTAATGAGAAAACATGCATTCCAAAGAACTAACATTTCCAAGGAAAAGGCACGAATGGAGGATACGGGGAGTTGGGGCGATTATCAACATTCCCATCAAATTTGCATACGTTCTAAATAGATGAACCAAAATTATGATCCACCAGTGAACAATAAACTGTGCTGGAATAATTTTCAGCCAAATGAAAAAGCAAAATACAGTGCACAACTTATGAATAAACCCACACAAACCTTTGCACAGAAGCATCTGCCAACATTGCAACTTGATTTTCTGTGACCACACCACCAGACACTTGCACGGATGATAGATGTGGATGTTGCAGACCATGAATTGGCTGTTGTGGCTGCTGCTGCTGCTGCTGCTGCTGCATATGAGGAGGCACAATCTGCTGCCGCTGAAACTGTCCATGCATAAGTGGCATTTGTTGCTGCATGGCCATTAGCTTATCCCCCATCAGTGGCCCGGGAAAGCAAGACCGAATACTGTCAACTGGATCAGCACGCTGCTGCACAATACGTTGTAAGGCTCTGAAACAAGGCTGACGTTCTGATACCATCGCTTCCTGTGTATCTTCATGTCTCCAACCTCGCTGCCAGTTTTCTGCCACCCCTGCTTTATGCAGCGTTTGGTACATACCACCATGATGAGATGGCAGAGCATCTTGCAAGATGCCTGTGATATGCTGTTGCTGTTGCTGTTGCTGCTGCTGCAGTACTGGATGCACATGACGCATCACCTCTGCATGATCCCTTTGAGCTGGTGCATGGCCGAGCATACATTGTGGGATAATTTGGGTGTGTGGCCCCAAGCTACTTTGCGTAAACGCTTGTGCAAAGGAGTCGAGCACATGCAGAGGAGCCTGGGTAATAGGAGGCTCAGAGGAATTTACAACAGAGCCATCAGAACAACTTTCAGTTGGCTCATTCATGAAATAATGTGGTAATGCGGCATACCCAGAACCTAAACCCTCATTCCAGTTCTGAAAGGGAACAGGTTCGTTGTAGGCTACATTGGGCTTGTGCATGAGTGTAAAGGAAGTGGGTTCGAGTGAAGAACTAGAATACGGAGGGCTCGTTTTGATGGGTCGAGGCAACGGCGGCTGCAAACCGTAGGGTTGCACCACCTTGCCCGTCTTTCTGGCTTGATCTGACATTTGGGACGGGGGTTAGGTCAGCCGGGATGCACAGCGAGAAGGATACAATGCAGCTGGCCTTTGCCCAGAGCTGAGAGGTGAAGTATAATAGAAACTGGAGAGCAATTCATACAGTAAGCGATGGGCTGTCATGGTGTCTGGTTCTTTGCAAGCAGACAGTCTTCTTGATACTGCAGACAGGAAGACAAGAAGAAGATGAAAACATATCGAAGTTCATCATAATTTCACCAGCAGTTACATGTCTACCACCTTGCCCAGAGACTACTCATGTGCGTTTGTGCTGTTGCGGGTACCAACCTTCTGATATGACGGACAGGAACGCATCTGCGCATGCCCATGTTCACGAGCACAAGATCAACACAAATGCAATCTGGAGCACAAACAGACAAAAATAAGTGGCATAGCAAATGATGATTAAAAAGTCCAAATCAGAGCTATTTCATCATTGCAAGACTTGACTGACAAGGTCTCCTGAAGAGATTCAGTGAGACAGGCCAGAACCATTCACTTGTCTAGTACCTTTCCTTTTACTACAGCAGTCTTTCTGCAATTGAACAACTACGTACAGACCTTGAGAAACTTCATCCCTCAATCGATTTTCCCCAATCAGGAGTTGTGAAAGCACTGGTTTCCCACAGTGATAAACAAGGTGAGCTTGACAATTTTGGCATTACCCTTCGTTGGAGCAAAATAAGAAGTGTGGGTCAAGGGGGCATAATAAAACAAGGTGGGAGATGTGGTAAAGAAACGTCAGAGGTCAAGAATGGCGAGACGTCAAAGGTCAGGAGGCAAGAGGAGCCAAGGAGGGATGACGTCATTGAACGTCAGAGGTCGAACACAGTAGATGTGTGGTGAGGGATGAGGGAGGGGGGGACGGGGACGAGGGGGAACATTAAGGGTCACAGAGAGTTTGCGCAATGAAAGGAATCGGGGAGTTTCAGTCCCACTGCCCCGTCGTCAATGCGTTGCCTTCGACCCTTTGTCACGTCACTCTTCCACGGACCTATAATTTGTATTTAAATAACTAAAAATAATTACGAGCACAGCTAATAAATAATTATAAATAAATAAAAAATTACTCCATCTGATCATCTTTAAGTTTTCTCATTTACATCATCGTGCAACATAAATGCACAGGTGAACAGAAAAATACGTCGGTTACTCTATCATGAATTTCTGTCACAGCAGCCGGTCTTTCCGTTTGTGCGTCCATGATGGGCTGTGGAACCTGTTGTCACTCATGTGTTTGACAATTGACAATTAGTTACGATACACATTACGATGCCACATAATTACAAGCTTCAGCCAATTGTGGACAGGACGTGGCGGTTTCCACAGAAACAGAGTCTGGCAAACTCGCCGAACTTGCATTTACTGGGTCACACCTTTCATTTTCATGAAGACGAGGACGAAAGGCAAAAAATGTTGACACTGACCACGTGTCAATCATTTCTCAGTTGGGGAAGTTGGAATATCGCTTCATTATAAGAATGACACGTTTGCAAAAGCAGGCAGAGCCAAAGCAACACTTGGAGGAAGTTATACAACATACGTGAACAAAATGTTCTCAAACTACGTGAACAAAATGTTCTCCAACTTACTATTTCAAGTTATAGATGGCACATGTACACGAACATATGTACAGATTTATTGAGAAAATAAAATAAGTAAATAAGCCCTGGTGTTACTTGGATGACCGAATCTCACGCGTCCCGATCTTTGAACGCCCCTCGGAGCATGCAAACCGGGAGCAATGTGCAGTTACATCTTCATCTCCAGAATGCATGCAATGTCATCAAATAATTATATCAGTTGCAATATGTCAACCGTGTTACCTCTACAAACTCAAAAAGCGTAAAGTGGAGTCAAAGGCCTGCTACGATGTGAGATAATCAACAAAAAAGAAGAAGAAAAAAAAAGTGGGAAGTCAAACCGACCTGAGAATTGGAAAACTTCCCTTTGTGCCTTAAGGAGGAAACAGCAGGATATATATATATGTGTAATGCAAAAATGCCAACAGATCCACGCACTTTCTACACTGTCAACATGCAATCCCAACTCATCGAGTTACCAAGCAACTTGCAAGTCACGTTTCCCTTGATGGCAGAAAGGCCAAGTTCCGAAGAGAACCTTTAAATGATCAAAATAGACATTCATAATGAGTGATTAAGTAACCTGAGGTTGCAGTGACATGCCGCTGTTACTGCCGCTGTGTGATCGCCATTACTTGTGATACTTTAGTCGTCGTCAATTCATTCTCGATGCTCTCGGATGGTGAAAATGCGAACGCACTCGTAATCCTTCGGGTCACGAGTAATCCCACAAAATTGTTGAGCTTGTTCACCATCTCTGGGTTGAGAACCTCGATCACAACCTCTGCCCAGCAACTGCAGCTATAAGATCAATCACTTCAACGATACCTTCCTCGTGCACCCTCTCTATAGGCCTTAGTCATTTCCAATCTCCAATTGCCGCTTTCTTGCACTTCCGGGCGGCCTTGCCTCCTCGGATGAGGTGCTTTCACGGGAATGGACGTTTGCAACAAACTCAAACTTAACAGCGCAGACGCAAACGAACACAATGGCAGGCAGTAAGCCAGGGAGGGGCCAAAAAGAACTTACTAAGAAACTTCAGGGCTGTGGTTGAGTTCTGGAATGCTGCGTAGCACAAAATGCCTGCTGCACCGGCATGTTACGGGTTTATTAAATTGCATCCCTGTTTCAGTTCCGTCAGAACGACAAACAGAGGGCACCAAGAGGGGTGGATGAAGGATGGGGTGGGAGAAGGGGAGGGGGGAGGGGGATAGGGCCCGAGAAGTGTTGGAAAAGGCAAGTACAATCCACACTGGGAAATGCAACAATGACGTCTGATAAGATAGAAGGCGGCACAGCGTGGAGAGAGAGAGAAGTGAGAGGACGAACAAGCAGCCATTGATTTGCACTGTTGCTGTGGTGTTCCAGCTGTTGTGCCAACCCCAACAAGAAAGTTGTGAGACTGGATTCGGACTCAGAAGAGGAGTTGGATTGGAGTGGAAGGGAAATGGGAATGGAAAAGCAAGGGTGAGATCGAGTGCACCGAAACGTGACATTTGTGCCTTTTCACGCGGATGTACAAATGAGTGGTGCTCTCGGGTAAACACTGAATCTTATGACTCATGGCCATACAAAGGCCCTCAAAACATGCCTCGAAGGGATAAAAATAGCACAAAAATATGCAAACAGAAGAAGAGCGAAGTTGTTTCTCATATTCTCATAAAAGAGTGCAATAAAGTTATGATGGACAGAGAGAGAGCGAGAAACAGAAAAAAAAAATTTTAACGAAATAAAGAAATAAAGGGAAATATAAAAATAAGTCTCACCAGAGGTAACTAGAGGGTTCATAGAACACCTTACCCCGCACAATCTTGAGAAACAAGAACATGGGCAGGGTCTGCGAGCAGTAAATTTGATTGGTCGTGAGAACGTAAAATTCCGTAATATTTTGTCCAACTACTGCTAAACGGAGAAGGTTTTGAAAGTGCCAAAAAAGGAGTTTGTTCGACAGTGTTCAAGTATATAATTAAATTTAAATAAAATAATATTTGAAGGCTGGAGAAATTTTTTGCGGTATTTACCGCCGTTGACACAGCGCCTTTTACATCACCTTATTTAACACATTACGCATCAGACCAGACAAGACAAAGCCCTTTCACATCATCACAGGTTGCACATTAAAAACACCAATCGAGCGCCTGCACACACAGAGGTAAAAATGCAAAAAAAAAAAAATCAAAGACCACTTGGACATGAAGGTGCATCCAGATCCTTGCAACAGCAAGTACCAACCTACACTCTTTGCCACGACATGTGCAACCACCAGCAGGCCCCTAGACACATTAAAGCGACACCACAAAGACACTACAGGAACATCCTCCAAAACATCCCCCCAATGAACAATGGAAACTACAAAAAACACACCCATACCCACATCACCATAAACTCGATCAACAAACTAGGCCCAAACAGTATCCTGAGCAGTAAACCCCCACCTATCCATGACACAGATCAACTACTCTCCAGGTCTGATCGAGTTCACCTCGCACGCCTCCGCTGTGGACACCACCAACAGCTCTTACACGACAACCACAGGCTAGACGACACCACCGGCGACACCTGCAACCTCTGCCAGGCCGCTACACACACACCAAAACACATTATCGATGACTGCACGGTCCTGCCTCCACTTAGACAACACCACAACATCATAGATGTAATGGATCTCTGGGTCGCTCCTGGGAGATCGATCGGCCATCTCCGTGCCGCGTGCCTGTTCGAGCAGAACTGACCAGGGCAACCAAACAACACCAACAACAACACATTACTTTAGTTCTTCATTGCTGTTGTATGCCTCCTTTATGATGTCCTTAAAAACAGGACGTTTCCTGCTTGGAATGATTTTCAATTTTGTTTGATTGCCAGATAGGCAGACAAACTAAAAATTTTTTTTATCTCACTCCTCTCTGCGCACGTGCAATCGGGACAAATTCAGAGCCAAAGTACCGCTAAACTACAAGTTACCTTTCCAATTCATGTTCAAAATATAACATTAAATTGAAATCAAGTTGTTCCTCAATCATAAACTGACGTTTATAAGTGCAGAGAGATAGACAGACAGACAGACAGACAAAAAGAGAGAAGATAACTTTCATGATTTTTCTTCAAAACTCTTCTTTTACTCTACCCCCTCTGCCCTATTTTCAAAATCAAGCAAGGCAAAACCAAAAAACAAAAAACCTGAGTTCAAGTCACCTTTTAATGTCCGTGTCAAAAAATCCATCTGTACAAACACTTTCTTCCTTCTCCTCAATTATTCTCTGTACTCGCACCCTCGCTCCAATGTAATTTAAAAACGCATCTCTGACCTACAATTATTAACATCCCATTTTGCAGTGGCATGTTCGTCTTCCAATCATTATTTTTTTCCCAAATTTGGTGCAAATTCCACAAGCAGCTCCTTAAATCTACTGCTCTTAACTCTTCCCATGTTATACTTCCTGCCTTACTTCCTCCTTAGCACCTCTTCAATGCCCTATGCTTTACAACGGCTCCCCCTGGTATCCCAACTGTATTGTTTCAACATTTGTGGGCTCCGTTCCAACCTAAAATATATGTCACGCGTCTCTCAGTACACTCAACATCTCAACATGCTCCTTTCTTCTCATCACAGCCCTCCCCTCTTCCACCACCTCAAATCTTGTTTCCCCCCCACCTGCCACTCCCCACCTCGACCAAAACACAACCCAGTCTCATACACCTTCCCCTCTCCCTTATTCTCCCTTCTCCTTCCTCCCCAAAAGGCCATGCCTGCTCTCACATAATCTCCCCTCTCTAAAATCAACCGCGCCCCCTCGCCTTCAAAAGCAAACTTCAACTCACGCCCCCCCACACTCCACCAAAGCTTCCCCTCACGCTTTCCGAAAAGCTCCCCCCACACCTTTTCTCCCTCAATTATCCCACCTCACCATTCTGCTCAATGTCTCCCCCAATCACCCTTCCCCTCAATTCTCCCTCCTCGCTCCTCCCTTTCATTCTCCCGTCCTCAAAGTTTCTCCCCCACTTCCACCCACGTCAAATCTCAGTCACACCGTCCCCTCTTCCCACACCTCAATTTTTGTTCCTCCCAACGCCCGCTCACCACCCTCACAATGACCACTAACCAGTCGGGCATCTCCCCCTCTCTCCCACCCCTCCCTTCTCCCCTCTGCCCTGGCTGTGCCTGCCTCATTGTTTCCCTCCCCTTCAAAGCTTCCCTCTCACCCCTCCTCCCAAAATCAGCCGCCCTCCTCAACCTCTTCAGAAGCAAACTTTCTCTCTCTTTCCCTCCAAGCTTCCCCCCACCTTCTCAAAAAGCTCCCCACACCTTTCTCACGTTCGAAGTCTAACCGCCTCTCACTCCCTAGTATCTAAAAGTCCCACCACCCTCACATCCACAAAGTTTACTCCGCTTTTCCACCCCCTTCTGTCCCCCCTACCGTTCCGTCTCCCCTGGGTTTGTCTTCTCGTGCAACTCAATTGCTCTAACTCCTCAAAATCTCCTACTCCCTGTTCCCCTCTCTTATTGACCGGTAGATATTACCGTGGCCATCTGTTTCTCATCCCTTCACCACTGAGCCCTTTGTCCTCCTCCCATTCCGACCCTCTCCCTAGTTCTTTTCTGTCATCTCCCGCACTTGTCACAACTCTCCATACCTCCCCCTCCCTCCCTCTTCTTACCAAGTGTGGAACCTCACCTCCGGGCTTCCGCGTCAAACCCTGCTGCTCTCTCTCCACAGGGTTGCCCTGACACCCAGCAACTACTGCTCAACAGACTTCTGCCTTCCAGTACACTTCCATCACTCTCCACACCCCCCAGGATACCTCAGCTCCTGGCTTCCTCTCCCTCCACCTCTTCATATTGTGTGTTGTACCGTCCACCAACACGTGATGACACCATTTATATCTCGTTCGCCGAAACATCACTGACCACGCGTTTCTACTCTCATCCATCTCCCTTCTAATATGTGGTGACCTAATCATTGCTCATTCCAGTTGGTTTGGGTGTGGTACCTCCCTCCCTGTCCTGTTTCAGGCAGAAGTTTCTGTGACTCATTGGGCTGCTCAATCACTCGGACTTCCTACCAGATCCGCCAACGTGCACTCCATCTGCTTCTGGTTGATTTTGGCCCATTCCCGAGATAACTGTCTGCTGTTACTCTTCTGTTCCATCGATTCTCTGACCCTATGATTTGGGACGTGGTCCATTTCCCGGCTGTTATTGGACCATCTTCAGCGCGTCGCAGTCTGGCATTTCAACTCACGCGACTGGCAGGGTCTCCAAGCAGCCATCACTTAATGAATGGACTCCCATCTCTACCCCTCCCATCCAATCTCATCCTGGGAATTTTTTACAGAAATTTGCTCTCCTCTGCCGCAGACTTTACCTCTTCTCGTCTTCACGTTTGCCTCCTCTCCTGCCCCTGGTACATGAGTTGTGGCGCGGCTGTGCCCTGAAACACACCTTGCCTTCCCTCCGGGAAGGCAATCCGCTGACCGCATTTCTCAGTTCCTTCACAAAGCTTAGAATGAGTGTGTCTACCCTCAGGAGAACCAGGAAAGAAACATCTTTCTAATCTCAAGTCTGAATTCTCAAACATGTCTCCCTCCTCCAAATTCTGGTGACGTCTGTTCAGGTCTGTTTCTGATGTATGTTCCCTCCATCCCTTCCTTACCTCAAATGTCTGCCGTGAAAAGGCTCAATGCCTAAACTCTGTGTTCCCCTCTTCTAAATCTTCTGTCCCAAACCCATTCGCTTTCTGTACCACCTAACCAGCACACACCCCACTGTTCCTGACTCTGTGTCCTTTTCTCCTGAAAGGTGGAAATCTTGCTGTCAAACTTCAACTCTGATTCTGCAACTCCAGACGGCATCAGCCCACACGTCCTAAAAACATACTCTGCTGCTCTTGCTCACCCTCTCATTTGCTCAAGTCATCTGCCATCTGCTTGAAATCAGCAACGTACCGACTCTGCATGAAAAAGGTGCAAAACAAGATCCCTGAAACTACAGACCAATCAGCCTGTTCCATCAGCAAAGGTCATGGAATCGATCATCCGCTTCCGACATCAAATCCTTCCTCTCCTAGAATGGCTTGATTTCGATCATTAATATGGATTAGACCAGGTCACTCTACCCTGGACATGCTGCTCTCGCTTTCCCAACAATGGATAGAGGTCCTAAATGCCAGACATGAGATCAGACGAATCTCCCAAGACATATTGTGAGCTTTTGATATAGTCTGGCATCCCCACACTGCTCACCAAACTCCTCTTCTTATGGTACCCAAAGCAATTTTCCACTCATGGCTTCGCGGACTTACCTCTTGTCGCAGCCAAACACGTGGCTCTTAATGTCTGTTGTCTGTCTCTCATCTCCTCTTCCTATCCAGGGTGTAGTTCTCAAGGTAGTGTTCTAGGCCCTGTGCTTTTTCTGGTTTTCATCAAATGATCTCTCTGACTCTCTGGAAAATCCTATTTATCTCTTTGCTGATGACTCAACTCTGTCGCACCATCTCGCATCCTTGATCGGCAGGCAGCAGCCTTTCGTGCTCTGCAGACTTGGATAAAATCACAAGTTGGTCAAGACACTTGGAACATGTCTTTCAGTCCTGACAAATCTCACACATCCCCTTCATTCAAGCTTTGGGGCTTTCTGGGGAAAGCCGCATTTCCAAGTTCCGACTTGGCATCCTACGTCGTGCAGTCTTTCCTTGGCACACCTGAGCTTCTAATCACTTACAAAGCTTCCATCTGCAGCCTGATGGAATTGTGCTCTCCCCTCTTGTGGTGGTGATCCTGCCTCACACCTATCTCGGCTTCATGCTGTGGAAAAAGACTTTTAGATAATTATATCTCCCGCGATGAAGCTGTCTTTGGGTCTTTCACTCTCTCACCACAGACAGGTCAGTGGTCTTTCTGTCTTCTACCGTCTCCTCTATGGCCTGTCTCTCTACCGTCCTCCTCCCCCCCTTTGCTTTGCTTATGCTCTGTTCCCAGACATTTCGTAGGGTGATAAAGGTCCGCCAGCAACCCCTTCTGGTGAAACTACAAAAATCAAGAATCACTGCTCACCTTCACTCTTTCATCCTCTTTTTCCCACCTCTGGAACAAACTCACACACTCTCTTCAATCCGACACCTCTCTCCAGATCTTTCAAACAGCAGTTCACCACCATCTCATACCTGCCCCATCCAAAACGTTGATCTTTTCTACCCCAGTTAATCCCCCAAACCACCTCCTTCAAATTCCGCATTTTCCTTCCCCAAAGTCTTGTAATGTCCGTCTTGTATACCCGTGTTCCCGCCCCATCCTCTCCCTTCCACAGATATCTAATGTCCTCGTTCCTCTCCCGTCCCTCTATCTCCTGCTCCCTTTATTTTATGTTCTGTGTATTTGCTCTTATACAAACTCGGACATTGTATTCAAAAAATAAAAAAGAACGCATTCAGCAAACTTCATAGACAGGTTGGGTGTGTGATCAGGATGATACTATTCATTTGGTGAAGATCCGGATCTGAGAATGTTTAAATTTTTTAAGCGACTTTTTTGCCATTGAGAGATGGGGCCAAAAATTATATGTCGTATGATATTTCAAACGTTGCGGATGGAATGACAAAACTTGGTGACGAGTTAGGTATGTGACAAGAACAAGCTTATTAGATTTTGGTGTGTGACAAGGACGAATGGTCTGGATGCAGATCCGGCCTATCAGTGGATACAAAACGTCAACTGCTCAACCTGACGGAGGTATGCGCTCTACTGAGTGCCGTTTATCATTTCCCATTGGAGATCTTCCTCACCTCTTTCGTAAGCTCTTCTAGAACTAGTACAAAAGCAATATATTCCTGAATTGTGGACTTTATTATACTACTAACCACTAGTGCTTTAAATATGGACATGCTTTACATTATATATGGCAGCTGCTCTCCTTCCTGTTAGACTGTATGGAACCATTGTCATAGGCTTCTCCAGAGTTCTGTACACTTGCCATGCAATCCCAACACCCCCTCCCCCCTCCCACCCACTTCCTGCCACCACCACTCATTCTTAAGGTATCTCAGTCTCAATGCTTCTGCATTTTCACCTAATATTTGAAATCAATTCCTGTTCCCTCTACGTCAAGGGACATGGTAGTCTGACAGTCCAAATAAGATGAAGAATTAATTGATTATCTATGGCTGTCAAGGCAATTTGCAACTGAAGATGGCACCAAATTTTTTTGGGGGGGAATAATGACAAAACTTCTAGCACAGAATAGTTTCAGAGTTGTCTACACCAGTGCAGGTAGATGAGAAAATAAATAAAAGGGGAGGGTATTTTGAGCCCTGGAGATCCATTTGAACCAGAATAACAAAATAGCTTAATGGGAGAAGTACAAGCACAAAAAACAGAAATCATTAATGTATGTTGGCATGTAACATGATGTTCTGTGGGTGATGTACATGCAATGACCAATGGTGACAGATTAGAGATAACAAGTGTATTAAGGGTGAGAAGTAAATACAAAATACCGCAGGGCAGTGGCTGGTCCTGCTTCTCCAGCCGGTTCCTGAGGACACGGAAGAGGTTGGAGTGGCTTAGAATGGTGGTGTCACCCGTGTTTGCAATGTATCATGTGAAGAAGGAATCTCAGATAATGGAGGGTCGCCAGCCTAGAACAAAGATTTGTAAAAAAGGTTTTCGTAATGAGAAAACATGCATCCAAAGAACTAACATTTCCAAGGAAAAGGCACGTATGGAGGATACGGGGAGTTGGGGCGATTATCAACATTCCCATCAAATTTGCATACGTTCTAAATAGATGAACCAAAATTATGATCCACCAGTGAAACAATAAACTGTGCTGGAATAATTTTCAGCCAAATGAAAAAGCAAAATACAGTGCACAACTTATGAAGAAAACCCACAAACCTTTGCACAGAAGCATCTGCAACATTGCAACTTGATTTTCTGTGACCACACCACCAGACACTTGCACGGTGATAGATGTGGATGTTGCAGACCATGAATTGGCTGTTGTGGCTGCTGCTGCTGCTGCTGCTGCATATGAGGAGGCACAATCTGCTGCCGCTGAAACTGTCCATGCATAAGTGGCATTTGTTGCTGCATGGCATTAGCTTATCCCCATCAGTGGCCGGGAAAGCAAGACCGAATACTGTCAACTGGATCAGCACGCTGCTGCACAATACGTTGTAAGGCTCTGAAACAAGGCTGACGTTCTGATACCATCGCTTCCTGTGTATCTTCATGTCTCCAACTTCGCTGCCATTTTTTCTGCACCCCTGCTTTATGCAGCGTTTGGTACATACCACCATGATGAGATGGCAGAGCATCTTGCAAGATGCCTGTGATATGCTGTTGCTGTTGCTGTTGCTGCCTGCTGCAGTACTGGATGCACATGAGCATCACTCTGCATGATCCTTTGAGCTGGTGCATGGCCGAGCATACATTGTGGATAATTTGGGTGTGTGCCCAAAGCTACTTTGCGTAAACGCTTGTGCAAAGGAGTCAAGCACATGCAGAGGAGCCTGGGTAATAGGAGGCTCAGAGGAATTTACAACAGAGCCATCAGAACAACTTTCAGTTGGCTCATTCATGAAATAATGTGGTAATGC
Source organism: Eptatretus atami (assembly GCA_035128595.1). Taxonomy (NCBI): domain Eukaryota; kingdom Metazoa; phylum Chordata; class Myxini; order Myxiniformes; family Myxinidae; genus Eptatretus; species Eptatretus atami. Next base: position 105,325,687 of record CM068952.1, read on the forward strand.
GGCATACCCAGAACCTAAACCCTCATTCCAGTTCTGAAAGGGAACAGGTTCGTTGTAGGCTACATTGGGCTTGTGCATGAGTGTAAAGGAAGTGGGTTCGAGTGAAGAACTAGAATACGGAGGGCTCGTTTTGATGGGTCGAGGCAACGGCGGCTGCAAACCGTAGGGTTGCACCACCTTGCCCGTCTTTCTGGCTTGATCTGACATTTGGACGGGGTTAGGTCAGCCGGGATGCACAGCGAGAAGGATACAATGCAGCTGGCCTTTGCCCAGAGCTGAGAGGTGAAGTATAATAGAACTGGAGAGCAATTCATACAGTAAGCGATGGCTGTCATGGTGTCTGTTCTTTGCAAGCAGACAGTCTTCTTGATACTGCAGACAGGAAACAAGAAGAAGATGAAAACATATCGAAGTTCATCATAATTTCACCAGCAGTTACATGTCTACCACCTTGCCCAGAGACTACTCATGTGCGTTTGTGCTGTTGCGGGTACCAACCTTCTGATATGACGGACAGGAACGCATCTGCGCATGCCATGTTCACGAGCACAAGATCAACACAAATGCAATCTGGAGCACAAACAGACAAAAATAAGTGGCATAGCAAATGATGATTAAAAAGTCCAAATCAGAGCTATTTCATCATTGCAAGACTTGACTGACAAGGTCTCCTGAAGAGATTCAGTGAGACAGGCCAGAACCATTCACTTGTCTAGTACCTTTCCTTTTACTACAGCAGTCTTTCTGCAATTGAACAACTACGTACAGACCTTGAGAACTTCACCCTCACGATTTTCCCCAATCAGGAGTTGTGAAAGCACTGGTTTCCCACAGTGATAAACAGGTGAGCTTGACAATTTTGGCATACCCTTCGTTGGAGCAAAATAAGAAGCGTGGGTCAAGGGGGCATAATAAAACAAGGTGGGAGATGTGGTAAACAAACGTCAGAGGTCAAGAATGGCGAGACGTCAAGGTCAGGAGGCAAGAGGAGCCAAGGAGGGATGACGTCATTGAACGTCAGAGGTCAAAACACAGTAGATGTGTGGTGAGGGATGAGGGAGGGGGAACGGGGACGAGGGGGAACATTAAGGGTCACAGAGAGTTTGCGCAATGAAAGGAATCGGGGAGTTTCATCCCACTGCCCCGTCGTCAATGCGTTGCCTTCGACCCTTTGTCACGTCACTCTTCCACGGACCTATAATTTGTATTTAAATAACTAAAAATAATTACGAGCACAGCTAATAAATAATTATAAATAATAAAAAAATTACTCCATCTGATCATCTTTAAGTTTTCTCATTTACATCATCGTGCAACATAAATGCACAGGTGAACAGAAAAATACGTCGGTTACTCTTCATGAATTTCTGTCACAGCAGCCGGTCTTTCCGTTTGTGCGTCCATGATGTTGCAGAGGGCTGTGGAACCTGTTGTCACTCATGTTTTGACAATTGACAATTAGTTACGATACACATTACGATGCCACATAATTACAAGTTCAGCCAATTGTGGACAGGACGTGGCGGTTTCCACAGAAACAGAGTCTGGCAAACTCGCCGAACTTGCATTTACTGGGTCACACCTTTAATTTTCATGAAGACGAGGACGAAAGGCAAAAAATGTTGACAGTGATCACGTGTCAATCATTTCTCAGTTGGGGAAGTTGGAATATCGCTTCATTATAAGAATGACACGTTGGCAAAAGCAGGCAGAGCCAAAGCAACACTTGGAGGAAGTTATACAACATACGTGAACAAAATGTTCTCAAACTACGTGAACAAATGTTCTCCAACTTACTATTTCAAGTTATAGATGGCACATGTACACGACATATGTACAATTTATTGAGAAATAAAATAAGTAAATAAGCCCTGGTGTTACTTGGATGACCGAATCTCACGCGTCCCGATCTTTGAACGCCCCTCGGAGCATGCAAACCGGGAGCAATGTGCAGTTACATCTTCATCTCCAGAATGCATGCAATGTCATCAAATAATTATATCAGTTGCAATATGTCAACCGTGTTACCTCTACAAACTCAAAAAGCGTAAAGTGGAGTCAAAGGCCTGCTACGATGTGAGATAATCAACAAAAAAGAAGAAGAAAAAAAAAGTGGGAAGTCAAACCGACCTGAGAATTGGAAAACTTCCTTTTGTGCCTTAAGGAGGAAACAGCAGGATATATATATATGTGTAATGCAAAAATGCCAACAGATCCACGCACTTTCTACACTGTCAACATGCAATCCCAACTCATCGAGTTACCAAGCAACTTGCAAGTCACGTTTCCTTGATGGCAAAAAGGACAAGTTCCGAAGAGAACCTTTAAATGATCAAAATAGACATTCATAATCAGTGATTAAGTAACCTGAGGTTGCAGTGACATGCCGCTGTTACTGCCGCTGTGTGATCGCCATTACTTGTGTACTTTAGTCGTCGTCATTCATTCTCGATGCTCCGATGGTGAAAATGCGAACGCACTCGTAATCCTTCGGGTCACGAGTAATCCACAAAATTGTTGAGCTTGTTCACCATCTCTGGTTGAGAACCTCGATCACAACCTCTGCCAGCAACTGCAGCTATAAGATCAATCACTTCAACGATACCTTCCTCGTGCACCCTCTCTATAGGCCTTAGTCATTTCCAATCTCCAATTGCCGCTTTCTTGCACTTCCGGGCGCGCCTTGCCTCCTCGGATGAGGTGCTTTCACGGGAATGGACGTTTGCAACAAACTCAAACTTAACAGCGCAGACGCAAACGAACACAATGGCAGGCAGTAAGCCAGGGAGGGCCAAAAAGAACTTACTAAGAAACTTCAGGGCTGTGGTTGAGTTCTGGAATGCTGCGTAGCACAAAATGCCTGCTGCACGGCATGTACGGGTTTATTAAATTGCATCCCTGTTTCAGTTCCTCAGAACGACAAACAGAGGGCACCAAGAGGGGTGGATGAAGGATGGGGTGGGAAAAGGGGAGGGGGGAGGGGATAGGCCCCGAGAAGTGTTGGAAAAGGCAAGTACAATCCACACTGGGAAATGCAACAATGACGTCTGATAAGATAGAAGGCGGCACAGCGTGGAGAGAGAGAGAAGTGAGAGGACGAACAAGCAGCCCATTGATTTGCACTGTTGCTGTGGTGTTCCAGCTGTTGTGCCAACCCCAACAAGAAAGTTGTGAGACTGGATTCGGACTCAGAAGAGGAGTTGGATTGGAGTGGAAGGGAAATGGGAATGGAAAAGCAAGGGTGAGATCGAGTGCACCGAAACGTGACATTTGTGCTTTTCACGCGGATGTACAAATGAGTGGTGCTTCAGGTAAACACTGAATTTATGACTCATGGCCATACAAAGGCCCTCAAAACATGCTCGAAGGGATAAAAATAGCACAAAATATGCAACAGAAGAAGAGCGAAGTTGTTTCTCATACTTTCTCATAAAAGAGGTGCAATAAAGTTATGATGGACAGAGAGAGAGCGAGAAAACAGAAAAAAAAATTTTTAACGAAATAAAGAAATAAAGGGAAATATAAAAATAAGTCTCACCAGAGTAACTAGAGGGTTCATAGAACACCTTACCCCGCACAATCTTGAGAAACAAGAACATGGGCAGGGTCTGCGACGAGTAAATTTGATTGGTCGTGAGAACGTAAAATTCCGTAATATTTTGTCCAATACTGCTAAACGGAAAGTTTTGAAAGTGCCAAAAAGGAGATTGTTTCGAAAGTGTTCAAGTATATAATTAAATTTAATAAAATAAATATTGTAAAGGCTGGAGAAATTTTTTTGCGGTATTTACCGCGTTGACACAGCGCCTTTTACATCACCTATTTAACACATTACGCAATCAGACCAGACAAGACAAAGCCTTTCACATCATCACAGGTTGCACATTAAAAACACCAATCGAGCGCCTGCACACACAGAGGTAAAAATGCAAAAAAAAAAAAAATCAAAGACCACTTGGACATGAGAGGTGCATCCAGATCCTTGCAACAGCAAGTACCAACCGTAACCACTCTTGCCACGACATGTGCAACCACCAGCAGGCCCCTAGACACATTAAAGACACCACACAAAAGACACTACAGGAACATCCTCCAAACATCCACCCAATGAACAATGGAAACTACAAAAACACACCCATACCACATCACCATAAACTCGATCAACAAACTAGGCCCAAACAGTATCCTGAGCAGTAAACCCCACTATCCTATGACACAGATCAACTACTCTCCAGGTCTGATCGAGTTCACCTCGCACGCCTCTGCTGTGGACAACCCAACAGCTCTTACACGACAAACCAAGACTAGACGACACCACCGGCGACACCTGCAACCTCTGCCAGGCCGCTACACACACACCAAAACACATTATGGATGAACTGCACGGTTCTGCCTCCACTTAGACAACACCACAACATCATAGATGTAATGGATCTCTGGGTCGCTCCTGGGAGATCTATCGGCCATCTCCGTGCCGTGTGCCTGTTCGGGCAGAACTGACCAGGGCAACCAACAACACCAACAACAACACATTACTTTAGTTCTTCATTGCTGTTGTATGCCTCCTTTATGATGTCCTTAAAAACAGGACGTTTCCTTGCTGGAATGATTTTTCAATTTTGTTTGATTGCCAGATAGGCAGACAAACTAAAAAATTTTTTTTATCTCACTCCTCTCTGTGCACGTGCAATCGGGACAAATTCAGAGCCAAAGTACCGCTAAACTACAGGTTACCTTTCCAATTCATGTTCAAAATATAACATTAAATTGAAATCAAGTTGTTCCTCAATCATAAACTGACGTTTATAAGTGCAGAGAAGATAGACAGACAGACAGACAGAACAAACATTAACAAATTGCTTAACCCTGCCTTTTGCTTCACGTGTGCAGAGTACAACCACAACATCGAGCGAGCAGTGTTCAAAACAGCATTTTAATGGGGGGAAGGGAGAGGGGGAATGACAATGAAAGAATGTGGAGGTATGGGGTGGAGGGGGGGGGGAGGGAAAAGAAAAATGGGAGGAGGAAAAAAAAAAGTTGTAGCCCTTGAAACACTGGGACAGATCAAGAAGAAAATTCTTA
>CM068952.1:105339360-105353327 GCA_035128595.1 Eptatretus atami
CCATTCATAGTACAGTCTTCCTGTCCCCACGTTTTCCAGTACAGTGAGGTGTTTTGAATTATAAGCAGTCGGTATGTTTTTGTTTCAAGCATGTAACGCAGGTATATTATATTATATTTTTTGCCTATACAGAGTTGTCAGTTCCCTATCCGTCCATCCATTGGGACCAGACTGTGCAGAGCATTGATGAGCTGCCTAAGCAGTCTCCTTGGCTATTGGGCACAATCCTGGACGGGTCACCACTCCAACACAGTATACCAGCAAGCTGGTACTCATTTTTACTGACCTCGGAAGGATGACAGACTGAGTCAACCCCACCTGGTATTAATTCAACAGCTGATTGGGATTTGAACTCAGGATCCGAGGATCCCAAGCCAACACCAAGCATACAGTTCCCTATACACCGCCCAAATAAAGGTATGCATCGGAAGAACGTGTTGCATGCTTGGAACACAATCACCTATTGGACAGGTACTCTGCTAATTATCTATACCAATAAACGTCAATGTATGTCAGTGTGCGTGTGTATCAATGTGCATGTGTGTCAATGTGTGTGTGTGTGTCTCCTCCATAACTCCAAAATCATGAAATCTAGCAGCCTGAAACTTTGCAAGCATACGAAGGGAACTCCAAAGAAGTGCAAGAGTGAAAATTGGGTGTTTGGGTTAATTAAAACACCCCTTTTGAAGATAATAATCAACAGCCATATTTAATTATATCCTTCATCAGGTGCATCCTTGGTCACCTCGCTCTCTGGGGTTTTAAGGCGTATCCTGGGTTACCTCGCTGGGGTCTGAATCCACCATGTTTTTGGCCTGCTCAACCCTGCCCCGACCTGGAACAATCCACAATGATTTCTTTAAAATAAAGTTTTGGTTTTTTTTCTTCACTTTCCTCACTCGTATTATCGAATGCCTGCTCATCATAGCTACAAATCGTTGGGTACATTGCAATGCTTATAAACACCAAGAGACACCAGCATTTATGGCTTTATTTCATTTCCGCACATGCCATAACCGCAAAAATCTCAAAAACTAAGCCGAATTACAAAATTTAAGCTCCAGGATTGAAGAAAGCAGAAGTTCTGACTCCGAAAAAAAAAGTGTTCATTTGTCCAATTCGGACATAGTTTGGACATTCGAACGTAGCTGTCGCTTGCCAAGGCAGCCGTCAATACCAAACATTAAATTGGAGCGCTTTCGTGAGTGCTTAAGCTGCTTGCCGAGTACCAAACAGTCGACGATAAAGTTCATATCCCGATCGGGATATACAGTTGGCAGTTGCTACAAGGGAGGGATACATGTGTGGGTACACAGGTGATCCTTCATCAACACCTGTTCTGCTAACACGTTTTCGCTACAGCACGTATTTAAATCAACAACAACCACGCTCTATCATTCTGGCCGAGTCGTTCATGAGGAGCACGATTCTGACTGCATGAGAAGTTCCAAGGTGTGGAGGGAGATGGAGAATGCCCTGAAATGTTATGAGGAGTTCTACGAACAGAAAATGAAAGCAGCCACTCAAGTCTCCATTTATATGAAGTTCTTCAAAAAAAATTGAAGTGAATCAGCCTCCATTTCATCTTATAAGCCTTCAACCTCAACTGTGCAGCCTGCCACACCTGAATAAGCCTGCCACAAACAATATGTACTGTATCCAACCCCAAGCATAATAACACCTATTAACAAGTAAGCACAATATATGCCCGAACAAGAAGGTATATACAGAATTGTGCTACTACATGGAAAACAGCATCCTGGTTGCCATGGCACCACTTTAAGATGACGAACCGATGTCGCGACACACCGTCTCCACAGTCTGTACCTATGTACCAAATATGAAACGTGAAAGTTGAAAACTTTGGGAGTTAGAGTGCGGACAGGAACGGACGACGACGGAATCACATAATACGCCCGATATATATATATCGGGCGTATAAAAGTAATTCATTTAAATGTTTTTATTGTTACAGTTATATTTTCACACATTGTTTACTGCTTTTTTGCCCCTCCACTCCCCACCCCTCCTCACTTCCCCCTGCTTCCTTGACCCCCACCCCTCCTCACTTTCCCCTACTTCCTCAATCCCCCACCCTCCTCACTTCCCCCTGCTTCCTCAATCCCCACCCCTCCTCACTTCCCCTGCTTCCTCGTCTCCCTGCCTCCTCGCTCCTCCACCCTCCTCGTCTCCCTGCCTCTCGGTCTCCCTGCCTCCTCGCTCCCCCACCCCTCCTCGTCTCCCTGCCTCCTCAGTCTCCCTGCCTCCTCGCTTCCCACCCTCTCGTCTCCCTGCTTCTCGCTCCCCACCCCCTCCTCGGTCTCCCTGCCTCCTCGACCCCGCCCCTCTCGCTCTCCCTGCTTCCTCGATCCCCCACTCCTCTGTCTCCCTGCCTCCTCGCTCCTCCACCCTCTCCTCGCTCCCTCCACCCTCTCCTCGCTCCTCCACGCCTCCTCGCTCCTCCACCCTCTCCTCGGTCCGCCTGCCTCCTCGCTCCTCCACCTCTCCGCGGTCTCCCTGCCCCTCGCTCCTCCAGCCTCTCCTCGGTTCCCTGCCCCTCGCTCCTCCACCCTCTCCTCGGTCTCCCTCGCTCCTCGCTCCTCCACCCCTCTCTCGATCTCCCTGCCTCCTCGTCCTCCACCATCGCCTCGATCTCCTGCCTCCTCGCTCCTCCACCATCGCCTCGATCTCCCTGCCCTCGCTCTCTCCACCTCTCCGCGGTTCCCTGCCTCCACGCTCCTGCATCCTCTCTGCGGTCTCCGCCTCCTCGCTCCTCACCCTCCTCCGCGGTCTCCCTGCCTCCTCGCTCCTCCACACCTCTCCGCGGTCTCCCTGCCTCCTCGCTCTCCACCCTCTCCTCGGTCTCCCTGCCTCCTCGCTCCTCCACCCTCTCTGCGGTCTCCCTGCCTCCTCGCTCCTCACCCTCTCCGCGGTCTCCCTGCCTCCTCGCTCCTCCATCCTCTCCTCGGTCTCCCTTCTCCTCGCTCCTCCACCCTCTACTCGGTCTTCTGCCTCCTCGCTCCTCCACCCTCTCCTCGGCCTCCCTGCCTCCTCTCTCCTCGCCTCCTCGCTACGCCACCCTCTCCTCGGTCTCCCTTCCTCCTCGCTCCTCCACCCTCTCCTCGGTCTCCCTGCCACCTCCCCTCCAGCTCTCTCGGTATCCTGCCACCTCGCTCCTCCACCCTCTCCTCGGTCTCCCTGCCTCCTCGCCCTCCACCCTCTCCTCGATCTCCCTGCCTCCTCGCTCCTCCACCTCCCTCATCTCCCTGCCTCCTCGCTCCTCCACCATCGCCTCGATCTCCCTGCCTCCTCGCTCCTCCACCTCTCCGCGTCTCCCTGCCTCCACCTCCTGCATCTCTCTGCGGTCTCCTGCCTCCCTCGCTCCTCCACCCTCTCCTCCGGTCTCCCTGCCTCCTCGCCCTCCACCCTCTCCGCGGTCTCCCTGCCTCCTCGCTCCTCCACCCTCTCCTCGGTCTCCTGCCTCCTCGCTCCTCCACCTCTCTGCGTCTCCCTGCCTCCTCGCTCCTCCACCCTCTCCGCGGTCTCCCTGCCTCCTCGCTCCTCCATCCTCTCCTCGGTCTCCCTTCCTCCTCGCTCCTCCACCCTCTACTCGGTCTTCTGCCTCTCGCCCTCCACCCTCTCCTCTCGGCCTCCCTGCCTCCTCTCTCCTCGCTACGCCACCCTCTCCTCGGCTCCCTGCCTGCCTCGCTCCTCCACCCTCTCCGCGGTCTCCCTGCCACTCGCTCCTCCACCCTCTCTCGGTCTCCATGCCTCCTCGCACCTCCACCCTCTCTCGTCTCCCTGCCTCCTCGCTCTCCACCCTCTCCTCGGTCTCCATGCCTCCTCGCTCCTCCACCCTCTCTCGGTCTCCCTGCCACCTCGCTCCTCCACCCTCTCCTCGGTCTCCATGCCTCCTCGCACCTCCACCCTCTCTCTGTCTCCCTGCCTCCTCGCTCCTCCACCCTCTCCTCGTCTCCCTACCTCCTCGCTCCTCCACCCTCTCCTCGGTCTCTACCTCCTCGCTCCTCCACCTCTCCTTGGTCTCCCTACCTCCTCCACCCTCTTTTTTCCCCCACCACCCCTCTTAGATAACCCGTCATCCGGATGGTGGTTATCTCCATACTGTCTGGCCGGTGGTGGTGCCCGGACCGTGATAATCTCCAGACAAAACCCTCCCTCTCGCTGCCTTACCTTGCCCTCCCGAAGCACCGCCTTACCTGCCCTCCCGAGCGCCGCCTTACCTTCTTGCCCTCCCCGAGCGCCACCTTACCTTGCCCTCCCCGAGCACCGCAGTCCCACCCCCTGCCGCTTCCCCCACCCCACCTCTGCCGCTTCCCCCACCCCTGCCGCTTCACCACCCCCTGCCGCCTCCCCCACCCCTCGTGCTGCACTTCCCCCACCCCTCACACTGCGCATCCCCACCTCTCGCTGCCTTCCCCCCCCCCACGCTGCCTTCCCATTCCCTCCCTCAAGCTATCCTCCTCCCAAACCCCCTATCCCACCATAAATCTCAGGAGGTTGAGGAGAGGAAGGGGTGTCAAAGAATGTGTGAATTGGACAAATGAAAGTTTCTTTTTTAGCATTTTTTTTTAACCCCACTGCTTTTCCTCAAGTCCCTCCATCAAACACTGTTCCAGAACACCCCCTTCCCCTCCCCACTGTCCCCCTCTCCCCCCTACCCCTCATTCCTTAATATTCCGTCAGCGAAGCGACGGGTTGTATTTGCTGGTGAATAATAATGGTCCCAGTACCGATCTCTCATGTACCACACTACTTACATCTTCCCAGCCAGACTTACTCCTACTCCACACAACTCTGATTCCCATCCTGAAGGCAGTTTCTAATCCAGTTATCTTCCTGACAGCCAGCCACTCCACAAGTGCTCACCTTGGCTGACAACCTCCTACGTGGTAATGTGGTACCTTATCAAATGCCTTCTGAAAGTCATATGCCCATTCACAAACAACTTCAAAGAACTCAAAACATCTCCCTTTGGTAAATCTGTGTTGACTACCTTTAATATAGGACTTTCAAAATGACATAATCCACCAAAGAATGATTGGCGAGCATGCCTAGAAACCCGAGCATCAATGGTCATTGCGGCAGGGAACGTATATTGTGCGTGTCAGATAAGGAATGTTTCACCCAAAATGGCTCACAAAGCTTTTAAAAGAAGCTGAAAATACTTGGAAATGTACCTGAGAGAAATGGGTGGGTGTGCCTCTGCACAACAAAATATTTGAAGAACTTTCTGAACTGGCCCAAAAAGTTGACATCTTGCAATCCATACTGCAAAAACTCATGACGCGGAACCATGCTAGGCCTGTGGACAGCACATTCCACCTGACCTCCCCAATCATCCCTGTCAATGCATTTTGAACCTTGCTTGATTACCTCGTGTGAAGATGGCAGGCTTGGTGATATGTTTAATGAACGTCTGCAATTGGAAAGACGATGTCGTCATTTCGAACATTCAAGCAGACTTCCCACAGGGAGACACAGTGTCTGGTTTGGGTGCTTCTTAACACCGATGACAAGGTGATATTCACTATTAGGTTGAGGAGAAGGGGTTGGAAGTGGGAGTGGGAGTGGGAATGGTATGGGCTGAGAGTGCCGCTATAAATAAATATTTTTTGTTTGGTTCCAGCCACAAGAGAAATTATATTAGATTTTTGCATCTATTGGTGAAAGGAGATGTGTGTGTGTGTGCATGCAGATCTACTTGGCCAACATGTGGTGGAGTATTAATTACCATTCATACTGTCTCATCAAAATGCTTCTGCATAGAATAACAGTGAAGATGGAAACAAAATAATACCTGAAATGCATTTGTACCGGTCATACTATAAACACCCCCCAGAGACAAACACCGCCCAGACGCGGCCGGAGACAAACACTGCTCGGGTACGTCTGGAGACAAACTCCTGTATGGACACGTCCGGAGACAAACTCCCGTACGGAAACACACACCGCCCGGATATGTCTGGAGATAGGGGGAGAGAGATATGTGTGTGGGAAGGTGCTGCTCTGTATTAGGTGGGGGCAGAGCGAGGATGGGACAGAGAGAGAAAGAGGGAGAGGCGGGTGGTGGGGAGGGGAGTTAGCAAAGAGAAAATTATATGCTTCACAAGCACGCACAGACACGCACGCACACAATTGGTGCTTGGCTGATATTGGCAAATCTTCAGGAATCAGCAGATTTAAGTCAGTGTGAATCCCGACTACAGTACATACTATATACTGTTGCGAATCTGGAAGCCATGAGCACACAACATGCAGGTCCTATAGGACAGTTATATCGGTAAGTATGTGTCTTTAGTTAGGGTCCCCGTCCCTCGTTTAATGGGTGAATAAATGTACTTGCGCTGTGAGTTACTTTGATAGTCAGGGTTTTCTTTCATTTTTACACCCCTCCTAACTACGACAACGCCAGCATCACCTTCGCCTCGCTCTGACCGACGCCATTGCCTACGTGCGTGTCAGCACGTACATGGGTGGAGCCCACGCAGAATACAGTTCATCTGGCTGTTTGGTGGGCGAAGCCCATGCAGAATAATGTTCCTCTGCCTGTTTGGTGGGCGGAGTTCAAGGAGGAGCCGTCGCGATGGTGAGGAAGCGGTCCGAGTGACGTCACCACGCCCCCGGGCCAATTGACGGACTTGCCGTTCATTTTGGCCAGTGACAGGGCGACGAGCGATTGTGTGCGCAAACCGTCCAGTGAGGAGGGAACGGGGAGGGGGAGGCGTCCCCCCCCGAGACAGGTGAATAAGGGTGCGGCGCGTTCGGACAGCGGAAGGAGCTCGAGATTCAGAGATCCTGCCGCCAACAGCACCGCAATGGGTGCGCGCCGTCTCTCTGAAGGATACAGAGGAGAGGTTTGGTTGCCAGGACGAGCGCCGAGCGAGCTGAGGAGGCTGATCGCGGCGTCTGGATTCTGCTCGCCTCTCGCTGGTGCCTGGCTCGAATCAGCTCGAAGACCAGACGAGGTGGACAGGTCCAAGGCAGGCTCTGGTTCCAGCTCGCCTTTCCCCTCCGAGCTGGAGGCCTCAATAAAGGCCGTGGCCACCGTTTCTTTGTGTGTGTGTGTGTGTGTGTGTGTGTGTGTGTGTGTGTGTGTGTGTGTGTGTGTGTGTGTGTGTGCGGCGGTGCCAGTCTAGTAAGAGGAATTTATAAGTGCTCTTGGCTGTACATACGTGCTTCTCTATTATTCAGATAACTCTGCTTCTTGCGTGCCCCCTGCCCATTATAAATAAACCGATGTGTTAAATGTATCAGTTCGTTTTGTGTTTCTTTTATTGGTTTAACACGGTGCATGTTGGAGAATTAGCCAGGCCGTTGTTGCGGCCGTAAGGGGACATTGGACCGACGGATCTCGGTGATCATCCGCTCGGGTCGCACACGGTTCGAGCACGCTAGCGGCTCGTTCCGTACGAGCGCCGTCGAGGGTGTGAATACTCGGTAAACTCGCCACGTGGAGCTCTAGGTATTTTGAAGATGGCCAATAACCCTGTGATTCACGGTCCGGTAAGGGACCCGTACCTGTTGGAGTTTTCCGAAAGGTACGATCTAAATTCCGGGTGTTCGGTGGAGCTGACGGCTGCTCCACCTAGCGGTCGTGCTCATCGCCGATACCCGGCCCGCAAAATTGGTGTTCAGGAGCGGGATTCGTCCCCTCCGTCTCCACGAAATTCACGGATTCGGATCAGGGGTGTAGGGAGCGAACCCCCCCCCCCCCCGTTTCCCCCAAATTACGGGCATTTAAATTCGCTTCCCAACACGCGACATGTCTAACCAAGACGAGCTGAGGCAGGTGGGTAGTAGTGTGGAGGAAGCCATGGTCCAGAACACCACCCCCATGCAGGAACTTCCCCGCAACCAAACAGATTCCGAAAGGGGCGCAGGGGCGGCATGTGACACCCCCCTCCGTCAAATTTCCTCCCCGATCCCGGCCGGTTCCGCACACCACCATGGCGGATCAGCTGCGCAGAGTCTACCTGACATGAACCAGTTGGGATGCTAAGGGGAATGATGCAGGAATTGAAAGGGGATTTGGAGCACAAAATGGACGTGAATGCGTGCAAGATGGATGACATGAGGGGCGATATGGATGCGAATATGCAGGCACGAGGGGCGATATGGATACGAATATGCAGGCACTGAGGGGCGATATGCAAACGCAGCGGGGTGAGATGCAGAGCATGGGGTTGAATCTCCAGTCGGGGCAAGAGGCAATGAGGACTGCATAAAAGGCATCATGGCGACCACGTGACGGAATGACCGAACCGACAGGAGGGAGTGCAAATTGTGTCAGTCCCGCAATGGACACAGGTGAGGTCAGGACGACGAGCGACGTGATAATGATGGGGAGACCGAAACGTGTAGGGTGAGACACGAGGGAACGACGGAAGAACCAAAGGAGGTGACGGGGACGCGAAAAAAAGAGACAAAGGAAGAAACTAATGAACATGAGGAAAGACGGAAAAATTAACAGAGACAGAGACGCAGGACTAAAGAAATTAAAAGAGACAACTGAAATGAAAATGGAGACACTGGAGATAGAGGAGATAGAGGGTGAATTGGATGAAACTACGATGAGCACACACGGGTAGAGCTAAGAGGGGACAATGGGTTGAGCTGGGGAAATGTTTTGTGACCCCGTGCGAGCAGCAGGATAGCCCCTTGGGGAACAAAGGAGGACGCTATGCTCCCATGAAGCAGATGGCGACGAGGTGGTCCGGTCAAGCCGAACGAGGTGGAGCGGATGAGTGCTGTGAACAGGTACACGCGGAGCATGGGGGGTAAAGAGATCCGGGACCCCTTGAGTAACACAATCCCGAAGTGATTGTCCGTGTGGTGTGGTTAAGTGTATGAGTGGTGTGAGTGTTTGAAAAGGTGGCAGAATGCGAGTGTCATGCGTCGCGAGTGCATGCGAGGAAGTTGACGATGGACCGTCGCAGAGGAACGGGTGTAGCGAGCCTTTTGCGGTATAGTATTGTGGCAACCGCGCCGGCTTCGCAGGACGGAGCGTGTGAGGCCCGTTCGGCATTTAGCGAACGGCCCTCACGCGCGCGTCTTCGTGGAGGGATTCCGGCGCGGAAACGCTCCGCGTGGATTCAACAAGGCCTCACCGGACGGCTAAAATGGCGGCGAGTGTTGGATGAATTCGGAACACGCGGGTTCCCACGTGGGCGCGTGTGCGGGGCTCCACGTGCTGCTACCGCGTGTTCGCGAATGCACGGAGCAGGCTCCTGGGACGATGCGCTTGTCCAACTGCACGGGAACCGCGCAGACTCGGTGCGCGGTGAAGTCATCGGCCCGGACCTCGCGGCGCGAGCTTTGGGCAAACAGCGCACGTCGCTCCCGCGTGGGGAATCCCGCGAAAGCGAGCGCTTGTTGGGATGTGCAGGGTGACGTCATGGCTGCACGTATCGCCCGTTGGAAGGGACGGACGGGCATGCCGTAAACCGCCCATGGCGCTGCAGAGAAAAAAAAACCTCGTTCCAAGTACACAGCCCGTTGTTTGGGCAAAGGAGCACTAGTTAGTGGGATGGTTAGTTTAGCTAGACCGGCTTCATGGGGACATGAGTTGTTCCTCATAGACCCGGAATGGGTTAGTTAGAGGATTTAGGTTAGATTTAGAAATGGATTTGGGAGACACGGACGACATAGCATAGTGATAGAGTTAAAGGAACGTGCTATAGAATAAGGGATGACTGAGAACACGAGCTAGATTAGGGGAGGTAGATAGTAAGTGTTGGGTGGAATAAAAATTGAAAGAAACATGTTGAGTGAATGAGGGCCACGGGCCTGAGTGTGTATGGAGCGAAGTGGAATGCATGGTGCGAATGACTGAGTGGGGGAGGAGTGAATCCCACCCAAGGGACCCGGGGTCAGTGTAATGTTAGTTAGGGGTTAGTCAAATTTACTAAAAGGAGGTCGTTCGTGGTTGGTGTTGAGTGAAGGCACGATACCCATTTGAGGGGTGCAGGAGTAAAATTGACCGCTGGGAGCGTGGCTTGGGAAGTGAGTACCGGTAATGGGCACCCCGGCACCTAAGTAGTCGGCCAGAGTAGGCCAAGGTCCAAGGACCGGGATAGTGTAGTCTGGGCATGGGCGACCCGCGGAACGGGATCCGGAGCACCAAAGATGCATACGTGGGCATGAAGGGGGCAATGCCGGAAGGCGAACCCCCGCGTTCATAGGAGCAGGTAGGCTCGGAACAGCCTCAGGCCGGGGGTGCCATAGTTAGAGTTCGGCAGAGGGAATCCCTGCCAAGTGACCACGCTGCCCAGCCACGAAATTGTGCAAGGGCACGAAGGAAAATTGGAGGGCTTGGCCAAATTTATAATGGACACCAACACAGGCGACAGGAATCATGGTTTTTAGAAACGATAGTTTAAGTGACGGGCGAGGCCTTGCGGACGATGTAGGCGATGTACCCTTCGCGCATCGCCGTCGCGCGGCGCTGGTCCGTGCGCTACGCGCGATGATAGGAGGGCCGCTGCGGTGGCGCTGAAGCTTGGGCGCGGCCCGGGTGGAGCCCCGTGGGTGCAGATCTGTGGTGTAGCAAATATTCAAACGAGAAACTTTGAAGCCGAGGTGGAGAAAGTTCCATGTAAACAGCGCTTGACAGGGTGAGTCGGTCCTAAGTGACAGGCAAAGGCGATAGTTGGGGGAGACAGTAGGGTAGGTCTGAGCCCATGTCAGAGCGGCCGGCACCACCGCACTCCCTCCAGACCCACACGGAACGAGACCAGAGGCCGGCCAGCTCACCTGCTGGCCTGTTGTGCTGTATCGCTTGTTCCGCATCTGCCTTGCCATGCCTCGTTGGCCTGCCTTTGTCAGAACCCCATGCCTGCTACCCTTTGCATTGCCCCTGTGTTCACCATCTCAACCATTGTCGCCAGGACCATCGCCAGTGTTTTGCAAGGACTGCCCTGTCGCAGCCACTCCAAGGACTGCATTGCAGCCCGTGCATTTTTGTGTTTTGCATCCATTCCATCCATTCACACTGTGCCAGAGACTTCTTTCAAGCCACACAACAATGACTTGGTTGTGACTTTTTCTTCCTTGTAAATCACAGGTCCTGGGCCATGGTTAGTGTAAATAGATAAGTTAAGTAAAAATGTAAATAAGTTTGCAACCTACCTGTAGTTTGTCATAGCGCCGGCAATTTGTTGTCGCTGTGTGAGTCTGTTAGTTAGTTACGCAGCGCATTAGGTTATTTATTTTGGGACATGTGTGAAAAAATGTTGCACTCAGGAATCCGAAGGTAAAGTGTACTAAGAACACTACACATGCTGGTCACACAAGAAATTTGACGACTCGGGACGAGTCTGTAAAAAGGGAGGGGTAGTGTTGCGAATCTGGAAGCCAGGAGCACACAACATGCAGGTCCTATGGACAGTTATCTCGGTAAGTATGTGTCTTTAGTTAGGGTCCCCGTCCCTCGTTTAATGGGTGAATAAATGTACTTCGCTGTGAGTTACTTTGATAGTCAGGGTTTCTTTCATTTTTACACCCCTCCTAACTACGACAACGCCAGCATCACCTTCGCCTCGCTCTGACCGACGCCATTGCCACGTGCGTGTCAGCACGTACATGGTGGAGCCCACGCAGAATACAGTTCATCTGCTGTTTGGTGGCGAAGCCCATGCAGAATAATGTCCTCTGCCTGTTGGTGGCGGAGTTCAAGGAGAGCTCGCGACGGTGAGAAGGCGTCCGCGTGATGTCACCACGCCCCGGGCCAATCGACGGACTTGCCGCTCGTTTGGCCAGTGACAGGCGACGAGTGATTGTGTGTGCCAAAACCGTCCAGTGAGGGAGAACGGGGAGGGGGAGGCGTCCCCCCCCCCCCCGAGACAGGTGAATAGGGTGCGGCGCGTTCGGACAGCGGAAGGAGCTTGAGATTCAGAGATCCTGCCGCCAACAGAACCGCAAGGGTGCACGCGGTCTCTCTGAAGATACAGAGGAGAGGTTGGTGCCAGGACGAGTCGCCGAGCGGAGCTGAGGAGGCTGATCGCAGCTCGCCGGTGTCTGGATCTGCTCGCCTCTCGCTAGTGCCTGGTTCGAATCAGCTCAAGACCACACGAGGTGGACAGGTCCGAAGCAGGCTCTGGTCCAGTCGCCTTTCCCCTCCGAGCTGGAGGCCTCAATAAAGGCTGTGGCCACCGTTATTTTGTGGTGTGTGTGTGTGTTGTTGTGTGCGTGGCGCCGCGTGTGCGTGTGTGTGTGCGCCAGTCAGTAAGTAGAATTGTATAAGTGCTCTGGCTGTACATACGTGCTTCTCTATTATTCGGATAACTCTGCTTCTTGCGCTGCCCCACTGCCCCATTATAAATAAACCCATGTGTTAAATGTATGAGTTGTTTTGTGTTTCTTTTATTGTTTAACATGGTCGGTTGTTAAGAATCGCCAGCCGTTGTTGCGGCCGTAGGAGAACATTTGGACCGACGGATCTCAGTGATCATCGCTCGGTCACACAGGGTCAGCACAGCTAGCGGCTCGTTCCGTACGAGCGCGTCGAGGGTGTGAATACTCGGTAAACTCACTACGTGGAGCTCTAGGATTTTGAAGATGGCAAATAACCCTGTACCACGTGGTGTAATTAATGACGATTCACGGTCCAGTAAGGGACTCGTACTTGTCGGAGTTTTCCGAAATGGTAGGATCTAAGAGTCCCGGGGTCGTTCGTGGCCCGACCGCTGCTGCTCCACCTAGCGGTCGTGCTCGTCGCCGATACCCGGCCCGCAACAATACAACCCAAAAACCTTGAGTAGCTTTTCACCCTTGTTTTGGAGAAACTTCAATAAACAAATTATAAAAACAACGTTGCATTGTAGACGTTTCAGGAGATGTGCATAAACATTAATCTTTTGAAACAGCTGCCAATTGTCATGTGATGGGTGGAAAACAAACTGCCTCTGCAATTTAGAAAACACGTTAATACGGCAAGCGGCTTGGAAATCGGTTGCTATCAAATATAGTTTGTTTTGAAACTCACAAAAAGAAGCCATATAACCTTTGTAAATCATGTACTTCTACCTTGAAGCAACTGCCGACTGTACATCGTGATCAGGACATGAACTGTACCGTTATCAACAGTAGGGCGCTCGGCAAGTGGCTTCAATTAAATGGTTGAAAAGGAACGGCTGGCCAGGCTGTGGCTGCATACCATATAGGATCCCTTTCACTTTAAAACTGGTCTTCACAGCACTGCAGCAATGAAAGAAATTAAATGAATTCGTTCAAATGTCTTTATCCACAAAAGAGTAGCTGTTTAATGTAGAACAACCCAGGAGACGTCGCAAAGTTTAATCGCTCATGAAATAAACATTACAGATAATCCGCCACATTGCCTGCTCGTCTGTGCACGCGTCACGTGGTACATTGGTTCAGGGTTCACGGAAACGTTATAACTTTATTTTGAAACATCTGTTTTTCTCCAGATTTGCTTCAATTCCCTGTAGAGCACCTCACAAAACCTCCAAAAATATAGATACAGATCTGGCAGACGCTATGGATAGGCAGTCCCTCTGGGGGACAGGGCGCGAGGTCGACATGCATTAAATGATATAGCTCAATGAAGCTGGTTAATTTTGTTACCTTCCTAATTTTGTTGTTTACTCAATATAATTCTCCAAACAGTAGAAAAAGATAAGTTTAATGGTTTGGAAATTTCACCCTTTCTTGTGTATGTATGGAGAAGGAGGGAACACAGCCTTGCTTTCTTAAAGTAAATAAGTATATACTGTAGGCTTAGATATAATTTTACGAATTTGGAAGCTTACTGCACTCAACATTCAGGTCCTTATAGAACAGTTATATCGGTAAGTGTGTGTTTATAGTTAGGGCCCCCTACCTGCGTCTAACGGGAATTACATGTGTGCGCTGCGGAGATTCGTTTCCAACAAACCTCCTTCACTCCACTTCACACACCGACGCCATCGCCCACGTGCGTTCGGCCA
>CM068952.1:105359744-105370064 GCA_035128595.1 Eptatretus atami
TCGTAGATGTGTGCGTGCACACCAGTGCATAGTGCTGGATATGATTTTAAAAAGGTGTCTACTACGAGTCAACACGCTCAAAACGGTCAATCAGAGCCATAACCAGCTCTTACTTTTCAGCGGACATCTGATCGTACCGTCTCCCCATCCCCATGAGCACATCAAAGGCTGATTTCTGGTCCGAGGCTCAATATCAGCATCTCACAGGGAAACTTTGACGTACTTGGCACCGAAATCTTTCAATACGAACAGCAGTGTACAACTTTCGACGGAAACAAAATCGGCACGATCGAGAGTCGCCTGCAAATCATCCCTGCTGCTGCACTGAATTGATGCAATAGTTCGGCCAGAATATTCGTCGTCATTGCGTGATTAAATCACCAATACAGTCACTCGAATTTATACCACTGACATACTTCTTAACAATCATTTTCGCCCCAGAAACCACAGTCATTCTGAACCACGCTGGCCACTGCTCAGATGCCATGACCGAAGACTACTACGCAGCTCCACTGCGCAGTTTGGTTAAAGGTGACTCGGCATTTTGGTGCGTGCGCGAAATTATATTTTGAAAATAAATGCCGACGTTTACATTTCGGGTTTTGAAACTTTTGCACCTTCGGCGGAAAATTTATAAATATAAAAAGCTAAAAATGTGTTTTATATTTATATTTCATTTCGGCAAATATACCGTCGGCGGATCTGTAAACCAAGTTATAAAATAACTAAGGCCTGAAGAAAACAAAAAAACTTTCATTAAGAAATCGTTGCGGCCTGTTCCAAGTCAAAGCATGGTTGAGCAGGCCGAACAAAATGGTGAATTAAGACCCCAGCGAGGTTACCAAGGATACGCCTTCAGACCCCAAGAGTGAAGTGACCGAGGATGCGCCTCATGAAGGATATAATTAAATATGGCCGTTAATCATCTTCAAAACGGGTGTTTTAATGAACCCAAACACCCATTTGTCAGTCATGCACTTCCTTGGCATTCCCTTCGTATGCTTGCAAAGTTTCAGGTTGTGAGGTTTCATGGTTTTGTAGTTATGGAGGAGACACACACCGATATTTCTTGGTATAGATAGGCATGGATCTGCATTGTTAAATGCTCCATCTCGTTTTGTCTATCATTTTCGTTGTAGCCTCAATTCTCTCATAATCGCATACTCTATAATTATCTTGCCAAATAATTTAAAATGCTTTGTTTATTCCCATTCTTGTGAGACTATCTTATATATTATTTCCGAGTTTGTGGTTTCGTGTCGCGCTATCTTCGACTTTGTTCTGCGCTCGAGTAACGTGATATTCGGCTTACATTATCTCAAAGACCATATGAGGTGCATGGTACAAAAAAAAGTAAATAAAATGGTTCTGAAACAGTGAAATCGTATTCCACTTACTGCATTAAAGTAAAATTACTACTGATACTCTGCATCAGTTCCTTTCTCAAACACACCCACCCCAACATGTCGCGCAGAGCGCGGGTTATGCTAGTATTTTATCATTACCCACTTTCATTCAGCCAATATGGATTACACAAATCATTGTTTTAATCCCTCAATCCAAAACTTCTCTTGGGCTTTTTTTTTATTTTCCAATACAATCTTCTTTCCCATTCCCAAATCTACTTCTGCCAATGTTTGCATTTTATTTATTTATTTGTTTTTTTTCCTTTTTTTACAACGTACATGCCATTGTTGCACTCTTCTGGATAATAAAGCGAGAGCTCAAAACTACGGGTGGATTCTTAAAAAGAGGAGGAAGAGTTAATGCAGATGGTATGCAAGAAAAGAAAGTGAAGTACTTCATTCAGCGCTGTAAAATTCTGCAGTTTCAGTTCCACCCTTACCTTACATAATCACAAGACGTAGATCGTCAAACCGATCATACAAGTGTGGTATGCATGAGCCGGTGATGGATGCTCCTCCTCAATGGATAAATAGTTCAACGTTTAGATTGTGCGATTGAGTTTAAAGGTTGGAGCCACCTCTCGCTTTTTGTGATCACATCCGAGTCCGTATTGGGTATCATCAAGAACAGCTACAACAGACGTTATTTTTTTCCAATCACTCTGTCATTCGGGATACACAATCCAGACATTGTAACAAATCCATTCCACACCACGAGCACAGAGAAGGTATCCAGCATTCGAACCGGAAACCTTTATTTACGATACGTCAATCGCAACCATCAAAGTTGCGCCACCAAGATCTGTGACAGTTGCACAACAACAAAAAAATCCTGAGCTCATGAGCCACCTTTCCCAATCACATGTATAATAAGAGCCATTGCTCCACTCGAAAACCCATGTGCAAATCAGTCGCGGAAAGCTAAACGCGCGTGCACCCAGACTGCCACACACGCACAAACAAGCAGCAATGAATCCCAGCATTACAACAGCAACAGCGCACACATTTTTGCTGACGTCACATCTGAACCATGTCCACTGGCCAGGTGGGTCCAACCATGTCAGCAGAAGAGGTTATTGAAGGGCAGCGTTTTAATCTGCATCACAAAGCCACCCCACAACTGACCATCTTAAAATTACAAATCTGATGTCCTGCCAACGGTGCAGATAGACCATACAATATTGTACAGTCAAGCCACTTTGTTATTTAGAAACCTGCCGTCAGAATAATCCGTCTACATATGGGGACACCACCAGACTTGGCGGCATAATGGTTGCAGCATTCGCACTGAGTCTGGGAGGTCGGTGGTTCAAATACCGTCCGAGTCATACCAAAGGATTTAAAAAATGGTACTTGCTGAGCTTCCTTGCTTGACGCTTAGCATTTAAAGGGATAAAGCACAGACAAACGATGCTGGGAAGGCAATGGCAAACCACCAAGTATAACCCGAGCCAAGAAACTGCTTTGGCAGCACCAACACTTTGTAAAGAGTACGATGCATCAAAATCATCAAAACAGGGACACCGGAGCTCAAAGAAGACTGACACCCACCGCATAAACACATCTGCGAGCAAACGAAACAACAGAGCCTTACTCTCCAACAGTAATGTTTCACATTTCAGTGACTGAAGACGATGCACTCAACATTCAAATATCACGATCAGTGAAGTGGAGTGGAGTGGAGTGAAGATCACGAACAGTTTGGAATAAAGGAACTACGATGACCGTTAAATATGGAGACAAAGTGTTTTAATATGGAGTTAAATATGGAGACAAAATATGGTGTTTCGTGCAAATCTGATAACGTTGCCAAAGTTTCCTGCCTGGAACACCTGATCAAAATCCCAATACAAACTCGAGACACCAACAATGTTTTTGCACACCTGGTGTAGGGTGCCACTTCTGTGAGCCGTAGGGATTCCACGTGACACGTACGAGCTCGTTTCACTGCTGCACAGCTAGCTTCTTGGTTACAAATCAGCCGACACATATACATGTCAACCGGATCTAACGTGATCGCCCAAAGAAAACATCTCATGACAGGTGGTTCCATTTCGGAAAACTGTGTTTTTCAGTGCCTGACTTGATCCTGACAGATTTTCAGTGCCTGACAGATCAAGCGAATGAATTCCCATGGACCAAATGGAGGTCTTTCATGAAGCGCAAGGTGACATGACCACAGAACGCGAGACAGAATATCAGCGCACATGATAAGACTCAATGTTGATATTGTAAGACTCAAGATAAAATCATCGAATCAAAGGATTTTTATTATTAATCTTTTGAAAATGTTTGTTCGCCTTGAGTGAGTGGAAAAGATAATGAGGTACCTTTGGGAACCTTTTTTTTCCAGGTGTGGTCAAAATGCAATTACAATACCAGTGTGACAACAAGCAAATGGCACAAGTAACAAAGCAAGAAGTGTTCTGGTCTGAGCACTTGAAGCCTCCAAGCAGATACGCACACATGCCTGCAGGGTCCCGCACGCACACCAACCAAATCCTGCACACCAACCGACGTATATACAGCCCCGCACGCACACAGACAGATGCCTGCATGACCCCGCATACACATTGACCTACACCTGCATGCCCCGCAAGCACACAGACCTACACCTGCATGCCCCGCAAGCACACAGACCTACACCTGTGTGCCCCGCAAGCACACAGACCTACACCTGTGTGCCCCGCAAGCACACAGACCTACACCTGCATGACCCCGTATACACACTGATCTACACCTGCATGACCCTGTATACACACTGACCTACACCTGCATGACCCCATATACACATTGACCTACACCTGTATGCCCCCGCAAGCACACAGACCTACACCTGCATGACCCCGTATACACACTGACCTACACCGCATTGGACCCCGTATACACATTGACCTGCACCTGTATGCCCCGCAAGCACACAGACCTACACCTGCATGACCCCGTATACACACTGACCTACACCTTATGCCCTGCAAGCACACAGACCTACACCTGCATGACCCGTATACACACAGACCTACACCTGCATGACCCCGTATACACATTGACCTACACCTGCATGACCCCTATACACACACCGACCTACACCTGTATGCCCCGCAAGCACACCGACTGACAACTGCACACCCCACAAGCACACCGACCAACACCTGTATGCCCCGCAAGCACACCGACCAACACCTGTATGCCCCGCAAGCAACCGACCAACACTGTATGCCCCGCAAGCAACCGACCAACACCTGTATGCCCCCCAAGCACACTGACCTACACCTGTATGCCCTGCAAGCACACCGACCTTCACCTGTATGCCCCCCAAGCACACCGACTGACAACTGCACAACCCCACAAGCACACCGACCTACACCTGTATGCCCCGCAAGCACACCGACCAACACCTGTATGCCCCGCAAGCACACCGACTGACAACTGCACAACCCCACAAGCACACCGACCAACACCTGTATGCCCCGCAAGCACACCGACCAACACCTGTATGCCCCGCAAGCACCACCGACCAACACCTGTATGCCCCCAAGCACACTGACCTACACCTGTATGCCCCCAAGCACACTGACCTACACCTGTATGCCCGCAAGCACACCGACCAACACCTGTATGCCCCCCAAGCACACTGACCTACACCTGTATGCCCTGCAAGCACACCGACCAACACCTGTACGCCCTGCAAGCACACCGACCTTCACCTGCATGGCCCCCAAGCACACCGACCAACACCTGTATGCCCCCCAAGCACACCGACCTTCACCTGTATGCCCCCCAAGCACACGACCAACACCTGTATGCCCCGCAAGCACACCGACCAACACCTGTATGCCCTGCAAGCACACCGACCTTCACCTGCATGGCCCCACACGCACACCGACCTACGTCTGTTCAACTCCGCACGCACACCGACCGACATCTGCACGGCCCCGCATGCACACCGACCTAGAGCTCTGATCACCATTTCGATCATCAAACACCCGATGTCACTCTCAACCTGGCCACATGATGGACTATCGAGGTAGTTTATATCTGATGTGTTGTTCACACCATTTCAAACACTCTCAATCCTGGAGCTTGTCATATTGAAAACTATCACCACCGAGTCGAGCTCACTGTCCCTCGTGTACACCGGGAAGTACAGCTCATCAAATATGTGATGTGATGTGGAGCCACTTCACCTCCTCCACCCCACCCTCCAACACCTACCGTGCACCGCGTGTCAGCTCGCCATCTCCACGACTCGCAATCCTCGCGGTCAAAGTTCAATAATTCTACTTCACAGCAACACACCCTCTTTCTCCTTTATGGACCCAGCCCACCCATCCTTTCAACAATCCACCCCAACCAAGCCCTTCCTATTTCAACAACATGATCCACCCCAACTTCCTACCACTCCCACCAATTCCTCCAAAACCACGAATCACATCTCCTCTCCCTCCTTCAACCCCCATCACTACAAAAGCAACACCAAACGGCCCCAAAACAAAATTCACCAGCAGGAGCACAAGACGATCCAACAAGAGAACTTTAAACAATCTCCACTCCACACACCAACCCACACCCATAACGTCAAAAACACAACACACACACACAAACAACAACACACACACACACACAGACACACAAACACACACACACACACCACACACACAACACACACAAACACACACACAAACACAAACACACCACAAACACACAACAAACACACACACACACACACACAAACACACACAACAAACACACACACCACACACCACAAACAAACACACACATACACACAACACACACACACACACACACCAAACAAACACACAATACACACAAACACACACACACACACCACAAACACACACACCAAACACACACACACCACACACACACACAAACACACACACAAACACACACAACACACAAACACACACACACACACACACAACAACACACACAACAAACACAAACACACACACACACACACAACACACACACAAACACAAAACACACACACACACACACACACACACAACAAACACACACACACAAACACAAAACACAACACACACACACACACACACCACCTACTACTCCACACCAAGAATATTCATACTCAGAGCAACTACCTTGTTGTAGCGAGCAGCCACAGCCGCGATACCTTACAACCTTCGCTTCCGACACCATCATCCAAACTCGCTTCCCTCCCTTCCTCCTCCCCCCTCCAAACGTCCTACCCTCAACTCCGTCTCTGCAACAAGCAGAAGCGATGGCTCCATGTTTGCGAAGAGTCGACTTCGGCACTTGAACCCGTCTCCATAGATCCAGGTGTTTGTGCAAAGCCCACGCAGCCTCACTCTACGTGTCGCAAAGTTTGGCGGTGGGAAGATGGCCCGGCTCGTCCGCCGCGAACAAGGGGCCGAGGCTTCTGCAGAACGGCCGACTCGGCACGCGCGTGCAACGCGACAACACGGAGCGTATGACGTCAGCGCGGAACGTATACGTCAGCGCGGAACGTATGACGTCAGCGCGGAAGCGTATGACGTCAGCACGGAGCGTATGCCGGTCAGCGCGGAGCGTATGCCGTCAGCGCGGAGCGTATGTCGCGTCAGGCGGAGGGCGTATGACGTCAGCGCGGAACGTATGACGTCAGCGCGGAACGTATGCCGTCATCACCTCTCGACTGACGCCATCTCGCAAACGGAGACTCGGTGCGGCCGGAAGATGCGGCAGTGACGGCCTTGAGCGCAAACGTGCTCCTAACGTCACTCGTTGAAACCTCAATCCTCAGTTTAGAAATCCATCGTGAGTTTACTCGTCGACATTGGGCACCTTAGCTTCATGATGGCGGAAAATGGCGAAAGGGTGAAAGTGTGGATGAATTTGTAGCGACTGGAATCATTAGCGATATATACTAAAATAAGCTCAACTCTTCCTTTCCAACCATTGATTCTGTAACTGGGGTTTTCATCGTCGAAACGTCGGTATAAAAGGTATAACAAAGATAGTGAATTTTTTTTTGGGTTTTTTTTTTTAACAAATATACTTTAATTAATAATTACGGGTCAACTATTTTTACGTACTACTCCATGACTGTCCTTCAGGCACGACACACGCCATCGTGGCGGGAGGGTGCTGCTTGAAAAGATGGTGCGGAGAAGGGGGGTGGTCGTGGGAAAAAAAACACTCCGCAGAATTGTGAGGCACCAGAATGGATACCGCACTCGGTGGAGCACTACTCGCGAGGATGACACGTACCTCCGCCAGGATGAACAGTTTACGTTTTGTATCCCATTGCTCGGTTGGATATGGATTCGGACCTGAACCCAAATCGAATCACTTTGTTCTTTTCACCTCAACAACTCACCGGACAAATCTCACACTCTCACTATGTCTCTCCAAAAGGACCATCTGGAACCGCCCCCCAACACACTCTCTCAACAATCTCTTGAAGATCTGTCTCTCAAGCTTTTGGTCTCACTATCTGCCATGATCTTACCTGGGAAAGCCACATCTCCAACTGGCCCCAAAGACAGTCACAGACTGGGCATCCTCCGTCATGCAGAGTCCTTCCTCAGCACACCTGAGCTCCTGACCACATACAAAGCTTTCGTCCACAGCCTGATGGATACTGCTCTCCCCTCTGGGCTGGTGCTCCTGCCTCTCACCTTTTTCGGCTTCACGCTGTGGAACCAAGGCATTTAGGATCATTGGCATCTTCTGCCACGATGAGGCTGGAGTCTTTGGGTCTTCCACTCTCTCACCACAGACAGGTCGGTGGTCTTTCTGTCTTCTACCTCTCTCCTCGCCAGCCTTGCCCCCCCCCCCCCCCCCACCCCAGCTCTGCTGTGCTCTGTTTCCCCTATATTTCTGCACGGACGATCAAGGTCCGCCAGCACCCACTTCTGGTGAAACTACCAAAATCAAGAATCACTGCTCACCTTCACTCTTTCATTCCTCTTTTTTCCACCTCTGGACAAACTCCCACACACTCTCTTCAATCCCACTCTTCCTCCAGGCCTTCACAACAGCTATTCACCCACCACCTCTTGTCTTCCCCATCCAAAACCTTGATCTTTTCTACCTTCCATTATCCCCCAAACGCGCATGTCTGCAGGCCTCTTCAAGGATTACCGTTGTCTTTCTTCCTGAAAGTCCCTTTACCCCATGTACCCCGCCCCATCCCTCTCCCTTCCATAGATCTCCTGATGTCCCTTTTCCCTCCTGTCGTTGCGCTTCCCTCTTTTGCCCCCTGTTGTCTCCTGCTCCATTTGTTGAATGTTCTGTGTTTGCTGTGATATGAGCCTCGACTAAGTTTTCAAAAACATATCTCGATGGTGAAGAATCACTTACATTAAAAAAACCTCTCAGTCAAAGACAGAAAAACAGACAAGCAAACAGACAGACAGGGGTGAAAACATAACCTCCGTTCACCTTCGGTGGTGGAAGTAATAATACAACTTCCTACAACTTAAGCCGCAGAATAACTGCATTGAAACTACTCGTTTTGTATCACTTTTCGTGCAAATAAAATAAAATTTTGTGACAAGGCAGTTTAATGACCAGTTTTAAGTTTTATTTCATCGACATCACATGTATCAGCAATTCACCCGACAGTTGCATCCAATGTAGCTCCTTTAAGGCTTCCGCACACCAGCCAACACAATGCAACGACCTCGTTGGTGACAGTTTAATCTGTCAGTCTTTGATAATCATGTAGTGTGTGGTGGTTGATGACCATCATCAACAAGGTTTTCAAGTTATGTCTGCAATCATCGTAAAAGTTGATGCAGAAACCTTGGCCCTCAAAGGTGATCGAACATGTTTAACTTTTACAGGTTGTGCATCGTCGTCTCAGTGTGTGGTGGTCTATGATGATCATTGACGTGGCACAATGCATTGACAAGTTAAACTTCAGCTTTCAGTGACGTCCCGCCGTCAGTGTGTGTGTGTGTGTGTGTGTGTGTCATTGGTTGTTATCTCCATATGTGGTTTTCAGAAGGTGGAACGGAGTCCTCCCAGGTCTTGGAATATCCACCTCCGTTTCGGTAAGGCATCATGATTCATGGACCAATTTGTGAAATTTTCTTGTTCTCAAAGTTTTGCTCCCAGGGCGATGTTGAGGATCATCACCGAGCCCCAGACAGCTTACAACTGAAAATGCTCCTCAAATTTCAAGTCAATCGAATGAAAATTGAGGATTTTAGAAAATGTGGCCCAAATTAGCCTATTGGGGCCTGTTTCGACATTTTGGCCTATGTTTACCTCAAAATTAGTAGGTGGTTGAATTCAGTGACCTGATATGCAAATGGTCTTCAAATTTCAAGTCAATCGGATTAAAATTGAGGATTTTAGATATTTGGCCTATGTTGACCTTTTGGTCTATGTTGACCCTTTGGCCTATGTTTACCTCAAAATTAATAGGTGGTTGAATTAATTGACCTGATATGCAAATGCTCTTCAAATTTCAAGTCAATCGGATGAAAATTGACAATTTTAGAAACAATTACAAAGCTGAAGACGCAATGGTTCACGACGGTATTTTGACGATGTAGGTTGTTTCAAAGTCAAGGATGAGACAATGTGATAATTTTTGACCAAGTTATAAAAACGATCAACATGATGTGGTACGAGTGACAGGTTATTAGCTGCAAAATGTCGAAAACCCGGTTTCGTTCACAACTTTCAAAATTTGACCTTTGAATAACCTTTAAAGGTCACAAAACAATGTTGTGGACATTAAAATGAGGAAACAGGATACGTGCTATAGCTTATTGGAGTTAGTTCGTCGAAGAAAGTCGAAAACCCGGTTCTATTCCCACAACTTTGAAAATTTGACCTTTGTGAACTTTAAAGGTCAAAGGTCAAGGATTATGACCTTTGGTGCAAAACTTCCTCTGGAACGTTCCAGGAAAAA
>CM068952.1:105374966-105389955 GCA_035128595.1 Eptatretus atami
TTGACCTAAAATAACCTCAAAAGTAATAGGTGGTTGAATTTACTGACCTGATATGCAAATCCTATTCAAACTTCAAGTGAATCGGATGAAATTTGAGTATTTTAAAAAATTTGGCTCAAATTGGTCTATTGGCCAATGTAGACCTTTTCGGTCGACCGAATTTTACGAAACTTCAATGCAGGACCGTCGCAGGATCAGTGACATTCAGGATCTCTGAAAATTTCAGGACGATCGGTTGAGCGGTTTGGGCTGGAGACGTGCGGACAGACAAACAAACACACAAACAAACAAACGGAGGCGATCAACATACTTGTCGAAAAAAAGAAATTGCCAAGTAACGAACAGATAGAGAGAGGTGAAAACATAACCTCCTACAGCTTCGGTGGTGGAGGTAATTATGGTACAGAATATTGATTGCATCGTACATCATGATGTTACACTGGAACTCATATTGGAGGTTTCATGATGTCATTATGAAGTCATGTTTTATTCATTCATTAAATCTATTTATGACGTCATACTGTATTAAATATGGCAATTCTCTGCATGTGTACGTCTGAAAATCATGGTAAAAAAAACAGGGCTCCAGCAAATTCTCCACACGTGTTTGTCGTATCCATGTCAGGTCACGGGCAAACCACCCCCCTTCCCCTACAAGGGACGCGGACGTCGACTTACAATTTCCACCCGTACACGTGCCCATGCTGGTTTGACCCTGCTGGAAACAAGTGGTTTAGTGACCCCTGCTGCAAACAGGGGGGATTATGAGCCATGACATCCAATATATTTGCCTGACCTCCCCTCCACCCCCCAGGCTGCTCCCAAAGGGAGAGGGTGTTTTTTGTGCTCTGACATGTCATCATAACATAATCTATTCAAAATGGCTGCCGGTTTTCTATAAAATCCATGTCTGCTTCTACTTCTGCAATGCTTAACTGAATGTTTTATGTGGATAAGAATATGTTTTGAGGCTAAGGAATTCAAAAGTCATCTTATTATTAAACTCAGACATACATATGTTATCATTTTATACATTTGAAATGTTAGATAGTAACAAAGCCGGTTATGAATAAATGATGACATTTGACAACATGTCATAAATAGATGTTATGGTAGTTGAGGCATTATGACATCAAACCTCCAGTATTTCACACAATGAACCAAATAATACCACATTTTAATTCTAAACCACAAACTCCAATAGTTAGAGTGACATAATATCATCATAGTGTAATTATTAGGTGTGACATGATGATGACATTTGTTACACCTTGTACTTTATTTCAAAGGAGAAAAAGTGATATCACCATTGAAATCATTAGGAACAAAAATCATCAAGATAGTCACTTACAACCCTGTTATGGCATTTAAAGTTTGAAATTTTACAATTCCTTTTATTTTAAGGCAATTAAGAGATGATGTCATAATGACATCACAACACCTAATGGATTGGTTGAGTTGAAAATTTGACATCAACATTGAATTCCTTTACCTTAAGAACATTTGCTTAGTAACTTAAAATATCACCATAGCATATTATAATCTAATTAAACGATTTTGCTTGTTTTATAAGGTAACAAGCTTGGTGTTCACTTAATGGTTAAGGGGTCTTGAGTTGGAGCCCCTGTCGTGCTGTTAAACAACACCAAGTGGTCGATTCAGCCTGTCATCCTTCCGAGGTCAGCAAAGTGAGTACCAGCTTACTGGTAACAGGGGGCACTGCATCATTGACATAGCCATGCTTCGAGCAATAATGCAACCAGCAACCACAGGCTGCACACAAAATGAATGTGAATAAGGTAATTACCGAGATGATGATGATGTCATAATGATGTCACACAAGACCCTTCCAGTTGTGGAGTTTTTAAAGCATGACTTGTTTCTTTAAATCTGTAAGCCCATGCGTGTTTTGGTGAAAAAAAATGGTGCATTTGTCCACAGTGAAACGATCCCATCATGAAACCACCTCACTATTAGAGCAAGAAATACTTTTCGTTTGAGAACTTCACTTCACACAATAATGGCTGAATGAAAGGCCAGCTTTATTAAATGAGTCAATGAATGAATGAAACTGGTGAATAGGTTTCTATGGTAAATGCTCACATGAATTACTTGCTCACAACATTTTGTATATTCCATGCAAGAATGTGACATTGCAGATGCATCTGCTGCGAGAAATAGAGAGAGCGAGAGAGAGAGAGAGAGAGAGTAAAAAAAGACAAGGGGGTATGGAAAGAAAAAGAGGAACAAAAGAAGTTGATATAACTTGAGAGGTTGAAAAACTTGGAGTAAAAGTAAACAATGACGAAGGAAGATAAAAAGTGGAGAATCAATGAAATCACAAACTGTAAGCCCAATATGTCTTGAAGAAACAAATAAATAGATGTTAAGAGACTAATTAAAAGGGCAAATCAGAAATGTATAAATTGTTAGTAACAAGAGGACAAATCAGAATGGTTATAAAAGAAGAAAGAGGATAAAGCTGATTTCAAAGGCAGGGCTCGAATCGACACCGGCTTCATCTGGATGAGGAGGACAATCTCATCAACCTGCTTCATTTCCCCATGAGAGAGAATCTGTACCTGAAGTCCTGAACCACCATAGATGGTCTTCCCAGGAAGCTGTGGTGGACCTAGCTCTTTCGGAGAGTCGAATAGGGGTACGTACCAACGCCTTGTGATACAAAACGGAGGTCGTCAGTATAAAAAGGATCCACAGTGGTAAATCAGTCATCGTGATCCTCAATATCATCTCTGCACCACACCATTGACAGAATGTTGCTATTAATTTACCTCTTATCAAGCGGTATGCTGGGTGGTCTTCCGTTGCCTTCCGAGCAGTGAGTTAGGGAAGGAATTTGTAATAATTGGCCTTCTTTTGGCAAAGGTCCAGACGTGAAAGTCTTGGGGACAATCATACATGCTACAAAGAAAGGTACGCTGTGGGATGTTTATCATCCACTATCGACAAGTGATGGCAGACAGATCCATTGGGTTCACGTCCTTCCGATGGACGGCGTACAAATTGATGTCTCACCCTGCCCGTGAAAGGCGAAGGTGACAGTTTATAGCTGGGCCCAGATTCAAACCCAGGCCAGACACCTCAAAGCTGTCTTGCCAGCCCTAAATATTCCTCAAATGACTGTAAAAGACTCAAAACTTTTGATTAACGTCAAATCATTGAGGAAGGGAGCACGAGTTTGATTTTGAATTGTTATTACGCAAAGCGTTGTTGCGGGTCAGAGCGTCATGCCCTTGCTTCCCAAACTCCAGAGAATGAGACACGGGGGTAATCAAACAGTTTGCTTGTCACTTCAGATTCCCACCATGTTTTGGAGCACTGTGCACTGCAAGCAAATTTGTGAGATGTGGTTTAGTAACTTTTAAATAATTGTACAAGCAGTCGCTAAATCCTGCACACACCCATAATATTGTGATGGAACATAGGTAGGTCTATATATGAATAATAACAATGGAGGTTTATACTCTTGACAGAGCTCGGGGGTGTGGGAAAGATTTCAACGCGACTAACAAATCCTGGACGGATCACTACTCTGTCACAGGATAGTCGACTGAAGGGGCAGGCACCTTGAGATCTTGAACGTTCAACAACGACCAGTGCCAGCAAATGTGTGCTCCAACTTAACATCCTTTTGATGGATAGCGCACACATTGATTCATCGCAATGCATACAACAAAGCACCAGGACCAGGGTGATGGTTTATAGTTAGCTGGGTCAAGATTCCAAACCAGGCCTGACAGGTTAAAGGCGATAGTGCACCGACCTCTAAGCTTTCTGGCTAGCCTAAAAATGGATGGATGTTTCAAAGAAATATCAAATGCGATTTTTATTTCTCATTTGTATATATGGTAGTAACCATGCTCACCTTGGGCACGTATGATCCAGCAAAATATATATATATATATATATATATTTAAATTAAAAGTGAATCAACTAACTAACTTGGCAATCAACTAACTTGAGAAATATCTAAGGGGTCTTACCTTTGTGGAACTTTTTGTACATTCTCAAGAAACCCAACAAAACACGAATTGGATCATTTTTATGTTCATCCTTTGTGCACATTCTTTGTGGCTATTCATGTATGCAACCAACCAATTTGAGAGTCTGCTTTCGTTTTTACACCGACACTGTGATGCACATGGTTTTGATGTCCATAACGGATGAACTAATACTGTAATGTTTCTCGTGCGACCAGTTCGCCCTCCACGTGTATGAAAGTCCCTCTTGACACCAAACTTGCTGTCTCTGCCTAACGTTAGGCAAGGTCAGGTGAGAGTGAACTGTTTGATGAGATAAGGCCAGCGTTGTGTCAACTTGTGCTGTGGATATAAGGCGAGCCACGGCCAGTGTTGCAGTGGCAGAAGAAGAGCTCGGTTGGAGAGGACAAAAGGAAAGCTGCTCGGAACACGGAGTGGCCACGACACTGACAGCATGAAGATCACACTCCTATCTCTTTTATTGGTCGTTACTGGTGAGTAGCGTCTCTACATTTTGTAACTTGGGGCTCACAGACGCCACACAGCCGGGACCCCCAGAGAGCGAGTGCGCAGAACTCTCACAGCTGGGACAATCGAGCACACACAGCCAGCCAGCTGCCAATCAACAAGGGACCCCCAGAAAGCTGGGACCCCCCACCAGACTGCAGACTGTCAGCCATCGGACACACAGCTGAGAACGCTCAGCCAATGAGGGCAAGAGCATATCAAGACAGACATACATACGTGCACACATCATCTAGTGCCACAGTACTGTCAGAAGCGGTGCATTATGTTACAGAGAAAACCATCTCTCAGAAGTGATGTTAAGAAGGGTGTCCTGTTTGTGCAAGCAGATTATCTCATAACTCCACTGTGCCTGGTCTTTAATAACATGGAAGCTCTTTGACTTTTAAGAATATTACATTTAAGATATAATTAGCGTTCCATTACAATGTCAGCATATGGATAATCGCTGACTGTAGTGTTGTCAGCACAGGAAGATGTGATTTCACCTTCTCACTCTCTTCCCCACACCTTGCTAGATGCCCACCTTGAACCTGGAAATACCTACCACTACGATTATGAGGCAGTGACATTCACTGGATTTCCGCACGCCGGTCTCGCACGGGCTGGTATCAAGATAACGGCCAAGGCAGTGATCGAGAAAATATCAGGCAATGAAGCAATCATCAATGTGAGTAAATGCCTAACGTCACATTTTAGTCACACCGTGACAACAATTTTGGTGGGATGGTCCGTCACACGTGATTCATCGGTCTAACGTGCCTCACCTTTGTCTCCATCATTGGCTTTGTCCTCAGCTGCGCAAAGCTCAGGTGCTCCAGTACCTGGGCGAATGGCCCGCGGGTTCTTTTCAGCCAGCACCTCGTGTAGAAGAACCACTCGTCAGGCAGCTCCAAAATCCTGTGAAATTCATTTACAATGAAGGGGACGTTGGTCGCATCTATGCCTCACCGGAAATGAGCGACACAGCGGTCAACATTGTCCGTGGGGTTCTCAACTTGTTTCAAGTCATGCCATCGAAGAATAAGAGGTCCTTTGATATTCAGGAGGTAAGAATGACCGTTTCAGATGAAGAGGAAGTAGATTTAAATTGCATCAACCTAAATATCGCTTAAATACTGGAGACCATTCAAGGAATGCCAACCAACTAATGACAATAGGCAATGCATCCAAAATCATTGTGTTCACACACACACACACACACACACACACTAATCACACACACACACACTAATCACACTTTTTACTGTTCTGTTCTTGCAGGCTGGCATTCAGGGCGTGTGCCAAACACGATACATAAGGCAGGAATCGAGCAGTAGTGACAAGATCGTCATCATCAAGGCACGAAACCTCAACAACTGCACCAAGAACGCAACACTGACAACAGGTGCTGCTTACACCGAGGCCTGCCCAGCATGCGAGAAGGTATATTATACTTTGCAAACCTTCAAAGTGGCATCACATTATGAGATATAATTATCCATGTTAAAAATCACCAAATTTGATTAAAACTTTCATGTTGTCCTTGATATGATTATCTCCTGGTGTTGACTTAATGGTTAGGGTGATGGGCTTGGGATCTGAGGATCCTGAGTTGAAATCCCCCCTCGGCTGTTGGACTAATATCAGGTGGGGTTAACTCTGCCTGTCATCCTTCCGATGTCGGCAAAATGAGTGCCAGCTTGCTGGTATACTGTGTCGGAGTGGCGACCCGTCCAGGATTGTTCCCAATAGCCAAGGAGACTGCTGAGACGGCACCAACGCTCTGCACAGAGTATGGTCCCAATGGATGGATGGATGGATGTGATTGACCAAAGCACATTCTTTTCCTAATTTTAGCTCCTTCTTAACTTATTTTAATTTGAGCCATTGCAGAGTTTCTATTTATTGTGTGTGCAAATATGGTGCACATTTCTGCGGAGAGATGCCAAAAACACAAAGGGCATTGGGGTCAATCGCCTCCAGAGGATGAAGATGGGAAGCAGTGGCATCAACCCAGAGTGGCGACCCATACTCCCTGATACTTCGGAAGAAGACTTTTACAATATAATGAGCTCCAACCAGCTGCCAGTTCCGGTTGCAGAGGAGTTGTCAAGATTGACGAGGAACTTCTCAACCTTAGTGGGAGAGAAGTCCCCATACTGCAGAGAGTAATCTGTGATGGTTGTTTGTCAGCATTGTTTTCTGGTGGACATTAAACATCCCACAGTGTCGTACTCTAAGAGTAGACGAGTTGTCACCAGTACACTGTCTAAGGGTGCACACGAGAAGGGAGGGATTGGGGGACCGTTGCCTTTGTAGTAAAGACACTAAAAGAAAATACTGACCGGGGGGTTTGGATATGACAGAGGTATAATTGACCAAATGGCCTTTACTGCTCTCAATTGTCTTGTGATTCTATTCCTTGCCTGCAACTGCCGCAGTGTCTCCATGATTATTTGGTGTTTGCCATTACCCGAGTTGTTAGTATTGTATATACTTAAGCACAATGCCATAGAGGCAGCGTGGGTTTGATTTCTGTACTTTCTTGTCAATCCAATTGTCTGAATCCAGATAAGCAAGAATGTACAAAGTGCCGCCACCATCCGCATCAGTCTGCAAAAGTCTCGCTCACTGGGTGAAGTCATCCACCGGGTGAAATCCACTGAAGTACACGCCTTCTCTCCCTTCCATAATCAAGAAGGAGCAGCAATGACAGAGACCAAGTATGTTCAGCACCGAGACCTATTCCAGAGACGAATTCTCAAAAAAGAATGACAAAACCAGACCCATGGGATTTTCTGCTAATACATTATGAATGCATATTATTACTTAATTATTTATGTCATTTCCATGAGCTAGTTAACTCTGAAAGTTTGCTAAAAGCACAAGAAATCTATACAATAAACTGAATACTGAGGTCAGTTTGTTTCATACCAGCAGAGATCATTCGTACAGACACAACGAGAACAACTAATTTTGGTCAAGAAAAACTGGTCCACAATGAGAACTTAATGGAATGATCTTACTTGTTTTCATAATGGTTAGCCAGCACAAATTAAACAACCCCTTCATGGTGTTTCTCTGCAGGCAAACACTGGAGCTGGAGGATGTATCCCGATCATCAAATCAGCCTATCAGGAGTTCTTCAATGCAGGAACGTGGAGGAATCATGTACATGTTACCCCAATCTGCCATCCGCAAGCTATCCCCACTTATCCTTACCAAACGTGGAAACCTGGAAGCAGAGGTGGGCACGTATACATATACATATATATATATATTTGTATTAATTATTGCCATGATCTCCAAGGGGCAGGCAGGATAGCTGATAGGTAGTGCACCTAATTTGAGATGTAAAGTATGGTTTTGCTTCCTGACCTTGCTGTAAACTGCCATCTTGATGTTTACAGGTATAGGGTGTTGCTTCAAGCACTATGCCCTCCATCAGATGGGATGATAAACTAGGGACCCTTTTGTCAGCATTGGTTGTTGGTGTACATTAATGATCCTATGGTGTCCTACACTAAGAATAAACGAGTTGTTGTCAGTGCCCTGACCAAATCCCAAATTTCTGCCCGAACCACCTCCCATAGAAGGTTAGGCTTGGCCAGCTGGTCCGTGAAAGTCTTTGGCCATTCATACATGCTTTTTGAGCTGCTGATGCCACACTACTGGAGTAATAGGACGTAGCATGCAATGATTGTGATGATGATCATGATGTTCCTGATATCCCATTCTTGATTTCCACATGCACGACATTTAATGCCATCAGGTTGACTCGTTTGATGACAGGATCAATGCATTTGAAGACAATGTGGCATTTGATGACATTGTGGCATTTGGTGCGTGATCTGTCTTTAGAAACCCTGATTCTATATGTACATTTTGATCATGTCGTTCGGTTCGTATTTTATCGTCATCTTGGTGATTTAAGCAATAATGCTAATTGTGCACAACTCAGATCGAGGGCAGACTCAAGCTTTTGTCCGAGAACAGCCGAGGTGTAGTGCAATCTGATGCACCCTTGCATTTTATTACTCTCGTCTCCTTGCTGCGCACGACCAGTGCATCACTTCTACGGAACATCTGGCGCCATTCTGCTCAGTCAGCCGAGTACAGGTGGGGACAGAAATTCTTCTAGGCTAGTGACACAGGGATAGTTTGCTGACGTTACGTATAAGATTGTTTGAATGGGTTTGATATCTCAATAATACTGTATATGACTTATTCCCAACACAGATAATATTTTTCAGCAAAATGTGGTTTATTTATCTCTTTCAGAACATTTTCTTTGGTGCCTTCTCAAATACTATCCCTACTTTTGCAGGCGCTGGTTCCTGGATGCCCTGCCGGCCATTGGAACACTTGAAGTAATTGAATTTCTAGAAACGGCCATCAACCGGCAGGAGATTACAGAGAGTGAGGCGAGCACCACGCTTTTCATGACCCTCAACACTCAGGAAGCCAGTGCCGATGCTGTCACTGCAGTTCAGGTAAGACGATGATAGATACATCAATAAGAGGTTACAAAGCAGTTTGAATATGTCTGTTTAGCCACGAATGCATTTGGGAAGTACAAGCATGGCAATTAGGTAGCAGGACTGTCAAAAAAATATATATATATATCCAATACTGTACCATATATCCAATATTGTTCTTCATATAAAAATATTTGTTTATTTATTTGGCGCCACCTCTGGTGGGAGCCGGTATTACAGTTCAGTACCTTTATCTTATGATTTGAAGTATATGTTGTGATCAATAAAATTTCTTTCAAAAGTTGACAAAAATTATAAAGTGCATTTCCGACAATGTGCCGCAGCACATTGCCCAACGAAAGTGAGCCGAGAAGGGTACTCCCGCCTGGAGGGAGGCCGGGAGTGCCCACTAATATAAATAAATAACAATACCCAATCACGTCTCACCCATAATGGGAGGGATTACATTACCTCATCAGTTACCCCAATTGGCTAGAATTTTCAAATTAATGAATTCCCATGCTCTTGCAGCCAAAGAAAGCAACATA
Organism: Eptatretus atami; assembly: GCA_035128595.1. Taxonomy (NCBI): domain Eukaryota; kingdom Metazoa; phylum Chordata; class Myxini; order Myxiniformes; family Myxinidae; genus Eptatretus; species Eptatretus atami. Next base: position 105,384,501 of record CM068952.1, read on the forward strand.
TAACACAACCAAAAAAAGGTAAGCCCTTTTTGCCGTTTCAAACCCTCACTGGGTTCCTCTACAGCTGCAGACATTCACAAGTAGCACATACATGAGAATCCCAATACTCTGCTGCATGTGAATCTCACAAATTACTACCATTCCCAATTCAAACCGTAAGAAGAAAAATAATGAAATGGGATACAATTATGTGTAGCTGATTTGGTCAATATAAACCAGACAACACGCTGCACCTTTTCTTATGGGATGCTATTTGCGGTAAATGTGATGCTACGTGTAACGGGAGTCAGGAGACACTGGGAAACAAAACAAAACGTACATACAAGTCTGGTAAATGTTCTTTAACTTGTAGAAAAACGGATTGAGGTATCCAATTCCATGAGTTTTTGAAATTGCAGTTTAAATTTGGAATGGTAATTTATGGACACCATATATCTAATATATAAGCTCTTTTTAACCACTGACTCACTGTCTCACTCACTCACTCACTCATATAAATGTTTCGTACCTTCTAGAATCTAGATGGTGTAGAAAGCTGAAATTTCACATACTGATGCAACTCAAAGCCAATATCCTGGAAAAAAAATCACAGAAACCTCGGAAAATATCCACGAACTAGAACGGTACTCGGTAGAGCTCATACCTCTGCCAGGCTGAACAATTTACGTTTTGTATCCCACTGATTGGCCGGATCTGCATCCGGACCATTCGTCCTTGTTACACACCAAAATGTAATTGGCTTGTTCTTCTCATCTACCAAGTTTTGTCATCATCTGTCCACAACTTTTTGAAATATCATGCTCTAAATCGTTTTTGACCCAATCTGTCAATGGTGAAGAATCATTTGAAAAATTAAAAAAAATTCTCGAAATCCGGATTCAGATCTTCACCAAAATCTAATCAATTTCTCCTTGTCACACACCCCACATGTCCACCAATTTTCGCCTGGATCTGCTCATAATCATTTGAAATATCCTGCTCACAGACAAACTGAAAAACAGATAAGAGTGAAAAGATAACTTCCATCCACCTTTGGTGGCAGAGGAAACAAGTGTCTGCTGATGCAACCTCTGTCTGTTCGCTGTGGGTCACATGACCCAAGATGATGGAGCTGACAATGGAACTGGTTGCTCTTCTGCCTCTTCCAAGTGTGTTTTCTGTCTCTTATTTTATAACTTTTGCCGTATTTACATGAAAAATTACTATAGCTGTAAACTTTTAAATAAAGGGCTTATTCTAATCACTAATTGTTCACTCACTTGAGTTGTTTAGCTGGTTGCAGCATGCAACCACAATGGGCTTTTAAAACAGTTAAAGAACACCAGACTTTATACATAAGATTAGAAAGGAAGCAATTACAAGTGATTCCTATGTCCACGTCTCTGATCTATGAAGTGCTGAAGTATTGATATGTTTTTTTTAAAAAGTTGCTAATTACAAAGGAATCCTGGTGATTAGCAATTTATTCATTATTAAGCAATCGTTGTAATGACAGCACACTTTAATTATTGCATATTTAATTATATTGCACTAGCATAGCCTACCCATCGCTTCACTGACGGACAAATAATTATTCGTCCTGCTTGCCAAAAAATTTGGGTGAGAAGGAGAAGGAAAGGAAGACAAATTTTCCCATGCATAGAGTGTTTTAAAAAACCCCCTCCCCTACCTCCCTCCTCATCCTCATGCCCCGCTCCCCCCCCTCCTTAGCCCCCCTTTTGGCCTGATGTTCCATTCCATTCTAAATATGTCACACACAATCACAGGCTTTGACAAGCCCCTCCGTTTTGGGGGTTGGGATGGAGAGGAGAAGGGAAGGAGGACAAATTTACGCGTGTGAAGAGTGCTTTAACCTCAGCGTTGCCCAGGTATAAAAGGAAATTGTAAAACCCTTAGCCACCACCAGGTGGTGCTACACGGTGCACATTTGCATCGAGAATTTACGTCCCTCTCCCTCCCATTCCATCGAGTGAGGCTGCGGCCACATAACCTATACTACCCCCCACACAAAGTTGTATCTGTACCCCGAGTTTGGAGTTTGAAACTTAAAAGATGTGGCCGTGTATAAGGATAAGGACCAGAGACAGAGAGAGAGAGAGGAGCAGAGAGAGAGAGGAGAGAAGAGAAGAGAGAGAGAGAGAGAGAGAGAAGAGAGAGAAAGAGAGAGAGAGAGAGAGGACAGAGAAGAGCAGACAGAGCAGAGAGAGAAAGAGAGAACAGAGAGACAGAGAGAGAGACAGAGAGACAGAGAGAGAGAGAGGTGGGAAGAGAGAGAGAGAGAGAAGAGAGAGAGAGAAGCAGAGAGACAGAGAGACAGAGAGACAGAGAGACAGAGAGACAGAGAGACAGAGAGAGAGAGAGAGAATGGCGTTAACATTTCTGTAGCTTTTGGATCACATGACTTGCCATTTTTTTGGTCGTTTGAGTTAATTATGAATATGGAACATCTTTTGTTTGTCTTTTGGCTTGCTTATCATTATAACCTAGTGTTCTTGAATATAAAGCTCTCTCACGATCCATATCATCAAATATGTAAATCTATAATAAGCGCCCACATCCATCATTCATCATGTTGTGGGACATCGGCGTAGGCCCTCAATTTTTTTCCTTCTGCTCTCACTTTTTCACCTTTATTTCCTTTTAAATTTGTTTTTCTCCGCAACTGTTTGAGCGATTGACACAAAACGTTCAACATAGGAGCGCCGACCCATGGAGATTTTTAAAAACAAAAGTTACATGATGATTCGATGGAAAATGCGGCCGACATTCTAAAAAGTCTGTTTTCTGAAGGCATGACTTGCGGGGTGTTTCACGTATCAGGAATAAACGGCCTCGACCTCGCTTTGTTCGGCATTGGCCAAATTATGTCTGCACGTAGGATGCACTCAAGTCATTGCTTGCAGTGTGTAAGCATGCCCCACTGGTATCAGAAAGCAAAATTTCAGCTTTCTACCCCACCTGGAAGGTACTGTACCAAACATTTATATCAGTGAGTGAGTGGGTCAGTGGTTAGAAAGAGCTATATGTACTGTATATATGTACACATATATATATATATATATATATGTCTACGCCAATGGGGCATGCTTGCCTACTGTAAATAAGTATTCAGGTGCATCCTTCATGTGGATATAACAAATATAAGTTTTATATATTTGATGATGTGGATTGTGAGAGAGTTTTATATTCAAGAACACTAGGTTATAATGATATGCAAGCTAAAAGACAACAAAAAATGTTGCATACTCATAATTAACTTAACCAATGACCAAAATATGGCGTTATTTGGGGTTTTTTTTCTTTTTTCTTTTGTCTGTATACAAAGTCAAGATCACTGAAGAGCTAGTACTATTACACTGAACGGATCAGGACGAAACAGACAAAGGAGCAGCAGAGAAAGGGGGGGGGGACACGCAACAGCAGAGCTGAAGGCCAAATCAAAGGAAGGTGGACAAACAATGGGTGTGGGGAGCAATGTGGGGCAGGAGAGTATGCATGGGGTGGAAAAGATGAATACAGAAGGAAATTCTTAGGAAGGAAAACTGGAAATTTGGAAGGAGGAGTGATTGGGGTAGGGTTAACATTGATTAGAAAAGATCATGGTTTTGGATTGGGGACAATCTGAGATGATGGTGAACAGCGAGCTTGAAGATCTGGAGAGACAAATGAGGTTGAAGAGGATGTGGAAGTTGGTTCCACAGGAATGGAAAAAGAGGAACAAATGAGTGGAGGTGTGCAGTGGTCCTGCATTTATGTAGTTTCACCAGAAGGAGGTTGATGGTGGACCGTATGAGCCCTGCAGAAACCTGGGGAGATAAAGATATATATATATATCTAGATATACATATATATCTATATATGTATATATATATATATATCTAGAGTATACATATATATATATTATATATATATATATCTATATATATTCTCTATATCTATATCTATTATCTATATTTATATATCAGGACAGGATATATATATCTATATCAGGACTATGTCCAATGGAGATCGGAGAGTGTTCGTCACACTCCACATGTTTCGATATACCCGCCAATGACATCACATGCCTTCTGGTTGATTGGTTTGCATTAGCCAGAACAATCATCTGGGTGGCAGACAAACAGTTTTTCTTTGCTGATTATGTGGTTTTACCGTGTGAGAGATTATTATCTGCGGCAATGCTCACCATAACAGTCAGGAGGTGTATCTGATATATATATATATATATATATAATATATATATATATATATTATAATACCAAGCTTGCACACTAAAAACTTGGCTCGCCGTCACACGATCCCTATGAAATTGCTGTGGCACTTAGCAGACATGCCGACAATGTGGGAAGTCTTGGCGTTCCATAGTACCACTTGCATTTTGCACAATGCGTATTTTTTCATTCCCCGTGTACGGTCTGTCGTCTGCTACCAGCTATGTTGTACTGCTATCCCGTGCATGTGCACGGGTATCGCGAGTTTATAATGATATAATTTTGATTGAACAGGATAGAACAAACATCCTACATATACAGTATGTTGAAAAATTACAGGCTCAGACCAGGAATGGAACCCATGTCCTCTGGTAAACTGTACCAGTGCTCTGCCATTTGAGCTATCTGGGTGACCCACCGGCTGAGCAACGCAATTCCTCCACTTACAGAAATGCCACTCTCTTTCCCCCGCTGCTTCTGGGGCACTCACTGCCAACCATAGGAGCAGCGATGGCCTGCTCACGAGAAGGTCTTTTGCCAGGAAGACCCTCTCTTAAGCACATAATATATCAGAAGAATAGACATAGGAATCCCATTACATTTTCAGTGTCCCATTTCTGCTCATAAAGGCACTTTTAACCTGCCGTTGCTCGCGCACAATCTGTATGTGAAATTGTCTTTTTGACATAATTTTCAGCATTTAAATGAAAGAGTGGCTTATCTATAATTGTTGTGTTCCTGGGTGCATATGGGACTCGGAGATATAGAGAATACGAGAAATATCCGTGGATGAGACAGAGGTGGTGGGATCCTATAATTTTCTGTTCATGCAAGTGAAGTGGATATATATATTAAAAAAACACATACGCATGGGCACTTCTCCTTTTCACAATAGACGCAAAAATCTAGTATAACTTCCCTTCTGACCAAGCAATCAAACAAATGATATACTGTATGTATTTATAACAGTTGCGAAGATGTCCTTTGCCGAAGAGTTTGTTCCCATTACTTGGTGATGATGCACAGCATTGTCTTTGCAATTGCAGATGTCCATCCCACCATATCAAATAAGGCAATTCTCTGTACGTATGTATGTATGTATGTATGTATGGATGTTTGTATGTATGTATGTATGTATGTATGTACATCTGAAAAGCATCGAAAAAATACAGGGCGAGCCCGATCTCCTCCAATTTTGCATACATGTTGGTGGAACCCATGATAGTCAGGTCATGGTCACAAGG
>CM068952.1:105396794-105425960 GCA_035128595.1 Eptatretus atami
CATCATCTTCATTTTCAGCTCATGCATTCAAACATGAAAAACGTGGTTATCAATACGACAAAAGCACAATTCCTCAAATGTTGTTAATCTACATACATTCCTCTGTATTTTATAAACAGAAGTTCAGATCAAAGCTGAACCATCCTTATATCTATGGTTGTAGCTTTTACTCACCATGAATGTTGGAATTGCTGGTATGGTGGGCAGGGCCGGATTTAGGCAAGGGCAACACGTGCCCCAGGGCCTCCACCACCCAAGGGCTCATCCAGGGTTATTGATTGTTGTGAATTATAGCTTATTAACCCTATATTAACCAGTGTAGCAAGTTTGTTACAAAAATTGGGCATTCAATGGGTATTTGATAAGTCTCGTGGGAAATTGTTTTGGTAATATTGTCCGCATTCACTTGTTCGAGGGATTTTTGCTTTCTGCGTTGGGGGACTTCGATACCAGGAACATATAAAGCAATGCTTCTTGTTTCGTTACTTATAGTTCATTACTTGATTTAAATCAAATATAGTTTGGAAGTTGTAACAGTAATACAACAATATCTTTTCGACAGGCTAATTGTACGCTTTGCCAATCTTCAGTTGTGTTTGGAATCCATTGGTGGTAAGAAATATAAAAAAGCTCACAAAAAAAACACTCCTGAACTTATGCATTTTATCCAGTAATTTAACTTGTGGAGCCTGCAATGTTCTTTAGGTAACTATACAGATAGAAAATTGAATCAGGGTGCCACAGAATAAGATGTAAGAGTTTAGGGAGCCATCAGTGAAAAAAGTTGAAAACCACTGCTTTACTTAATCGTTGGTGGCAGAAAGAGCTACCACCACCCATATGTAAATAATGGCCTCCACCACCATAAATCTGGCGATGTTGGTGAGTGTCAAAGCTGGGGTTAGACAACAAATCCTTCTTGCGTTTTCAGTCACGCCTTCACAGAGTGTGATTTAAACGAATACCTTTTCTCTACAGTTCCGGGAATGGCTGGTGCAGCTGCCGATGTCTACATGATAAATGGAGGGTCGGACATCATTCCTAACAGTGTCGATGTAAAAGTCCGGGGGTACTTCCTTGATCATGCTGCAGACGTTGTCGAGGTGTGTACCGCTTTTTATGCTGCGGACAATGCCAGAACATTGGTACAGTACTAAATATATCTCAGACCAGAGTTTGTCGGGTGGCTTGGTGACGGAGTGGGTAAAATCTTGCTGCATTGCCATTACTGCTGTGGGTTCTCATGTCTGCTCGGAGGAGATCTCTCCACCCTGCAACAGTGTTGTGACCAAAACAGGATTGCTTCTTAGATAAAGGAACGTTCATAATGCTTTGTGAGTTGTGGGCCTCCACCACTAGGATTTATTGAACACAAAGCTCAAGTTATATACTTGTAATGCTTTGAAATTTTTTCTCCTGAATTCATTTATCGCTAACCAATAACCATTCCTGAAGATTGTCCGTAATTGTGATATGCTTAATACAATACAGTATAAACCAAAGTACAACGTCTGTCTGAATTTTCACTCGTCAAGTTTTTTTTCCTTCGTTTACTCCGATTATTATATCAATGCAAAGTTATTCTATTAATTTACGAAAAACGTTTTTGACATCCTTTTATGTTGAACGCAACATTTTCAAAACGAGCTGAGGTTTTGAATGGTAAGCTATAATATCACATCGCAGTCACACGTTAACATCACTTATGACAAATCTGACACGGTACACACACGGTTAAGAGAATACCCACCAGGTAGTTGGACTATTATTATTAAAAGATGGTTTTTCGATATTCCACAACAGGTTCAACTGCATTCGGGAGGGCTCAACGAGCTTTTATTCCGCAAACCATTCCCGGGTGAGGATCCAGCAAGCGTGAGGGTCGATTCCAGCGTCCATAGCACTTTACAAAAGGTAAGAATCTGAAATGTCCTGTTTTTACAACCATCTTATATTCGATTTACTGAAGTCGAGGTTTAAACGTCATCAAGTTTTTATTTTTTTGTTTGTTACTGCAACTCCATTGAGAAGACATTTTTTTATTACATCTCTTTGTGAATATTTAGTCATTGTTTACAAATTAACTCTCACGCCAGTTATGAAATTTTATCGGTATTCATCTTTACAATTTAATTAATATTTGCAAAATTGAATTGCTCTTGAAAAATGTGCTGTAGAAAATAGTAGGTAAAATCTGCCGATATAAAACACAGTCTGTATTTGTGTATTTGTCTGTCCCCCTTTCATAAGGACAATTTGAGTCGGTTTTTTAAAGGCCAATCTTTTAACATGACTGTGCGTTCATTACGGTACATTTTTGAGGATAAAAACAAAAACTTTAAAAACATTTTCCATAACATAGTAATCACATCTCCTCTATTGGAATTGTAGATGGTACCGTGCAATCAGGCCTCATGCGCGGTGTACAGAATCGTTTTTTTAAAAAAATAACAATAAATACAAGGCGCAGGAAGGTGAAATTCACTGCACATATTGTGCAACGTGTGCCGAGTAAAACGAGTGTTCATTTATGTCTGTAGGATATCTAATAAATAAAGAAGATATAAGCGCACCTGACGCTAAGCCGAGGCTTCAGACTTTGGCATGCTCACAAGGCTGTATCATCAAAATGAAACGTCCCAGAAGATTAAAGAAAATAAGATCACATTTGTACATGTAGCGTTTTAGAATAACGCTTCTTGCTACGAAACATCTGATCTTCCGGTCTCCTTGGATATTTTGAATAAAACAACTCCATCCCGTCATCTTTGACGGGCTTTTATACCACTAGGTAATACGGACCTCTTAAAGACTTCGACCTAGCCGAGGATGTATAGAGCGCATCTATCAGTCTTATTAACCTACATGGTTATACACCATGATTCACAAAAACCAAAAAAAAATTAAGTCCTATCAAAACGACCAAATATTTACTCTGAATTTTTTTTTTCAACCACTACAAATTCCTTGGGGGAAAGTACTAAAATCTGCTTTTATCACCCTACTTTCTACCAGCTCGACAAATGGAAGTCCATGTACAGGCAAGTACCATTGGCAGCTGCTGAACTGAAGATCTTCGGGCAAAATGTCGCCTTTGGTAGCATTGGAGAAGAGAAGATCAATGCTCTGCTGGAGGTAAGAAGAAATCCTTTCTTGTATGTGGGTTATCCAATGAATCTGCTTTCTACATGTGTGCTAAAATAACGAAATTCAGCCATTGAGGCGGGCAAACTATACAACTATAGTTTGAAACACAGGTTCTTGCATCACATGGCACAAAGTTGACCAACAATGTGCAGCATCCCATAACATCTCATGTACAATGTATTATGCGTCACAGATGGGTTCTAATTCATCACGCGTCTGTGTCTAGCCAATTGGTAAAGGCACAGGGGATCGAGCTCGAAAGCAACGGATTCAGCTGAATGCTCTGCACAACATGTTGATCAGTGGTCTGCCCATCCTTTCGGACTGAAAACCCCACCAGCCAAATTAAATGTGTTTTCCCAAACGATTTAAAAAAAAATCAGAGTGATAAAGTTTATTCTGATATCATAGAACATTTACGCTTTGTGACCACAGCATAAGTTTATAGTGCAACCACGTACAGTAAGAATTTTATTTGAGCACCATTTTAATTGATTCTTCAGCAATTTTATTGATTGGAATGTTTCTCACCAAGCAAAGTTTGCCGCAGAAATCCCAAAGAACTTTATTTTTGATTCTGAAAGTTAATGCCGAGCATATAAGGCCGATGGAGAATTAAATGTCGAATCCTCACACCCAAAGCCCCCCTCTCATGCACTGTGATTGGTGCTTGACCAGTGGTGCTTCTCTCCTCGGTAGATCCTGGGGAGGCTGCAGAGCCGCACATCAAGTGTACGCTCTGTGGTGAAGTATTTGCAGGACGGTTTCGATGGAACCGTCGGCAAAGGATACCTAATGGCAGAAGTGCATCGTCTCGTGCCTGTATCCATCGGAATTCCACTGGATGTTGCCATTACCTTGGCAGGCGTTGCCAACATGCAAGCTTTCGGTGAGTCAAAATTTCTATCTTCAATCCTTTTGTAACTTCTGCAGCACTAACTCTCGCTTATTTACATCAAAACGAGATGGAGGGTGTTATACAAACACGAGGATAATTGATTCGATCAGGTTGACCTGATGGGTTAAGCACTTTTCTGCAATCAAAATGCAGGGATGGCAAAACCACTCATTGATGAAAATGGCTTCACCTCTCCACCAAGCTCAACCTGCAATCCAGTCTTTCTACTCAGCAAATATGTATTTGACTGCAAATTAAATCTTGAATTTTCTACGCCGGTTGGATTACTCATTTGGCGTGTCTGTGCCACTGATCCATTTCGTTTAGTGTGCATCATGTAGCTGTTGATTTCCATCATTGCTAGGGGGGCACGGCTGTGTTGCTGATGCAGACCCCCCCTACCCCCTGCAGGTAAGAGAAGGAATTTTGTAATTTGTTCAGGATGCCAGCTATAGCTCACCTACTCTTCGCGAAGGACACCGTGGGATCTTTAACATCCATCAATTAACAACATACCTGGTGTTGGCTTAATGGTTAGGATGGTGGTGGGCTTGGGATCCTTGGAACCTGAGTTCAAATCCCCCTCGGCTGTTGAATTAATACGAGGTGCAGTTGACTCTGCCTGTCATCCTTCCGAGGTCAGCAAAATGAGTGCCAGCTTGCTGGTATACTGTGTCGGAGTGGCGACCCGTCCAGGATTGTGCCCAATAGCCAAGGAGACTGCTTAGGCAGCACCGACGCTCTTCACAGAGTATGGTCCCGATGGATGGATGGAATTAACGGTAGCAGATGGGACAGCCAGTTTAACGTCCATCTGAGGGACGGCACGTGCATCGATGCATCGCCCTGGCTGTGAAATACCAGGATGACAGTTTATAGCTGGATCGAGATTCAAATCCAACTTAGACAGCTTGGAGTTGAGTGTGTGTACCTCGAGACAACCCAGCCAGCCCTGTGCCACTGGTGCATCCATTGCTCATGTAGGTTTGATCAACAATTTGGAATGTGTCCAGGGTGCTTCGGACAATGGTGTACTCTCGACAATTAACGCAGTGTAATGAAAATGACCTTGGAGCACAGCATCCTATCATGTACTTTGGTGACATTTGCCATGTGTACTTGCTGTGCAGTGCATGCCAAGTTCCCATCCACTCTGCCCGCTGATCTCAAGCTGCAAGACATCCTGTCATCTGAAATGCAGATGCAGGCCACTGGATCAGCCAGGTTCGATGATGGTCATTCTGTTGTAATAACTAAACCATACAATAATCATATTATAAAATTCGGTCATTTTTCACCTTTGTTTCTTCCATACGAATAACAGTTTCAGCAAACACCTTCACGCTGTTATGGCGCTGAGCACTGAGATGTTTCAAGTTGGGCTACAGAGCAGCACAACCTTCCGGGGTCAACTTCCTCTGGATGCTACAGCCAGATTCAGTGTCAGGGACAGCAACTTCAAGATCTCCACCAACCCACCAACCGCCAACACCGAAATAGCCCGCATGCGGTGTGTTGCTATTGTTGTTGTTACTTGGAAATGTCAACCTCACACTCTCTCATGTGTTTTTTCTGAAGCATTCTTCTTATTATTATTTATCTTTTTGTTTTTACGATCTACCTCAAACCACAGGACGGAGACCAAAGCATTTATTCGTGATCTCGCTGCCACCAAGACAGTGTCAGTGTTGCCAGAAAGAAACGTTCCAACAACCTCAGGCAGCTCGACTTTTGAATCCACTGGCATTCATTACTTTTCTTCCGAGGACAAACAATCTGCAGAGAGTTCCTCCGAAGCATGGCCCTCTAACCCCCACATCCGCATGCCTAAGCCAGTGAGGAAATTTGAGATCAGTAGGACATGAGCATCTCAAAGCATCGTGTTGAGATTTGTTCAAGAACATTAAAATACATTCAGCTACATGATAAACCTTCTTTCACCGTAACATTTTTCTTTCCTCCATCGCAGATTCCGCAGCCATCGTCCTCCGCTGAAGATGATGACAGCGTCGAGGTTCCTTTCAAGGATAGCTTTGTCTTTGCCAAGCCCATCACTCGCCGCATGGAGGCTTGTATTAACTTCACTTCCATTCCCAGGAAGCTCTGTGTGAGCTCAACGATTCGGAGTGCGACCTACATCCAAAACACACTTTTATACAAGCTCATAGGACCCATGGATGCCAAGATTGTCTTGAAGCAAAACCCCAATACAGGTGACACAATGGCACATCAACTGTGTGACAATGACATAACAGTAGAAACACTATTCTGAGATCCGACACTTAGGTGAAGAAAGTTATTGTTAACCTCAGCAGAGGTTTGAAGCACCTAGATCAAAATCGATAGCCATTTTCATAATCATAATAATAATAATAATAATAATAGTGATGATGATAATAATAACTCTATACATTGTTTCTGACTGATCTCAACAAAACTTGGCATGCACTACTCAGGAACCCCACTCCCCTCCCACCCCCACCCCCCCAAGAGGTGTTCTTCGGGAGTTAGTATCATGATCCCCTGTGGAGTTGGGGGGGGGGGGGGGTGTTCATGATGAAAGTTCAAAATGTCATTGAAGGTCAGGAAGAGGTAATGTGCAGTTGTGTAAAAACAGTATATCTGAGTAGCAAGGACATTAAACAACATTGAGTGGATGTGACATGCCGACGGTGTGTTGAAAAATGAAAAACAAATAATTCTGGCAAAGCACAAACCTAGAGAAAAGACAATTGGGGTTTTTATGCCAAAAGAAAACATGACAGCATCCTATTTGTTATAACAAATAGTTATAACAACGGTTAATATTCAATATTCCACAGAATTCTCATCTCCACTGAGGAGTATGGAAATGGAAATTCAAACTGGACTGAGGTCAGCGGAGAAGATCGATATCGGTCTTGTCCGAATGGTACACTCCGCAACATTTCTGTTGTTTCCATTTCTCTTTCTCTACCATCTATTTACCATTTGATGATCTTTCAGAAAGGTAACTTGGTTTTTCGCTGTTCTTGACGTCATTCTAACAATTACTGTGATTTTATTTTTGGTCATCTTTTTCAGCCAAGCTCTAATACTACACAATCATGGGAATGGAATGAAGAGAATGAAGGATTGTTTGAGTCCGTCTTGAAAAGGATTCACGGATTATTTGTGGATGAGGTGACCTCTTCAACTATTTGATGATTATTTAACTTTCTCAAATCAATAGTGCACTTTTTTCTTTTGGCATTGTCAGGCCCTCCTGCTTTCAAAAGTGTGTATTCAAATCTGGCATACGTGATTTGAACAGTCCTGATGAAGGCCGTACTATGACTGAAACTTGTGAGCGAATTTTTTTTTTATCTTCTTTCCAAGATGTTGCTTCAGTTGGAGGTACCTTTTCACCTCCACCACCAACGGTGGATGGAGGTTATGTTTTCACCCCTGTCTGTCTGTCTGTTTGTTTGTTTGTGAACAACATATCTCAAAAAGTTGTGGACGGATTCGGACGAAATTTGGTGGTGAGCTTGGGCGTCTGACAAGGACGAAATTATCTGGATTATCCAGATCCGGCCTATCAGTGAGATACAAAGCGTAAATTAATCAGCCTGGCGGAGGTATGCGCTCCACCGAGTGCACTTATAGTTTGTTGTTGTTGTTGCATATGCAAGACCATCAGGATGGTGCAGAGGTAGTGCACCTTACCTACTTTGAGCTCACTTTAGGTTCGATTCCTGACCCGACTATAAACTGTAGGATCGGTGCTTTGCACGCAGTTTGGCAACGCAAAGTGCCTGATCAGATGGACGGTAACACAGGTGTCCCGTCTGCTAGCATTAGTTGGTGGACGTTAAATATCCCACAGTGTCTTTCATGAACAGCAGGTGAGATTATCGCCAGCAACCTGAAACAAATTTCAATTTACGGTCCTAACTGACTACTGTCAAGGCAATGGCAAAACCCTTGCCAAGAGCAAAACCCTCGTCACTATCAAGGCAATACTTAAGGCAACCTTTTTGAATTTCCAGGAAAATTTTGGCCTTATTTTGATAGATGCACATTTTTGAACTACTTTTGTGGGAAGCATTATTATAGCATTCTTCCTATTGATGTATGTATGCCTCGACAGAATGAATATGCTCCTTCTTCGTCATCATCCAAGTCGAGTGACTCAGACACCACTTCTGGCTCTCGCTCTCGAGGCGTTTATCGCACGGGCAGGAAACCAGAAAAATCATCATCTTCCTCGAGTTATGATGGATCAAGCATCAGCATCGAAGGCAGCGATGAGAGCAGTCGTGCCCGCCCACACTCCGGCGGCAGGGCATGGCCTCGGAGAATGGTTTGTGTTTAGTTTTCTTGTCATCTACGTCAATCACATCAATGTCGTCCTGTATTTGTTTTGCCTCATTTAACTATGCAACGGAATTGTCACCGTGCAATGCCATCTAATAAATTAATGATATGTTTGCAAACAGTTTTTTGGAAGTACGGAGAGCAGCGAAGAGCAAAGTGTCTTGAGCCTATTCAGGCTCTCTAAGTCCACAGTAAGTAACCCCAGATCACCTCCATCCCTCATCTCTAACTGCAAGATTTTGATCGCCATTTAGACTATGCATGATTCAACTCAAATGATTCCACAGACGTTTGCCTTGTGGCTAACGGGGGTGAATACTTTGCCTCTGGTTATCACCACTGCTCTGCTATCTCTTCTTCTCAACACTCGTATGATATCTCATGACATCCGATTGAATTGTGATGAGAATCTCATCAAATCTAATGAGAAAAAATAAATGTGTTTGCAAAGAAAGGTCCTCAATGTGAAACATTTGGGTGACGTAATGAGTTGGGTAAAGCCTTATTGCCTCTCCTGGAAAATAAAGGTAAAGTGTCTCCTGGAAAAATCATGCAGTCTCACCCTGTTGTTCCAGAAGGATCGTCAAACTGATCCACCTGTCTTTCCATGGTCAGCTACGAGGAGAGGTTCAGTCTGTTGAGCTTCTAGGCCTCACCATCAGGCATGAACTTTCCTGGGCTCACCACAGAGCAACACTGGCCTTCAAAGCCAGCCACAGTTTGGGCATCCTCCGCCGATCCAAGTCTTTTTCTTTTTCGTATGCAGATTCAAGGCTCGGGGAAGAGCTAGAACACAGAACGGAATAGGACACAACAGAAAAAAAAAAGGAACAGCAGGGCCTAGGGACAACATAGACTGAGACAGACAACAAGGGATGTGGGTAAGGATGAGGGGTAGGTGATAATGCAGGGGATGGATAAGATGAATACAGAAGAAAACTCTTAGGAAGGAAAAACTGGAAATTGGGGAGAGGGACTGGTTTAACGGGGGTAGAAAAAGAAATCATAGTTTTGGTTGCGGGATGATCTTAGATGGTGGTGAACAGCTCCCCTTGAAGACCTGGAGGGAAGAGTAAAATTGAAGAGAATGTGGAAGGTGGTTCCACAGGTTGGAAAAAAGAGGAACAAATGAGTGGAGGTGGGTAGTGATTATGGATTTTGGCAGTTTCACTAGAAGGGGGTTGCTGGTGGACTGCATGTGTCCTGCAGAAACTGAGGGGGAGGGGGTGGGGTGGAACAAAGCACAGAGTGGGGGAGGTGCAAGACAATAAAGGAGGCCAAAGAAGACAGAGAGCCCACCGACATGTCTGATGGTGAAGTGATAGGCCTATCGACTCAGCTTTATCATGGGAGATTCCAATGATCTTGGGGACCTTGGTTTCCACAGCGTCAAGCTGAGCAAAGTGAGGCAGGGGAGCAAGCCCAGAGAGGAGAGCTGTACTCCACCAAGCTGTGGATGAAAGCCTTGTAGGTGGATAGTAGTTCAGGTGTGTTAAGGAAGGACTTTGCTCAATGCAGGATGCCCAGTCAGTGACTGGCTTTGGAGAGCAACTTTGAAATGTGGTTTGCCCAAGAAAGATAATGGCTGATAGTGAGACCCAAGTGTTTGAATGACTAAAGTAGATGGGAGAGAGAGAGAGAGAGAGAGAGAGAGAGAGAGAGAGAGAGAGAGAGAGAGAGAAAAGAGAAAGAGAAA
This sequence comes from Eptatretus atami, assembly GCA_035128595.1. Taxonomy (NCBI): domain Eukaryota; kingdom Metazoa; phylum Chordata; class Myxini; order Myxiniformes; family Myxinidae; genus Eptatretus; species Eptatretus atami. The sequence goes on from CM068952.1 coordinate 105,406,874, forward strand.
GAGAAAGAGAAAGAGTGGGATTTCTCAGGATTGAAAGATATATTCCAAGTTTTTGACCAGATTGTATATTTGTCAAGGTCTGAAAAGAGGGAAGAGACTGCTACCTGTCTGTCTGAAGGATGAGAGCTGTCATAGCAGAGGCTGGAGTCATTAACAAAGAGATAAAGAGGATTTTCCAGAGGAATTCGGCCTCTCACGAGCAGAGTTGGTTGTGGTGCCATTTTAAGAGAGGGAAGGGATGGAGTGGGAGCATGCTCCAGAGACAGACTTAACAAGGTGCCACCAGGTTTTAGAGGAGGGAGACAAGTTTGAAAATTCAATGTTGAGGTTGGACAGATGTTGTTTTCTGGTTCTCCTGAGGGTGGACACACACTTGTTGCAGACTTCGTAGAATGCACTGAGATTGCCTTCGGTCAGCTTTTCCTTCCAGGAGGAGAATGCAAGTTGTTTCCATGCAACTGCCAATTACCACATGATTTCCTGGGCAGGAGGATGGGTATGATAGTGACTGAAAACGAGATGGGATTAATCTGTGCGTAAGAGATAGCATGTGTGGAAGGATTCCCAGGCAGTATTAATATCAAGGGGCGGTAGATAAAGGACACCAGCCCTAAAGTGAGATGGCTGCTTACGGTATCTGCCAATCTGCCTAAGTGAACTGCCAGACTTGCCTGGCACTGAGGCAGCTCTCTGAGAATTGTGAAAGAGATGCAGACCTTCACAAGTACATGATCAGATGAACCAATTGGAGCAGAGGAAGAGCACGAGACATTGGCAGGGAAGTTGGTCATAACCAAAATCGGAAGGGAGGATTTGCCATTTTGGGAATAGTCCAGGTGGGAAATTTCACAGATCGAGTCAGTCCCACGGAGTCACAGAAGTCCTCTGCCGAAGTGCCGTGGCTGGTGAGAGAGGTACCAACACCCAGCCAATTGCCATGGAGACAATTGACAAATCAGAGTCATGGAAAATTCCTTGAAAAATCAGAGCTACTCACAGTCAACAAGGCCTTTTTCGGTAGTTCATTGGAGTACTGCTCTCCGCTATGGGCTGGTGTCCCAGCATCACATCTGTCTCTCCTGAATTATGTGGAATATTTAGCTCTCAGCATTATTAGAATCTTTTTGTTGAGGCCGAAGTACATTCCTGTTGGTCTCACATTGTCGGCCTCACATTGTCGGCCTCACATTGTCGGCCTCACATTGTCGGCCTCACATTGTCGGCAGGGTGGTGGTCTCTGTTTTCCATCGTCCATTCTCTGATATTGGTCCTTTTGCTCTCGCTGTCCTCTGATCCTCCCGATATCTACTGCACATGTTCTTCCAGTAATCTCCTTCTGGTTGAACTTCCAGAATACAGGCTGCCTGCACATCTCAAATTTTTTTATTCGTCGCTTCTCCAGTCTGTAGAACCACCTTCCAGATGTTATTCCTTCTCATTCTTCCCTCCATGGCTTCAAGCAAGCAGTGCACCACCATCTCTTGTCATCGCAAATTCTGACACATGATCTTCATTACCCCCGTTGACCTTTCTGAACTCGACTATTTTACTTGCGAGTTCCAGTGTTTCTTCCCGTCCTCCCTCTTCTCTTTTCCTGTCCGTGCATTCCCTTGATGCTTTGTCCCACTGTCAGTCATACCCTGCCCTTCCATGAGCCTCGCTCCTACAAAGAAAGTAAAATTGCATAGCTTTCACGACGGTGAAGGTTTGTTGCTCATGACTGCACAATGTGGAAACTTCTGCACCACGGGATAGGTTGCTGATTTGTGCAGGATCGCGTCTTAGCCACAGAAACGTTCACTACTTATCATTGAGTACCTTGAGGCTCTGTTAAGAGTATGGGGCCTCCACCATAAACATCACCAGTACCACCACCAATGCCCCCATGAGTTCAACACAAGATTTAGTAGATGTTGTGAGGAAAGCAAAGCGGTGCATCTCCGAGAATACCGTGTTCAGAAAAAAGCCTAAAACCCATTGCTATACGTTATAAGTATTATTCTGTGGAAGAAAAGATTATTGAGGGAATCGTTTGGCCAAGAGGCTCAAGACATACAGAGAATTTGGTCAGAGTACCAGCTTCCGAAGTCCTACTCTTTTTGAAAGGTACACGAGGTCATCAATATCCACAAAGGAGAACAATCAGATCGCACAGATGGCCTCGTACCCCCTCTGAAAAACGTTTTGTACATTGATCCTGCAACTCTGCAGGTGTGCCATGCGAACTGTTCAGTTCGATAATTGTCGGCTTTGAGAATCAATTGCATGAAGAAAGAGAAAGGATGTCCAGCCAATGCTGGAGTGGCACTACTGATTTCCTCTTAAGGATGGTGTCCTTGATTCACACCTGCCTTTTCTCCATGTGATGGCATTTTTGACGCGGCAAGATAAAACTTATTTATTTCCGGGTGGTGTGACGGCTCATGCTGTTGAGGTTCTGCGTTATAATCTGATGATTGCAGTTTCAAATCCCGATCCCACTGCGGCGTCGGCAATGCCAAACCGCTCGATGCGCCCGCACTGGTCACGGGGCACTGCAATGATGACATATCCATGGCCCAGTGTTGATGATACAATTTACATACGCTGGATTGATAATCTCTATTCGTTATTGATCTTTGACCTAAGTTACATTGCTTGTTCATTCAGCTGTGCTGCTTATATTGCCCCCGTCCTTTGCAGGAAGAACATTCTCAAAGTTCTAGCAGCTCTTCCTCTTCCAGTGAATCCAATAGCATTTCCCTAAATGTGCCGTCCAGTGATAAGGTTTGTCACGTCACCTCAAGCTTCCCAATGTCCATCATTTCATGCATTATTGTGTGCACCGTATGTGTGTGGTCATGTAGATGATGCGAGAACGTGGTGTCTGTATGCGAACCAGGAAAGCCCCAGTGCCGTCGTGATAATGCGTGCATTATATGAGAACGGGGAGACCAGCGGCCTGCAGACCGGCGTGTTCTACTCCTATAGCCCACGTAAAGACCGTTACAAGGTCCACACCGTAGTTGCATCCATCGGCAACAGGGACAGCTGGAAGCTCTGCACCGAGATGGAGAGCTCTTGTGCTCGAGCCAAGGTAAGGGGTCCGCGCTTGCGCTCCACTTATTTGACTTTCATTCTTCAGACATTTACTGGAATCGAATTCACGCAACAAGTAAATGATTGTAAGTAAATGTGCAATGTGTATTCCGGTGAAGTAAAGTAGGACTTTTGTCCTGAAGAACCGAAACCTCGTAGACATTCTTAATTTCACAATTATTGTAACACATGTGATTGACAATCCTTCCTCATTTGTTTTTTTGCAACTCTGTTGAACTGTGCAGGCTATTGTGGCATGGGGAAAAGAATGCTCACAGTATGCTGTAGAGGCCAGAGTGGCGAGTGGGAAAATTGACAATCACCCCGCCGCTCGCCTCGATTTCAAATGGGCTCGGGTTCCAACCTGGGTGAAGGTCGCCTCCAGAATGTATGCAACCGTGCACTCTGTCTTGTTTCCCTTTCACTTTACCTTCCCCATCCCGCTCCGACCCCTATATATACGTACATATATACACTTCTCCTGTCTAGATTTTCCTTACAGTCAGGTTGAACACCTCTCTTTGTGCTTTCGATGAAGATGATGTAAGTTTTTCTGTGACTTAAAAAAAAAAAAAATACAAGTTGTAGGCTCATGGAAGAGCAAGATGACAGTTGATAGATTACCATAGTGACAGAAATGAGGTGGTGGGAGAAAGGTGGACTCAGAACAAGAAGTCGGATGGATGAATTGGAAATGAGGGATGAGGAAACGTACAGGGGAAAGGTTAACGAGGATAGAAATTATCTTGGGTAGGGATGGAGGGTGACATGAGATGGCTGTATACTGCCACCTTGATGCCCTTGAAGGAAGTGTGGGATTGGACTGCTTCAGGAAGTTGTTTGTACAAGCATGAGGTAACAGGAGCAAAAGAGTGGAAGTGAGTTGCAGTAAGGTTTAATTTTTAAAGGTTATCCAGAAGACAGTTATTCAAATAACACGTGCATCCTGGAGGGGGTCGAGAGGGGCAGAGGGTAAAAAGTGGGTTAGCAATACCAGAAGTGATTGTAGTGCATAACTGAGAGGCTACCAACTTGTCTGTAATGAAAGATCAACAGACCCAAGTGGGAGATGCCATCGTTTGGAAGAGCTAGCTTTGAATGCCATCACATCTCGAAAAGGCAGGTGTAAAGCAAGGGCGCCATCCTAAAGAGGAAATCAGTAGTGCATTTCAAGAGCTATGGAGAAAGGCACTGTTGGCCATGAAAAGAGGTTTTTATTTATTTATTGAGCAATAACTTTCGGCACGTTGGAGGACAACGAATTGAAGTATCCACAGCTCGGTGGAGTACTGCTGGCTTTGGAAGCCAGGCTGGAAACATGTTCTGCCCAGGAGAGGTCATGGCTGATGGTAAGACCCAGAAGTTTTAGGGAATGAGCATCTTCCGGGGGGCTGTCGCGAAAGTATATTGGAGACTTAGATAGTAGTCAGTCCTTCTGGAGAAGACATCGTGAGAACGTGAGACTTACCTGGATTAAATGACATGTTCCAGGTGTCAGATTGGCATTTAATCTTTTTTTCTGATGAGAGGGCTGCTGCCAGTCTGTCATGAGGACAATGTACCTTTGAGGACCATTTGGCATGTTGTGTCATTGTCTGCAAAGTATGAGTAAGTCGAGAGGATTTTCTAGTTTTCATCATGCATATTGAATATGGCACTACCTATCACAAACATGTGTTATGTCTTTTTCTATCCATATACACATTGAGAAAGATATGTGTTGCTGTTTACTTTACTGCAAATAATTGCAAAAACAAACAGATTCAAGAATAAGCCTTTCGGCACGTCCAGCCCGCACTGCGACCCATCTCATACATCATGCTCGTTATGCGCCAACACCACTTTTTATATAAAATTTGCCTTCTTTGTCCGTCTCAGTACCTTTGTCTGTTTCTGTTTTTATGTTGAGATGATGATGATGAGAAATTTCAAAATCTGTTTATTTTATCTTCCTGGTTTTATTTTTCTTCCTACTTCTGTCCAACACATTCTGGCATGGTGTGTTTATACAAGGACCATTCAAAAAAGTTATACAAAACAAGGTGCTCACAATGGTCCAAGACATGGACAAATGTTTTTATTTTTCATTATACGAGTGTAAGTTAATATAAAATGTAAATAGAGAAAAGTTTTTATTTATATATATACCCTACAACTGGTTACCAGACTCGGTGACGCAATGCTTACTGTCATAATTACTGTCAGGGTATGTCATAATTCTAGCAAAAGCATCAGTGTGCAAATGAAATTTACGGTACATGATACTTCATGATGTGGTAAATTAAACTCTCCTTCAAGATGCCCATTCAAGGAGATAAGCACTACCCAAGAGGAGATTGGGACCATACTCTGTGCAGAGCGTTGGTGCTGCTTAAGCAGTCTCCTTGGCTATTGGGCACAATCCTGGACGTGTCGCCACTCCGACACAGGATACCAGCATGCTGGCACTCATTTTACCGACCTCGGAAGGATGACAGGTCGAGCTAACCCCACCTGGTATTAATTCAACAGCTGAGCGGGATTTGAACTCAGGATCCTAGGATCCCAAGCTCACCACCCTAACCATTAAGCCAACACCAGGCATACTACCCGAGGAAAGTACGCAAATGAGCAGCTAGGTGTTGCAAAGGCATGAATGAATGAGGATGTCCTATCAGGGTAGTGCAGAAGTGGTGCACTTACCTTTGGCCAGTCTCGCCTGGGTTTGATTCTCGGCCTGACTATAAATTGGTGCTTCGCAGGCAGGGCGTGGACTTTGGGCAGGGCATCCCATCTGCTGGCATTAGTTCATGGATGTTATGGACGAAGAGTAGGCGAGTTATCAATTATGCAACCATCAGCCAAGTACTCAATGCCAGAAAGTATTGAAGATGATTCTGATTTGTACAATGTCGATGAAATCATGTCAAATGATTCACGAGTTACTATTTGTGATTGCACAGTGCATATGACTGTTCCGTCATCTCTGCTTATAACCTCGGCATGACGGAGATAGCGAGAAGCAACCCACCCAGGAAAATCAGCATCACCGTTGCGGCATTGTCGCCCCGAATCCTCGACGTCATCGTCAAGTTCCCAGAGGTGACCATACGCAACCACATTGCGGTGTTCCCTTTACACACCTGGAATTGCACACGCGAGTCTTATGTGTTCTATGCTCAGAGAACAATTCCTGAACGTGCGTTTTTATCTTTTCCAACAAGGTAACATGGTTCAAGCAAGGCGTGATACTTCCAGCAGTCCTCGGCCTCCAAAAAGAAATTGCCTTTGGAGAGGAAACCGGAATGTCTGGAGACGTATTGCAGACCGGACAAATGAGACCAGGACCCTTCGATTGTTGGGGTCTTAGCTCAACCAGTGAAGCTTTGTTGAACAGTACCAATGCTTTCATTCAAGACCCTGCGGTTGGTACGTGCTAAATCCATTTTTACCCCGCGCACGCGAAGCGAAAAGCGGGATAAATGAAGCGGTTGATTTGCAATGGGATTGAGACAAATTTGAAGACTTCTTATTTAACTCTTTATGTTTTGCTCTTTCTTTCTTTCTTTCAATAAACCGACCTAAATCAGGTGTTCAGTAAAACACCCTTTAAAACCGCTTCATCTTTTTCTTAAGTCTGTTCTCAGGCTATTTTTGCTATTTTTGCAGATAATGAACAATGCTCTGTATGATGTACCTTCCTGCATGCACCCCTCACACCCCTCTCTCGTCCATGCCGAATAGCTGAATGCCACGTGCAGAATAACACCGTGCACACGTTTGATGGTGTAAGAGTTCCTTTCAATGGCTCCAAAAACTGTCGACACGTGCTCACCCAGCATTGCGTCCCTGAAATGTCGTTTGTCATTATGCTCAAGCCAGTGTCTGGAGAATCTAGTTCTTTAAGTTTGGAAATGCACCTTGGAGACACGTACGTACCGCGCGTGCATCCATTCACCTTGCATTGCCTCCTTTGAAGGTTCGATTCAACCGCAACACACAAACCTTTCCCGATTGCACTGAACCACTACTGTCGTACATGAGGGGCTTCCATAAAATTGAGGAATATTTCCACAAAAAGGATAAATTGGTTTGCAATGGAATTGAGACAAATTTGACTGAACTTGTGATTGAATTAATTTGCCAAGTCCATGCAATTGTAAATTCCTTTTCATGTACTGTCCATCTATCCATTTCTCCATCCATCGTTCTTCTATCCATTGTGTTCATCCATTGTGGCCATACATTATTGTGTTCCATCTATTCTAGCCATGTGTGTTTGGCATTCTATCTATACATTTTTCTATCCTCTGCTTTTCTTTCAGGAAAGTGGTTATTGAATCTGTTCATGGGAAACTCACACCGAGAGTGAACAACCAACCCATGGATTACAAAACGGGTCCACACTCATTTAAAGGTACGAGTACAGTGTTTGCTTTTCATAGTTAAGAATGACATCGAGTGCCTATGGAAAGTATACGCCCCCTTTCAAAAATTTCACCTTTTGTTGCCTATCGCGTGGAATGAAATTGCATTAAATGAGACTCTTTCCACCTTTATTTACACATCGTAACCCACAACTTCCAAGTGAAAAGCAAATTCCACTAATTTCAGAAAATTTATTAAAAATACAAAACTAGAATATCTTGGTTGGATAAGTGTCCACCCCCCCCTTACAATAGCAACTGTAAATTAGCTCAGGTGTAACCAATCACCTTCAAAACCACACACCAAGTTAATTGGCCTCAACCTGCGTTAAATTGTGGTGATTCTGATTATATTTCAGAATAAAATCAGCTGTTCCTGCAGGTTTCCTCTGCTGGGTCGTTTATTTCATAGCAAAGACTCAACCATGAGCACCAAGGAGCACTCAAAAGACCCCCAGGATAAAGTTGTGCAAAGACACAGATCAGGAGATTGGTATAAAATGTTTCAGAGGCCTTGAATATCCCTTGGAGCACAGTCAACACAATCATTAAGAAGTGGAAGGTGCATGGTATCACCAAGACCCTGCCTAGATCAGACCGTCCCTCCAAAATGGATGACCAAGCAAGGAGGAGACTGATCAGAGAGGCCACCAAGAGGCCAATGGCAACTTTCAAAGAGCTACAGGCGTTTATAGAAAAGACTGGTCACTGTGTGCATGTGACAACAACATCCCAAGCCCTCCACAAATCTGGCGTGTACGGTAGGGTGGCGAGCAGGAAGTCATGACTCAAAAAAACCCACCTCGAGTCCCGTTTGAGGTATGCAAAAAAATAAAAAAAACACTGGAGATTCTGAAACCATGTGGCAAAACGTTTTGTGGTCTGATGAAACCAACATGGAACTTTTTGGCCTAAATGCAAAATGTTATGTTGGCGCAACCCAACACAGCAATCACCCAAGAACACCATCCCTACTGTGAAGGATGGTGCAGACCGGACAGCATCATGGTATGGGGATGTTTCTCATCAGCAGGGACTAGGGCACTTGTCAGGATAGAAGAGAAAATGGATGGAGTAAAACACAGAAAAATCCTCGAGGAAAACCTGCTGCCCTCTGTAAGAAAGTTGAAATTGGACGGAAGTTCACCTTTCAGCATGACAACGACCCAAAGCACACAGCAAAAGCTACACTGGAGTGGTGAAGGAACAAAAAGATGAATGTCCTTGAGTGTCCCAGTCAGAGCCCTGATCTAAATCCAATCGAAAATCTGTGGCATGATTGAAGATTCCTGTCCATCAACGCTCTCCACGCAAGTTGACTGAGCTTGAACAGTTTTTGTGCAGAAGAATGGGCAAATATTGCCCAATCAAGGTGTGCAAAGTTGTAGAGACCTATCCAACAGACTCACAGCTGTAATGGCTGTCAAAGGTGTTTCCAGCAAGTATTAACTCAAGGGGATGAGGGGGGGGGGGGTGTGGACACTTATCCAACCAAGATATTCTAGTTTTGTATTTTTAATTAATTTTCTGAAGTTTGTAGAATTTGTTTTTCACTTGGAAGTTGTGGGTTATGATGTGTAAATAAAGGTGGAAAAAGTATAAATTCATGCAATTTAATTCCAGGCTAGAAGGCAACAAAAGGTGACAATTTTAAAGGGGTTGTGGACTTTATATGGGCACTGTATCTGCATTTGGAAAGCTCAATGAACCATCAAATTGTCTATGCCCTCGGGTTTGAAGAAGAACCATCATATCTTCAGCACTGTATATTATATTCAGCATCGCAATACTTGTAGGTTACTTCCTCATTATTAAATGTATCGATCACAATCTATCATACCTGTGCTTTACTGTGTAAGTGTTGCATCAACGAGTGCGCCGTTCTTTGGTGGGAACGTTAAGCTGGCTGTCCTGTCTGTTAGCACATGCTTATGAAACCCCACAGAGTAGACTTGCGTCTTGGTATCATAACTGAATTCAAAATTTCTGTCGTAATCTACAGGGAGCAGTGTGTCAGTCACGTGGGGCTGTGTACCCAGAAAAGATGGAATCAATTGCAGCCAGTTTCTACATTTACAAAGAGATTAATTTACAGCTTGAGTTCACTTAAATATCACAATTATGTTTTAGTTATTCTTATTACATAACAATATTATTCGTGTAAAAAAATAAATAAATATATAATGCTTTAGGATGAAAACACACACACACACACACACACACACACACACGCACACACACACACACACACTGTTACAATCCTGGAAGGGTTGCCAATCTGACACAGGACATTCTCCTGAAAGTGAATGGTAACTTGTTCAGCGTTCCGATGATAACTCAACCTCCTCATCGTGAAAGACATCTTGGATCTTTAACATCCACCATATAATGGTAGCAGACGGGTCACCGAGTCTCACGTCCGGTCATCCGAGGGACGGCACACGCAATGATGAATCGCCCTGCATGGGAAACGCTAGGATGAGTTTATCGCTGGGTCGAGATTCAAATCCAGGTAGACAGCTCAGAGACAATGCACACACCTCTGTAAGCTACAGCCTGGCAACCCAAGGTGGACCCTCCTCTCCACCCCCCCTTCCCAAACCTTTTATAATCCCACATCTTCTCCCTTCCAAAATGTACAAAGAGCTCCTGGATGGGAAGTGGAGGTCTTCAAGTCTACTGATCTTGTACTTCCTCATTTTTTTAATCTTCAGGTATCAACATCACCAAGGAGAGGAAGGCTATTGTGGTGAAAGCAGAGCCATTTGGAGTGAAGAGATTGGTCTTTGATGGCAATAACTGTACGGTACGTCTTGCCTTCGGAGCTTGAGAGACGAAAGCTTCGTTTTAATTGTTGAAGTCACCAGAGAAACTTTCTGATGGCCACTCCAGTTAACCCAATGACGTCACAGAGGTCGAGATGATAAACAGTAATATTTCACACTTTCCGACCCACTGAAGTAACAACGACCTTTGAAGGATGTATGATCCTCACAAGAGGCCATTGTGTTTTTTTTTATTTTTAGGTGAGACTGTCGACGTGGATGCGAGGCCAGGTTTGTGGAATGTGCGGTCATGCAGACAGTGAGAGGAACACGACCTACCGAATGCCCTCGCACAAGTTGGCCAAGGATTCGGAAAGCTTCATGCAATCTTGGGTTCTCATGGAGGAGGGCTGTGGTGGTGGTAAGAGTCAACGGTCTTTCAACATACCGTATCAACACTTATGAGATGGACAATCAAGATTTCTAGACAATTCCTTAAAAGCCACAAATGTTATTAACGTCATTAACAAATTGAGCTCATATTTGCCGATATGTTCATGACCCCAGTAAGAAATTGACCAAATCTGGATAAACTATTTTAGGCTGTAATGTGGAAAGCTTTTCGAACTTGCCAAGTACCATGCCAGAAATGTCCGCTTGAAATGTTAACATAGCACGTGAAAAAAAAATAAAAATCTAAAGCTCTGTGATTTCCTCCCCATTCCAACCCCGATTCAATCCATATTTACAGAATGTCCCCTGCAAAGGAAGAGCGTAAAGCTGGGGAAACCAAATGCTTGGCCTCACTCAGGAGACAGGTGTTACTCCACTGAGCCAGTGTTCCGCTGCCCACGCAACTGCACTCCAACAAGCAAGCAGAACGTCACCGTTGGCATGCACTGCCTTCCTTCTGGTACGTCTCACTCACGTGCAAACGCACACAGCTCACATGAACGTCGACGACAACACACCACCTCCCTCAGCAATGGCCGAAGCGGAGTGTGCCGCTGAATTGAAAAGAACAAAAAAAATGTTTGACCTCTTCTTCGTTGTGCCGTGTGCTTGTTGTTCCAGACTGGAGCTCAGAGGGTCGTCTGGATCTGATGTCCAGCAAGAGAGAAGACCTGCCAGCAACCGTCGAAGCTCACAAAGGCTGCAAGGCCTGAGGCACAATGCGGGTTTTACCGCTGTACATTTCTGCTGTGAATCGCCAATTGCCACTACAATCTTCCTGCAATACATCCCCTCTTTCCCTTCTCAATGGGGCCTGCTTGCTCATCGAAATTATTCCTTTTATCTTGAATTTACTCTTGATAACCCAACGTTGCTGCACTCACTGTTGGCATGACCAATGCTGACGGGGTGTTCACTGTATGTCTATCATTATTTGCCGGTGTGCTCTCATGGGAAAGCGTAACATGCAGACAAACGGATCTTCTTTTCAGCAGATGTAATTCTATGATGGAATTATTTTCATTGACGTGTTCTTCCATTAAGCATGCCAGGTGTTACAAATGCCCCCAAATAAAAATATATGTCCAAATATGGTGCCTTCCTGGTTGTCATTAAAATGCGTTCATGCACCCAACACTTAATTGATTATACCACCAACATTACCACATGTACTGATAATTAATAAATAGCACTTATGTGATGCTTCATGATGGCTACATCATTTTCTGGGGGCACGGCCGGGCCGCCGATGCAGTGCTTTCTGTTAATTGCCAGCAGACGAAGAGTCATTGGTTCAGATGGGAATGTAAAGAGGCCATCCCATTCCTATATTCTGCAAATTCCTGAAATCTGGAATTAATCCATTTTCTTTCATTTGCATAGTTTTCAAAAAAAAACCCAACTGCAATGCACATAATAGTTTGTTGGGATCACCTCTGGCTTTAATGACATTGGCAACATGCGGCATCGAACTTCTGACGATGGTACCTCCCCTCCACGAGGGAAGAGCATAGTTGTATCAGACGATAATAGCTGCAGACAAGTTTTGATTTAATGGTCTAATACATCCCAAAGAGGCTTAATTGGATTGATATCTACATACCTTGGTGGGCAGGACAGGTGTGTATTTCCTGTTCTTCAAAATATAGCTGCGCATCAAGGATATGATAGATTGTGATATTGTCACCTTGAAACATTCCATCATCATCTGGTTTAATGAGCAGCATGAAACCTACGAACCATCACGGACACAATTCCAGCATGAAAATCCACAACTGGTCCAAACTAGAGACTCTCTAGATTGGCTATCTGTCAAGTAAATCTTCTTTTTTCATGATGCAGCACTTACCTGCTCGTTTGCATCATTTGTTCAGAGTGTGGCTGCTCTGCGACTGCAGTTCCTCCTGTAGGTTAAGGCAGGAACTTATAATTTGTTCAGGGTGTCGGCGATAGCTCGTCTACTCTTCCTGGACGCCGTGGGATCTGTAACGTCCACCAAGGAATGCCGGCAGACATGAGCACGGTTTAACGTCCATTCAAGAGGCGGCACACACATTGATGAATCACCCCGCTTGTGAAACACCGGGATGACAGTTGAAGCTGGGTCGGGATACGAACTGAGGAATATAGGAAAGAGTTCAGGCCATCGTGACCCCCAGGTTGTAAAAAATGGTTGCAAAGATCAGGTGGTGAACACAAGTTTCATGAAGTTTTTTTTTTTGAGGATGGAGAAGGGGCCAATGACCAGAATGTCAGTCTTTGCAACATTGAGTCGGAGAAAGTTCATGGATATCCATGTTTGAATTTCAGAGACAGAAATATAAAGTGGCAGAAGACAGAATGGCATCAGGTTCAACATACAGGTCAGTCTGGGTCCTTAGCATAACAGTGAGAGCTGATATTAATATTCCATAAATTTATCCCAAGTAGGTGCAGATGAGGATAAAACAAGAGCCTCTGAGCTGAGTGTGCATACCTATCGGCTCTCCTGCCAGGTGAAATAAAGCTGATAGCCTGTAATTAATTTTCGGTGATTTTGGAGATAGTTTTTTCTCTGTAGCTTGCCACGATGCACCGAGTACGATACTCGCCAGTGGTACTTTGTTTATGCCCAGAATTTGCTTGTTTGGGCATGCTTCTTCCCCATATTTCCGTAATGCCGATACATTCATGCTACTGCTTGATGGACTTAGTAGTCTTCAACTAAGCTGCATTCCAGAGGATTAACTGAGTTAGTTGAACTGCACGTGGGTTCCGATATGAACTTTTAACCCTTGCTTTACTGCCTGCCATCTCATTCTGCCTGTTTCAGTCATGCTCACACAGTTGCTTTGCCAAAGGACGAGTCGACAACATCAATCCAAATAGTTGTCACTCCACTGGCAACTTTTTGAGTGTAACGTCAAGGTTTTCACAAAATTACATGCATATGTCTTCACCCTTTAACCCCTGAGCTCCTTGGACTTTCGGCTCCCCCACCCTGGGCTCCCTGGAGAAAAATCCAGCCACTCGGGTACATGGAGATTTGAATAGCGGCGGGTAAAACGGCCGCTAGGGTTCAAAGGGTTAAAGACCTGACTCGCTGTAACCATGTTGCAAGAACAACCAAATGCCAGTATCTGTTGCATTTATTAAAACTAATTTAAATTAGTAAACTGATTAATTGCTTTCGGCATCTCAAGATCTCATCTCTCAAGAGGGATCCCAAGATGTACACAAGCTGCATGAGGCAGAATATTGACTGCTGACGGCCTGATTTGCTCAACCTGTGCGCATCTCTGAGTGAGTTCAGATCTGGAATTCACAAGGTTCCTCCTGTCCAGTGCTCTGAACTGTGAGGTTGAACTTTCCATCGTCCCTTAACATCATTTATCATCTTCCTGCTGAGAAACCCGTGCCCACGTACAAACTTTTGTAGATACCGATTTTATTTCCTGATGCTTTGCCAGTTGTAACTGCACATGGTAAATAAGAATCGTGTGGAAAGCATTTCAATTTATCTTTTGCAGAACTGGGCCTTCATAATTATGAATAAATGACATCTGGAGGATATTCTGGTTCCCACAAATTCTTATTCTCCATCTAATACTTCCTTCTGTTTCGATCACTTTTTAGTTATCAGCCAATATGTGGTCCACTCAATCATTGGGCACTGAAAGAAAACAACTTATTTATTGGATCCATCTATCCATCCATCCATCCATTGGGACCATACTTTGTGCAGAGCGTTGGTGCTGCCAAAACAGTCTCATAGGCTATTGGGCACAATCCTGGACGGGTCGCCACTCCGACACAGGATACCAGCAAGCTGGCATTCATTTTGCCGACCTCGGAAGGATGACAGGCAGAGTCAACCCCACCTGGTATTAATTCAACAGCTGAGTGCGATTTGAACTCAGGATCCTAGGATCCCAAGCCTGCCACTCTCATCATTAAGCCAACACCTGGCCTAATTGGATCCAGTTCCTTAATGTGGTTGGTTGTTTCCTTACTTCCACTTCTCTCTATAATTAAACAAATATAATCCACTCTTCAATTGCATCATCTACAGTTCCACACTCATTTAAACAACCAATAAGTAGAATGGCACTCAGTAGAGTGCATAGTCTCGCCTCAAGCACTCATTCTGAATAAATACATGATTGTTCATTGAATGCGCTGCCATTATGGCCAATCTACCCGTATCATCCATGCACCCTATTATGTCACATTCATTGCCATTATCCATGGCTTTATTGATTGATTATTGGGACATTTTTAATGACCACTTCAGTGCATATCTAGGCTAAATTGCGTCGATGAAGATGAATATGAAAAAAAGATTTTAAACTATATTCCCCATGATTAGTCGATCATATGTATGAAGTTTCGTATCGATCTGTTAAGCGGTTCTGGAGAAGAAAATTTTTTCATTTTCAATCAAACATGGCCACCTGAGCACATGACCAATGGCGTCATAAATTTTATTCTTCACTCACATCAGGTTGTCGATCAGATATATGAAGTTTCTGATTTTTCAGATAACTATGGCTGGAATACTTCACCAATGACGTCATTGTTATCACCCTATACAGTATAACCCATGACGGGTTGATGACATCTACCGAGTTTAATTTTTTTTCGTTGAGCAGTTTCAAAGAAGATGTCCACCTCTTTTTCCTTTAATCCAATATGGCTGCCATACCATGTGATCTGTGACACCAGAGTTATCAACAAAATATTCTACATGGGGAGTCCCTCGTGTGTTTACAGTTTTACATCGGTCGGATAAACGGTTGCAGAGAAAAACATATTTAAAGCGAAAATATATAGACCTGTAGATACACACATATATGCAGACAGACATACAGACAGACAGACAGATACACAGGCAGACAGGAGAGTTACGATAGTCTCGGAACCTCTTCAGGGCGAGACTAACAATTCCCACATTACTGCCACTGCTAAACTACAGGTTCGTTTTCAGATGGTCCAATTCGTGTTTAAAATACTAGATATTGTCCCGCTACGTGGTGCCTACGTGCAAAAAAAAAACAACTTTCAAACCTCGAGCCAGAAACAACAACCACACAGGCCGTTCCTTCGCTCTCGCGTGCCCGTACGTGCAACCCCCACCCCAAAAACAAACAACAAAAAAACTTTCAAACCGCAAGCCAGAAACAACCACAGGCCGTTCGTTCGCTCTCGTAAACGAACGACTGGATTGGGGCATTGTGTTTATCTATAAATGCGCATAAGAAATCGAGAAATTATTAGTACAGTAAATCATCAATATCCGGAAGTCCGTACGTTGTAACCCGTAATGGGGAACGCGGCTGAGGTTCTCTCCCCATCGGCCACGCCCACGCAGCAACGTGTCCTTTCATTGGTTTGGTAAATAAATGGCCATAACTTGGGAACCACTTGTCCGATTAATATCAAACCTTGAAAAGGCACATCCTCAGGTTCCCAGCAATATATCTGGCAAGTTTCAATTAGATCGGGCCAGTGGTTGTCGAGAAACAGCGGTCTCACACACACACACACACACACACACACACACACACACACACACACACACACACACATTGCTGGAATTATAGATAGATAACATTTAATTGAAATAAAGTTGTTCTTCGATTATAAACTGACGTTTTTAGACGGACAGACAGACAGACAGACATGACCCAATTGCTTAACCCTGCTCTTTACTTCATGTGCACAGAGTAATTAATAATTGTAATTAACATATCAGGCTCATATGGGTTTGGTCATGGAGATTGAGTTTGTGACGGTGGTAGCTGTTATCACAGCACGCAATTTGGAAGAAAGTCCTTTTAAATCAACATTTCTTTGATTATATTAATTTCATACAAAGATGGGGCCTCCTGGAAGAGTTGAATAACCGTGACACAGAGCAAAGGGAGTTGGACAAGATAAAGTGGATAAATGAGGCAGAAATAACTGCATAAGCATCACAAGTAAGGACAAGGGACAGAGTGGACTTTATCGTAGACAAGGAACATGAAAGTAGACCGCAAAAGCTGGTTTCATTATTCCTTCCAGGGTTTCAAGACAGCTGTTCACCACTACCTCAGGTCATCCCCCATCCCCACTCATGATCTTTTCTACCCTAAATGACCCCATTTCCAAGCACTCCATTTTCCCAGGTTATTGTGATACTGATACCCCCCCCCCCCAACCTCTCCCTCACCTCTTTTCATTTGTTAGTTGTCAGTTAGATTGTTCCTTTTCTGTTTCATCCCCACTTTCCCCTTCCTCTTCTTGCTGTGTTTCATTCAGCTTGTTCACCCCAATGTGTCCTTCTCCGATCCCCCTTCCCCTTGATCTCACTCTCACTTTTACTCCGCTGTTGGTGTTTCCCCTTTTCCACTTTGTTCCCTTCCATCCAGCTCTAGCTCTAGCTCTTCCATGAGCTTTGATCATGTCTACAAAAAACACACACAGACACGCGCACACTCACACACAGGCTAAATCGGATACAAAAGAGCAGGAGGACAGGAGAGGAAAGTCAGTAAATGATGTTGCTCGGTAAAACTCTCACCTGATCTTTAAATGACATAAAAGTTTGTTTGGCTTTTTTTTATCTGGAATTATTTTCCTGTAAAGTCGAAAATAATTAAAAGTGCTTTGGACTTTTATTCAAACTTTGCAAGAAAACAAAGTCAAGGCAAAACTGTGTCAAAAAGGGAAGTGATGAAACACATGTTGCAGTTCCTCCAAAACCATAGCCAACTCTGAAATCTTCTCAGGAATCCTCCCCCCCCCCCCAGGATGGCTTACAACACAGCCCCGAACAGGCTTCCAAACATCGTGCCACTGTTTGCTTAGGATCCTGATCTCCTCCTGTCAGTCATACTCAAAACTGGCTGTGGTTAAGTCTCTTAAAAATGGACACTTACATTTTGGTGTTAGGAGACATTTTACCACCTGGCTACAATGAGTAATATAAAAATCTGGAAAACAAATATATAGGAGATAAAAAATTTGCCTTGTGAGGCTATATGACCTGTAAAAAATATACTATAATACAGTATGCAGGGAAAATTTGAATACATAATGAAGTGATGCGAAACTATTCACATTTTTCCTTTCCGGGAGTGAGGCTCAGGGAAGAGCAAGGGAGAAGACAAACAACAAGGGGAATGAAATGGAAAATAGGAGAGAGAGAGAGGAGAGGCACCTAGACCGAGCCCAGATTCTCAGCTAAAACAAGAATGTTGTTACATTATAAAAAAAAAACATTATAACAAACATTATAGCAAACAAACAAAATAACAAAACAAACAAAATAAGAAACATCACAACAAAACAAGCGCAACAAACAAACATTATAACAAAACAAACATAACTAGAAGGGCACTCGGTAGAACTTATACCTCCGCCACATAATGCCTGATCCACGAGAACATATCTGGCTCAATACATTTTTGAGATATCATGATATATGTCGTTTTTGGCCCCATCTCTCAATGGTGAAGAATCACTTAAAAAAATTAACTTAAAAACTTAACTTAAAAAAAACTTTAAAAAAAATTCAAAAAAGTAGTCGGATCTGGATCCGGATGTTCACCAAAATCTAATCAGTTCATCCGGGTCATGCACCCAACCTGCCCACAAACTTTCATCTGGATCCGTTCACAACTTTTTGAGATGCAGTACCAGTCAAATGTTTGGACACACCGACTCATTCAAGGGGTTTTTCTTTATTTTTACTATTTCCTACATTGTAGAATAATAGTGAAGACATCAAAACTATGAAATAAAACATATGGAATTATGTAGTAACCAAAAAAGTGTTAAACAAATCAAAGTATATTTTATATTTTAGATTCTTCAAAGTAGCCACCCTTTACCTTGATGACAGCTTCGCACACTCTCGGCATTCTCTCAACCAGCTTCACGAGGTAGTCACCTGGAATGCTTTTCCAACAGTCTTGAAGGAGTTCCCACATATGCTGAGCACTTGTTGGCTGCCTTTCCTTCACTCTGCGGTCCAACTCATCCCAAACCATCTCAATTGGGTTTCGGTCGGACGATTGTGGAGGCCAGGTCATATGATGCAGCACTCCATCACTCTCCTTCTTTGTCAAATACCTCTTACACAGCCTAGAGGTGTGTTTTGGGTCATTGTCCTGTTGAAAAACAAATGATGGTCCCACAAAGCACAAACCAGATGGGATGGCGTATCGCTGCAGAATGCTGTGGTAGCCATGCTGGTTAAGTGTGCCTTGAATTCTACATAAATCGCCATCAGTGTCACCAGCAAAGCACCCCCACACCATCACACCTCCTCCTCCTTCATGGTGGGAACCACACATGTAGAGATCATCCATTCACCTTCTCTGCGTCTCACAAAGACACGGCGGTTGGAACCAAAAATCT
>CM068952.1:105428981-105442223 GCA_035128595.1 Eptatretus atami
AGAGAGAGATAGACAGAGACAGAGACAGCTACAGATCGATACAGATAACAGAGATAGAGATAGAGATAGAGCACAGAGACAGAGACAGAGACAGAGACAGAGACAGAGACAAGACAGAGACAGAGACAGAGACAGATATAGATACTAGATTATAGATATACGATATAGATATAGATATAGATATGATATAGATATAGATATAGAGATAGAGATAGAGATAAGAGACAGAGACAGAGACAGAGACAGAGACAGAGACAGAACAGATACAGATACAGATACAGATACAGAGATAGAGATAGAGATAGAGATAGAGACAGAGACAGAGACAAGAGACAGAGCAGAGACAGAGAAGATACAGAGATAGAGATAGAGCTAGAGATAGAGATAGAGATAGAGACAGAGACAGAGACAGAAGAGCGACAGAGAGAGAGACAGAGACAGAGACAGAGACAGAGACAGAGACAGAGACAGAAGACTAGAGACAGAGACAGAGACAGAGACAGAGACAGAATACAGATACAGATACAGAGATAGAGATAGAGATAGAGATAGAGACAGAGACAGAACAGAACAGAGGACAGAGAAGAGATAGAGATAGAGATAAGATAGAGAATAGAGATAGAGATAGAGATAGAGACAGAGACAGAGACAGAGACAGAGACAGAGATAGAGATGAGACAGAGACAGAGACAGAGACAGAGACAGAGACAGAGACAGAAACAGAGACAGAGATTTAGATAGAGATAGAGATGGAGATAGAGATAGAGATAGAGATAGATGATAGAGATAGAGATAGAGACAGAGACAGAGACAGATATAGATATACGATAGAGATAGAGATAGAGATAGAGATATAGAGACAGAGACAGAGACAGAGACAGAGACAAGACAGAGACAGATACAGAGGATAGAGATAGAGATTAGAGATAGAGTATAGAGACAGAGACAGAGACAGAGACAGAGAACAGAGACAGAGACAGAGATAGGATAGGATAGAGATAGAGAGACAGAGACAGAGACAGAGACAGAGACAGAGACAGAGACAGAGACAGAGACAGAGACAGAGACAGAGACAGAGACAGAGACAGAGACAGAGACAGAGAAACAGAGACAGAGACAGAGACAGAGACAGAGACAGATATAGAGTATAAGAGATAGAGATAGAATAGAGATAGAGAATAGAGATAGAGATAGAGACAGAGACAGATACAGATACAGAGATAGAGATAGAGATAGAATGAGATAGAGATAGAGACCAGGAGACAGAGACAGAGACAGAGACAGAGACAGAGACAGAGACAGAGACAGAGACAGAGACAGAGACAGAGACAGAGACAGAAGACGAGACAGAGATAGAGATAGATGAATAGAGATAGAGACAGAGACAGAGACAGAGACCAAGAGACAGAGATATAGAGACATAGAGATATAGAGATAGAGATAGAATAGAGATAGAGATAGAAGATAGAGATAGAGACAGAGACAGAGACAGAGACAGAGACAGCGACAGAGACAGAAATCAGAGACAGAGATAGAGATAGAGATTAGAGATATAGAGACGAGACAGAGACAGAGACAGAGACAGAGACAGAGACAGAGACAGAGACAGAGACAGAGACAGAGACAGAGACAGAGACAGAGAACAGAGACAGAGACAGAGGATAGAGAAGAGATAGAGATATAGAGCACAGAGACAGAGACAGAGACGAGACAGAGACAGACGACAGAGACAGAGACAGAGACAGAGACAGAGACAGGACAGAGACAGAGACAGAGACAGAGAACAGATACAGATACAGATACGATAACGATACGATATAGAGATAGAGATAGAGGATAGAGATAGAGATAGAGATAGAGATAGAGATTAGAGACAGAGACAGATACAGAGACAGAGACAGAGAACAGAGACAGAGACAAAGAGAGACAGAGACAGAGACAGAGACAGAGACAGAGACAGAGACAGAGGACGAGACAGAGATAGAGAATAGAGATAGAGATAGAGATAGAGATAGAGATAGAGATAGAGATAGAGGATAGAGATAGAGATAGAGATAGAAGACAGATACAGAGACCAGAGACAGAGACAGAGACAGAGACAGAGACAGAGACAGAGCACAGAGAGCGAGAGACAGAGACAAGAGACAGAGGAAAGAGATAGAGACAGAGCAGAGACAGAGACAGAGAAAGAGACAGAGACAGAGACAGAGACAGAGAGACAGAGACAGAGAAAGAGATAGAGACAGAGACAGAGACAGAGACAGAGACAGGACAGAGAACAGAGACAGGACAGAGACAGGATAGAGAGACAGAGACAGAGACAGAGACAGAGACAGAGACAGAGACAGAGACAGAAGACAGAGACAAGACCAGAGACAGAGACAGAGACAGAGACAGATATAGAGATGAGATAGAGATAGAGATAGAAGATAGAGATAGAGATAGAGATAGAGATAGAGATAGAGATAAAGATGAGACAGAGACAGAGACAGAGAGAAGAGACAGAGCAGAGACAGAGACGAGACAGAGACAGAGACAGAGACAGATATGAGATAGAGATAGAAGATAGAGATATAGAGAAAGAGACAGAGACAGATTTACGAGACAGACGACAGAGACAGAGACAGAGACAGATACAGTATACAGATACAGATATCAGATACAGATAAGATACAGAGATAGAGAATAGAGATAGAGATAGAGATAGAGATAGAGACAGAGACAGAGACAGCAGACAGAGACAGAAGACAGAGACAGCGACATAAAGAGACAGAGACAGAGACAGAGAAGACAGAGACCAGAGCCGAGACAGAGACGAGACAGAGCCAGAGACAGAGACAGAGACAGAGACAGAGACAGAGACAGAGACAGAGACAGAGACAGAGACAGAACAGAGCAGAGACAGAGACAGAGACAAGAGCAGAAACAGAGACAGAGACAGCAGACAGATACAGATACAGATACAGATACAGATATAGAGATAGAGATAGAGATAGAGATAGAGATAGAGAATAGAGATAGAGATAGAGATAGAGATAGAGATAGAGATAGAGATATAGAGATAGAGATGAGATAGAGATAGAGATAGAGATTAGAGATAGAGTAGAGATAGAGATAGAGATAGAGATAGAGATGAGATAGAGATAGAGACAGAGACAGAGACAGAGAACAGATACAGATACAGATACAGAGACAGAGACAGAGACAGAGACAGAGACAGAGATAGAGATAGAGATAGAGACAGAGACAGAGACAGGACAGAGACAGAGACAGAGACAGAGACAGAGACAGAGACAGAGACAGAGACAGAGACAGAGACAGAACAGATACAGATACAGATACAGATACAGATAAGATACAGATATAGATAATAGATTAGATATAGAGATAGAGAGATATAGAGATATTAAGGATATAGATATAGAATAATAGATATAGTATAGAGATAGAGACAGAGACAGAGACGAGACAGAGACAGAGACAGAGATAGAGACAGAGACAGAGACAGAGACAGAGACAGAGACAGAGACAGAGACAGAGACAGAGACAGAGACAGATACAGATACAGATACAGATACAATACAGATATAGATATAGATATAGATATGATATAGATAAGAGAGATATAGAGATATAGAGATATAGAGATATAGAGAATAGAGATAATAGAGATTAGATATAGATATAGAGTAGAGATAGAGACAGAGACAGAGACAGAGACAGAGATAGAGATAGAGATAGAGATAGAGAACAGAGACATGAGACAGAGACAGAGACAGAGACAGAGACAGAGACAGAGACAGAGACAGAGCGAGACAGAGACAGAGACAGAGCAGAGACAGAGAAGAGACAGAGACAGAGACAGATACAGATACAGAATACAGAAGATAGAGATAGAGATAGAGATAGAGAGATATAGAGATATAGAGATATAAGATATAGATTATACGAGATAGAGATAGGATAGAGGAAAATAGAGATAGAGATATGATATAGAGATAGAGATAGAGATAGAGGATAAGTACAGAGACAGAGACAGAGACAGAGACATGAGACAGAGACAGAGAAGAGACGATACAAGAGATAGAGATAGAGATAGAGCTAGAGATAGAGATAGAGATAGAGAACAGAGACAGAGACAGAGAGAGAGACAGAGCAGAGACACGAGACAGAGACAGAGACAGAGACAGAGACAGAGACAGAGACAGAGACAGAGACAGAGACAGAGACAGAGACAGATATAGATATAGATATAGATCTAGATAAGATATAGAATGATATAGATATAAGAGATAGAGATAGAGAATTAGAGATAGAGATGAGATAGAGATAGAGAACAGAGACAGAGACACAGGACAGAGACAGAGACAGAGACAGATACAGATACAGATACAGATACAGAGATAGGAGATAGAGTAGAGATAGAGACAGAGAAACAGAGACAGAGACAGAGACACGAGACAGAGACAGAGACAGAGATAGAGATAGAGATAGAGATAGAGATAGAGACAGAGACAGAGACAGAGACAGAGACAATAGACAGAGACAGATACAGATAGCAGATACAGATTACCAGAGATAGAGATAGAGATAGAGACAGAGACAGAGACAGAGACAGAGACAGAGACATTTAGACAGAGACAGAGACAGAGACAGATATAGATATAGATATAGATATAGATATACGATATAGATATAGATATAGATTATAATAAATAGAGATAGAGATAGAGATCAGAGATGAGATAGAGACAGAGACAGAGACAGAGACATAAGGAAGAGACAGAGACAGAGACAGATACAGATAGCGAATACAGATACAGAGATGAGATGAGAACTAGAGAATAGAGACAGAGACAGAGACAGAGACAAGACAGAGAGCAGAGACAGATACAGGAGATGAATAGAGATAGAGATAGAGATAGAGATAGAGAGAGAGACAGAGAGAGAGACAGAGACAGAGACAGAGACAGAGACAGAGACAGAGCAGAGACAGAGACAGAGACAGAGACAGAGACAGATACAGATACAAGATACAGAGAATGAGATAGAGATAGAGATAGAGAAGAGACAGAGACAGAGACAGAGACAGAGATAGAGATAGGAGATAGAGATAGAGATAGAGATTAGAGATAGAGATGAGATAGAGACAGAGACCGAGACAGAGACAGAGAACAGAGATAGAGATAGAGACAGAGACAGAGACAGAGACAGAGACAGAGACAGAGACAGAGACAGAGAAGAGATATAGATAGAGATAGAGATAGAAGATAGAGATTAGAGATAGAGATAGAGATCTGGATAGAGATAGGACAGAGACAGAGACAGATATATGATATAGATTAAGAGTAGAGATTAGAGATAAGATATAGAGACAGAGACAGAGAAGAGACAGAGCAGAGAAGAGCCAGATACAGAGATGAGATAGAGATAGAAGATAGAGATAGAGACCAGGACAGGACAGAGACAGAGACAGAGACAGAGACAGAGATAGAGAATAGAGATAGAGATAGAGATAGAGAGACAGAGACGAGACAGAGACAGAGACAGAGACAGAGACCGAGACAGAGACAGAGACAGAGGACAGAGACAAGCGACAGAGACAGAGACCGCGACGAGACAGAGACAGAGCAGTGACAGAGACAGAGACAGAGAACAGAGATAGAGATAGGATAGAGATAGAGATAGAGACAGAAGACAGAGACAGAGACAGAGACAGGATATAGCAGACAGAGATATAGAGATAGAGATAGAGATAGAGATAGAGATAGAGATAGAGATGAGACAGAGACACGAGACAGAGAAGAGACAGAGACAGAGACAGAGACAGAGACAGAGATAGAGACAGAGACAGAGATAGAGATAGAGATAGAGACAGAGACAGATACAGATACAGAGATAGAGATAGAGATAGAGATAGAGATATGAGATAGAGACAGAGACAGAGACAGAGACAGAGACAGAGACAGACGACAGAGACAGAGACAGAAGACAAGAACAGAGGACGAGACAGAACCAGAGACAGAGACAGAGATTAGAGATAGAGATAGAGATAGAGATAGAGACAGAGACAGAGACCAAGACAGAGACAGAGATATAGAGACAGAGATATAGAGATAGAGATAGAGAAGAGATAGAGATAGAGATAGAGATCGAGACGAGACAGAGACAGAGAAGAAGGACAGAGAACCAGAGACCAGAGACAGAGACCCGAGATAAGAGACAGAGACAGAGATAGAGATAGAGATCGAGATAGCAGATAGAGACAGAGACAGAGACAAGACAGAGACAGAGACAGAGACAAGACAGAGATAGAGACAGAAGAACAGAGACAGAGACAGAGACAGAGAACAGAGACAGAGACAGAGACAGAGAAGACAGAGAACAGAGATAGAGCATAGAGATGAGATAAGTAGATAGGAGACAGAGACAGAACAGGACAGAGACAGAGATATAGAGACAGAGATATAGAGATAGAGATAGAGATAGAGATAGAGATAGAGATAGAGATAGAGACAGAGACAGAGACAGAGACAGAGATAGAGATAGAGATAGAGATAGAGATAGAGACAGAGACAGAGACAGAGACAGAGACAGAGACAGAGACAGAGATAGAGATAGAGAATAGAGATAGAGATAGAGATAGAGATAGAGATAGAGACAGAGACAGAGACTAGAGACAGAGACAGAGACAGAGACAAGAGACACGAGACAGAGACAGAAGAACAGAGACAGAGACAGAGACAGAGACAGAGACAGAGATAGAGATAGATCAGAGATAGGATAGAGACGAGACAAGACAGAGACAGAGACAGAGAGTATTAAGAGACAGAGATATAGAGATAGAGATAGAGATAGAGATAGAGATAGAGATAGAGATAGGGACAGAGACAGAGACAGAGACAGAAGACAGAGACAAGAGACAGAGACAGAGACAGAGATAGAGACAGAGACAGAGATAGAGATAGAGATAGAGAATTTAGAGATAGAGACAGAGACAGAGACAGAGACAGAGACAGAGACAGGAGACAGAGACAGAGACAAGACAGAGAATAGAGACAGAGACGAGATAGAGATAGAGAATAGAGATAGAGATATGAAGATAGCGCAGAGACAGAGACAGAGACAGAGAACAGAGACAGAGACAGAGAACAGAGACAGAGACCGAGATATAGAGACAGAGATATAGAGATAGAGATAGAGATAGAGATAGAGATAGAGATAGAGATAGAGATAGAGATAGAGATTAGAGAGAGACAGAGACAGAGACACAGAGACAGAGACAGAGACAGAGACAGAGACAGAGACCAGAGACAGAGATATAGAGACAGAGTATAGAGATAGGAGATAGAGATAGAGATAGAGATAAGAGATAGAGAATAGAGATAGAGATAGAGATAGAGATAGAGACAGAGACCAGGTACAGAGACAGAGACAGAGAGAGAGGACAGAGACAGAGTCAGAGACAGAGACCAGAGACAGAGACAGAGACAGAGACAGAGACAGCGACAGAGACAGAGACAGAGACAGAGACAGAGAGACAGAATACAGATACAGATACAGATACAATACAGAGATAGAGATAGAGATAGAGATAGAGACAGAGACAGAGACAGAGACAGAGACAGAGACAGAGTAGAGGATAGAGATAAGATAGAGATAGAGACAGAGACAGAGACAGTAGACAGAGATAGAGATAGAGATAGAGACAGAGACAGAGACAGAGACAGAGACAGAGACAGAGACGAGACAGAGACAGAGATAAGATAAGAGATAGAGATAGAGAATAGAGATAGAGATAGAGATAGAGATAGAGATAGAAGATAGAGATAGAGATAGAGACAGAGACAGAGTACAGATCAGATATAGAGATAGAGATAGAGATAGAGATAGAGATATAGGAGACAGAGACAGAGACAGAGACAGAGACAGAGAAGAGACAGAGACAGAGAAGATACAGAGATAAGAGAAGAGATAGAGATAGAGATAGAGATAGAAGAAATAGAACAGAGACAGAGACATGAGACAGAGACAGAAGACAGAGGACAGAGACAGAGACAGAGACAGAGACAGAGACAGAGACAGAGACAGAGACACGAGACAGAGACAGAGACAGACAGATAAGAGCAGAGATAGAGATAGAGAACAGAGACCCAGAGACAGAGAAGAGACAGAGACCGAGACAGAGACAGAGATATAGAAGACAGAGATAGAGATAGAGATAGAGATAGAGATAGAGATAGAGACAGAGACAGAACGACAGAGACAGAGACAGAGACAGAGACAGAGATAGAGACAGAGACAGAGACAGAGATAGAGACTAGAGAAAGAGACAGAGACAGAGACAGAGACAGAGACAGAGACAGAGTACAGAGACAGAGACAGAGATATAGAGACAGAGATAGAGATAGAGATAGAACAGAGACAGAGACAGAGACAGGAGACAGAGACAGAGACAGAGCAGAGACAGGACAGAGACAGAGACAGAGAAGAGACAGAGACAGAGACAGAGACAGAGACAGACAGATATAGAGACAGAGATAGAGATAGAGACAGAGAGCAGAGACAGAAAGCAGAGCCAGAGACAGAGAGACAGAGACAGAGATATAGAGACAGAGTAGAGATAGGAGAATAGAGATAGAGATAGAGATAGAGAACAGAAGACAGAGACAAGAGACAAGACAGAGACAGAGACATAGATAGAGACACGAGACAGAGACAGAGATAGAGATAGAGACAGAGACAGAGACAGAGACAGAGGACAGAGACAGAGACAGAGACAGAGACAGAGACAGAGACAGAATATAGATTATAGATATAGATATAGTTAGATTATAGAATATAGATATAGATATAGATATAGATATAGATAGAGATAGAGAACAGAAGACAGAGACAGAGACAGAGACAGAGACAGAGACAGAGACAGAAGACAGGAGACAAGAGATAGAGATAGAATAGAGATAGAGACAGAGACAGAGACAGAGACGAGACAGAGATATGAAGACAGAGATATAGAGATAGAGAATAGAGATAGAGATAGAGATAGAGAAGAGACAGAGACAGAGACAGAGACAGAGACAGAAGACAGAGAAGAGCAGAGATAGAGACAGAGACATGAGATAGAGATAGAGATGAGATAGAGACAGAGACAGAGACAGAGACAGAGACAGAGACAGCGACAGAGACAGAGACAGAGACAGAGATATAGAGACAGAGATATAGAGATAGAGATAGAGATAGAGATAGAGATGAGATAGAGTGAGATAGGATAGAGATAGAGATAGAGATAGGATAGAGCACGAGACAGAGGACAGAGACCAGAGACGAGACCAGAGACCAAGACAAGACAGAGACGAGACAGATATAGAGACAGAGACAGAGACAGATATAGATATAGAGTAGAGATAAGATAGAGATAGAGATAGAGATAGAGATATGAGACAGAGACAGAGACAGAGACAGAGACAGAGACAGAGACAGAGAACAGATCAGATACAGAGATAGAGATAGAGATAGAATTAGAGATAGAGATAGAGATAGAGACAGAGACAGAGACAGATACAGAGACAGAGACAGAGACAGAGACAAGAGAACCGAGACGAGAACAGAGACAGAGCAGAGACAGAGAGACAGAGACAGAGACAGAGACAGAGACAGAGGACAGAGACAGAGACGAGACAAGACAGAGACAGAGACAGAAGACGAGACAGAGACAGAGACAGAGACAGAGACAGAGACAGAGACAGAGACAGAGACCTAGAGACAGAGACAGAGACAGAGACAGAGACCAGAGAACAGATACAGATACAGATACAGATACAGATACAGATACACAGATAATAGATACAGATATAGTATAGATATAGATATAGATATAGATATAGATATGAAGAGATATTAGAGATTCATAGAGATATAGATATAGAGAATACAAGATAGAGATAGAGAATAGAGATAGAGATAGAGAAGAGATAAGATAAGAGATAGAGATAGAGATACGAGATAGAGATAGAGATAGAGATAGAGAAGAGATAAGAGATAGAGATAGAGATAGAGATAGAGATAGAGATAGAGATAGAGTGAGATAGAGTAGAGATAGAATAGAGATAGAGGATTAGAGATGAGATAAGAGATAGAGATAGATAAGATTATAGAGATAGAGATAGAGATAGGATAAAGAGATAGAGATAGAGATAGAGATAGAGTGAGAAGAGATAGAGACGAGACAGAGACAGAGACAGAGACAGAGACAGAGACAGAGACAGAGACAGATACAGATACAGATTACAGATACAGAATCCAGAGATAGAGATAGAGATAGAGATAGAGATAGAGACAGAGATCAGAGACAGAGACAGAGATGAGATATGAGATAGAGATGAGATAGAGATAGAGACAGAGACAGAGACAGAGAAGAGACAGAGACAGAGATATAGAGATAGAGATAGAGATAGAGATTAGAGATATAGAGATAGAGATAGAGACAGAGACAGAGAACAGAGACAGAGACAGAGATAGAGATAGAGATAGAGAAATGAGATAGAGACAGAGACAGAGACAGAGACCAGAGACAGAGACAGAGACAGATACAGAGACAGAGCAGAGACAGAGACAGAGACAGAGACAGAGACAAGAGACAGAGAACAGAGACAGAGAACAGATATAGATATAGATATAGATATAGTATAGATATAGATCTAGAGATAGAGAGATATAGAGATATAAGATATAGATATAGAGATAAGAGATAGAGATAGAGATAGAGATAGAGATAGAGATCGAGAATAGAGATAGAGATCGAGATAGAGATATGAGATAGAGACAGAGACAGAGACAGAGACAGAGCAGAGACAGAGACAGATACAGATACAGATTACAGATACAGTACAGATACAGAGATAGAGATAGAGATAGAGATAGAGACAGAAGACAGAGCAGAGACAGAGACAGAGGATAGAGATCGAGGATAGAGACAGAGACAGAGACAGAGACCAGAGACAGAGATATAGAGAGCCAGAGATATAGAGATGAGATAGAGATAGAGATAGAGATAGAGACAGAAGACAGAGACAGAGACAGAGACAGGATAGAGATACGAGATAGAGAAGACGAAGAGACAGAGACAGAGAACGAGATATAGAAAGAGATGAGATAGAGATAGAGATAGAAGATAGAGATAGAGATAGAGATGAGATAGAGATAAGAGATAGAGATAGAGATAGAGATGAGATAGAGATAGAGTAGAGCAGAGACAGAGAACAGATATAGATATAGAGATAAGATAGAGATAGAGATAGAGATAGAGATAGAGATATAGAGACAAGAGACAGAGACAGAGACAGAAGACAGAGACAGAGACAGAGACAGAGACAGATACAGCAGATGAGATAGAGATAGAAGATAGAGATAGAGATAAGAGAATAGAGACAGAGACGAGACGAGACAGATACAGAGAAAGGCAGAGACGAGACAAGAGATAGAGATAGAGAGACAGAGACAGAGACAGAGACAGAGACAGAGACAGATATAGAGATAGAAGATAGAGTAGAGATAGAGATAGAGATAGAGATAGAGATAGAGATAGAGACAGAGACAGAGAACAGAGACAGATACAGAGATAGAGATAAGAGATAGAGATAGAGATAGAGATTAGAGACAGAGAACAGAAGACAGAGACAGAGACAGAGACAGAGACAGAGACAGAGAACAGAGAACAGATATAGATATAGATATATATATAGATATACGATATAGATATAGATATAGATATAGAGATAGAGATAGAGATAGAGATAGAGTAGAGACAGAGACAGAGACAGAGACAGATACAGATCAGATACGATACAGATACAGATACAGATACCAGAGAGAAGATAGAGATAGAGATAGAGATGAATAGAGATAGAGATAGAGATAGAGATAGAAGATAGAGATAGAGATTAGAGATAGAAGATAGAGATAGAGATAGAGACAGGACAGAGGACAGAGACAGAGACAGAGATATAGAGACAAGAGATATAGAGATAGAGATAGAGATAGGAATAAGATAGAGATAGAGATCACGAGAATTAGAGACAGAGATAGAGACAGAGATAGAGACAGAGACAGAGACAGAGACAGAGACAGAGACAGAAGACAGAGACAGAGACAAAGAGACAGAGACAGAGACAGATATAGATATAGAGATAGAGATAGAGATAGAGATAGAGATAGAGATATAGGAGACAGAGACAGAGATAAAGATAGAGATAGAGATAGAGATGAGATAGAGACAGAGCAAGAGACAGAGCAGAGACAGAGATATAGAGACAGAGATTAGAAGATAGAGATAGAGATAGAGATAGGAGATAGAGATAGAGATTAGGATAGAGATAGAGATAGAGATAGAGATTAGGACCAGAGACAGAGACAGAGACAAAGACAGAGACGAGACAGAGACACAGAGACAGAGACAGAGACAGAGACAGAGACAGAGACAGAGACCGAGACAGAGACAGAGACAGAGAAGAGACAGAGACAGATATAGATATAGAGATAGAGATAGAGATAGAGATAGAGATAGAGTAGAGATAGAGATGAGATATAGAGACAGAGACGAGACAGAGATAGAGATAGAGATAGAGATAGAGATAGAGATAGAGATAGAGATGAGATAGAGATAGAGATAAGAGATAGCGATAGAGATAGAGACAGAGACAGAGACAGAGACAGATACGATAGCAGATACAGATACAGAGATAGAGATAGAGATAGAGAGACAGAGACAGAGCAGAGACAGAGACAGAGCAGAGACAGAGACAGAGACACAGAGACAGAGACAGAGACGAGACAGAGACAGAGACAGAGACAGAGACAGGACAGAACAGAGACAGAGACGAGACAAGAGACAGAGACAGAATACAGAATACAGATACAGATACAGAGACAGAGACAGAAAGAAAAACCCAGAAAGACCCCCAGAAGGACCAAGAAAAAAAAAAGACAGAGACGAGACAGAGACAGAGACAGAGACAGATGACAGAGAACAGAGACAGAGACAGAGACGAGACAGAGACAAGAGACAGAGACAGAGACCTCTATATCTATATCTCTATATCTCTATATCCCTATATCTCTATATCTCTATATCTATATCTCTATATCTATATATCTATATATCTATATCTCTATATATCTATATCTATATCTCTATATCTATATCTCTATATCTCTATATCTCTATATCTATATCTCTATATC
>CM068952.1:105453354-105479658 GCA_035128595.1 Eptatretus atami
TTGACAACTTTCTTCTGTTTGTTGGAAAAATGTGATTGTGTTTGTTTAATATTTTTTTCCCCTGCAGACAGGTGACCCTGTGCTTGATTGGTGGTTAATATATATATATATATTTTAGCAATGGATCTATGAATTGGGCTTCACACTGGTACATTGTTTTTATGGGAATATGGTACCAGTTAAATACAGTACCAGTTAAAATACCCGATATTATAATATGCTTATTCCTGTTTGTTTGTTTCTCTGTCTATCCACCGATTTTTCTCTTAAACTTTTCAACCATGGACCATAAAACCCAAATCATTATCAAGGTCTCTGTCCAAGGAGTTCCAGTTGTATATTGTTACGAATTTGGAATTCAATCGCACACAACATACAGGTTCCCTTAGTCAGCTATGTCAATAAGTGCATGTTCCCTAGATAGCTCACCTCCCATTGTTTAAATGTTTTGAAATCGATTAGATGCGCTGCGGATCGATTTAATAGTTAGGGAAAGAAACAATGGAGACGTCCCTCCCCCTCTCTGCGAAGAGGAAGAAGAACCTGCGGTGACGTCAACAACTCCCTCCCACCCGTGTTGAGCGGGGGTGGATCACGAGGGGCATGAGTCACGCCGGGTGCGGGGGAGGGGGTGCAAAGGATAAAGAGGACATCTTTTCTTTGTTTAGAGAGGATCCCAAAAAGAGCTCGTGCAAGTCCCATGAAAAGAGTCCCGTGGGAGTCCCGTGGTAGGGCTGAGTTCGTGGGAGTCCCGTGGAAGAGTTCGTGTGCTGAGTCCCGTGGGAGGAGTAGCTTTTTGCTCGGCAGTTGGGGAGTCGGGAGGAACCCAGAAGCCAAGGAGCTGCGTGGAATCCGGGCGTCGCGAAGGAGACGCGAGCTGGAGGCGCAGCCTTGCCTGCTGTGTCGCGCAAACCGCGCGTTCGTGTGGAGAGAGCCGGAGAGAGCTCGCCTGCACACGGAAGGCTCGAGCTCGACCGCGGCTACGCTAGCTGCCGTGGGAAGGAGCATCGTGGGTCGCCAAGCGCGTTCGTGTGGAGAGAGCCGGAGAGAGCTCGCCTGCCACACGGAAGGCTCGAGCTCGACCGCGGCTACGCTAGCTGCCGTGGGAAGGAGCATCGTGGGTCGCCAAGCGCGTTCGTGTGGAGAGAGCCGGAGAGAGCTCGCCTGCCACACGGAAGGCTCGAGCTCGACCGCGGCTACGCTAGTGCTGTGGGGAAGGAGCATCGTGGGTCGCAAGCCAGACACCAGAGGGTGCAGGTAACCTGCAACGGTCTCGTGGGACTCGTTCGGTCTGCCAAGTCCCACGCCATAAAGACCCAAGAGGTCCAGTCTGACCCCATTGCCTTTGATGGGTCTTTTTCCTGCTTTTCTTTCGAATGAATGTTGTGGCGCCGAGTCCGTAAGTAAAACTGTGTAAGTGACTGTACATTAATA
This sequence comes from Eptatretus atami, assembly GCA_035128595.1. Taxonomy (NCBI): domain Eukaryota; kingdom Metazoa; phylum Chordata; class Myxini; order Myxiniformes; family Myxinidae; genus Eptatretus; species Eptatretus atami. Next base: position 105,454,789 of record CM068952.1, read on the forward strand.
ATTGCTTATAGACGGTTTGTAGTTCTTTGTTGCTTGTTTAATTGCATACGTGTTTCATTATAATAAATGTCCTTGTGTAAATGTAAACCTGCTCGCTTCGTCCATTCCCTCATTGACTGACATTTCATGTGTTGGGAGTTAGCCGTTGGTTTGCCGTAATAGGGGACATTTGGACCGACGGTTCTCGGCGATTACGCCGCTCGGAATCGCGCACGGACAAGCTCGCCTCGGCGGTTTGTTCCGTACGAGATCCGTCGAGGGTGGAATACCCCGGTAGTTGGATCACGTGGGTATTTAGGTACATTGAAGATTGGCAATCGACCCTACCCCACGTGACCTGCGATTGGGTATTTCGGTTCTTGTACAAGGACCCGTCGCTCGGAGTTATCCGGCGGCGATCTATATTCGCGGGCGATCGGTCGGGCCGACTCGACTTGCGGCTCTCCGTTCAGAGTGTCGGTTGGCGGCCGACACCCGGCCTGTAACATATTATTTTTGCCATTACAAATGACCTTGCATGTTTTATTTATTAATTTCTTTATTTATTTAAAAAAATCTTTATTTATTTTATTTTTACTGAAGAATTGGAAAATTCTGTCAACTCACAGGATTGTGATTCGAAACAGTTTTTGTTTACTTTAACATAGTTCTTAAGGAACGGGAACAGGAACCACGCAGGCATGCTGGCCGGATGGCCTCCTCTCTGCACCAAAGTTCCTTATGTATCCTTATGTAACGTTAAGAACAGGAAGGAATGGGGATGGAGGACAGAGAGTTGGGGTTGGGGGGGGGGGCAGTGAGTGAGAGATTGAGGTTAAGGCATTGGGAAGGTGGAGGTGAGTTGGGAAGGGGTGAGGGGATTGAGTTGAATAAGACAGGGGGAGGAGAGGACAGAGTTGGGGTGGAGGGCAGAATGGTTGGAAAGGGAGGGGGGTTGGGATAGAGGGTTTGCAGACTTTGGTTTGGGGGAGGAGGGTGGAGGTGAAGTTGAAGAAAGGGGGACGGCAGGATAGAATTAGGGTGGGGCACCAGCAGAGAGAGGGAGGGGTTGAGGACTGGGGTTGGGTGATGGTGGTGTGGGTGGGGGGGGGGGCACTGGCCATTTGGCCATTGAAGCTTGGTGTGTGTGTGTGTGTGTGTTGTTCTATCCTTTTAAATGCTGAGTGTCAAGAAAGGAAGCACCACATACCATTTTTTAAGTCTTGGTTAAGACTTGGCCAGGGGTCTGAACCACCGATATCCTGGACTCAGACTGTGGACGCTCTAAGCATTACATCCCTCAGGTCTGGTTGAACTATCAATCGGATATTGCGAAGTTTGGCTTCCATTCCAGTCAGAAGGTGATACGTACTCACAGAAGCCCTCGTACAACATGCTCTGAGTATGTAGGGATAAATAATATTCGTCGTGGGGGTAGCCGGCCAGGTTAACACCCCCCCCGACCCAAATTGTGGTGATGGACAGTTAACACCGCTATTCCCGGATGGCCGAGCGTTTCCTTATTAATAGGAGGTGGACACGTTGATCCTCGGATATTATAAGGCGTGCGGGAGGGGCAGGGCGCAATGGCGGAGGAGACGGAGGCAGGGGAAGCACAGCACAGGGTGGGCGGGGGGGGGGGGGGGGTTGTATCGAACCCCACTACAAATACACGGCTACAGTTCTTAAAATGAACACATTTAATGAAAATACACAAATATTTACAAAGGACAATAATTCAAAAGGTAATGATAATAATGAAGTAAATATATCCTAACGTCGAGGCGCCTCTTCACAAGGACTCAAATACAGACAAAGGGAAAACAAAATAAAAAGAAAACCCTTCCTTTCAACTATTGTTGTGTTTGGCTTGGCCCAGAAATTGGTCTTTTTGGAACTTGCAATCGAGGTGCTTCCACCAGCACGTGCAAACACACAAAAATGGCACTTCTCTCGTAGCAGGACAAATGTACGCCAGAGAATCTGTGAGCGGCACTCAACACTAAGGCTCAGAGCCCCAGTGCAGCTGCTTGTGACCTACACGAGGCTCGGGGTCCATTTCACACGACAACCAAGAGCCAATGGCCAGCGTCTTGCTTCGTGTGTGCGCTCACCCTGAACTCTTGCCTCTGAGTCCCTTCCGAAATCAACTCTGCCTTGTGCGTTCCTCACACTGACCTCGTGCGTGCACTCTGCCGATCTCTCATCCTATTCAGTACGATTCCTCCCACCCCCCACTTTGTGAACCACCGTTTCCTCCACCGGGGTGTGGCTTGCTCGCACGAAACCCAGGAAGGCAGGGCCTCCACCCGCTCGGCACGCCTGGCTCGCGTCTGACGTCACACCCATCAATAATCAGCCTCTGGGGTGTGACTTTCCCCGCCGTCACCCTTGGAGGTGGGGCTTCTGCCTGCTCGGCACATTTGCTTGTTTCTTATCATGCTTTTGGTTATAAATACATCGGGAAAGTCATGGGGGGGGGGGCACTTACATACTGGGGGAACTTATTCTTACTCCCGAGCTAATTAACACTGCACCACCACCCGTGTGGTGACACGTAACACTTATGCTCACAGTTTCCCTACTTAATTACATCGAGATGCCTCCTACACGTCCATGGACCAAACTACTCCATTCAATGCTAAATTCCCTATTGTATTCCTCCATCTACCCCCACAACCGTAACAATATATAGTAGTAACTGGTTGCTTTACAGTGTCACAATACAGTGGGATATTTATTCTATGAATAGTATGTACATATATAACATTTGTTTGTCATTTGATCTTGACAAACATAATTGGTGTTTCAATGAGATGCTCTCCCATTTGCTGCTCCTGAACAAATGACCTTGTTCTAAGGTGCTGCCTGCAAGCATGGCTGCTGCTGCCATTTACTGTGGAGTGGTTGGGGCATTTTTCGTGGTTGTGAAGTTTGTGAACTACCAACTGCATCTGATGTTTGACTGTGGGGAGCTTGTGGAAAAGAACAGCATTGAGATGAGAGATCTTACCCCAACTGCTCCAGCCATACCAGTTGAGGTCGAGGTGGCACCTGACGTGCCTGCAGAGGAAAACTGCACCGAATGCAGGAGTGGACGCAGGTAAGCTATTGTTCGCTTGAAATTTTTTGACAAAAGAGTTCAACATTTTAGTAAATACAGTCTACAGCCCCTTTCAAAAAATTTCACCTTTTGTTACTTCATAGCCTGGAATTAAATTGCATTAAATCAGACTTTTTCCACCTTTCTTTACACATCGTATCCCACAACATCCAAGTGAAAAACAAATTCCACAAATTAAAAAAAATTAATTAAAAATATAAAATGAGAAGATCTTGGTTGGATAAGTGTCCACTCCACTGAGTTGATACTTGGTGGAAAGACTTTGACAGCAATTACAGCTGTGAGTCTGTTGGGATAGGTCTCAACCAACTTTGCACACCTTGATTGGGAAATATTTGCCCATTCTTCTGCACAAAACTGATCAAGCTCAGTCATTTTGCGTGGGGAGTGTTGATGGACAGCAATTTTCAAGTCATGCCACAGATTTTTGATTGGATTCAGGTCGGGGTTCTGACTGGGCCACTCAAGGACATTTATCTTTTTGTTCCTTAGCCACTCACGTGTAGCTTTGGCTGTGTGCTTTGGCTCGTTGTCATGATGAAAGGTGAACTTCCTTCTCAATTCCAGCTTTCTTACAGAGGGCAGCAGGTTTTCCCCTCGGATTTTTCTGTATTTTGCTCCATCCATTTTACCTTGTATCCTGACAAGTGCCCCAGTCCATGCTGATTAGAAACATCCCCATGACATGATGCTGCCACCATCATGCTTCACAGTGGGGATGGTGTTCTTTGGGTGATGTGCTGTGTTGGGTTTGTGCCAAACGTATCGTTTGCATTCAAGCCAAACAGTTCCATCTTGGTTTTGTCAGATCACAAAACTTTTTTTCTACATGGCTTCAGAATCTCCAGAGTGTTTTTCTTGCTTCCCTCAAACACGACTCAAGGTGGGCTTTTTTGAGTCATGGCTTCCTTCTTGCCACCCGATCGTACAGGCCAGACTTGTGGAGTGCTTGGGATATTATTGTCACATGCACACAGTGACCAGTTTTTGCCAAAAAGGCATGTAGCTCTTTCAAAGTTGCCATTGGCCTCTTTGTCGCCTCTGATCAGTCTCCTCCTTACTTGATCATCCAGTTTGGAGGGACGGCCTAATCCAGGCAGGGTATTGGTGGTACCATACGCCTTAGTAATTGTCTTGACTGTGCTCCAAGGGATATTCAAGGCCTTTAAAATATTTTTTATACCCATCCCCTGATCTATGCCTTTGCCACACCTTTATCCCAGAGGTGTTTTTGAAAGCTCCTTGGGTCTCATGGTTGAGTCTTTGCTGTGAAATGAACTATAGTACAGTCAAAATGTCGGATGACCTCCCACAAATTGCAACAAAAGCAAACTCAACAGATTTTGATTCCTGGATATGTCCTCAGTGACAGAAAAAAGTCCTAAGGGATCCTCCGGGGGAAATCCTGAAATCATGAAATCCAATATGGCCGCCACCCGGCTTCGGGGAAATGAGAAAATTGTAAAGATTGATATTTTAATATGTAATATATGTTTTTCTGCATTCTAATTGTTTCTAGTTATGGTCAGTATATGATATACAAGATAATTATAAAAAGTGAAATGTATTGAGGGTAAAATAAAAAATTATAGCTTTTTTGTCCAAAAATGTCAATTTTTGTCCCGAAAAAAATATATTTACCTGATACTGATTGTCTCTTGACCAAAAAATAGAAAATGTGAAGACACTGAAGATCAAGTCTTATGCAATATAAATATGAATATAAATCTTGAAACACAAATCCACTGGTGCACTCTACACTCGTACCTACGAATATTTCAATTTCTGCATTAGATAGACAAACTATCCTATAAACTACTTATAGTCATGAGAAAAATAAGCGTATTAAAGTTAGAACCCCGATTCGTCATCATCCCCATCATGTCGTTTTGTTTGTGCTCCCGAGCCCTCTCAGATGCTGGAGTGCACTCATGTGTGTGCTCTTGCATGTGCTTCTCAGGTGCTACTCATTCAGCCTGGCAGTTGCACCTAATGACACGTAACATCTTTTCAGAGCTAGCTATGTGTGTTACTGTTAAACCTCATCACACTTCTGCCACCCCAGTCTTTCGGAAGAGTTCATTGTACATCCTCTCCATTCTGGACTTGCAGATACACGCACAGGCTGTGATACTTTGCTGCTCTTGATGTTTGGTTACGTCTGTGGTGCACGTGGAGAGAGCTCCAAGCCACTCTGTCCAGTACCTGATACCGGCAGGGTCCAGGTCTGTCAGTTATCTTCCGGTTAGATTATCACCCAATGTTTTTTCTCCTGCATCTGCACAATCACATACGGAAGCTGGATATGTATTCAAAAACCTTGGCCTGCTCACAGAATGTGTTGTTTGCTTTCTTTGAACTTTTGAGGGAGCTCCCTTTCCAATCCCATGAAGACGCGATTGTTCGCTGTTTGCAGCCGCAAAGCTGCATTGTAATAACTACGTAATGTGCCTTGCATATGTCTGTACTCAATCATTTTCTTTGTAGCCTTGATGTTCCGATCGACGCTTCTTCTCCTCGCCCTCCCCGACCGCCTCACCAAATCAAGGTGGGACCCCAGCTACCCGAGTTCCACCCGCTCAGAGACCTCACAGACCCGCCCCACCCGCAGCACCACACTCTACATTTCCCACCCTCAGCAGCCCCACCCCACCCACCCCACCCCCACAGTCCCCCCACCCCCCACCCACAACCCCAACCACCCACCACCCACACGCAAACCCACGCCTCCAAACACCCAACGCCACACGCCGACCCACCACACACCCACAACACAACACCACCCAAGCCACACAGGCCAGGACCCAACCACGCACACACGAACACAGACCCACCCACCACACCCCACACCGCACCCGCCCCCGAACCGCCCCCCCACCCCCCAACCACCCAACAACCCCCCCCCCACCCCATACACCGCACACCTCATCACCGGCACACCACTCACCACCACACCCCCAACACGCCACCGGACGCACCCCCACCGCACCGCACGCGTCCCCCGCTATATAACACCAAGGAACTGCATTGTACGAACACATCATGTCGCTCTGCATACATATGTCGTGCTACCAATCATTTTCTTCGTAGCCTTCCCCAGATGTATCCAGTCTTGCTCAGAGAGGCTTCTCTTCGTCCTGTTCATTCTTTGGCTCGGGGAAAACAAAAGAAGACGTCATTGCGGATTCTAAGCTTCGCAAGGTCAGCAGTAGAGAGGAACGAGGAGGTCTGTTGTCTCACCACACTAACACAGTGTTCGATGACACGTAACGCAGGACTGCACGGCCCTTTCAGTACTAACTCAGGCGATCAGCATCCCCTGACCGGCATGTGTGTCTCACAGTTTTCTTCTGAAGCTCTTCACTCGACCATAAAAATGAATCGCCTCTTTATTTCTGCCTATTGGCAAAGAAATGTTCCTTCTTCATGTGAGACGCATGTCAGCTGTTAATGTCACCAGTAGCTACCAGCATTCCCTTAGACCGTCTCTGTGTTCATGCTCTTCGTGTTTAGTCACTCTCATACATCAAACACGACTATGCATCTCCGTACTTCTTCGTTACATAATCGATGTACTGGTGCATATGTCTCTGTATGTAGATCCACGAGACCATGGATGCGTTGAACAAGTGCCCCGCCATCCAAAACATACTGTTTCCCATCATTGGGAATATCGCTGGGACATCGATCCAGAAGATCCCACGAATGGCATCAGCACAAACTGACTGTGTGCTTCTCGGAGCTGAAGAGAGGAATCAAAGAGGGCTGGTGGATAGCTGCCACATTTTATATATTGAGCCGACTCAGTTCTTCTGCTGTCTGGCTCACAGTGATCAGATCTCTGGAAGAGGAGTTGTGGGTCAACCTGGACTTGCTCTCCATCAATCTTGACAGATGACTTCATGCCGAGGGTACAACTTGGTCTTTCCTCTTAAAGTGTACTAGGCAGGTGTTTCCCATCCATAGATTTCAATATTTTGGCTCCTACAGCATGTGCTGTATCGACTGTTGCGGTTGGTGTGCATGAACTCCAGTGGCAATGTTCCTCAGACGTGATCCTACCTGAACGGATTCCGTTCCTGTAAATACTGAAAGCTGATAGTGTGTCCTTCCAGTCAACGAGATTGTCTTGCCTTGGTTATTCCTTCTTCTGCTCTTCCATGTTGTAGTTCCACCTGAGAGTTCCGCATTGCCTGGTTTATTTCTGCACAGGCAGGCATTGATAGTCCATTACGCCGTTGTGCTCTGTCATTCCTCGCCCTCGTGTGAGCCCCCCGCTGGTCTTCAAACTTCTCATCAGAACTTCTTCGATGATCAGGTACATAATGACAAAACCTGCCCAGCAGCGTCACTTCTCCAACACTGGAACCCTTCATCAAACGTTGTTGACATTGGATGTTTGATTTTGAGGTTGCACATCTGCCAGATACACCCTCGCAGATTTGGATACAGGTTTGCTGCCGAGGCTGCAGTAAGCAGCATTTCCTGGATCCTGTAGATGTAGTGCCCAGTTCCCAGTGCGCTCTGCCGGATGTATTTGCCGTAGAATGTCTAGCATGTCCATATACTGAACCCAGAGCGCTGAAGATTCTAGAAGATATCTTTGCAGACGGCATGCTTCTGAAGGTGGTCTTTGATTCGTTTCAAACTCAGACTTGCATACTTCTTCCGACAGACTGGGGTTGCAGAAGTGGACGAGGTTTGTGCCACTTCAGACATCATAGCTCACAGCTCCTGAAGATGTTACGTGCATTAGGTGCAACTGCCAGGTCTGGAATGGTAGTATGCACCATGAGATGCACATGCAAGAAGCACCAACATTGAGTGCACTCCAGCTTGTGAACTGCAGGGGCTCTGGCTGCAACAAACACTCCATGTGACAATGATGAGGATGATGACGACATTGTCGAGTTTTCAACTTTTACGCTTTTTCTCAACCATGTATAGTAGTTTATAATGGATGTAGTTCTGAGTTTAATGCGAATTTTCATTTTCATTCGAAACTTCGTCAGCGCGATGTGATTGCCTCGCGTGGAATTGTAATTTTGTCATGTTTCAATGATTTACATAATTATATTGTATGCGATAGACTTGATTTCATCTTGTGTCTTCAAGTTTCGTTTTTTTTTTTTGTCAGGAGCCAAAATCCGTATCAGGTAAATATTTTTTTTTCGGACAAAAAATTGACATTTTGGAACCAAAAATAATAATTTTTTACTTTTCCTCAATACATTTCACTTTTTTATAATTATTCTTGTATATCAATATACTGACCATAACTAGAAACAATTAGAATGCAGAAAAACATATATTTACATATTAAAATAATCTACAATTTTACATTTTCTGTCCATTTCCCCGAAGCCGGGTGGCGGCCATATTGGATTTCCATGATTTCAGGATTTTCCCCCCGGAGGATCCCTTATATTAGGACTTTTTTCTGTCACTGAGGACATATCCAGGAATCAAAATCTGTTGAGTTTGCTTTTGTTGCAATTTGTAGGAGGTTGACCAAATATTTCTGCTAAAATGCCTGTACTACTACCCAGCAGAGTAAACCTAAGCGAACAGCTGATTTTATTCTGAAATAATCAGAATCTTCACAATTGAACACAGGTGGAGGTCATTTAACTTGGTGTGTGATTTTGAAGGTGATTGGTTACACCTGAGCTAATATACAATTGTTATTATAAGAGGGGTGGACACTTATCCAACCAAGATATTCTAGTTTTGTGTTTTAAATTAATTTTCTGAAATTTGTCAAATTTGTTTTTCACTTGGAAGTTGAGTTACAATGTGTAAATATAGGTGGGAAAAGTCTGATTTAATGCAATTTAATTCCAGGCTATAAGGCAATAAAAGGTAAAAAAAAACTATTTGAAAGGGAGTGTAGACTTTCCATTGGCACTGTGCATAGATTTCAATAAAAACGATTTAAATCTATTTTTAACAAGTCAGAAAAAACAAGTTTAAGAAAAAAAGAAAGAGAAAAAAGAACCTGTCGGGATGGAATCGAAAAAACACAACCAAACAAGGTTGGAATGACATCACAATATAACGCCACAATCCTTTTATGGAGTGCCATGATGACATATTTTGATTTTTTTTGTTGTACTTTAAGACCCTGGTTTACATTGGGTATGTCTTCCTTCTTGAAAAGTGTGACGAATATCGAAACGACGAAAATCAAAGCAATTTTTCTCATAAGAACTAATGGAATAATGGGAGGATGCGTTCCTCACATTACCACTTCAGGCATTGTATTTAACTTTTGACTGATGATATGCCCCTGTTTTTGATTCATGACAGTCATATTAAAGTCCACATATGTATAAAAAAACAAAACGATTACCAGACATATTAAAACAAGAAGACGACGTCGTGCAGAGCACGATACTTGCAAAATCCAGAAAACAAATTTGATCTCAAAAATAATTGGTGGTTGAATTCAGTGACCAAATATGCAAATCCTCTTCAAATTTCTAGTCAATCAAATTGAAAATTGAGGATTTTAGAAATTTGACAGATTTGTTTACCTTTGGCCTATGTTTACCTTTTGACTTTTTAACTTCAAAAACAATAGGCTTCTTGCTTATGACAAACTCTACCATGTGGTAAAGTTTCGGTTTGAAATTGTGACCTGCAGGCAATTGACAAACAGAGACAGACAGACAGACTGACAAAGAGACATATATTGTGGGTACTTTCAATTTCATTGGTCATTGATGATTATCAACATAATCCATTGAATAAGGTCACAGATTTACCCATAATTCAGTTTTTGTCTCTGTGTTCTGCAAGTGGGAGTTTCTGAAATGCCCACTCTGACCTCACAGTGACCCCAGCAGAGAGAGCACGAGTGGGAGTGGTCGGAAGGTGGAAATGGTGGAGCTGCACAATGAGGGCATTCCATCTGCCCGCCATGATTCCTGCAGTTCATATGCTGGAAAAGACGATTCGCAGCAGGTATGGTGGGAGTCGGAATAATGTAGATTTGTGTGGACCAAATGGTGAAAGATTAAAACGGCAATCATTGTTTTGTGCCAACAAGATGTGAAGACTTTGCATCCTTTGTTTTGTATTCTTATGCACATTTCAGTCTCCATATTGGATTGTTTATCCACTGTCCATGTGCAATCTCATAAATGTGTTTTTAGATTGAAGGAAGTTTTTCTGCTGAGCCCATGGTCACTTTGAAAGGTAATAGTCCTCTTTGTGCTGGGAACAGCATGAATGGACAAATGGTGTTTTTTTTAAAAATATGCTTGCTTTGTGTTATGGGCCTTCTATTGCACATTGCACATTTTAAAAGTTATTACATTGTAACTTAATTGCTCCATTTGCTTGTTTTTATTGCCTGTCATTTATCTTTTACACCCAGAGCCAAACCTCAACGACAAACCATCTTTACCAACTCCTCCATCATGTGACTTAGCTGGAATAAGTCGTGGCTCAAATTCTTCAAGCTCAGAAAAACATGCACCTCTTCCATCAGTCTTGCCTGGCAATGAACCACTTTGTAAAGCAGAGGATGGGAAAGAGCAACAAACTCCAGATGCAGAGCCATCATGCGGACATGCAGCTGGGCCTGTTGCTTGTTGCAAAGAGGGCGAAGCGCCCCGTGCTTCCTTGAGTGAGTTTCTTGATGCTTCGGGCTTTGAAGCTGTGGGTTCACGGGAGTTGGACCGAGTGGGGGATCGAAGGGGTGTGTGTTCGTCCATTTCAGTTGAAGACTCTTTAACGGATGCAACTTGTGGCTTGGGAAGCATTCTGCTGTTCCCTGAAGATCTCGCACAAACAGCTAGGCCAGAGTCCAGCCAGAGGATGGTGGAATCACTCGAGACTTCTGACCCTCTCTTGTCCAATGTGCTTCCTTTAGCTGGCACCTGCACTGAGGTCTTCGACTCAGATGTGACTGCTGCTGCCTTCACTGTGTCAGCAGCAACTGATAATACCAGCCAGGCAACTGAGTGTTCTCACAGTCAAGGAGGAGGCAGTATAAAACACAATAGGAGGCAAAAGGAAAAGGATAGGACTCGGAGTAGTGAAATCGTGGCACGTTCTGGATCGGAGAGAGAAACTAATGCGAATCCACACTCTAATCGCATTTTGGCAGATAAAAATATGCCATTTGAACAGCCAGCATGGCGGGATAGAGAGGATGGGGTTAGCTACAGGAGCAGACATCTGCCGAAGATGGGTTCTCCAGGCAATGCAGGCCTAGCTGAGAGCAGCAGCTCAGAACCTGTGGTTGGTCGGGCTGGATGGAGCAGTAAAACTGATGTGAATGGAGGAAAAGCTGGCAGGGAGGAAGCACAGGGTCCTGATGTTAGGCCAAAGGCAGCACATTTCTTACGCAGACCTCCATCTCGTGCGGGGCGGAAGCACAAGGCAAGGCATCGACGAGGAGGAAGCTTTGATGTGGAGAGACTGAAGACACGAAATACAGGAGACTATGTAGCGGTGCTGAATGGTAGCACTACTAAAGGAGACAATAGAGGGGCTGACCGGGGTATTTCTGCTATCTGTGGTAATAATGAATATTACGATGATGATTCCAGTGATCTTAGCTCGCCTTCTTCTGGAAACAGTTTATTTCATGACAGTAGTTTCAACAGCACAAGCTCGCAATCGAGCCCTTCTGTGGACTCGGACTCTGGGTTGTTCCCAGAACCAAAATTGAGAATACCAGGAAAGCGAGCTGCTTCTGCGAAGGCACTTGCTGGGGTATGTGGTGGAAGTGGTAGAGCAAGCGTGCCAAAAGTACCTGCTCGACGCCCTCCTTCTCACTCATTGTCGCACCCTCCACGTCGAACGCCAAGCATGGCGAGTGCAAAGACGCATGCTCGTGTTTTAAGTATGGATACTGGTGGCAGTGGGGTGGTGGCAAGTGCTACAGCTGCTACAGCTGGACCACAGTTGGGTAGTTCTACAGCTGGGGCCCTAGGAGAAGCAGAAAACCCCAATGACATTGCTCAAGATTCATGTGGAAGCTTTGCAGACATCACTGATAATGCACCATCTAGTCGTCCAATCAACACTTCCAAATCTGGATTGGAGAAGAAGGATGGAGAGCCACTAGATGAGCAGTCACTTTTAGGACGTGCACGCCTCTTGGAGCTGATGACACGGAGCCAGCTGTCAGGTGCTGTGCCCTCAACATGGCGTGAGCTTGTCACGCGAAGCACCATTGCATCGTCATCGGGTCCAGGTGGTTGGCGGGAAGAGTTGGTGACTCGTTCACATTCTGGTTGGCTCGAGCTTGAGGAACAGGGAGCGGCAGGAGGATGTAAGCATTTCCAGGAAATCTCCAATTTGCTTTATCTTCTACAAGGTTTGCCTTTTGTTAAGGTTTGCTGTTTGTGTAGCATGACGATTATTTTTTTTGACCTTCTCTCCTTCTTTTTGTTCCTTTACCCCTTTCCCTCTTTTCCGTCATCACTGCAGTACCACAGTCGGCGAGTGAGGATGGCAACCGTCCTCGGAGACACAGCAGTGTGACACGTGGCTCAGCACGAAGGCAGGCGATCCGGAGGAGACACCATGCCGGAAGTAACCCCACACCTCCAGCTTCTGTTCTTGGATCTCCGCTTAGGTATTGTCGAAAGAGCATGATGCACACTGTAAAGGGAAACTGAACTCAAACGAAAACCTGATAATCCATCTGATAATTTTTCATGTTTCGATTCTCTTATAAGTTTTGATATCCATTTTAACAGCCTCAGGTTTGTGAATAATTACCTCTGCCACCGAAGGTGAAGGAGGTTACGTTTTCACCCCTTTCTGTTTGTCTGTTTGTTACTTGCAAAATCGAAGATTTTTCAAGTATATCGGTTAGTCGATTTTGTTATTCTCCGTCTCCGTCCCCGTCTCCTACAGGTCACAATTTGAAACCGATCTTCACGAAACTTCACCACATGGTAGAGTTTGTCATAAGGAAGAAACCTATTGCTTTTGAGGTCAAAAGGTCAACAACTAAGGTTGTATTTCTAAAATCCTCAATTTTCCTCTGATTTACTTGAAATTTGAAGAGGATTTATATTTCCGGTCACTGAATTCAACGAGCCAATTATTTTTGAGGTCAACATTGACCAAAAGGTCAACACCGGCCCAAGGTCAACAACTAAGGTGGTATTTCCAAAATCCTCAATTTTCATCCGATTCACTTGAAGTTTGAAGAGGAGTTGCTATTTGGTCATTGAATTCAACCACCAATTCTTTTTGAGGTTAAATTTGTTTCATGGATTTTGCAAGTATCGTGCTCTGCACGATGTCTTCTTCTTGTTTGTTTGTGTGTGTGCAGGACATCTCAATAAGTTGTGGACAGATCCAGATGAAATTTTGTGCACAGGTTCGGTGTGTGACAAGGCTGAACTGATTAGATTTTGGTGAAGATCCGGATCTAGATCCGACTACTGGAATTTTTTTTTAAATGATTCTTCACCATTGAGAGGTCGTGCCAAAAAACGATATATAGCACGATATCTCAAAAAGTTTGGACGGATTCGGACGAAACTTTGTGGACACGTTTAGTGTGTTTTTAGATAAGAACACGTTTAGGTAAGAACACGTTTTAGGACACATTTAGATAAGAAGTAATTGATTCAATTTTGATGAAGATCCGAATGCGGATCTGATAATTTTTTTCAGTGATTCTTCACCATTGAGCATTCAGAGATCGGGCCAAAAACGACAGTACTGTAAGGCATGATATTTCAAAAATGTATTGGGCCCGAAATGTTCTCGTGGATCAGGCATTACGTGGCGGAGGTATGCGGAGGTATGTGCTCTGCCGAGTGCTCTATCTTGTTGAATTTAGGTTTTCTCAAGTTATTTGGTTTAACCAAAGCAAACATTATTGGTCAAGAAATGATTTTTTTTTGGGGTTTGTACAAAAAGTATGTGAGAAGTAATTCACAAAATGAATATATGGCTGCAATCAATGTGATTTAAAAGGATTTTGTACTTGTGAAAATGTAGATCAAATGCAAGACCTGCTTGTTACACAAATTAGAGCATTGTCTTTTCTTTCTGCTGTAAACATGCCCTTGATCTCAAACAAGAGGTTAGTACTGTATCCCTGGTCACATCTTGGGCATTCGACACAGTCTGGCATCCTGCTTTCCTTGCTAAACTCATCTACCTGTTGGTGCTATTGAAGGCCAACTTCACTTCCAGATTTCTGACATCCACCACTCACACAGATATGTTGCCCTCAATGGAACCCTCTCCTCTCCAGTGGAGGCTGGAGTTGCCCGAAGCAGTGTTTGGGTTGTTCTCATCTATCTATAATTCCGTGTGTGTGTGTGTGTGTGTGTGTGTGTGTGATGTGTGTAGACCAACGCTGTTTCTCGACAACCACTGGTCCGATCTAATTGAAACTTGCCAGTATATTGCTGGTGCCCTGTGGATGTGCCTTTTCAAGGTTTGATATTATTCGGACAAGTGGTTCCCAGTTATGGCCATTTATTTAACAAACCAATGACAGGACACGTTGCTGTGTAGGCATGGCCGTTGGGAAGAGATCCTCAGCCGCGTTCCCCATTACGGGTTACAACGTACGGACTTCCGGATAGTGATGACTTGCTGTTTCTAATAATTTCTCGATTTCTTATGCACATTTATAGATAAACACAATGACCCAATCCAGTCGTCGTTTACGAGAGCGAAGGAAGGCACACTGTAAAGATCTGGCTGTAAACAACTGTGTGGTTGTTTGAAAGTTTTTTTATTTTTTTTTTGCATGTACGGCCACGCAGTAGGCACGCGAGAGCGAAGGAATGGCTGTGTGGTGTTTTCTGGCACGCGGTTTGAAGTTTTTTTTTTGCATGTACGGCACGCACGTACGGGCACGCGAGAGCGAAGGAATGGCCTGTGTGGTTGTTTCTGGCACGCGGTTTGAAAGTTTTTTTTTGCACTTATGGCACGCACGTACGGGCACGCGAGAGCAGGAATGCCTGTTGGTTTTCTGCACGCGGTTTGAAAGTTTTTTTTTTTTGCACGTACGGCCACGACGTACGGGCATGCACTAGTCTATATTAACGACCTTAGATGCTTTGGAAAACCCTCTTGCTTTTTGCAGAGGATCACCATTGTGTTGTACAGTACTCCGTTCCTTTGCTCGGCAGATAGCAGCTGTGTGTCTGTCTCTGTCTCTTTCTCTGTCTCTATCTCTCCTGATCTGGAAATGATTAGATTCTGGTCTAATAAATGGAACATGTCCTTCAGTGCTGTAAAATCCCACAGTCTCACCTTATTGCTCCAGAATGATCATCAAACGAACCCATGTATCTGTTTCCCCTGTCATCCAATGGAAGAGGTTCAGTCTCTTGAACTTTCTCCTGAGTTGACCACATAGCAAAGCTGGCCTTCAAAGCCAACCATTGATTGGGCATTCTTTATTGATCAAAGTATTTCATTGGAACACCAGAGTTACTCACAGTCTGCAAGGCCTTTGTCCGTAGGTCAATGGAGTACTGCTTTCTGACATGGGCTGATATTCGAACATCACATCTGTGTGTCCTGGCTTCTCTAGAACCTAAAGCTCTCAAAATCATTGACATTTCCCAATATTAGGTCAAAACACAAGGTCTGTTTCTTTCACATCACAATTAGGTCGATGGTCTTTCTGTTTTCTTGCTTCTATTCTCAGATATTGCTCCATCCGCTCTCTCTGTCCTCTGACCCTCCCTATAAACTCCAGGATGCACGTATTCTTCCAGTCATCCCATCCTGGTTAAACTTATAAAATGAAGGCTGACTGCACATCTCAAATCTTTTATTCCTTGTTACTCCACTGTCGATACAACTATTATCTTCCATGAGCCTCGCTCTTGTAGAAACTCCCCTTCCCCCCCACAGATGGAACAGTTGCTTTAACCACACTTTTATTGGTCTTGTTTGTTTTGTGGAGGTGCAGATAAGATAAAGGCTGCTAATAATAAGGTAGTATTTACCCCATGCATGCAAAGTGAAAAGCAGAGTCAAGTAATTTGTTCATGTCCGTCCGTCCATCTGGCTGTAAACGTCATTTTGTGATCGAGGAACAGCTTATTTAAATTTAATGTTATATTCTGAACATGAATGGTAAAACCAAGCTACCGTTAAACAGTGCAGGCAGTCCCCGGTTTCGGAAAACAATGTGTTGTTGAAAAAAAGAGCCGTGTCTGTCCCATGTTCCTAGAAGGGCACTCATTAGAGCGCATACCTCCACCATGCAATGCCTAATCCACAAGAACATGTGAACGAATAAGTCATAATGATTCTGAACGTATGCCTGGTGTTGGCTTAATGGTTGGGGTGGTGGGTTTGGGATCCGAGGATCCTGAGTTCAAATCCCACTCGGCTGTTGAATTAATACCAGGTGGGGTTGACTGCCCGTCATCCTTCTGAGGTCGACGAAATGAGTGCCAGCATGCTGGTATCCTGTGTCGGAGTGGGGACCCATCCAGGATTGTGCCCAATAGCCAAGGAGACTGCTTAGGCAGCACCAATGCTCTGCACAAAGTGTGGTCCCAATGGATGGATGGATGGATGGATTCTGAACATGGGATTTACTTTGTACCTGTTACCTCAGTTTTATTGTGTGTTGGTTGTTATCTCCATATGTGGATTTCAGAAGGTGGAATGGAGCCCTCCTATGTCTCGAAGTATCCACTTCCACTTCGGTAAAGGGGAGTGGTGTGGGGCTGGAGGGGGTGGGAGGGGGGGGAATCACGATTCATGTGACCAATCTTGTGAAGTTTTCTTATTTAAAGTTTTGTTCTGAGGGCTCTTTTCAGAATCGTCACTGAGCCCCGGACAGCTTCCAACTGCAGTGTGTTTGTATTAATATTCCCAGGGGTGGTTTTTAAGATATCTTTAAGGTTCTTATTCATCGTTACCGTTGATCTAATGATGACTGGTACAATTTTGGTGTTTTCAGCTTCCAGGATCTTTTCACTTCATTTTTGAGGTCTTGGTATTTGGTAATTTTCTTGATTTCTGCATTGTTTATGCCAAAATTGCTGGGAACTCATACCTCAACTAGAAGGGTAAATGGTAGAGCGCATACCTCCACCATGCAATGCTTGATCCACGAGAACATATCGGGCCCAATACATTTTTGAATTAACATGCTGTATATCGTTTTTGGCCCTATCTCTCAATGGTGAAGAATCACTTTTAAGTTAAATAATTATCGTTTCGGATATGGATTTGGATCTCCACCAAAATCACATCAATTCATCCTT
Source organism: Eptatretus atami (assembly GCA_035128595.1). NCBI lineage: Eukaryota > Metazoa > Chordata > Myxini > Myxiniformes > Myxinidae > Eptatretus > Eptatretus atami. The sequence continues at coordinate 105,472,123 of CM068952.1, forward strand.
GTCATACACCCAACCTGTCCACCAAGATTCATCCAAATCCGTCCACAACCTTTTGAGATATCGTACTACATATCGGTTTCACCCTATCTCTCATTGATGAAGAATCACTTTAAAAATTATCAGATCCGGATTTGGAGATATTCACCAAAATTGAATCGATTATTCTTTGTCACACACCCAATGTGTCCACCAAGTTTCGTCCGAATCTGTCCACAATGTTTTGAGCTCGCTTGCACAAAGGCAAACAATTAGACAGTGGTGAAAACATAACCTTCTATCTTCGGTGGCCGAGGTAAATTAGCAATGCCATATATATATTTTAATTATTTTTTTTTATAAATACCTAAGAACTATATCCGGTTGCAATGGTTTGTTTCTATGTTCATGCTGTGGGATTTCTTGTTCATGTCATATGTAGCAGGTGGAATGAAGTCCTATGTCTCTATCTACTTCCTTGGACATAGTCCTCCTACAAAAGGACATCGTCCTTTTTAGTCCTCAAAAGTTTTAGAACACCCCCTTTTTCCAGTTTTTACTGAATTTAAGCAGTTCAAGTCCAGTGATAACCTGAAATGGTACAAAGCTAAGCGGTAAACTGCCAGAGGTTAAAAAAGTTTGGTGACCAAAACTGAAAAATAATGTAAATTTCAGAGTTGTTAAAAAAGGCCCTTTTCAGGGAACAAGTAATGGGTTAGCAACTGCAGCTGTTCCGCAGCAATGGAAGTAAATTAAGCCTTTAAAGTTGATGCAAACAATTCCTCCAGGTGTCCCAACTTTTGTTGATTAGTTACAAACCTCTGTCTGTTATAAAGCAGTGTTGGACAGACTGTGTTGCTTCACCCTCTGAAACATTATTGGACAATATTGCACTGCAGGAAGTAGTATATTGCTATCATAATGGCGAGAAAAAAAACAATTAACAAAGGAAGACAGACAGACCATTATCTATCTATATATTACTAAAACTCTCATCTTGTATATATGTATGTACTAGCTGAAGTACCCGTAATACCCGGGAAATTTGCCTATTTCCTCACGCTAGTTAGACTGAGGCATTAGTTGTATGGAGAAAATTAGGAAGGTTTTTATTTATTCCTCAGATTTATGGAAGGAGGCTTTATGCTGCCGTAATCCTCAGAGAGGTCGTAGTTGAAGGCGCTTGAGCCACTCAATGTTTGTAGCAGCAGTGGCAACTGTCCTTGATGTCTGCCAAACCCGGACCTAGAAAGCTGGAACATGAATTTTGTGCTTCTCTCGCCCGTCGGTGTGACGCCTCTATTTGCAGTTAGGCGACACTCTCTCTCTGCAGCCGACTCGCTTGCCTGGCTCGTTCATGAGCAGATCTATCAGCAGTAAGACGACTCTCTCTGCAGCTGACTCTGCTTGCCTGCTCTTTCATGAGCAGATCTATCAGCAGTAAGACGACGCTCTCTTTCTGCAGCCGACTCTGCTTGCTGGCTCGTTCATGAGCAGATATATCAGCAGTAAGACGACTCTCTCTCTCTCTCTCTGCAGCCGACTCGTGCCTGCTCTTTCATGAGCAGATCTATCAGCAGTAAAGACGACTCTCTCTCTCTGCAGCCAATCTGCTTGCCTGGCTCTTCATGAGCAGATATATCAGCAGTAAGACGACTCCTCTCTGCAGCTGACTCTGCTGCCTGCTCTTTCATGAGCAGATCTATCAGCATAAGACAGCTTCTCTCTCTCTCTGCAGCGACTCTGCTTGCCTGGCTCGTTCATGAGCAGATTATCAGCAGTAAGAGACTCTCTCTCTCTCTCTCTTCTCTTCGCAGCTGACTCCGCTTGCCTGGCTCGTTCATGAGCAGATATATCAGCAGTAAGAGACTCTCTTCTCTCTCTCTCAGCTGACTCTGCTTGCTGGCTCGTTCATGAGCATAAATATCAGCAGTAAGAGACTCTCTCTCTCTCTCTCTGCAGCTGACTCTGCTTGCCTGGCTCTTTCATGAGCAGATCTATCAGCAGTAAGACGACTCTCTCTCCCTCTCTGCAGCTGACTCCGCTTGCCTGTCGTTCATGAGCAGATCTATCAGCAGTAAGACGAACTCTCTCTTCCTCTGCAGCTGACTCCGCTTCCTGGCTCATTCATGAGCAGATAATCAGCAGTAGAAGACTCTCTCTCCCTCTCCTCTCTCTCTCTCTCCTCTCTCTTCTCTCATCTTCATCTCTCTCTCTCGCAGCTGACTCCGCTTGCCTGGCTATTCATGAGCAGATATATCAGCAGTAAGACGACTCTCTCTCTCTCTCTCTCTCTCTCTCTGCAGCTGACTCTGCTGCTGCTCTTCATGAGCAGATTATCAGCAGTAAGACGACTCTCTCTGCAGCTGACTCGCTTGCCTGGCTCTTCATGAGCAGATATATCAGCAGTAAGAACGACGCTCTCTCTCTGCAAGCCGACTCTGCTTGCCTGGCTCGTTCATGAGCAGATTATCAGCAGTAAGACGACTCCTCTCTCTCTCTCTCTGCAGCTGACTCTCGCTTGCCTGGCTCGTCATGAAGCAGATATAATCAGCAGTAAAGACGACTCTCTCTCTCCCTCTCTGCAGCTGACTCCGCTTGCCTGGCTCTTCATGAGCAGATCTATCAGCAGTAAGACACTCTCTCTCTCTCTCTCTGCAGCTGACTCGCTTGCCTGGCTCGTTCATGAGCAGATATCAGTCAGTAATAACTCTTCCTCTCTCTCGTCGCACTGACTCGCTTGCCTGGCTCGTTCATGAGCAGATATATCAGCAGTAAGACGCTCTCTCTCTCTCTCTCTCCCAGCTGCCTCCGCTTGCCTGGCTCTTTCATGAGCAGTCTATCAGCAGTTAGCTGTTGCCTGTGCGCGTGCAGTTCGAGAATTCAAATAACAGGAGAGAATGTGTACATGTTTAAAAAGTCAACGAATACGAACATTTGTATTTCAAAAACCTAGCGTTTTTAACCATGAAGCTTTTTTACGATTAATACACCGGCGCACTATTCGAAAGCCTTTTTTTTTTAATGGAATTTTTTTTTTAATATATATATTTTTTTCATTTTTATGGAAAGCCACTTTATTATGGCCATAGCATCCTGGAGCTGAATGTTACGTCTATATGTGTGGACTTTTGTACGATTAATACGCCACTATTCGAAAGCTTTTTTTTTTAATGAATATATTTTTAATATTATTTTTTCATTTTATGGAAGCACTTAGCGCTCTGACTGATTAGGTCATAGGTGTAAATTCATCAAGATCGTTCACTGGTCTAGGAGCTTATTGGTTACAACAGACAGACAGACAGACAGACAGACAGCAGGACTGCATTTATATAGTATAGATATGTTATTTCCCAAATACAGCCAAACGGTAACAGATAGCGCAAAAATTTTAGGGCATCTTACTCACCATTCGCCTGTGGTGTGCAGCATCAAGTTTCATTCAAATCGGCAACAAAAAAATTATTTAAAAAATCAATTCCGATTCAGTCAAGTACTCTTCGGGAGAATTTGATCAATGCAAACAACCTCAGCGGTATAGTTCTGCTGGAGCTATCTGTTTTTTTTTTTCTTGAAATTATTTATTTAAAATTCTCAAACATTTAGTAGAGAAAAAGAACGATTTATTTTTAAGCATAAAATAAACATCGCATTTGATCTAATACTTCCATGTTCATTCATAATAAAATTGTGGTTTAGAAGATGACGCACAATAATTTCTTCGACTTTCTTCTCTCCATTTTTTTTTTCCACATTGATGCCATATCAAGTTTCGTTTGAATCGGGAATTGATTTTTGAATATTTTTTTTCGTTGCGCGATTTGGTCAAGTACTCTTCGGGAGTATTGATCAATGCAAACAACCTCAGTGGTATAGTTCGCTGGAGTTATCAATTATTTTATTTATTTATTGAAATGATTTTTTATCCCCCCGCCGCGTGGCGGAAGGGAATATTGTTGTCACCCCGGGTCGTCCGTCCGTTGTCCGTCCCTCCGTCCGTCCGGCGTCAACATTTATAGTTGTGAGTGCGATAACTCATAAACTGTTCGCCATATCGATTTGAAATTTGGGTCACAACATGTACCACCTGAAAAGGAAGAACCCTATTGATTTGGGCGTGGCCGGATCCAAGATGGGCCGACTGGGGCGGCATCTTGAAAAAAATGTTTTTTTGTAATAAATGGAAAAAACGCTTATCTGATTTCAATTCTTTTTCAATGGCGGGGATTCCCCATCTCTGATGGTATATTTTTATCAACCGCTGTCACAACTGGAATCAACGGGTTCACAGTCGTCCAGTAACCCTTAAAAGTGTAGGTCTTTCCTTTAGAGAATTGCAAGGGAGCCAAGGTGTCAGTGGGTACAGTTTCCTGCACCATCAAAAGGCACTTGGAAACTGGAGGAAACTCTGACAGGAAGAGGTTGGCAGACCCAAAGCCACAAACAATCAGAAGAAAAGTTTCTGAGAGTCAACAGTTGCGTGACAGGCGACTCACAGGACAGCAACTTCAAGCACAGCTTAACACTGGTCGAAGTAAGGAAGCTCAGTTTCCACTGTGAAGAAGACTTTGAGCTGCAGGTTTGACAGGTCGAAGGCAGTAAGAAAGCCATTGCTAAGATGGCAAAATAAGAAAAGAGGCTTGCCTGGGCCATGAAGCACCACCAGTGACTACTGAAAACTGGAAGAAGTTCTTATGGACACGATGAATCAAAATTTGAAATTTTCGGTTCATCATGCAGTTTTTGTATGCCGTCGAGTCGGGCAAAAGGATGGTTCCTCAGTGGTGTGACACAACTTTCAAACATGGAGGAGGAAGCGTGATGATCTGGGGCTCTCTGCTGGATCCAGTCTGCCCTTGCACAGATTGACTGCACCCTGAACCAAAAGGGCTACCACAGCATTTTGTCTGTGGTACACACCTTGTTACACACCTTGTTACACCATGCAATACCCTCTGTGTCGTGTTAACGTTCCATGCAATACCCTCTGGTCGACGCCGAGTTGGTCAGGGATTCATCCTGACCAAGCAAGATAACGACCCAAAACATACCTCCAGGCTATGTCAAGAACTACCTTAGAAAAATAAACAAGACGGTAGGTTTCAAATCATGGAATGCCAGCACAGTCTCCAGACTTAAACCCCATCGAGCTGTTTGGGATGAACTGGACAGAAGGGTGAAAGCAAAGCAACCTTCAAGTGCAACGCATTTGTGGAAAATTCTTGCAACAGTGTTGGAAGACTTTCCAAACAATATTTGATTTCCATTGTGAAAGAATGCCACGAGTTTGTTCGGCTGTGTATCTGCAAAAGGGCACACTTTGATGAGTCAAAAATTTAATTAAATTTTGTTCAACAATAAATTCCATGATTTTTATTTATTTACCTGTAATGTTTATTTGTTCTATGCTTTAATTTTAGAGTACATCGAAACATTAAACTGCTTAAATTTCAGTAAAAAATAAAATGGGGTGTTCTAAAACTTTTGACCGTAGTGTTTGTCCTTCTACACTTCCTTGTTTTCATGTCGCGTTTGTTTATGTTTCCACGAGTTTTCTGGGACTGGGATAGTGAAGTTTTTGTGATGTGCCAGTGGATTACTCTGCAAACCCTGTTGTACCTTGTGTGTACAGCTGTTCTGACATGAGTTTTTATCCCCGCCGTTGGCGGAAGGGGGATATTGTTGCACCCGAGTCGTCCGGCTGTCCGTCCGCCGTCCGTCGCGGTGGTCAACATTTTAATAGCTGAGTAGCGCGATCAAACTCATAAACTGTTCGCCAAATCGATTTGAAATTGCCGGTCACACATGTACCACCTGAAAAGAAGAAGCACCCTATTGATTTTGGCGTGTGGGCCGGATCCAAGATGGCCGACTGGGCGCCATCTTCAATAAATTTGTTTTTTAATAAATGAAAACCGCTTATTGTTCAATATTTTTGGTTTACTATACGTCCTCACCCCTGGGGAACTTTTGCGAGATGATTGACCAAATGGTGTCTTGCTTTCCAATTCAACTCTCCCTCATTATCTGGAACATGTATGGACTTTTTCATTCAATGGCGTGGTTTCCCCATTCTGATGGTATATTTTTTAATTTCCATCTCAATATGAGGTGCTCGTACTTTAGAGTGACTCATTGACTTTCTGTTCTTTTTACCTTGCAGAAACCTGGCCCCACTTGTCCCCGAAATTGAACTCCCAGTTCCCCCCCCCCCACCAATTTTCTTAAAGCCATTTTGGTGTGGGGTCCTTGGTCTTGCGGCATTATAATGATTAGTTATCCATGCCAGTTGAGCTGTGTGTGTGTGTGTGTTGTTGTTGGTTTCGGGGGGTGTGTGGCCTCTTTTCTGCCCTCCCACTCTGTTGTAATAAGCCCTTTGTTCATAAAAACCTGCTACATGTGTCATCGAGGTGTGCGGATTTTAGCCAATGAAGTGTGCAGTGAAATTGCTTTAAAAAAGCTGTAAAAGGCCATTTGGGAAACGTGCATTTAAAGCGTTAATTAATTAATGAAGATTAACTACGACACCTCTCATCGTGTCAACTCTGCCACAGTTATATCGGAATGGGCTGATTTGTCACATGTTACGGATTTCAACCTCAATATATAGGCCATTCAAAAATTACTTAACGCTGGTTTTTTAGGGAGGTGCGTCCGGCTTCGATTATACCTTCTATAAAAATTTTATTATTTTTTATATTTATATTTTTTTTTTAATTTTTATTTATAATTAATAAATTCTAAATTTTTATTTTTTTATTCAACATGCCATGGATTTTTCAGGGTGCTTTCATCGTGATTGAACTCAAACCAAAGCCAATGGAAATCTGACGCAACAAACCCAGACAGTGTTATAATCAGCAGAGGCCTCAGGCCGAATGTTTAGGCCCACCAGGAAACCATGATTGTTTGCCATATAATTTTGGCTGGGTCCTTGGTGAGGGGAGTCATGCGAACCGATGTGGGTGTGAAGGTCCAGCAGTTGTCCGACCAATGGGTGTATATTTCAAAAATCAACAACAACAATGCGCAGAGCGCTTGTAGACCTGCCACATGTCGTCAGGTAAAAATGAATAAATTGGAAAAAGTAAATGGAAAAGTGTAGTTCATTGGTGGCAAGTTTGGAGGTGATGGAAAAACGATAGTTTTTAATTTTTTTTTATTTACCTCTGCCTGCCAGAAAGGTGAAGGGCGTTATGTTTTACCCCTCTGGTTTTCTTTGTTTGTCTTTGGTTTGCTTGTTGTGTGACAGGAATCTCAATAAGTTGTGACGGATCCAGATGAAATTGGTGGCAAGGTTGGTGTGTAACAAGGATGAACTGATTCGATTTTGGTGTAAGATCTGAATCCGACTACTCTATTTTAAAATGATCTTCACCATTGAGAGATCGGGCGTAAACTAATATATGCACGATATCTCAAAAGTTTGGACGGATTCGAAGATTAAAATTGTGGACAAGTTGCTGTGTTAAACAAGGTAAGAAAGATTCGATTTTGGTGAACATCTGAATCCGGATCTGGATACGAGAATTGATTTAATTTTTTAAGTGATTCTTT
>CM068952.1:105494011-105532669 GCA_035128595.1 Eptatretus atami
GCGTAGTTGTGGAAGGTGGCGTCGTGGTGTGAATGGCGTGATTGTTGGCGTCGTGTAGGGAATGGCGTGACCGTTGAGATGTTGGTTGTGGCGATGTTCATTGTTGTTCTTGCACCAAAATAACGACAGCAATAGAAAAACGGCTAACTAAAGCGTCGCAGCCCGAATGAATCACACATATTCCCTCTAAACAACGGGTTTGGGCTAACTACACATGGACTTATCGATATATCTCACCTGAGGACCCTTTATGGTGTATTGCGAATTTCCACAGCCGTAACAATATTAACTCTGCCTGGCATTAAAATAAAATTGAAAATCATTCCATACAGGAAACCTTGATTTTAATGGCATCGGAGAGGAAAATTGGGACCAATAACTAATGTAACATGTTCGATAGGGTGGTGTAACATCCACTGCAAAAATGGTGGTAAATTCTGGAATGAATGAATTTATCCCACTTTTACAATCTTTATTTTATTTAAATTGAGTTATATATTTTAACACTGAAGAACACAAATCACTTTCCTTGCACTTTCAAAGCCCTTATGTTTAGCAGTACTTGGACATGTTAAATAGGGTGGTGTATAAGTGTGATGTTTAAGACAGCTTCAGTAGTGCTAAGCTTCCAGAAGGTTTAAAAAAAAATGCTATTTCAAATCATTATTTTATTTAAATTGAATTGTATACTTATAACACTGCACGGAGTAACATGTTCTACAAACTCTCGAGTTACCTCCGCCACTGAAGGTGAACGGAGGTTGTTTTCACCCCTGTCTGTCTGTCTGTCTCTATGAACAGGATATCTCAAAAAGTTGTGGACGGATTAAGGCGAAACTTGGTGGATAGGTTGGGTGTGTGACGAAGAAGTGATTCAATTTTGATGAAGATCTGGATCCAGATCTGAGATTTTTATTTTTTATTTTTCGTGATTCTTCACTATTGAGTGATGCGGCTAAAACTGATATGTAACACGATATCTCAACAAGTTGTGCGACACTGCCCATGCTAAAAATCAGTTCCCATAAGACATTTTTATTTATTTATTAGAAAGACATTCAATACAAAATGTTCAGTTACTGGAAGAACTAAATCTTGAGTAATTAGCACATTATATTAATCGATGTTGTTAGTCTAGCCGACTGATGAAGACAAGGTTTTGAGGTTGAAATTGGGAGATGAGATGGAGAAGTCGAGAAGAAGTATTGTAAGGAGAAATTTCAAATGTAACTTTTGTGGATAAATTGTATGAAAAATTTCCTTTTTGATGCTTGGTATCATCGATCAATATTTATTTGATGAATGGTGCTTTTGAAAACTTACTTTGAATTCCTATTGATATTCTTTTTCCATGGAAACCAATTAATTTTATCGACCATGCAAAGTCTCATCTTATCTGACCTGTTTGTGTTTGGATGTACCTTTTTTGCCTCCAGTCTTCCTGAAGGTCCACGAAGTCGCACCTCATCACTCTTTAAGCAAGTGCAACCTCCGCTGCTTTCCCTACCTGGAGTTGGTGGGAATTCTTCCGCAGGACTTTTGGTGCAACCCCCGGGGGGTGGACCATTGCACGTTGCGACTTCACATGATGACACGACTGCCGGTGCTGTGCACTGCTTTGAAGATGAGGATGGTGTGTGTGTGTGCTTTGCTTTCCTCTTGTTGTGCTCGCATCGACCCCACCCCGTTCCACTCCTCCTAGTAGGATTACTTTAACATTTGATTAAACCATATGTATGAAAGTAGTGATGTTGATTGTTCTTCATTATTGCAAGGAACAATTTTAGCACGAAAGCAGCTGGCATTGTAACTGGTGTTGTAATATTCTTATGAACATAATTACATAATGTTATTTGTCTTTCATTCGAATCTCAAAACGTTCCACCTGGACAAAATGATAATGTGGCTGAAAGTTTTCAGGTCACTTGTTGTATGGTGTAATGTTGGCACATCTGCTCAGGATCCGTGGAGGACTTGATGACATTTGTGTCACTTTTTCTCCCGCAGGAAACTTGCTGACATACACATTTGGTGAGCAGAGTGATGGATGTGCGACACTCCTGTCCAATGCCGATGGACCAAGCAGTGCTAAGCACCCTACATGGTATTTCTCTGATAGCTTTCAGCCTGAGCTGTCTGCCTTTTATAATTGATACGTACATTTTTCTTTCAAAACGTTTTTACTTCCAAAAAGGTTCATGGAATGGAATACCTTTAGATTAGGAAAACTTACTAAAGACAACTGATCAAATGAAGACGAAACATCAAAACAACCTTCACGGCCTGTGCATACAGCTTGCATAATAAAGCACTGCCTCAAATTTTCGAATCTCGACCCAGCTATAAAACTGTTATCCCGGTGTTTCACAGGCAGGGTGATTCGTCAATGTGTGTGCCGTCTCTTGGATGGACATTAAACGGGCGTCCCGTCTGCTGGCATTAGTTTGTGGAAGTTAAAGATCCCAACGGTGTCCTTTGCAAAGAGTAAGCAAGCTCTCGCCAGCACCCTGAACATATTACAAATTTCTGCCCTAACCAGCAGAAGGCATTGCATCAGCGGCACAGCCACGCCCTCAGCCAATGATGCTACCCTGCATCTTTGTGCTGCATACAAAAGAAGAAGCTGTCTCAAATTCATATTTGAAACTAGGCAAAAAGTAAGCAAAGCATATTTAATATGCTGAACTACCCTGCAGGGGGAGTCATTCGTACCTTGACACTCCGACGGTGGGATTTTTGGAAAAAGATGAGGACGGATCTCGAGAACAAGAAGCAAATCCTTATGATGCTGAAGGTTCTGGAACTGTGGATTCAATTTTTGTGGACCAGGTATGCTTGTCATATACACGATGATTCTTGGTTTAACCTCTCTTGCAATCTAACATCCGTTCGATCAACTGGGTTCTCATTTATTCTAAAAGTCTGTCGTTGCCCATTATTATTCACGTTATTATTTAACCATTTAACAAAATATTTATTCATTGCATTTGGTGTATTAAACTGCCCTCGCTCCCCAGCGGCTGTTCCGGCCCCAGTCCCGATTCCGGGGTTTGGAGCTGGAGCTTCCTCACGTCGCAGAGTCATTTGAGGATCGCGCAGTTGAGTGCGATAGGGATCGGAGCGGCACCGGAAGCAGCGAGAAGCACAACAAGCCACGGTACAAGCTACAACTCTTCCCTGGTGCCTGGATCGGGGTGAAGTACGACCGTCTTGCTCTGTTCGCCCTGCTGGATCGGTGAGAGAAAGACTACGGTGGTTTTTCAGTCACAATGATGGATCATTTGGATCATTTTGATTTGAAAATGCAAAGCTTTTGATTCATGTTTTTTAAAGTTTTCTGTTTTTATCCCCCGCCGCGTGGCGGAAGGGGGATATTGTTAATCACTGTGGTCATGAAGTTGTTTTTAAAAAATATTTTAATTTTAATTTAATTTAATTTTTATTTATTTAATTTTTATTTTTAGTCGCTTTAAATAAATCTTCTTTCAGCTAATTTATGTTTGACATCCTAAGAGTACCCACCCTAATGTAATCATAATTGTTGTTGCAGAAACCGCCAGATTGTTGAGAATGTGATCGCTGTGGTGCTGGCTGTGCTCGTGGCTTTTCTTGGTTTTCTACTCCTAACAATGGGGTTCTTCCGAGATATCTGGGTGCTTCACTTCTGTCTGGTCATCGCCGGCTGCCAGTACTCGTTGCTCAAGGTGCCTTTGTGGTGGCTGCAAGTCTTTTATTGAGCTCTTCATATACAGGTTATTTTCGTGTGTGCCACACCTGGATGCGAGTTGCATCATTTATTAGGGATTTGGGGGGGGTGGGGCTTGGCTATGCAATTGATGCAGTTCCCACTGTAGGCTATGGCCGGAATTTGGAATTTGAGTGTGTACTGCCACACACTGGACCTTACTGGGATGGTGTACTCTTGCTGTGACACCCTGCTTTACGATACCAGGATAACGGTTTATTGTCAGGCTTGGAGTTGAACCAAGACAGACCACTGAAAAGGAGATTACACTACCTAGTTCCCATTGTGTGCTGCCTTTTTGGCTGCTGGTTGCATCATTGGTTGGGGCGCAGCTATGCCGCTGATGCGTGCCCCTATTACCAGTATACTGTGCCCATTTTCGCCGACCTCGGAAGGATGACAGGCTGAGTCAACCCCCTGGTGTTAATTCAGTGGCTAACAGGGCTCGAGCTCAGGACCCTAGGATCCCAAGCCACCGCCCTAACCGCTAAGCCAACATCAGGCTACACACTACCTAGTCATTATATATGAGTACAATAATGTCCCGATTTACAAACTTTCAGTCTTATGAACAAATTTTTTTTTTTGACACCAAAAATTTGATGTAACACCTCAAATTGTGGACATTACAAACTTTTGCTCAACTTCAGTCAAGTAAGTTGTTGACTGAATTCAAAACTCGACCTCATGATGTCAGAACAACATCGCCCATGGGGTGGTTCGCTAAATGGTATTAATAATCATAATGATAACATGGCTTCTCCCCCCAACACTTGTTGGCTCCCAGAGGGAGTGGGTGCTTCTAGTATCTTTAACTCCACATACTTGTTGCTGCTTAATGGTATGTTTCTACCACACAATAACAACAACAGCAACAACAACAGCAGCAGAAACTCGTCAAATAAATACCATGTGAGAATTATGTTGTGGGTGCCACTATGTATCTTGTCCATGATGAGCTATGTGACATTTCCCATGTTCCTCGGCACGATGAAATGTTCAGTCATTAAATTGATTTGTTCATTCACCATGTGTTTTCTTTGCATGAAAGTTAATTGTAATTGTACCTCTATTAGATCGATAAACAGTGTTGAAGTACAAGCGAGCTTCGCCCCTGGCCCATCGTCGATCTGTTTCCATTTTATCCCTCTTGTGCCTTTATTACTACAGTATGGCCGTTGCTCTGCAGAGCAATTGACTGCAGTTCCCCATCCACGAGGCATACTTGCTCTACTCGCTTGGTTTGCGCTGGACACCTTTACTCTGTGTCCCTTCAGATATACACAACCAATAAACGTGCCTTTTCGTTCCATCCTCACTTTCCCCGCCGTTTGTAACCTTCAGTCGTTCAAGGCCATGATGAACAAGCTTTCCTTGTCTGACTTGTCCTCTTTTCTGTTTTACTCCCTTCCCTTGTTACAGGGTGTCATTCTCATGCCAATGGGTCACACTGTTTTCCTGTAACCTTCTCCTTTAAAATGTATGCTGACCCATCATGTCTGTCAACCATTAAAGCAGCTGTAGCCAATAACTTTCACTGATTAATCTCAACTGCTTTGCATTTTGAACCAAAATATAACAGATTCCTTGCCAGTTTAGAATAGGCCAATGTCTCATTTTTGGAATGTCGAGTCGCCTCTTAGATGTACTACAAAGCATTCTTGTTAACCTCCGCCATCTTCGAAGATGGATGGAGGTTACTGTTTTCACCCCTTTCTGTTTGTTTGTTTGTTTGTTTGTTTGTGTGTTTGTTTGTTTGTTTGTTTGTGAACAGTATTATGGAAAAACTCCTCGACGGATTTCGACGAAACTTGTGGGGGGGGGGGGTTAGGTATGGTCCAAGGATCATGCCATTAAATTTTGGACTTGGTCCCCCCCCCAAAATTTTTTTTTTGCATTTCTACATGTTTTAAGTGATTCCAACCCCCCCCCCAAAAAAAAATTGTACCCCCCCCCCCAAAAAAATAGAGAAAATTTTTTTTTTGCATTTCTACATGTTTTAAGTGATTTCCAACCCCCCCCCCAAAAAAATTGTTACCCCCCCCCAAAAAAAATTGTTAGAGAAAATTTTTTTTTTGCATTTCTACATGTTTTAAGTGATTTCCAACCCCCCCCCCCCCAAAAAAAATTGTTAGAGAAATTTTTTTTTTTTGCATTTCTACATGTTTTAAGTGATTTCCAACCCCCCCCCAAAAAATTGTTAGAGAAATTTTTTTTTTTTGCATTTCTACATGTTTTAAGTGATTTCCAACCCCCCCCCCCCAAAAAAATTGTTAGAGAAAAAAAAAATTTTTTGCAACTTTTTTTTCAACAAAATTTAGATTTCTTTTTTTGCATTTCTACATGTTTTAAGTGATTTCCAACCCCCCCCCCCCAAAAAAAAATGTTGGAGAAAAGAACTATAACTGTCAGCACTGTTGACATCATATTTAATGAATAAGATATAAGGTTCACTTGAAGTGACCCAGCAGTATTGGCGGCGGAGGTTTTGCACTCTCCCGAGTGCTCCCCCTCTAGTCTATGTTTGTTTTGATGCTTTTTATGTGAATAGTTTGTTTTAGCTATTAAAATAAATTATTCACATAAAATATAGCGTATACCTGGTAGTACAGCGTGAAACTGCAAAGGAATCTTTTGTATTTATAAATCCCTGATATTTGTGGGGTTTGGGCAGGAGGGAGGGTATCCTTTTCCATGGGGTCCAGGGTATTTGTTCAGCAATGCAGCAACTTTTGACATTCATCTCGCTCCCCCACCCCCTTTGTCTTCCCTTGTATGAGCCAAAGCTTCTTTTGTTCATGTGAAAAAATGTATATGTTGTCATAACTTGTGTTTACTGTTTTCTATTGTTAGCCATCATAGGATGTCCTTTTCATCTCATTTTAAAGCACTGCAAATCCGACAAGACTCATACGTGCCACCCAAAGTTCAAATGTCATTGTTCATTCTCCTCTGGGCAATTTCACAATCTTTTCAACTTTACTCACGAAACACTACATTTCACATGGCATTCTCAAGAGCAAAATGACAACTTCCTTGTGTAATTTTGGTTGTAGGAAGTGTTTTGCCAAATGTAACATTTGAAATGTTGAGGTTTCGAAACCCTTTCATCAAAACAATGATGCAGAGCAGAGTTGTGAATAAAGTTGAGGATCCATGAAAAATCAAACAACTTTCGGCTCCCCCACCCTGGGCTCCCTGGAGAAAAATCCGGCCGCTCAGGTATATGAAAGTTTGAATAGTGGCTGGTAAACCGGCCGCCAGGGTTCAAAGGGTTGAAGACTCTTCTCGCTGCCTGGCAGTTGTCATCTTCAACAATAGCACAAAGCAGGTGAAAGTATCAGAGAATTTACCTGGTACGAACACACACAATGCCACTTCATTGCTGTTCTTAACTTTCAAATTCCACAAATGTCTTCGAAGCAACTCGACTGCATAATTTTGAAAAGAGGGCATTTTAAAACCACAGCAACTATAAACCACCTGCCATGTACAGGTGAGTGAACGATGCGTTCACACCCATGCCCCTAATGTTATTGATGAGGACTTTTTGTCTACAAAATCTATGCTCATGGAAGAGCAAGGTAACGGGGCAAAATGTCACCAACCGGGGAATTTGGCAAAGGGCAGGCGCAACAAGTTTGGGTTGGGTTCGGGGTGTTAATGGGTGTCAATAAGATCGTTGGTAGGGATGGAGAATGACATGAGATGGTGATGTTCCGTCAACTTGAAGCTCTGAAGGGAAGAATGTGATTGAATAGTTTCTGGAAGGCTGTTCCAGAAACGAGATGAAAGAGCAACAAAATAATTTGAGGTGTGCAATAAGCCTGGATTTTGGGAGCTTGATTAGATGGGTGTTGTTGAATGACTGGTCCTAAGTTTCCTCCAGAGCTGAGAAAGAAAAGGGAGAAGAAAAAAAAAAGAAAAGGCGACCACCAATCTGTTTATAATTGTGAGAGCAACAGGCCGTTTCCTTTGCCTTTATCGTGTGTGATGCCAATGATAGTGAGAACCTTAAATTGTACAGAATCCAGACGACAGATGTGATGCTGGTGCCTCAGCCATGGAAGAGTGCAGTACTCCATTGAATATGGACAAAGGCCTTGGAGGTTGTGAGTAGTTCTGATTATATGAGGAATTACGTTGAACATTGGAGAAGGCCCAGTTGGTGGCTGCCGTTGGAGGCCAGCCTTGAAGTTCAACAGATTAAGCCTCTTCCAATGGCTGACCATGGAAACAGGCAGATGGGTTAGTTTGATGATCCTTAGATCGATGTGAGGTGAGAAGACATTTCTTGGGTTTGAAAGGTGCTCTTTCATAAGAATTGGAGAATTTATCCGGTACTATATTAATCATCAAATTTTGAGGGATTTATAGGCTTTATCAAACTTTCAGGGAAATTTAAAATGCAATGAGTGAACGGATGACTTTATTGACCTATCGATTATGTTGAGCAACATACGGTTGTGTGGTGGACATGGGGATGAGAGAAACATCACCCCTTCAGTTGTGAACCAGCTTTGGCGATGCCTGCAAAAATAAAAAAAACGATAAAGTTCACGAATGTGTCCTCCGCTCTCCGGGACCTCTCTTCTGCATACGAATAGTCAAACATATTGTGATCAGATGTGGTCATTCTTGAGTTTTGAAATCTCGTGTTTGTTTCACTTCAAAATAGGAGTTTGGGACCGAGGAGAGCAAAGCGATTTTTGGTTCATTTTTATTTTCACCTGAAAAAATTGATCTTTCTCTCGCTCTCCAACACGCGTCGCTTCAAGCGTTTTGACAACACAAGAGCGAGTTAATTATGAAAGCAGCTGGTCACAATACTTCGTGCAGTTTGCAATATGCTCTGATCCTAGTGATCTAATAATTTGGTTAATGTAATTGATGATGCGTTTGGTTATTTAATTAGGTGAGGTTAATTTTATTTATTTTCCACGATAGGTTTGGAAATGTCATTGATTTGGAATTTTGTGTGCATTCCAGAGCGTTCAGCCCGACGCTGCCTCTCCAATGCATGTGAGTAATGTTGCTGCCAAGGCTTGATCTCAGTTCACATCACTATTGGAAGCTTCTTCCACATTTTTTTTTCTTCTTTTCATCCTTGGCGTATCAATTATTTACATTGCCTTTTAATATGCTGCGCAAGACTTGCATCTCAATGCGGCATGCTTGAAGCACGAGCCTGACTTCTGAAGGGGGGACATGCTATGTGGCCTATAATTAAAGGAGTAATTGAAAGTGAAGTTGAAATGTGCTTGAATGAGCTCCATAAAAAATTTATCTTAATCACTGTTCTCCCAGAGAAAAGGATGTCTTTTGTAATGTGCTGCCTTCATTGTCATCAAAGCCTTAGCCATGCTGTAATGCTGCCACGTTTTTAGGGGTTTTAAATGAGGATTTTACAAAAACGAAGAGAAATTTAACGCTGAGAGCCAAATCTTCAACCATGACCTGCAACAGGGAAGTCTAGTTTTTCGGATGATTGATCTTCCAAATCTGATTCCTGCCTTTCAGGGACACAACCGTGTCATTGCGTACAGTCGGCCTGTCTACTTCTGCCTGTGCTGTGCCCTCATGTGGTTACTGGACCTTGCGAGCCACAAAACCACGGGTCCCAGCTTCACGCTGTACGGCATTCAGTTCACACCCCCGTCCCACTTGACCCATGCAAGGGACCTGGTCATTGGTAAGGCATTGTGCAGGATTTCCTGTAAGCAATATTATTCAAACACCTGTGCTGCAAATGTTGTTGCTCGTGGACTCCAATCATCGAGTGTCTTTGTCAACATGTCCTGTAGCACCGGTATGGTTTAAAAAAAATATTAATTAATTCATTTTAATTGCTTCCTGTCCCATGGGCCTATCTGTCTGCACTCTATCCTGTGCACATATTTGTCTACATGCCATTATCATCCCTGATATTCTCCATGTACAAAGATGAGTGAAGTGAGCAGTTATGGGGGGAGGGGGAGAGAGGTCAGTAGTGAGGTAGGAGAGGGAGAAATTTGTTTGCAGCATGATGCTACTTCTCCCCTGATCTGGAAAAACCTAGTCAGTCAGATTCCAGTGGTGAGCACTTAGCAGGTTTTTTCCAGATCAGTGGAGACTTGTGGCCAGAAAATTACTGTATATTTTACAGATGTATAAATTTGGAGGGGTTGTTTGCCACATCCCAAGATTATTAGTATTTTTATTTTTGGTGTTTTAACACTTGCTGTACTTGATTGTGAATATAATTGATTGCCAGTGCATCAAATTTTTCACTCGAGCTTGCACGCCTTGTCTTGCAGGCTGGTTTCTCTGTCCGCATGACTTGTCCCATGGATTGTGTCTACGTGTCTTATCCCACAGGCGGGTTTGTTTGTGCGCCTTGTCCCTCAGCTGTCACTTGCCCTGTACCAAGAGCTGCTTTGATTGCGAATGGCACGTGTCTTTGCAGCATTCACATTGGCTTTTCCACTAGTCTTCTTGCTTGGACTCCTGCCCCAGATCAACACCTTCACTATGTATGTACTGGAGCAGCTGGACATCCATGTGTTTGGTGGGAATGGTACGTTCAGTTCATCTATTATGGACCCAACATCCCCTCCAATCTGTTCTACATATACTTTTATGGTTTTTTCTTACCTCTTACACAGAAACTGTAAGACATTTTAAAAGTATTTCCTTTTGCACTCTTCAATCGATGATGTAAATTATTAGAATTGGATCTGATCTGTGGTTACGATTCCCCTGCTTATTAAAGGGCATGAATTATGTGAAATGGCTCACTTTTGAGTGTTGCTTTGTGTCACACTGCTGCTCATCATTTTGACAATGGGGGCATCGTTCAAAAGCGTTCAACTTAAAAAGAGTAAAAGCTTGTGCAGAATTTCATCACAGTGATGGGATTTTGGGAAACATGTTCTGAATAAGTGATTTCCTGAATATGACAGCAATATGCAATCAAACCTCGTTGAAACATACATTCAAGGAAACCCAAAATTGTAGTCTTTGAAGACAGGTGATTTATTAGTGCAGCCGAGCCAAACGGGATTCTTATTCCCAATGAGCTGACACTTCTGTTGAGGCAAGCAAAATCAATGTCTGGTTGAGGCAAGCAAAAAATCCAAAAAAAATAAAAAATCAAAATCTATTTGGACCAGCAAATTGTCTCAATCCTTATTAACCTCCGCCATCGAAGATGGACGGAGGTTACTGTTTTCACCCCTGTCTGTTTGTTTGTTTGTTTGTGAACAGTATTACGGAAAAACTCCTGGATGGATTTCGACGAAACTTGGTGGGGGGATTAGGTATGGTCCAAGGATCATGCCAATAGGTCCAATAGGACCAAAACTTGGTCCAAAGTCCAATATGGCCGTTATGGCGGCCATTTTGAAAAAATATTTGAATTTTTGTTTTTTGCATTTCTACATGTTTTAAGTGATTTCCAACCAAAAAAAAAAATTGTTAGAGAAAAAACAAAAAATTTGCAACTTTTTTTCAAAAAAATTTCGATTTTATTTGAAAAATATTTGAATTTTTTTTTTACATTTCTACATGTTTCAAGTGATTTCCAACCCAAAAAAATTTGTTAGAGAAAAAAACCCAGAAATTTTGCAACTTTTTTTTCAAAAAAATTTCGATTTTTTTTTTTGGCATTTCTAACATGCGCGTCGATCTAGTTTAGTTTATTCAATCGTGGTTCAGTGAGTCTGATCCGTTTTGACCTACAATGAATAGGACATCAGGTTCACTTAAGTGACCCAGCAGTATTGCGGCGGAGGTTTTGCACTCTACCGAGTGCTCCCCCTCTAGTTGATGGAATTATCATTGACCTCCCGCCTCTCACCACTTATTTATTTATTTTTCCTGAACATGATGCGTCTTCCTAAAAAGGATTCCACTTATCTGTTCGAGGCCTTTAATGTTGTGAAGTCTAATTCTGCAGAAAGGCCTTTTCCTTCAACAATTGCCCAGTCGCAATTGATTGCCTGGCCGATGCATCTTGAAACTATCCCAAGCGTAGGTGATTGATGTCTTCATTTCTTATTGTTCTCATCTGTCTTTTCCTGTCACCATACACATTGTTTTATATGTCGCTCAAAAGTTCTACTTTTCTCTTCAAAATGTTCTGATTTGGCGAGATAGTTTTTATGCTTCTCGAGCAGTTCAACAACTTTCAGTCAGTCAGTAAGGAGAATCCATCTCTCAATCTTTAAATAATATTGTGGAAAATGAATACCCAAAGGCAACGTATTTCCTTCTTCCTCATTTCAACCTTTTGCACAGGTGTGTCCACCGAAAGGGACAAGTTTAATGTAGTACAGTTCCTTTGCAGTATTTTTAGCTCACCTGGAATGTACTTCCGGGGAGCTCATGGGATGGCGCACCGTCCGTCCGTCTCTACGTCCGTCTGTCCATCCACAAATACTTGCAACTTCTTCTCTGAAATTACACATTAGATTTCCATGAAACTTTATCACAACCATCACCACCCTGTATGTCCCAAAGTTTGTTCATGGCATTAAAATAAATCGGGCCATTAAGGGGGTTTACAGGGGGTGCCCCCAAAATAGGTATTTGCTTTCTTTTCAGAAACTACACACACAATTCTGATGAAACTTGACTACAGCCTTCATCACCCGTGATGTACGAAAGATTGTTCATGCTATTTAAAAAAAATTAGGGTCTAAGGGGTTTATGGGGGCAGGAGTTTGCCCCCCAAATAGTATTTTTCTATACATTGGTTCATTGGTACATTTTGCTGATTCCGTCTCACATTGACCGGATCCGGATCTTCACCAAAGTCGAATCATATTTGTATTCGTCGCACACGAACCTGCCACCAAGGTTTGGCCGAATCCATCCTTAACTTCTTTTTTTTTTTTTGATATCTTCCTCTCAGACAGACAGATAGGGGTGAAAACCTAACTCTGTCCGCCTTTGGTGGCAGAGGCAATAAAGTCGATTATAAGGAGGCAAAATATAGTAGTACAGTCGTCCCCGTTTATCGCGGGGGTTACGTTCAACCCCCCCCCCGCGATAAGTGAAAATCCGCGATGAATGGATGCCTCCCCAAAAAATGCCTATTTTTTTTTATAGTTTAAGCCCTAAAATACCCCACACACTTAGACGGAGCCCAGAGGGTTTTGATCATACGAACGAGGTACCAATATCTGAGTACAGGGGGTTTTAGGGAGTAACCTGACATATGCAGATATGGATTTCTGCCGGGCACACCTGCTGCGTGGCCCCCGGGACCCTCAAGTGCCCTTAAAATGGGTAGATCAAACATTGGAGGTACCAGTTAAAACCAGGTTTAAGTGAACAAGTACATCCCCCAGAGTGTAGAATGGCCATGCAGAAACTTTGTCCGCTGCATAAGGGTGCGCAGAAGCCCAAAAAGGGTCCAAAAATTTGGGCTAGATCAAACATTGGAGGTACCACTTAAAACCAGGTTTAAATGAACAAGTACATCCCCCAGAGTGTAGAATGGCCATGCAAGAAACTTTGTCCACTGCATAAGGATCACCAGAAGCCCCTTAAGTTGGCTTTCGAAGAATTTGAGCTAGATCAAACATTGGAGGTACCAGATAAACCTAGTTTAAATGAACAAGTACATCCCCAGAGTGTAGAATGGCCCATGCAAGAAACTTTGTCCGCTGCATAAGGGTCACCAGAAGCCCCTTAAGTTGGCTTTTCGAAGAATTTGAGCTAGATCAAACATTGGAGGTACCAGATAAAACCTAGTTTAAATGAACAAGTACATCCCCCAGAGTGTAGAATGGCCATGCAGAAACTTTGTCCGCTGCATAAGGGTCACCAGAAGCCAAAAGGGTCCAAAAATTTGGGTTAGATCAAACATTGGAGGTACACTTAAAAAACCAGGTTTAAATGAACAAGTACATCCCCAGAGTGTAGAATGGCCCATGCAAGAAACTTTGTCCGCTGCATAAGGGTCGCCAGAAGCCCCTTAAGTTGGCCCTTTGGAACAATTTGAGCTAGATCAAACATTGGAGGTACCAGATAAAACCTAGTTTAAATGAACTAGGACATAACCCAGAGTGTAGAATGACCGCATGCAAGACGCTGCATCAGGACCAACAGAAGCCCCTGAAGTTGGCCCTTTCGAAGATTTGAGCTAGATCAAACATAAGGTTTAAATGAAAAAGTATTTCACCGGGTATAGAATGACCCTGCCACCCCTCTCCCCAATAATGAATGAGGCGCCCAAAATTCCAAAATATTTTGAATTTTTTCTTGTTTTTGGCGCATCGGACGGCCGCGACCTCTTAGCTCATGCCCTAACCCCTCCCCAGTAGCCTCGAGTCACGTACCAGGCATATGCATGCATGTAGCGGCATACGCTTATCTACTGTGTGAGGCTAGCGGGAGCGTCCACGTCGAGCAGCGGGACACGAAACGACTTTCGCTTTTTGGGTCACTCACACACGGGCAGCTGACAGCAACAGTAGCATGAGTACAGGTCATCTGAGTGAGTATTTTTCTTCATCCGGGGGGGGGGCGTAGGGGTTTGGTGTGGGGGGGGGGGTTGGTGTTGGTGTTGGGGGGTGTGGACACCATACATTCACGTCAATCGCTTTTAACATCTACACATGAACATCGGGTGGGGTAGGGTGGGTGTGGGTGTGTGGGGGGTGTGTGTTGGGGGGTGGTGTGTGTGGTGTAGACACCATACATTCACGTCAGTCACTTTTAACATCCCACATGAACACTATGGGTGTGTGTGGGGGGTAGGGTGGGGTGGGTGTGGTTCGGTGTGGTGTGGACACCGTACAAACTGTTGGGTAGAAACAGACCAATCCTACACCTCGATCAATTCTCACCCTGTCAGAATGCGTTTCAAACGTCAGAATCGACCATTTTCATTGCTAATGCAAGCTTGTCTCCTGTGAGTCAGAACTAGAAACGGACTATAGTCCCATGGCTGGTGCGAAGACTCGCTATGCCTGCGTGCTATGAGATTCAGGTCATCCACTGTTATCTCTTACTGGAACGTACGAGATGCTTGATGTTTTTTTATAGTTTATATTTATTTCAGAGGGCATGTGCAGATCTGACAAGATGGATCATGATTTTTCGATGTTGTACCACCCAGGTCTCTGTCCCAAGATGCATGCCACTAAGTTGGTTCACTTGTATGAATTAATCGATCCCACTAACCCAGGCATAGTTGTAATAGACCTATAAGGCATTGAAATATTGTAGTCTAACGTACATCCTTCACATCAGAAATGTTTGCTCTGCTCGGCCTTATGTTTTCATTCTGTTTTAGGTAATAGACAGGCCTACCCGGGCAGTGATGGCAACCATGTTAGTCGTGAAGCATCTCATCAGGTCTGTATCATTTGCAAGTCAAAAAGCCAAAGTGACCCACTGAAAGTGTTCAATGCCGTCACTGAATCATGTGATCCCTTCTCATCACCGGCATAAACGTCTGCCTGCCTCTTGAACATCGCTACAGGTAAGCAGCAGCTCAAGAAACTCGAGTATTTGAAAGGGAGCCTTGTTGCCGGTCGGAAACTTTGTGAGAAGTTCCAAGAGGAGTGTGCAACGGATGAGGAAAGGATTCATGAGCCCATCCAAAGAAGAAAGGTGTCAAATTTCACGCACGAAAACTCGAAGAAGAAGCGTCTCTCTGCGAAGAGAAAACTGGCAGCTGAGAGTCTTCGAGATGTTTTCATTCGCTTATTGGTAATCATTTCGTGAGAGGACAACCTTCAATCTTGGACATGTATGACTTTCCCAATTACAGAGTACCCACTGTCTATCCACACTCAGATGGATCAGGGCTCAAGACAGACAAGAGCAAGCTGCTGAGGAAGCTGGAGGCACTACAGGATGGGTTCACGGAAAGACCACTGCCGCCATCGATGTGACCTTGATCGACGGTGGACTCTTGATCCACTCTTCCTATCTGCCATTGGGAACATCACATCATACGGAAACCTGGCCAGAACCTCCTGGCCTATGTTTGCGCCAACCGTGGGAACGAGGTTCACATATTGTTTGACACTTATCGCCCCATGTCCCTGAAAGAGAGTGAGAGAAATTACGTGGAGCCGACGATCGTCCATTCATCATTACTGGTCCCAACAAGCACCCAAGCAGAGTGCTGCCAGGAGTTCTCTACAAAATGGGATCTTCAAGGATCAGTTAGCAACGTTTCTTCTCAAAGAATGGCAAGAAAGTTACTACGGCAAATCCTCGGGAAGAAGACGCTGATTGCGTCCCATGGAGGTACCTGTGCTCGTCTCAGCTTCAGTGAACTCGATTCCAAGATGAACGTTGAACATCCAGCCCATCTCCAGGGCAGTCACGAGGAGGCGACACCCTCCTTGCATTCCATGTCTCCAATGCGACTGGAAATGCTGTGATCAGAGCATCCGATTATGATGTTATGGTGATTCTGCTTGGGATGTTAGGAAGGCATCTGACAAGTCATACATCATACAATGGATTATCATGGACTGTGGGTCGGGAATGGCCGTCGACATATTGATGTCAGCAGCATTGCCACTGTCTTGGAGGCGAAGCAGAAGGGGCTAGCAGCAGCCATGCCAGGTTTTCACGCATTTACCGGTTGCGACTTCACCACAGCATTCACAGAAAGGGTAAAGTGAAGCCACTAGAAGTTCTCGAGAAAGACACAGAAGGACACTCATCCAGTTCTTCAGCAGTTTGGCTTCTGAAGAGGAACAAAACGAGGAAAGCAGAAGAGTTTGTTTGCTCCTTGTATGGCATGAAGGATGACGTGAAGGATGTCAATGAGGCCAGATATGCAAAACTGGCGTCAGATGACTGGAAAATGAATCAGGTGTAACTGGAGCCATGTTTGTTAATTTTTTGTCAATAGATTGACTAGATACAAAAAGGCCTTAAATCGATAAAGTAGGCTACCAGTTAACATTTCCACAAATAGTCACAGCTGACTTTAATGAGGCGACTTTAATAAAAACATATCTTTTATAGTCCATCTTTTATTTTCAGGAAAACCCCATGGCCAATGTCAAGAAGGTTGACTGCGACTTCTTCCACCTTGCGGACTCTTAACCATAAGACTCGACGGGCGCACTTCATTAGCATCGTGTGGGGCAATGCTGACTCGGCACATCCAGGACAAGGTTTGGATCCTCTGAACTACGGTTGGAAAGACAAGAATGGATACTTACTCCTGACTGGTTCTCGGACCTGCCGTGCCAAATTATTTTCTTGAGGAAGAGGAAGTGGAGGATGAGAGTTCCGTGGATCCTGAGAGTGACCAGCCAGTCTTGCCACCGAGTTTGACGACGCTGATGATTCAGGTTCCGAACTATCTTGGAGTGACGACTCAGAGAGAGAAACAGAGATATGAGCATCCTGTTGTTTCATGGTGGTATTGTCATGGTGGTATTGTCCGTGAACTTTGGCTCAAATGAAAGAGCTTATTTAGCCTTGAGTTGAGTTTTAAAACCTTGTCTCAAGTTAAAGATGCAGATGGAATGTGAAATCTAACCATGGTCTAATTGTACCTTAACCAGATGTCTCCTGTCCTGGTATGAGTCCGTTGATTTGTCTTCAAGCCATGTAGGTACAAGAACATGTAGCTAGGTAGTGCCCACTTCCCATTCCTGGTTCTGTACTTTTGAGCTTCTCTGAAAGATGCAGCAGTTCCAATTTCCTTGTCTTTTCACCCAGTCTTCTAACTTTGTCTTAAAGTAGATCCACCAAAGGAAATCCTTTTGTAATAATAATAATAATAATGTGATTTCTTATATAGCGCACTACACATATGTTCTCAGCTCGCTTTACATCATCATCATTACCCCTGGCAGGACTGTTCATTCGGAATACCATCTCAGCCCTCAACGGAGCATACAGCCCTGCTGCCAATTTCAGCGTCGGTGCTGAGCATTCATTACATCGAGATACTTTCACTGTCCCTGGGTGGGGAGAGGCAGTGTGAAGTAAAGTCCCTTGCCCAAGGACACACCTCCGCTTATTTCTGCGTCACAAAGCGAAAACCCCGATTTGACACCGCTGGGATTTGAACCCGGACCTCTGGATTGTGGGTAAAACGACTAACCCACCATGCTACGAGGCTTTTGTGGTACTAGTCTGGCTCCCTAGCATACATAAAGGTTAACCTTTTGCATGTGGATTTTTATTACAATAAAGAATACAACAAAAAATTACCCCCGTGTGGGGGTGACGGTCATCTCTATAATACACAAGTTTCTCATGTTCAGTTCAGGTAACCGCGAAACAGTCCAAACTAACCGTTTAGATTGAAATAGTTCACAGAGATACACTAGGATAATACTACTAATGACATAATTAATAAATATGTATTGTTCATTTAGTACCGGATTAACACATCAGAATCACCAGTAAGTGCATACGTGGTTTCCGGTCCATCACTCTCTGGGGCATTTCACTTCCGGTTGTAGAAAAAAAACGAAAAAATAGGCTTAGCTCTCGAGATTATGATAATCCTGTAGATTATTCTTCACTGATATAATGCAACTTTCAGAATGAAAATTGGTCAAGTATTTATAGAGATATTGAGGTTTGAAAAATCGTTAGAGCTAGCAAATTCATTAATTATTAATTCCACAGAAGTTTCATGACACTGCCAAAGTAACATGTCAGGTATGAAAAAACATTTGTATGCAGATTTATTAATTATTAATTCATTAATTATGGAATGTACTCATTGATATATTAATCAGAAAGCATGTAGCATAATTTTTCACTTATCCCCTCATCCGGGATCCGTGGCCTCGCCCACAGCCTGCAGCCCTATGTCCGCCGGTGATTATGTTAGATATCGGCACGATCGAGAGGAGCCTGCGAATCATCCCTGCTGATGCACTGAATTGATGCAATCGTCGGCCAGAATATTCGTTGTCAAGATGTTGCGTGATTAAATCACCAATACAGTCACTCGAATTTTATACCGCGACATACTTCTTAACAATCACCTTCGCCCCAGAACACAGTCAATCTGAACCACGCTGGCCACTGCTCAGATGCCATGACCGGACTACTGCGCAGTTCTACTACGCAGTTTGTTAAAGATGATTCGGCATTTTGGCGCGTGCGCACAAAATTATATTTTGAAAATAAATGCCGACGTTTACATTTCGGGTTTTGAAACTTTTGCACCTTCGGCGGAAAATGTATAAATTTAAAAGGCTAAAATGTGTTTTATATTTCTATTTCATTTCTCCTTCCTTCCTTCTTTGCGAATCGCATCGGCGTTTTTGGCCATCTTCCAGATCACGTGACGATCAAACGGGAAGGAAATTCAAAAATCTGTCTGGTTAGATACAAGATATATTTTTTACTATCATAATCAATAAACAGTTGCCAATATCTTGTAAGATGACAGACTAGATAGGTTTTGAAATGGCGATTTTTATAACTTACGTGCCCTCGTGACCTCGTCCCTGACCTTGAACCCGGACAAAAGTATATATCGTTTGGCAACACTCATCGACCTCTACCCACATACTAAGTTTCATCAAGATCGGAAAGAAAATTGTTGACGGACGTACGGACGGACGGACGGGAATTTGGTCTGGCTTTATTAGGTATCTCTCGGTGGAGATGACCTAAAAAAGTAGGGGTTTTGTCATTATTTTTACCAACCTAGAATACAGTTCAGGGCCTTTACGTTTGACCTCCACATAGTCTCCCGAAAGGCCAACATTTGGGTGTCTGGTAGGGCCAACGCAGTGGACAATTTGTCTGGCATGGGGCATTCTATACTCGGTGGAGTGTACTTGTTCATTTAAACCTGGTTTAAGTGGTACGCCAATGTTTGATCTAGCTCAAATTCTTCGAAAGGGCCAACTTAAGGGGTTTCTGGTAGGGTCAACGCAGCGGACAAGTTTCTTGCATGGGTCATTCTACACTCTGGTTATGTCCTAGTTCATTTAAACTGGTTTTATCTGGTACCTCCAATGTTTGATCTCGCTCAAATTCTTCAAAAGGGCCAACTTAAGGGCTTCTGCCGACCTTATGCAGTGGACAAAGTTTCTTGCATGGGCCATTCTACACTCTGGGGATGTACTTGTTCATTTAAACCTGGTTTTAACTGGTACCTCCAATGTTTGATCTCGCTCAAATCTTCAAAGGGCAACTTAAGGGCTTCTGCCGCCCTTATGCAGTGGACAAAGTTTCTTGCATGGGCCATTCTACACTCTGGGGATGTACTTGTTCTTTAAACCTGGTTTAACTGGTACCTCCAATGTTGATCTAGCCCAAATTTTTGGACCCTATTTGGGCTTCTGGCGACCCTTATGCAGCGGACAATTTTTCTTGCATGGGCCATTCTACACTCTGGGGTGTACTTGTTTATTTAAACCTGGTTTTAACTGGTACCTCCAATGTTTGATTTAGCCCATTTTAAGGTCCATTTGAGGGTCCCAGGGCCACACGCAGCGGGTGGTGCCCGGCAGAAATCCACATTGCATATGTCGGGTTACCCCCTAAAACCCCTGTACTCAGATATTGGTACCTCGTTCGTATGATCAAAACCCTCTGGGCTGCCGTATAACTCTTTAAACACATTTTAAACTCAATTAAACACATAAAGAAAACATTTGCAAGCATAAAAATGTACAGAAATAATAATAACAATGGAATAAAAAAAATGAAAACACATTTAAACTCAGTATGGTAAACTCAGTAACGTTGGAAAACATTGTGATGGGCAGTTGCTGGCGTTGTTTCTTCATGGTGGTGAGGAGGGTTTTGTAGGTTTCCATTGCGCCATCAATAGCGTTCTTGAATTGCAACGCCCGAACCATAGAGGGATCCCATGCTTCAGCCATCCCCTGCATTCTTTGGCCGTTCTCGCGATTGTTGCTAAGCGTTCAAGTGATAGGCCTTCGTCGTCGTCGTTCTCCTGCGATGGATCAGATTGTTCCTCCTCCTCCTTGCTTGCAGACTTCGTAAGCTCAGCCAAATCCTCCTCCGTTAATGGGTCAGAGTGGGTTTCGATGAGGTCATTCGTGTCGTGCATTCATGTCGTCGAATCCTTCTCTAGAATCTTCGCCAGCTTGACCGCCTTATCGACTGCCAATGGTGAATTTCGTCTGGAGAAAAGGCCTTGTATTCGTGGACGCATTCTGGCCACAGCTTCTTCCAACAGGCGTTTAAGGTTTCTTTTTCATTTCTTGTAGAGCCTTCTGAATTATTTGGAGACACGTTGCTATTGTAATCACGCCAATACACCCTCAGAGAAAAATTGTCGTCGGAATCCATGGCCTCGACGAGGTGCTGCAGGGCGTTGCGAATGTAAAGCGCCTTGAAGGCGCGGATGACGCCTTGATCCATAGGTTGGATGAGGGATGTTGTGTTTGCCGGGAGGAACTCGATCTGCACTCCCTCGTAGGATAATCCAGTGGGTGGCATCCAGCTTGTCCATCAGCAGCAGCACTTAAACTCCATTCCGAGGTCCTGGGTCATTTTGGCTTGAGGGAGAAGCACTGGTGGAACCAATCGACGTAAGGAGTTTCGTAATCCAGGCCTTGGGGTTGTGCATCCAGTGGACTGGCAGCAGGTTTTTATTCTTGTTTTTCATGGCCCTGGGGTTCGCAGACTTGTAAATTAGCCCTGGCTTCAACATGAACCAAGCAGCATTGCCAACATTATCAGGGTTAATCGGTCCTTCTGAGCTTTGAATCCAGGGGCTCGGGCTTCCTCCTTCATGATAAACGTTCTGGATGGCATTTTTTTTCAGAAAAGCCAGTCTCGTCCATGTTGAAAACTTGTTCTGGCTTATTCCCTTCTCCTCGATGATCGCCTTGAATGTCTCGGGTACTTCTCGGCGGCTTCTTTGTCTGCAGATGCGGCTTTCCATGCAGCGATACGTCTTCGTTTGAATCTTTTTTGAAATCGGTCAACCGCCCTTGCTGGCTTGAAATTCAATGGGGTCTGCTGCTGGATCTGGTGCTGTCGATGGTCCTGGTTGGGGGTCTCGGGGTCATCCTCGTCGTCGTCGTCGTCTCCTTCGTACCTGCTACTCCAGCGAATTGCCTATAAGTTTTCTGTTCTCCCTGATGGTGTTGGTGTCCAATGGGATGTTTTTTTCCTGCAATCGGTGATCCAAAGGGCCAATGCCGATTCCATCCTGACGATGTTCTTTGTGCGTGCAGTTGCCACCCTTTTTGCGCTTGGCAGTAGTTGACTGCTACGGTACTCCTGATGTTGGCTTCATCCTTTTGATGTAGCGTATGGTCGATTCATTCAAACCGTAATGCGTCCAACCGTGGCAAACCTTTTTCCTTCCGAAGCCTATCTAGCACTTAACCTTTCCTGGAGCGTCAGGACCTTCCCTGGCGCTTCGGTTCCTTGCCGGAAGCCTTAGAAGGTGCAAGGCGTTTGGGCGGCATCGTAGGGCTTGGAGAAAAAACGTAGAAAATATTCGAAGTTCACAAGCGAAACACTCAAGACAGCGACAGGATGCTGGCGGATGCTGCTTGCTTCTACCCGAGAGTGCGCCTCGTGGGCAGCAGCCAATCAGCGCCAAGGAGAAATGAATAGCGGCTCTATGTCTTTGTCTGTGCATTGTGTGACTGGTCGAGCGCCACGCGTTATAATTTATTGCTTAAATAATTTATATTTTATATATTATTACTCGCGATATACCGGTGGAATCTGCAGAAAAATTAGTTAGGTTCCAAGGAAAACGCCCGATGAACCGGGGGCGCGATAGGTGAACCGCGATATAGCGAGGGACGACTGTATAGTGCAAACATTTTTAATTGACTGCAGATATGTCATGACTGGCTTCTGCACTTTAAGCTGTGTGTGAGCATTTTACAAATTGGTATCATAATCAGGAAAATGGTCGTGTAGTTTTGTCATATTGAATGACGAGAACTAAAGGTAGTGGACAAGAAAATAGAAACACAACCAGAATGTCACTTAGTGTGTTGGGCCACCACGTGTATCCAGGACGGTATGTATATGATGTGACATGGAGTCAGCAATGGTCTGGAACTGTTCTGCAGGAATGTAGCACCATGCTTCCACAAGCAAGTCTTCCAATTCATGTCGTTTTGAGGGAGGTGGAAATCACTGTCTTAAGTGCCTCTCCAGACAGTCCCACAAATGATCTATGGGATTGAGGTCTGGCAATTGGGAGGGTCATAGAAGATGGGTAACTTCATCCCCTTGCTCCTCAAATCACCCGGTGACAACACGTGCCCTGTGGACTGGACCATTGTCGTCTTGAAAGACATGTCTCTCAGCAGGGAATAAATGCTTCATCGTGGGGTGCAGTTGATCGCTCAGGATGTCAACGTAGCACGCTGCATCAATCCTGACTTCTAATGGAATGAGTAGACCCAGGCCATGCCTGAAAAATGTATCTCACGCCATTATGGAGCCACCAAAACGTTTCACTGTTGGAACCAGGTACTCGGGGCTGCAGAGCTCCCTAGGCTGTCACCACACATACACATGCCCATTCATCGAGAACATGGTGAAGGACTACACTTCAGACACATTCCTCCACTGCTTGGCAGTCCATCACCGATGCTCCTTGCACCACGGACCAGCAAATTGGCGTTGCCACGTTTTGTGAGCATTTTGTTCATACCAACCCTACTATGGTGTCCCTTACTTTGATGTTCCCTTCTGACTGCTTTCAACAATTCAGGAAGCTCACGATCCACGTTGAACTCTGCACACATTGTCCACCATTGATCTCCTGTTTAACCTCACAGTCCATACTAATGCCCATCCATCATGCTTGTCGCATATGCACTTCCGCCCACTGTTGCCCTTCGATGACATCTTTCCTTCTTTTTTCCCAGGCTGTCATCACCTTCGAGACGGTTCCTCGTGACACGTTAGCAATTTCCGCAAACTTTTTCACCAAAGCGCCTGCTAAATGTGCACCAATAATTGCACCCCATTCAAAGCGTCTGAGGTCTCTTGCGGCCATGCTCGCTCTTAACAGTGGACTGGTGTGTGTGCGTACGTGCGCGCGCTTGCGTGTACAGTATATGACGAGAGGACTGCCCGGAAGAGATTGGCCTATTTTGCATGCTGGTCACGTACATACATATGGTGGCCCCATACGTTTCAATATATTTGTACAGACCGTATACCCTGTTGTTTACATTTTTTTTTTTGTCCACCATACGTACAGTACATGGCCAAAACTATGCGGACACCCCTTCTAATGACCGGATTCGGCTATTTCAGCCACACCCTTTGCTGATAGGTGTAATAAAATCGAGCACACAGCCACGCAATCTCCACAGACAAACATTGACAGTAGAATAGGCCGTACTGAAAAGCTCAGTGACTTTCAACGTGGCACCGTCATAGGATGCCACCTTTCCAACAAGTCAGTTCCTCATATCTCTGCCCTGCTAGAGCTGCCCCGATCAACTGTATATGCTGTTATTGTGAAGTGGAATGGCTAGTAGCAACAACAGTTCAGCCGTGAAGGGGTAGGCCACACAAGCTCACAGAACGGGACCGCCGAGTGCTGAAGCGCGTAGAGCAGAAAAATCGTCTGTCATCGGTTGCAATACTCATTACCGAGTTCCAAACTGCCTCTGGAAGCAACGTCAGCACAAGCACTGTTGTTCGTCCAGAGCTTCATCAAATGGGTTTCTATGGCCGAGCAGCCCCACACAAGCCTAAGATCACCGTGCGCAATGCCAAGCGTCGGCTGGAGTGGTGTAAAGCTCACCGCCATTGGACTCTGGAGCAGTGGAAACACGTTCTCTGGAGTGATGAATCGTGCTTCATCATCTGGCAGTCCGAGGGACGAATCTGGGTTTGGTGGATGCCAGGAGAACGCTACGTGCCCGAATGCAGAGTGCCAACTGTAAAGTTTGGTAGAGGAGGAATAATGGTCTGGGGTTGTTTTTCATGGTTTGGGCTGGGCCCCTTAGTTCCAGTGAAGGGAAATCTTAACCCTACAGCATACAATGACATTCGAGACGATTCTGTGCTTCCTAGTTTGGGGAAGACTCTTTCCTGTTTCAGCATGACAATGCCCCCATGCGCAAAGCAAAGTCCATACAGAAATGGTTTGTCGAGATCGGTGTGGAAGAAATTAACTGGCCTGCACAGAGCCCTGACCTCAACACCATGGAACACCTTTGGGATGAATTGAAAACGCCGACTGCAAGCCAGACCTAATCACCCAACATCAGTGCCCGACCTCACGAATGCTCTTGTGGCTGAATAGAAGCAAAATCCCCACAGCAATGTTCCAACATCAAGTGGAAAGCCTTCCCAGAAGAGTGGAGGCTGTTATAGCAGCAAAAGGGGGGGGGGACCAACTCCATATTAATGCCCATGATTTTGGAATGAGATGTTGGATGAGCAGGTGTCCACATACTTTTGGCCATGGCATGTGGTGTATATAAGCACAGGTCACATACTGCAGAGTATCAATGGTAAAGGAATATAAAGCGATAGAAAAAAAAGTTTCCGGTGAATTTTCGGTCCTGTCCTTTCGGCGATAAGACGCAATACTTTTCCACTTCTGAGTCTCTTAATTGAGGTTACACAGCCATTTCAGGAAGGAAATACGTTGCCACTGGTAATGTCAACCTGGTGGTCTAATGAAGAATCATTGTATGACAGAGATCTTATTTGAGGAAGGCCTTGCAATGATCGTGAAAGGCTGGCGGTCGTTGAAACAGGGCAGGTTTGACTGTACCTCAAATACACATCAAAGGCAAGAGTGATCTTTCATCCTTTAGTGAAGAGCAATCCTAGCTTTCACAGAGACAAGTATTAATTTGTATCAATAAAAAATATTGACTTACCGAATCGTTTTGCTTCAGTTCATCCATACCAATTCAAACCTCTTGCGTTACTTTGAGCGAATGGAAGAAACCTGCCGGTTAGTTTGCTCGGGAGTTAAAGCTCAAGGTTGCACAATCAGGTAATGCAGAGTGGTGGGTTTTTCACTTTGTACACGGATATTTTGCAAGTTTTCCTCTTTTATTGTTTATTTTGTTTTTCATTTTTTGAAAAGTAATTGGAATTTTTTTCCCTCTTCCTGCTCTTCTTCTACTTCTTCTTCTGCTTCTGCTTGTGTGTGTGTGTGTGTGTGTGTGTGTGTGTGTGTGTGTGCGTGTGCTCCAAGTAAATTACTTGGCAGTGCTTTGTATGCACACTAAGTTTCCAAGTGCAGTAATTTTTCTTTCCTTTTAGTTGTGACTCTACCCTGCTTCCTGTCTCTCCCCACTGTTTGCTGATTCGAGCCTTATCCTCTTAACTCCATGAGTTTGCTAACTTTTTATCAATGAAAATGCAAGAATGAACCTTTGAAGCAACAACATCACTGAAAGCAATCGTCCTGCTGTTCCAAAGCAAATTTGATGTTTATTAAACTGTTCCAAAGATTGAGTTTTCCCACGGTCGCGATGCTCTGTGTTTTTGCAGCCACGACCAGCCTGGTTGCTTCAATCTACAGTTTCATGCGAAGTGTGGTGTGCGTCACCATTCTCTATGGTTTTTGTTACATCCCTTTGCAGGTGAGGCTTCAAGTGCACGCCACCAGACGTGATGGTTGTGGAAGAAGTCAAAGCAATTATCAAATCGGACATCAAATTGCATTCTTGTACATTAAGACGCAAGCTTAAGAATTTCTCGGTGCTTGTGAAAGAAAACAGAAATGAATAAAGGAACAACTGAACATTTATAGTTGTTGTAATGGCCACCAAATGTACATGTTTCTTCTTTATTTTTATTTTGCGCTTTGTCACGGATTCCAAACATGTTTGAAACTCGATGCTAAATGCCGAGTAAGCATCTGAGGGAGATGTTGATTGTGTAAATGGGAAATTAAACGATTCCAAGTGCTTTCACCAAGTTTGCTGTGCGAATATTCATGTCGAAGAGCCCAAAAGCGCGTCCTATAAACATGCATCGCCTTGAAATCATTGTCTTGTCCTAACAAACTAGGAAACGTGACTAAATTCTCATCTTCAAGATTGGCCCGTCTTCCCCCACAACATTTCCCTTGTTCTCGGTGCTCCACGATGGAAACCGCATAAGCTGTAACCTTGTTGATTTTTCCGATGAGACTCGTGCTTATTTTGTAACTGTGCTACTCCAATGCTTCTGTAATGAGATCGAAGACACTAATTGACATTGCAGCTTTTAAAAGGTATTTATTTATTTATTTATTAGTTGCTTACTGAAGAGGGGGGCATACTTCAGAAAATTAAAAGTGAAGAAAGTAAGAGAATGAAGGGGGTTGCAGAGAAAATGGAGTGGAGAGGAGTGTGTGAGAAGAGTAAGGAAGTTGGGAGGACAGAGGCATGGTGGTGGTGGTTGGGGGGGGGGGTGAAGGGAGGTGGGGATGGAGATTGAGAGAGTTCGAGATTGGGAAGGGGCATACATATGGCAAAATCAGAATTTTGAGTATGTGGCCTCTTGTTCCTTTTTGATTTTATGAAGTAAAAAGTGATAAAACCCACAATTTCTCTTGTCTGCCTATGCAGATCGACATTACAGACTAGTATTCCATTGTCTCTTAAAACTAAGACTTCAGCATGTGAACATCTTACACAAGTAATTGGTATTTACAGTGAGTAAGAAGAGCGTGGATGGTTTAACATCCTGAGACTGTCTGTGCCTGACACCTGAAGCCATATGTATATAGTATATGCTGTGTGTGTATACATATATATATGTTTACTGTATATATTTTTTGCTGTATATGTTTTTGCAGCAAACATGGGATTCACAACACATCCCTGTACTCTTCTCAGTCTTTTGTGGCCTTCTCGTTGCGCTCTCATACCACCTCAGCCGACAAAGCAGTGATCCTTCTATTCTCTGGTATGGCTTGCACCGACCTTGTACTGCAGAGTACGGTTGAGTGTGCAAAGTGAAATGCATGGCAAATTAATAAAATTCAAAAAGCAATGTTATGAAGCAAATGTAAATTCAGTGAATGTTCTAGTAATAGCTATGGTAGCTCTTATCTTTGTTTCTTTGAGAGTCCATGATTGTTTTTGAAACATCGCATGTTTCATTGCCACCGTTTTTGTTGTATTACTGGTCAGATATGACAAATCGTTGCATTATGGCGGCTTGACCCCACGATCCCAGCATTATTGGCTTTATGCTCAGAGGGGAAACTTGAACCAGGCCAATCTGAAACGCCAAGACCTTTTAGAGAATACACAGAAGCTAAAACAATTGCTGGCTTCGGGCAAAATGTTTCCCAAGTTGCTTGGGTTTTTATTTTTTTGTGAAAGTGTCTCGGCTCGGAGAGAAGCAAAATGATAAGAGGCAGCAGGTTTAAAAACTACCCCATTGGGATGAGTTGTATGAGGGGTGGGGTGATGGACATACACAAGGAGGAAAGGAGGAATAACTCGAAAACGAGTAACAATGGCCAATGGAGGAACAGGAAGGGAAATCATCAACACATGTATAAATGATCATGGATGTGCAAAGGACACATGGGAACGATTCCATAATTGGAAGCATAATGGGATTTATTAATGCAGCTGGACAAACTGCCTCGACTTTGGAAGGGTGAGCAGATGAGGGTTTGTATTGAAATGTGTGCAACCTGTGATAACCTGGGAAGAGCCAGAGGTAGGAGAGGGCAGAAGGAGCAACGTCAGACGTAAGGTTGTATAAAAATGGAGAACCAACCAACTTGCTGTCAGTGGGAGAGTGACGGTCAAATATTTCTACAAGTATGTGTGGATAAATATTTGCACTTTTTAGTTTCCTTTACGCTGAACTCTGATCCTCCTCTCTCTCTTCCCAATGATCCTCATGCACAGGTCTCTCATCAAGTTGAAGGTCATTCCAGAAACCAAGCCTGAGAACCCAGAGGATCCACAACAGGAGGCACAAGATCCCCTTCCTGAAAAGCTGAGACAGTCTGTGGTGTGTTTATGTACATGTTTTGTCGTGGAGCTATTGCACTTTGTCACAGTTGGCTTGACATGTAAAACCCATCCATGGCTATTTATGCCTTTTGGTGGTACCTTTTTGTGCTTTATGTGCGAAGATGTAACTTGCTGAACTTGTATCGGTTTTCCTTCTTTTTTTTTCACGTCCCTTTCCCTGCACTCCCTTCACCGCAGAGTGAGCGTTTGCAGTCAGATCTCATCGTTTGTGTGGTGATGGCAGTACTTACCTTCGCTGTCCATGTCAGTACCGTGTTTGTAGTATTGCAGGTCAGTTATGCTGCTTTTTAATTTTTTTCATTTTTCATCTCAAGACAAAGTCCTAGTCTTGAATTGGATTGACAACCAGTAGTTCTTATGAAAAAAATGTGTTTTTGTGGTTGTGTGGACACTTAACTTTTAAGCAGATAGAATAACACATAGGTATCGCACTTCCCTTTGAGCTGTATATTGTTGGTTGATGGTTTGCATTGAGGTCACATGACAAAGTGCATCATCCCTTAGATTGAAGTTAAGCAAGAGAACTCTTTTGTGGATGTTGATGATCCCACAGTATCTTTCTCGGAATTCTGTCCAAGTTCCAAATTACTGCCCTGACTACTGCTGGGAAGACAAATACAAACCACTCGGTGTAATATTTGCCATTAGATTGCCTTAGCAGTACAATGCAGAACCTGCCTTCGGGCAGAACACCACAGATATACAAGGTGTTCACAAATTACTATTCTACATTCAAACCGTAATAATAAATAAATAAATAAATAAATAATGAAATGGGATACAATGATGCAATTTGCTGCATGTGAAAGAACATTTCTCATTTATATTGTCAATATTTGTCATGATCATCATACAAATCCAAATGGAGTAGCGGGCATTGGTGAAACTCTTCCGTATATGTACGGAAATCCGTATGTTTGTAACGCCCCATACTTAGGTTTCCGTATGTTCGTCATCAGAAAAGCACGCCGCGATTATAGGTTAATTGAGGTGCTATTCCGATATGCTGATTCTTTTCTTAACCCATTTCATCCGGATGAGGTGCAATGCTAACTCATCATGACCACATTTATGTGAACTACTCCCATGGTAGTATTTCATAAGGTATTTTTGCAGAAGTTAGCCAGGTACAAAAGCTTGCAAGCTCGTTATCGTGATGTCCGCTCAGCGGGAGAATGAACGTCTGTCTGTGTTGGTAAATATGGAAATAGTGTCCATTGTTGGATTTTCCAATCGCCGTTCCCTCCTAAGTGAGCTTCACGGAAAATACCGAAGTGCCGTCTTTACATTGTATGAAGTAAAGGCTCAATTGTGCTGCACACAAATACAAAATCTGATAATGTCTGTTGGTCACAATGAGGTTTGTGACAACATCAACACGAGACCAAAATAGAGACGTACATGAAAACGGGCATATAAATAAACAATTACGTAAAGTACACTCGTGATCCGATATAACGTAAACTCACTTGATACAGGAAATGTAATCTATTGTAAATAAATAAATGCGCAGAAAACATAAGGGGGTAGAGAATGCTTTGGTTTACATTGGAGCGAGGGTGATTCCGGGAAACCGCGCCATTACATGACGCGTGACACCCCCCCTCCCCCTCCCCCTCCCCCTTAAAAAACACTTTCATTAAAGTCTTGCAAAGGTTTGTGGTATTCAGCATTTATTTCTTTTTTGATAAAATGTTGTACTAAGTGACTGAAAATAATCTTCCTAGTAATGGATGTTCAGGTAAATCAAAAAAATTCCTTCACTTTCATTTGCATTGTTTTATTTATTTTTTGCCTTACAATTGGGATAGATCACCCCAAAATGCATATTTTGACATCATCTTTTCAAAATTTTATCGGGGGGGGGGGGGCATGCCCCAGGCCCCCCAGTAAGGACTTGTTTTACTTATTACTTTCCTTTTTTCAAAAGTTCTGTAGTTTCATTCAAACGTCTCGTGAACCTGGCCGGCCTGCCCCCTCCCTCTACACTCTACAGGATGACAGCAGTCTCCATAAACTTTTTGTGTCACTCACGAATCCATTTTCTCGATGGTGGCTGCCTTTCATAGGTCATCCTGAAGCTTCATTGAACCTGTGTCGTTGATTTGGTCAATATAAACCAGGCAACTCGCTGCACCTTTTCCAAAGTTTTCACCTTTTCCAAAGTTTTACCTTTTCCGATGTACCAAAGCTTGTTCACGACATTAAAAAAAAAAAATAATCCATAGGTTTATACTTTCTTCCCGTTAAATATTTTGTGGGTCATCCACACCGACCAGTGGCTCCCTGGTTTTCTTATCCAGCTGCTACCAGGTGAGCTCCCAGTGGTATTGCCCCTATTTTTGAAAAACAAACAAACAATTAAATTGAAAGTACTACTATTTCTTTCTTCTAAGATTACTCCAGACCCATACCCTGCTGTTTTTGAAGTCTTTTGAAACTAGGCTTGGCAGAAAATTTTGCATTGATTTTGTGCCATCCAGCACCACTTTCAGTCACTTTCACACTGTTCTTGTTTACCTGGCATTGTTTTTGTTTTGTTTTTTAAATCTCAGTTTATTAAGAATAGTGCAAGGTTACATGTTAGCCTTTTTTGCACACACACCCAATCAGAGGTGAAAGGAGGGGGTTGATGGATGTTATCCATGAAGGGGGAAAGGGGGAAAGGAGGGAAAAGGAGGCTTGACTTATTACAGTTGATGGATATTATCCTGTTCACAGACAAACAGACAGAGGTGAAAACATATCTCAAAAAATGTATGGATTCAGACAAAATTTCGGGTACAGGTTTGTTGTGTGAAAACGACGAGATTATTAGATATTTTTTTTTTTGTGAAGATCCGGAGACTATAATGTTTTTGTAAAAGTGATTCTTCACTATTGAGATATGTGGCGAACAACTATTTACAGCATCGTATCTCAAAACGTTTTGGACTGATTTGGATGAAACTTGGTGGACAGCTTGGGTGTGTGACACGGATGAATCGATTCAATTTTTGTCAAGATCTGAATCCGGATACAGATGCGAGAATTTTTTAAAAATTCTTGAAGTCATTCTTCACCATTAAGAGATGCGGTCAAAAATGAAATGTCACATAATATTTCAAAAACGGGGACTGATTCGGATGAAACTAGGTGGATGAGTTGCGTAGGAAGCAATAATGAGCCGATTAGATGAGTCGGATAGGAGGCAAGAACGAGCCGATTCGATGAGTCGGGTAGGAGGCAAGAACGAGCCGATTAGATGAGTCGGGTAGGAGGCAAGAATGAGTCGGGTAGGAGGTAAGAACGAGCCGATTAGATGAGTCGGTCAGGAGGTAAAGAAGAGCCGATTAGATGTCGGGTAGGAGGCAAGAACGAGCCGAATAGATGAGTCGGGTAAGGAGGCAAGAACGAGCCGATTCGATGAGTCGGGTAGGAGGCAAGAACGAGCCGATTCGATGAGTCGGGTAGGAGGCAAGAACAAGCCGATTCGATGAGTCGGGTAGGAGGCAAAAACGAGCCGATTAGATGAGTCGGGTAGGAGGCAAGAACGAGCCGATTAGATGAGTCGGGAGGAGGCAAGAACGAGCCGATTCGATGAGTCAGGTAGGAGGAAAGAACGAGCCGATTCGATGAGTCGGGTTGGAGGCAAGAACGAGGCGATTCGATAGTCGGGTGGATGCAAGAACGAGCCGATTCGATGAGTCGGGTGCGATGCAAGAACGAGCCAATTGGATGAGTCGGGTAGGAGGCAAGAACGAGACGATTAGATGAGTCGGGTAGGAGGCAAGAACCAGCCGATTAGATGAGTCGGGTAGGAGGCAAGAACCAGCCGATTAGATGAGTCGGGTAGGATGCAAGAACCAGCCGATTAGATGAGTCGGGTCGAAGGCAGAAACGAGCCAATTAGATGAGTCGGGTCGGAAGCAAGAACGAGCCGATTGGATGAGTCGGGTAGGAGGAAGAACGAGCGATTGGATGAGTCGGGTAGGAGGCAAGAACGAGCCAATTGATGAGTCGGGTTGGAGGCAAGAACGAGCCGATTGGATGAGTCGGGTAGGAGGCAAGAACGAGCCGATTCGATGAGTCGGGTAGGAGGCAAGAACGAGCCGATTAGATGAGTCGAATAGGAGGCAAGAATGAGCCGATTGGATGAGTCGGGTAGGAGGCAAGAACGAGCCGATTGGATGAGTCGGGTCGGAGGCAAGAACGAGCCGATTGGATGAGTCGAGTGGGAGGTAAAAACGAGCCGATTGGATGAGTCGGGTAGGAGGCAAGAACGAGCCAATTCGATGAGTCGGGCCGGAGGCAAGAACGAGCCGATTGGATGAGTTGGGTGGGATGCAAGAACAAGCCGATTGGATGAGCCGGGTGGGAAGCAAGAACGAGCCGATTGGATGAGCCGGGTAGGAGGAATGAACGAGCCAATTGGATGAGTGGGGTGGAGGCAACAACGAGCCGATTAGATGAGTCGGGTGGGAGACAAGAACGAGCCGATTGGTTGAGTCGGGTCGGAGACAAGAACGAGCCGATTGGATGAGTCGGGTAGGAGGCAAGAACTAGCCGATTGGATGAGTCGGGTAGGAGGCAAGAACGAGCCGATTAGATGAGTCGGGTAGGAGGCAAGAACGAGCCGATTAGATGAGTCGGGAGGAGGCAAGAACGAGCCGATTAGATGAGTCGAATAGGAGGCAAGAACGAGCCGATTGGATGAGTCGGGTAGGAGGCAAGAACGAGCCGATTGGATGAGTCGGGTCGGAGGCAAGAACGAGCCGATTGGATGAGTCAGGTGGGATGCAAGAACGAGCCGATTTGATGAGTCGGGTAGGAGGCAAGAAACGACCCGATTGGATGAGCCGGTGGGAAGCAAGAACGAGCCGATTGGATGAGCCGGGTAGGAGGAAAGACGAGCCGATTGGACGAGTCGGGTAGGAGGCTTGAACAAGCCGATTGGATGAGTCGGGTCGGAGGCAAAGAACGAGCCGATTGGATGAGTCGCGTCGAGGCAAGAACGAGCGATTTGATGAGTGGGGAAGAGGCAAGAACGAGCCGATTGGATGAGTCGGGTAGGAGGCAAGAACGAGCCGATTTGATGAGTCGGGTAGGAGGCAAGAACGAGCCGATTTGATGAGTCGGGTAGGAGGCAAGAACGAGCCGATTCGATGAGTCGGGTAGGAGGCAAGAACGAGCCGATTCGATGAGTCGGGTAGGAGGCAAGAACAAGCCGATTCGATGAGTCGGGTAGGAGGCAAGAACGAGCCGATTCGATGAGTCGGGTAGGGAGGCAAGAATGAGCCGATTCGATGAGTCGGGTAAGAGGCAAGAACGAGCCAATTGATGAGTCGGGTAGGAGGCAAGACTAGGCATTGGATGAGTGGGTAGGAGGCAAGAACGAGCCGATTGATGAGTCGAGTGGAGGTAAAAACGAGCCGATTGGATGAGTCGGGTAGGAGGCAAGAACGAGCCGATTCGATGAGTCGGGTGGGAGGCAAGAACGAGCCGATTGGATGAGTCGAGTGGGAGGTAAAAACGAGCCGATTGGATGAGTCGGGTAGGAGGCAAGAACGAGCCGATTCGATGAGTCGGGTGGGAGGCAAGAACGAGCCGATTGGATGAGTCGGGTAGGATGCAAGAACAAGCCGATTGGATGAGTCGGGTATGAGGCAAGAACGAGCCGATTGGATGAGTCGGGTGGATGCAAGAAAGAGCCGATTTGATGAGTCGGGTAGGAGGCAAGAACAGCCGATTGGATGAACCGGGTGGGAGCAAGAACGAGCCGATTGGATGAGTCGGGTAGGATGCAAGAACAAGCCGATTGGATGAGTCGGGTATGAGGCAAGAACGAGCCGATTGGATGAGTCGGGTGGGATGCAAGAATGAGCCGATTTGATGAGTCGGGTAGGAGGCAAGAACAAGCCGATTGGATGAGCCGGGTGGGAAGCAAGAACGAGCCGATTGGATGAGCCGGGTAGGAGGAAAGAACGAGCCAATTGGATGAGTGGGGTGGAGGCAACAACGAGGCTGATTAGATGAGTCGGGTGGGAGACAAGAACGAGCCGATTGGTTGAGTCGGGTAGAGACAAGAACGACGATTGGATGAGTCGGTGGGAGGCAAGAACGAGCCGATTGAATGAGTCCGGTAGGAGGCAAGAACGAGCCGATTGGATGAGTCGGTTCGGAGGCAAAACGAGCCGATTCGATGAGTCGGTTCGGAGGCAAGAACGAGCCGATTCGATGAGTCGGGTCAGAGGGCAAGAACGAGCCAATTGGATGAAGTTCGGGTCGGAGGCAAGAACGAGCCGATTCGATGAGTTGGGTGGAGGCAAGAACGAGCCGATTGGATTGAGTCGGGTCGGAGGCAAGAACGAGCCGATTCGATGAGTTGGGTGGAGGCAAGAACGAGCTGATTAGTTTTTGGTTCAGGCCCACAGATCCAGCCTATCAGTGGGAAAGAAAATGTAAACTGTTCAGCCTGGCCGAGGTATGCGCTCTCTCGAGTGTTGTTCATGTTCCCAATATAGTTGTAACTTTTCTCTTCCATATTTGTCGAGAAAAACTTCCTCAACCCTGCAGTCGTGCTCATTGCCCTGACCATGGATACCCCAGCTATTGCAGCTCCTGGGAAACTTGGCCCTAAGTAAGAATCGGTTTGTTCCCTTCCCTCTTCCAAATCGTATCCAAATATTTAGATGTTGAATGGCCACTTGTCCCTCTTTCATGCTATTCTTCAAAAGTTTTTACTCATTTAATTAAATGGCCTGAAATTAGATGAATGTTAAGATAATTGTGAAAAGAACAAGCAGATTAGATTTTTTTCAGGTCAGCAAATCCGGCTTATCGGTGGGATACAAAACGTAAACTGTTCAGCCTGGTGGACAGACGTGCTTTCTTCTGAGTGCCGTTCCAGTTGCCAACAAAAATTGTGACACTTCTTCTTCATGATAATCCTTTTTGATAGTATCCATGACAATGTTTATACTGTGCATGCACTTTATTGTTTTTTTTAAACACTGAATATTTTAAATTGTGTTCTCAAATTTCATTCTTTCTTGGGGAGGTGGGGCTAAAGTACTGCAGATTTTTGAACGTAAAGACTTGTTTTAGTGGCTGTGTTATCGCTTGAAGCGAAGGCTGTGCCACCCTGCCACTACTTCTTTGTGTTTCATTTGTAGCCCGTGTTGAGATTTGTGCTCATTGGCCTCGTGGGCTTTGTGGGCTTTGTGGCACACTACTTGCTTCCTCAGCTGCGCAAACAGCTGCCATGGTACTGCTTTTCTCACCCTCTTCTCAAGACGCGAGAGTACAATCAGTTTGAAGTCCGAGGTACAACCTGTGCATGTGCGAACACAATGCTGTTTCTTTTGGTTCTGCTAGTATTGATTGCGGAACCATTTTACTGTTTGGAATTTAGTCCAATCTATGCCTGGATTGTTTCATTAATGGGTGTGTCTTGATGTCAAAGTTTTATAATTGTAGCTTGCTGAAGTATCAAGAACAGATTAAGTGTTGTTGTCTTGTATATAATTTTAGAAGTTTTAATATCCCACCACAACATATTTCAATAATAGCGTTGGTAGAAGTCAAAAAGTATATTGCTCCCTCCACTTCTCTTCTTCCTTCACCTCATCATTCCCCTCCTACTTTTCCTCATTCCTCTTCTCCCCTTCCATTCCTCCTCTTTCTCCTCCTTTTC
Source organism: Eptatretus atami (assembly GCA_035128595.1). Lineage (NCBI taxonomy): Eukaryota > Metazoa > Chordata > Myxini > Myxiniformes > Myxinidae > Eptatretus > Eptatretus atami. The sequence continues at coordinate 105,530,349 of CM068952.1, forward strand.
CTCCTCCTCCTTTTCCTCCTCCTTCCTCCTCCTCCTCCTTCCTCCTCCTTTTGTATGCAGCACTTCTCTCCAGGTAGCATAATATGCTAAGGCTGCAGCTGTGTCGCTGATGCAGTGCCACCTGTACGTTAGAGCAGGAATTTGGAATTTTTCAGTGCCCGCGATGGCTCACCTACTCTTCACGAAGGACACTGTGGAGTCTTTAACGTCCAGCATCAAATCCCGGCAGACATGACACCCAGTTTAACGTCCATCCAAGAGGACAGTACACAACATTGATCAATCACCCTGCATGTAAAACATCATGATGGCAATTTATAGCTGGGTCGAGATTCAAAAACAGACTGGACAGCTCAAAGGCGAGTGTGCGTACCTTTAGGGCATCCTGTCAGCCCCCTTCTGCTCCTTCCCCCGATTACAATATTAATGGTCCTGTGCTCGCGAAACGAAACATAGACGTTTGCCCTTTTTCGATGTAGTTTGTGAGTCGGTCACACTTTCTTCCGCATGGTGGGAGATTTTGCTGATGCCACTGTAATACAAGTTTCTCAAGTGTAACTTTAAAAAAACTTATGGAGAACATTGCTATTAGCAACAGTTTGAATGCAACATGCAACACTTTGTTTTGTACAGATTCTCAGCACTGTATGTATGTATGTATGTATGTATATATGTATAGATATGGATATGTATGTATATATATATATATATATATATATATATTGTTATGGATTTCAGAATTGGATCCGACTAATGCATACAAACATTTAGGTCCTCAGACAGTTATTTCCCTAAATGCATGTCCAGGAAAGACCCATCCCCATGTCTGGTGGGATTCTAACTTTCATGCGTTGAGAAGGGTATAGAATAGATTCCCTTTATTATGGGATGACCTTTTTCTCTTTACGACAGACACATTTATGCACGCGAGATAGCCATTAGCCCAACGGAGGCTCGTCAACCCCCTTTCCATTAGGACACATTGACTTGGAGGTGGACGATTTATTTACACTTTGGACTTACAGGACATTTGGTTAAGCACACCACGGGCTTTTCCTGAGCAGTTGTTCTGACAGTCAAGTATGGCCGTGGGTCATTTACCTCACCCACCTCTCTTTCATTGACGTTTGACACCCACCTCTTTCACCGACGTTGACGTCCACCTTTTTCCATCGACGTTTAATGCCCCGTTTGGCAGCTCTATGGATGCTGGCTGGCTCTTGTTCATGTCGGGCTGAACGAGGAAGGAATGATCGTGAGGTTGACGGTTGGTCACGTGCAATGATGCGCCAATAGGCAAGGTGGATTTTGCTGAAGTCTGCTTGAGGCTCTGCCCAGACTGGTCGCCTCTAAAAACGACGGGAGGACCCTTTTCCTGACACTTTTTTGTGACAGCTGGGTGACGGTTATTTTCACCTCCAGTCAGACAGTTGGTGACAGCCTTACAGCTCTGCCCGCTGGTGACAGTTTGTGACAGCTAGTTAAAACAACTCAATTCCTCACAGCGCCTCGCAGTGCCTGACAGCTGTCCGTTGGTTGCGGCTCCTGACGGTGGGTGACGGTTGGACCGTTCCTGCTGGTTCTGCTCGTACCTGATTCTTGGCGTCCCTGGTTCCTGGAGGTGACGACGTGACGCCGAGTGGTGTTCGAGCCTATTTGCAGGTGGGTGCACAGCGAGGCAGGGCGCTGGCAGCAGACCAAGGCACGCTCACACATTTTTATGACATTTTATTGGACGCACAATGACTTCTACCTTGGTAAGCCGAGACCGGATTTCTTTCCCCCCTGAATGATCTGCTGGGTACCCTTGTCTTGTGTTTAATTGTGTAGTAAGGCATAGTGACAAGTATCTGCTCTTTGTTTATTTTTCTATCAATGTCTGTTTAATGCCTTATTAGTTTGAAATTATTTTGATTGATTTGAATTCACCTATTTTCACCACAAGGAAATAAAAAGTTCTTCTGTTTATTTATTTTTGTTATTAATAAGTTCCTTGTTGCCGTTTTAACCTGTCCGTGCTTGTCCTTTCCTTCCATTGATTAAGCATTGTCCGAACCGAGACAGACTGGAAGATAATTACCAAACAAATTAACCTGTCATAGTCGGCATGTGCCAGTGGTCAATGCTCGGCCGCCCTACTGAAGATCTAATCAAGATAAGATTGGTGCATTGCCGAGGGCGCACTCCCCGTTCAGGAAGCCACGTGACCTCCAGTTAAACGGCAAACTTAGACGGTGGACACTAGAACTCGTGGTTAACTGATTGGCATTCGTGGTTGTTAAAGCAACCCACCGTACCACGAAGTTAATTGTGAGCGGTGG
>CM068952.1:105568827-105586895 GCA_035128595.1 Eptatretus atami
AGAGTTCAGTGCAAGAGGAGTTCTGTGTACGAAGGGTTTTTGCTGTTACGAAGGGGTGGTTACGAGGGGTGGTTTCGAGCAGCCATAACGAGGAGTGGTCACAGGAGCTCTACTTTGCTGTCACGAGGGTTGAGCAGAGGGCCATCGAGGTGGCGAACGTGTCTCTGCTGGCCCTCTACAAGGAAGGACAGAGCGACCCTGACCCTCCTCCGCGGACCCCGATTATTCGCCACCCAAACTCCGCCACGAGCCTCGAGTCCCTCACGTGCGACTGGGGATCGGACCAACGACCTTTGTCAGGTGTCTTAACTATGACTTATTTTAATATAGCACAACGCTGTATCTTAACTCTCGCCCACTGCTCTTAAATTCTCTTATTGCAAAACTATCGTCGAATCAATCTGTCTCGCTACTTCCCGGCCTCCCCTTCCCTCCTCTCCCTTCCCCTCCCCACGACTCCTATGGCTCATTGTCGTTCTCTTCCATAACACGTATCTTCATTGTCCAGTAGTATGGAGTCGCTGAACTTGGTGTGCTCGAAAGAGATCGACTGCAATTCGGGTCCCGAAAACCATTCCTGGAACGAGACATTCACCCTCTCGCCATCCGTAGTCCAGAGATCCACCCTGTGCCGGAGTTTGCCGTCGTGCTACAACCCGACAGCTGCTATATATTGTGCGTGCAATCTTCTTGCCAACTTTCTCAGCGTGGTAGGAGCGCAGTCGATCTGCTTCACATGTCACCAGCGCGTTATCCTGCAGAAAAAATGCATGAAAAGGTCACTCCGATGGAATTCAGCAAAACCAGGTCCCCATTACAAAAATACTCACGGCAATAAAGTAAACCAGAGTAAACAGGCAACTTACTGAACCGATTTGATCTTCCTCATTGCAGTAAATTTGGCATGTCTCGGCCTCATGATGGTCGACCTACGCTCTGTCCGTACCACTACCAGTACCTTCCTGAGAGTAGGCTCATTGTTTGTCTGCCGGTACTGATGTTTCGAATGCCTTGATGAACGCCGGAACTTCCTTCATGAGGATCTCCAACGCCCAAACCTTCCCTTCGTAGAATCCGCGTAAGTCTGTCCGAGTGAAGACGTGGATGGCAATATTGCCAAGACATCCAGGTGCATGCTTCCAAAGCCTTTACGATTTATCATATCGATTTGATCGGCATTGTTGCAACGCCACATCCATGATCACTGTTGGTCCCTGCTGTACCCCTCTCACATTCTTCCAGCTTAGTGAATAAGTATGGCCATTACATTGTACTGATGCTCTGACCACAATACATCCAGCAACATTACTGGCATGTGAAATGCAAATCAGAGTATCCGCGTCTCTGTGTTCCCTGAAGGTGCTTGACGATCACACATACAACCTTCATGTAGCATTGTAGATGTAAGCGACAGCATTCCACCGCACACAATCAATCTATTCCCCAAGAATCGGCCATATTGATTCTTTCCCCATTCTTCAACAAACCAGCAATGTCATTGAATACATCTTCAACAATTGCTGGCCACTTTTGTCGAGATACTTGTAACGCGGCCGCTGATACAACGGACGATCCTCTGCCACCCCGTAACCTCCGCTCAATTCCTTATAACATTGTCGTATGTAATCAACAGGACGTGTATTTCGACACCCGATTGGACAACTTTATCAGAAGACTCCTTGCCATCGCACCAGACGTGCGCTGGTTGTAACTGAGAATTTATGCAGAGACCGCCAGTCCACCATTTATCAACGGGAGCGAGATCTGATTTGGGTTAACCATCTGAACGTTTCCAATTTTTGCAGAAGTTTGGCCTGCACTGTTTCAGCGGTGTGCCCAGAGTGAGCAATTGTAAGGGGAACTGCTTATCGAAGATTCATAACGTTGCTCAAGTCGAATGCAGTGCTGGATATGATCACGACCATCGATACATATCTCTAACCCCCCTTCGTTTGCTTTCCCGCTGCGGCGCATGCTTCATTATTCGTTTAGTTTTCATCAGCAGCAAAATTCTGACTTTGTCCGCGAACCGCCCTAAAGACGCCCGTCGCTCTGACATCTTTTCAATTTCTCATGAATTCCTTCCTCGTACATGGCTTTCAAGCAAACGTTTTTACTATTCCGATCCGTAGCTTTCCCTGTCCAAATGTTTATGATGATTCTGACGGTACATGCTGGGCGCAGAATGGGTCACGTCTCGGTCAATGCGATCTATCAGTGCATCCATTACTTTCGTGTCCTTCTTCTACAAGCAGTGAGTTGGCCGCAAAGTGACTCCGGTGTCTCCAAGCCAGACAATCGTCGCAATTCGTTACGGCCATGCCTCGTGTTGGTTTAATGCCCAGGTCGGATGCTCTCAGAATTCCTGAAGCCACTAACTCTCATGGCGATTGCAGCATCCTAACTGTCTGCTCAAGATAATGTCGATGGCCGTTCGTGAGAATGTTTTTTTAGTCGTACGGATGGAGAAGGTCCCGTTCAAATGCACGAACTGTGGTTCGCGTTTGCAGCTTGTCGAGAAAAGCTACCCACACGGGCTAATTCGTCTGTTCAAAGCGAAGATATCGAGCGATGTGCAAGATGGAGAGGTACCACTACATGTTTTGTTCGAACAGCCCCTGCAAGTTCCGATACACCGTTATAACTATAAGACAACGTGGCAGAATGTGCCGTTGACCAAAGACGTCCATCCATCTTTCAGGAAGAATTTCATATGCCTTCATGTGCACCTGAAGACGGATGCCTCTCTAAATAGCGTTGAGTGTCTCGTCTCTGTAGGCTACTGTCGAGATGCTCGGACTTCATCATGCGTTCACTTGACTCACTGTAGTGACGAATTGGTCGTACAGTTCTTCCAATACGTGTGCAAGGATTTCATGAACTCTGTACACGATATAAAAACTTTCCACGGAGAGCCTCAGAACCTTCCAAACCCGACTCTACCAACAAAATTCCGCTCCCTATTCCTTGATGAACGTCCGAGAGCACCGAAAACATCCAAATTCAACGTGGAAATTACCGAAGAAAGATTAGCAGATTATTCAAACAGGGGCGCAAACAGCTTTTGAATAAAAACGCTTCAGGCTACAGCAAGAATCGTACGTTACTATCCGATTCCTAGTTCACGCTACATTTAAACCTCCTAGACACCCGACCATGTCTTCCCGACGACATCGTTTTGTGTGTTTGCGATGGGATCCAGTAACAAATCTGTAGCCAGTGAAATTTGTCTGCACAACTAAGAGTAGTAACCATTGAAAAAAACACACTTAACGCGTGACTGTAGGAAACAGAACATGTAATATCGTAAACCAGAGCAAGCCTTCGGTACACTGCCGTCGGCTCGATGAGAGATACTTGAACTCTTTGTTCAGAGGCGTCCGTACGTGAACTCCCGATTCTCTCGACAAACTTCTCCGTTCTTCATCACTTTATTGGCTTGTTCTGTTTGCTCATTCTCAATCGGCGCTTGATTTGATAGCTATATCCAACCGTCTGCGTGCAAGCGTGTCTTCCCGTACAACGTTTCGATAATTTACGTCATAGTGTCCCACGCGAGCCCTGTCCAAGTCAGCTTTCAATACAGGCCCGTCAGAGTAGCCGTTTTCTTCTATGCGGAATACGCCATCTCTGTTCCAGTACGTTTCACACTCATCAAGCATTGAATGACCGTACGATTTACATTTGAAGCGCCAGTTTTATCCTGTTGTCCTAGCCCGAACAGGACGTCTTTTCCAAGGCGACGAAGCCTTTGGATATTATACGTCCGCATAGATGACATCCTATACACTTTTCGTTCGATGATTCTCTCGTCTCCACGTAGCCCGAGATCATGTTTTGAAGAACCAAAGGGAAGCAATTCGTGTATTCTCCGCGAACAAGGTTTTTCAGTTTTAGTGTCGTGGTAGGCGTTTTACATGGTGCATCGACAAGTAAGGGTCTAGATATAGATCGTGCGCGAATCTGTCTGAGTTCAAATTTCTCCGTATTCATCTGGAAACTGACTCCGACATTGTCAACATTGCCATGATACATAAATTACCTGACGCTTTCATAGAAGAATAATTAATCTCGCACCGAACGGTCTTTATTTGCTTCATTAACGTCGAACTGAGTAATTATTCAATGCCACATCACGCCACCAGCCCAATGATTATCCGCACAACATAGCCGATAACGTAACAGCAACATGCCACCCATTTCCTATCAGCTTCCGTCTCTCAACCTTCTCATAGTTCAAACGTTTCCGCATGAAAGCTTCCGACCAGTACGGTGCAGATGTTACAGATTGGTCCGCTCTGAAGAACAATCACAACTACTGGGTATGCTTTCCTTGCTAAATATTCTACCTCGCCACTAACCACTGATTACTCTTCGTTGCTCTACTGCAGCAAAAGATTGTCACGATCCATTCTGCTGTTAAAACATTCGGACAGTTCTCGTCAACACCGTCCATTCTTCTCACTTTCCCACAGAAAAAACATTGTCCCCGTCAGAATCCTTTTTCGCAGTACAGGAGGAAAGGTCGTTGTCGCGTCTGGGTAATTCGCCGTTGCTATGAAACTATGACCAGAAAGACCGACGCTTGACAGCAGTTGGAATGTTCTAACCACTGTATGTACACCGCTTCGTTCGTCAACTCGTGTCAAAATTCAGATTGTAGCATCGCTGACGGTCGTATGATCATCTGCCTTCGAATTCACCGCCTTTTTTATGAACCCCATAACTTGAATCGAATTGGTTTTAACGAACCGTTCCGCTCTTACAGTATATACACACACTGTATCTGTATCACCATTTCCTTGATCCGTTTCCTCCATATCGATACTCTGGAAAATCTATCGCAATTTTCAATTATTGGTAAATTCCAAAAAACATAGTTAAATTATATCAAAGTCGAACGCTGGAGATTTCGCAAATGTGTCATTTCTAACATATATACATAATACTATTATGTTTCTGAATAGCAATACAATAGTTACAAATAACATACGAGCTTAATCGCCTGCGGCGTTTCTTCGTCTCAATCATACTCATAATTCTCTGATCTACCTCCATATGATTAAAATTATCCTCACACATCAAAATGCAGACCGCGTGTACATCATGGATACGTAATCTTATGATCGAAAATAAAATATAAATAAAAAACACGTTCCATTAATGAACGTTTTTCAGTATACATTGTAATACACGCTTATCCAAAACAACTCACACGTGCTTATGTGATCCATCCGATACAGACATGTACGTGCGTAAATTCATGAAATCGTCATTTATACGCAATAATGGAAATTAAAATGACAAATAGTAATGTTACTTACTGTATCCATTTGATGCTTGAATGAAAAATATGGCGAATTCCGTTATGTTGGAAGAATTTCATCCGAAAACAAGACTTCTAATGCTACACTCATTACTATATCATGCACGTAGCCGCGTGCCGTCCAAAACTGAAAAAACCCGCTCTACCTCATTTCAAGCGTCGCACCGTTAAAGCCGGGAGGCCAAGGTCACCGCGTATTTGAGAGCGTGCCACTATTCAGTTCCAAAGCAACGACATGCAACGAGCACGCAGTGTACACAAATCAAGGCAACTGCAGTCTCCGAAACCCGTCTTTAATCAAAAGACACACCAATGACTGCTTTTTAAACAAACATTCTGTCGCACTTTTAGTAGGAGAACAGTTTTACAAATAACCTTGTTTCCACAAGCGATCCATGATTTACGTGACGGGGTGCTGGAAAAAACCACCTTCACTCCCCAGACGTCCAGGTTCACACAAGTGGTTCCTTAAGGCGTCTGCCGGTTTTTTCCACCACTCAAAACTCTGTCCGGTCATCGTACTCAGGAAACCGAACATAAATTCTGAATTGGTTACAGCCGACCAAAATACATGATCTAGACCTTTTCAGGGTCACAAAATGGTCCTAAGGCTCCTTATGCCAGGGTTTCAACGTAAAACGCTGTCAGGTATTCGTATCTCATACCCCACTATGATTCTGAATTGTTAGCCAGTACCTAAAACAAACATGATGTAGACCCTTTTCAGGTCCCTTTAAGGCTCTGCCGGGGGTTTCCACCACTCAAAACGTCTTCACGGTCACTTTCATATTCGTGATCATAAACGCACGGTGGAAATTTTTTTTCCTTTAATTTTTGGTTTTTTCCAAAGCGGACCTAGAATACTTATCTAGGACCCTTTTCAGGGTCACCGAAAAAGCCCTGGGCCACCATCCCACCGACCAGATCCCGGCAGACGCAGTTTGAGAAGTTTATGCTGTGGTCCCAACATCCCATGGTGCAACATTGACCTCGTTCACATTTTCCGATGCCCCTGCCCCGTAGTAATATTCCGAAGCAAGAGGCAGCCAATAAGTAAAGACCGCAACGAACTAAGTTTACATTCACACAAACATTTATTTGTAATAAAGTATGTAAGCAGGCATTCACGTATGCAATAACAAAGGCAAAACACGTATGCAATTATACAAGGCCAAACACATACAGAGAACTACAACCGTTCACACAATCATTTAACAGTTTTTACTACTTAGTAAAACGGGCCCACGGACACACTACACCACACCCCACCACCCAAGAAAATGTGCGAGCCTTAATTACGAGCCTCAGCTCGGAGACAGAGCTGAAACCCAGAAACCTATCCAACCTCTCCAACTCGGTTGTCGTCAATTTCGGAACCCGGCTCCAGCGAGATCGAGGCTGGATCCATGCCGTGAGCCGTGATCCTTCCAGAGCTCCCCGGAATCCTCCGCGCTCTCAACACGTGCTGGAGACGAGCCCGATCCTTCTCGTCATCGCGCTCCCCGAGAAACCACCTGCCAAAATAAGTCGATGAAGTCGCACCAAAGCCGGAACCAAAACGGAGAACAAAGAGCTCCACGAACCAAGACGAGAAGAAAAGCCACCTATTCACAGCTTCGACCGAGCAAACCGGCCTCAACTCCTTCCAAAAGCAAAGCAGCTCTCCAAAAGCCGATGACTAAAGAACTGATTTAATGTGCATAACGAATTCCAAATTCTAACTAATACCAACTCCGACCATGGCCTTACAATACATCATATTTATGTGGTTTATATATGTGATACATATTATAGTAATATAAATATTGTCTAAATATGAAGCGACCACAAAGGAAAACCAGAGATGTCAGGTAAGTCCAATTTTGAAGAAACTGAAAAACAAATTTCAAGACTTTGGGACTGTTTAATACTGTCAAAGATTTCTTTTCCAGTAAAAGGAAGATTATCATTTCCGATCAGAATTAGCATTGTAGCATTTGCCAAGCTTCTGTGTGTATTAATTTATAGAGCCAAAAGAAAAATCAATGTTGCAAAAGCTAACATCACTGGTATTCCGCTTGTTTAATAAATTCCAGCAATTAACCCAGTTGTAGCAAATTCATGCTTGTGTTTAGCATACATACATGACTTGTATCACAGAATTTTTTCAACATTAAACGTTCATGTTTTTGTTATTGTGTCACCCATACTCAAGGACACTAGACACGATTCTCCCATTCTTACTCCGTACTACTTAATATGATGGAAAAAACCGGAGGAACCAGGATAAAACCCACCCCCGCGTATAGCCGAAGTCACCCTCATGTGACCTCCCTCCATATACCTAAGCATTGATTGGGCGTGTACACGAATGATATGTTACTCAGACGCGCAACCATTAAGCCCACTGGCGTGGTCTCATAAAAATCACAAAAAGGTTTGACCAGGCTGAACCACATAATCACCAACTACGATCCCATATATAACAAAAGCCATTTGTGCTCAGAGTTTATCATGTGAAATTTACAACCTTTCATTTTTATTTCTCACTTAAATTAGGTGAACATAACATGAATGAAAGGATATAACCAGAGAAAGTACTACAACCTGGTTCTACTGTTCAGCTTTGACAACACTTGGTTTTTCATTGCACGGCTAAAAACTTTATACCATATAAATTATGTGACACCCGTTATTTAAATAAATGTGAGAGAAACCTTATTTTGTGGGCCAACTATTGGCAGTCAATAACCCTGAAAATTATAAAAGACATTTTGGTTTCCCTGGTCTTCATAATAATATATTAATAATATAGATATATATTATATATTATAATAGTATATATACTATATATAACACAATAAAAACACATAACATATATAGATATACACATACATATACACGTGTCCATAAAGTCTCTTTACAATTTAACAAATTTATTACAAAAGCAAATGAATAGAAAACCTGTGAAATTATTCACAAATGAGAGTAATATTGAAGTTTTTGATAATTAATTAAATTTACACTTTCTATATGGCACATTAGTTGGCACGAACCATCAATACGTTATAAATGAAAAGAGACTTTATGACACCCTAATATATATATATATAATATATTAATATATATATATATAGTATATATATATACATACACAATATATATATATAAATATTATATTAATAAGCCTGGTGTTGGCGGCAGTGGTTAGGGAGCGGCTTGGATCCAAAAAGTCCTGAATCAAGCCCCGTTGGGCCCCTGAATTGTAAACACCAGGTGACTCAGCCTGTCATCCTTCTGAGGTCGGCGAAATGATACCAGTTACTGGCCCGGTTATACCCCCGTTAAAATAGGTTACCAATCCTGTGTCGTAAGAGGCGACCAGGGTTCAGTCAGGAAGGGCATACCGGCGTAAAAACTGTCCAAATCACTATGCGATCATACGGATGATCCGCTGTGGCAAACCCCAACGGAGCGCCAAAAGAAGAAAACAATATTATATATATAATATAATAATATAAAATATATTATAGCCAATGTATTTTCTCCTGACTTGACAAAACTCTGATGAATGACTCATCGACAACTGCATCATGCCTGCCTGGCAACCCTGAACCTAAGGCATCCAGGCAGCATGTAGCAAAGTCAAAGCCGTTACCGAAGCAGATGAAAGTAAGCTACTGATTTTGTTTCACCCTTCTTGTGGCTCATCAGGAAAACATATTCTGTCAATCAACTTGTGACTTGAAGCGCCTGTCGGGTTATAAAAACTGCACTTGATTTCCCATTAACTCTGACTGTAGGCCAATGATTTTGCCTCTCCACATGCCATCCAGACACAGGTTACATCCACCAATCACAACCAGATAGCACCATGATAACACTAACCAGAAGCTTATCATCGATATAAATCCTTATAGCCCTGCTGCCAGCACGTCAAGCTGGAGACACCCACCCATGTCTGTCAAAAATTGCTTCCGTGTTTATTATTTTACCATTGATCTTATGTTCTATCCACCATTACATTAAAAAAATTTCAACCAAGTGATTTTATCACATCTCAACAAACCTGTTCTTATGAGAATGTAAGAGAACCATATAAAAGGACAATTTTATCAGACGTGACGCTATGCATGCTTTCTCAGCTTCTTTTCTTTTTCTTGCTTTGCAAGCCACCGGGTTGATTGTGGTTAGAACTCAGGTTTTCACAGGTTTGCGAGAAAAACTTTCTCTACCCTGCAGTGGTGCTCATCCCGACACGGACCCCACTAATTGCAGCTCCTGGAAACTCGCCCTTATAAAACCATGTGTTTCCCTCCCATCTTTCAATTTGTATCCAAATATTAAGTTGAGTGGCCACTTGTCCCTCTTTCATTCATTTTACTCAAAAGGTTTACTCATTCAATTATAGGCCAGAAATAGATTAATTTTAAACATCTAAAAACAATTACTATTTTAAGAGAAACATCTCAAGGATGTTCATTTAAGAGTCTGCAGTTATTGGACGTAATATTGGCCATTTCGCAACTGCCAATCGCGAACACACATGTCCATTGTCTACCCAGTCCTCTTTCAGTATAAATGTAACAAGCTGTTCCTTTGGATATTGAAATGAGGTGAAAAGTTCGGAACCAGAAATGTCTGCTTCACATATACTTTGTGGGAGTAATTCGGAGGGAGGGGTGTGGGTGCAGGGGAGAAGGAAAGGAAGAGGGAAGAGAGTATGGAATCAAAAGGCAGAACCCCTAAACCCACTTTTTTACATCATAACAAAAACATTCTATCAAGTATAATACCTTCAAATCAGTCAGGCAACACACCAGTATGACTTGTATTACATCATGCTTGTTCTTGTATTTATTCATCTTACAGAAATCTAATGAGTTTCAAGAGTTAAGTTTCGTGCACAATAGCATCTTTAAAAAGTGAATGGAAAGTGCTAGCACGTGCCTTCAGTACACTATACTCTCTTTGTGCTGTCTCGCCTGGTTCAAAATCCCACCCAACTATAAACTGCATCTTGGTGTTTCACAGCAGGTTTGTTAATTCAGGTGTGCAGCCCTGATGGTGTAAAAAAAAAAAAAAAAAAAAAAAAAAAAAAAAAAAAAAAAAAAAAAAAAAAAAAAAAAAAAAAAAAAAAAAAAAAAAAAAAAAAAAAAAAAAAAAAAATCTGATCCTGTTACTATTAGTTGGTGACGGTAAAACCCCTATATGTCTTGTGTGAGCGCTAAGCGAGCTATCCCAACACACTGAACAAATTCCAAACCTGCGTAACCACATGAGCATGGCATTATTGCATACAAGCATGCTAATGCAAAGATTAACCTGCAGCCACATGCTGCAATTGAAAGAAGAGCATATGGGTTAATAAGTGGAGTTGACATATACAAGCTAATATACACATACAACCTACACACATACTATAAACACACAACCAAACATAATGCATCACACATACATATTCATACATACACACACAAACATACACACAAAACATACACATGACACAGGCATACACATACACAACAGAAATACACACACATACATACATACATACATACATAATACACATATACATACACACATATAAACTATACATACGACATACATATACATGACATACATATACATACACATAACAATACAACATATATATAATTATATATATAATAAATATCCAACAGCACACGTACAGACATTACATACACATATACGATACACATATACATACCACACTACTATCATAGACACACACACATTACATACATATACATTAACCATACACACATACATATCCATACAGACACACATACATATCCATACACACACACATACATATCCATATACACACACAACATCTCCATATCCACACAATACAATCCATATATACCACACACACACACAACACACATACATATCCCTACACCACACACAACATATCATATCACACAACAATCCGATATACACAGCACACACACAACATACCCTATACACACACACACACACATACAACCATATAACACCACACATTACATATCCATATACAACAACACATACAATCCATTACACACACATACATACCATATACACACACACATAACATATCCATATACACCACCACACAGTACATATCCAATACACAACACACACCATACATATCCATATACAACACACACACACACACACACACATACAGTATCTAGTATACACACACACACATACATATCCATATACACCACACTACATAACACACACACACATACATCCCATTACACAACACACACACACACAACACACACACACACATATCCATACACACACACACATACATATCCATAACACACACAACACATAATATCCAATACACACACACCACAACACACACACACACAACATATCCATATACACACACACATAAATCCATATACAACCCACATACTACCATATCCATATACACCCACACGATACATATCCATATACACACACACACAGACATATCCATTACACACACACACACACAACATATCCAATTACACACACACAATACATATCCATACAACACACACATACTAATCCATACAGACCACACACAAACAATCCATACAAGACACCACACAACATATCCAACAACAACACATACATATCCATACAGAACACACATACAATCTACAGAACACACCACATAACATATCCATACAACACAACACAACATATCCATACCACGACACACACATACATATCCATACAGACACACACATACATATCCAGACGACACACACATACATACCACAAACATCCATACACACATACATCATACCAAACATACACAATACCACACATACATCACATACACACACACACACGTTGAATATATAATACGATAATTAATAATAATATATATATATAATATATATATATATATAATATAATATATATATATATAATATATTATTATATTTGTTACGAACATCGGAAGCATGCGCATTCAACATTCAGTCCAAAGTTTATTATACCGGTATAACAATGTGAAATAGGTCCCTTTCCTTTTGTCTATGAGACCTCGAAAATGGCGTTGTGACGTCTTCAGTTAGTATTACATCACCATCTACATCCCATGCATCCACCATCCCATCGCACACCCAACCAGCCCCATCATGCTCCATCCCACAGACGAACTCGTCTGTACGACATTTCTCAGGGCAGTCCTTTACTCGCGCGAGCTGCCACTGGCCCGGAATATTCGGGCTTAGCCGAGCATGCCCGCTCCGCCCGAAGTGCTGCCGTAGCCAATGAGGTACGGACACGAATGATTCTCGCCAAGCCCCACCCTGTGTGGGAGGAGATGTAGCCCCCAAGCAGTCCAGAGAGGGTTGGAAAATGGAGTGTGGATGGAATGTCGGTAGCTTGTCAGTTCTTTGTCTGGCTTCGCGAAGATTCGGTGACAAGTGATGACAAAGAGCCGGTTGTTTTCCCTTGTTGGTGCTGCAGGCAGAAGCGTTTTACGGCACGTGGACGTTCGATTTGAGTCCCAGACATTCGCCACATGGTCCGTCCCCGAACCACTGAGCCTGCACGAGCTCCAGGACCGTGCCGACACCATTAGCCACCAGTGCCGTTTCCGGAGCACGCTTCCTCTGGCAGAGTACTCTTTACTCTGACCTCCAGCTCTCTTTTATTCCCACGTCGCCAGGGAACATATAAAAATCCTGGTTTCTTTCTTTTGTGTTGCATCTGAGGTGTTGGCCTGTCTTTTAAGTAGGAATGTTTGTGTTTTTATTTGCATCATTGAATATTCCTTGCTAATATTCTTAGTCTCCTTCTCTTGTCTTTTATTATTGTAAATAATTTAGAAATGTTCCATCCGGTCATCCTTTTTATTTGTCCAGCATTCCTGTTGAGTTCAGACGGGGTTTCATCCCCGGTACGTTTAACAACCGGACCTTCCTGGCAGCCCGGCTTGACTGCAACGACCGAGAAGATAAGTGGCAAAACGGTGGTCAAGTGTAAAATTTACCGCTGCTGGTAGAGTAAATCCGGTTCGACCCAGCGTTCGAGGGTTTGGCTTCCCCCGGTGTTTTAAATCCGAAGTTAATAGTAATTGGTTATAGACAAATTGACCCACGCTACGCTGTTAAATATGGCACCATTGGTCGGTTAACTGACCGCCGGCTCATTATCCGGACCGGCCTATTAATTCCGGAGTCTGTGAGACGACAACCCTCCCACCTAGTTCTGCTCCCACCGGCCACAACAAAATTGGGTGCTTGAGCGTGTACGAACCCCTCGCCTCCATAAAAAAAAAATACGGACTCGAGCAGGGTGTGTTCAAACCCCCCCCCACCCCCCCCATTCCCTCCCAAAAAAATTTAAAAAAAAGACAGTTAATTTTATTTAATCCCGAGCACGACGCATGGCACCCAAGACGACTACAGTGCGAATTTAGATTGGAAAAACCCCTGCTCAGGACGACACCATGCAGAAACTCCTTCATCAGACCTCAGGTGCATTGGGCGCGCGCGGGCATGATTCCCCCGCATCAAATCCCTGATGGAGGGACCGAACAATCCCTTTCGATCCACGGCTGATTGGCAATCGGGCCTTCGCAAAAGCATTTCACTTGACCAGTTGGTCAAATATAAACAACAGGAAAAAGAATAAAGAAACATCAAAACATGGAAAACAAAATTAAATGACATACAAAAACATGGAATGGATTACAAACCAAAAAAATAGTAATGCAGTTCAAATGTGGATATGCAAAATGTGGAAGTGGTCAGATGAAATGAAGCGGAGTTGTAAAAGTGAAGGGAAAATGAGACCATGATGAATATCGCCTGCACGTGGAGGAACGACCGATCAAGGGAGTGTAATGGCTTCGGACCGCAATGGTCAGTAAGTTCGAGCGGACGAGTGACCCCGATTAAGTTAAGGGGTAAACTGTAAGCTCTACAGGTAGAGACGAAAAGCCAGAATTAGAAGAGTAGATTGAAGTGTACAAAAAATTAGAGGACACACACAGCTAAGCGAGAGGAGACATTAGTTGATCCTGGAATTGTGTCGAACCCAATGCAGGGTCGGATTAATCCTCCCATATACGAGAGGAACGACTGCTCCCTCGAGCAGGCCTACAAGGTGATCCGGTACCGTACGAGTCAGCGGTGCAAGGTTGCGAATGAGCAGCATGCCGAGCTTGGGGGGCTATAAGAAACCCCGGGGTCTTTTGTGAAACGAGCCCCCGATTGAATGTCCTCAGAATTTGTTTGGAACCTGCGATACACCAAATGCATGCATGTGGATGCATGTGAGAAGATGGAACACGACGATCCAGACGGAGACGTGGTCGTTGAACGACGGGACGGCACCTAATGCCGGCGGATTTTTTGGAACAGCGCCGCTCCGCGACCGCGCAGATCCGTTACCGGTTTTCGAAACGCCCAACGCACACTTGCAGTTGATTCGGAGTCGCCTTAAACGCTTTCGGCGCCTGGATAAGATACCAGCAGGTCACGGCTAAAATGGGGCAAAGGTTGTTGCAAATTTGGAAAGCACGTCATGACCACGTGGCAGAGCCGACTGACGGCGCGAGCAGTCCCGGGGACGTCATCGCAGAGCTCCAGGGTCCGTTCGATACTCATTCCGGGACTGCGCGCACGAAGGTCCACGTGAGTTGCACACGGTCGCAGGGAACACCGCGAAACGAAGGGGCAACGTACGCTTTCATTATCGCCCGACGGAAGACTGCGATACTGCCGACAGCCGGCCCTGCGAAGCAAGTTCGGATGGCTTGCTCCGATAACGATCCGCCGAGATGTGGTGAACATCCTCTGCTGGGCGAGGAGCACTAGTTGGAAGTTTTAGCGCTAGATAACCGCTTCAAGGAGCATATAGTTGTCCATGGGTGACCAGTAATCTTTGGAAATTTATAAAAAGAATTGACATGGAAACATGGATGGAGTGGACGTAGATTAGCGCATAAATAAAACAAAACGTGCACTATGTAAGAACGAGGCACGAGCTAGTTAGGGAAACTAGTTAGCAGATGTCAGTGTTTAAGTAATTAAATAAAAAACTAAAACAAGTACAAAACATATATGAAGAATGTGGTCAGCGCCCTGAGTTGATGATGCAATGAAGCATGGTCGGAATGAATGTTGGGTGAGAGGAATCCCCCCAAAACCCGGGTTAGGTAACGTTGTTCGCGGCGTTAGCTAAATTAACCAAACGATGTCGTTTTTTTGGTTTGACGAAGTGACACAAAACCTTTGGAAGGTTCAGGAGTCTATTGACCGGCTGGAAAGCTGTAAAATGTGCGCACTGAGAGAGGCCCCCTGGGCACCGGAGTAGTCGGCCAGGTAGCCACAGGTCCAAAGGGACAGTGTAAATGGCAACGGGCAGCCCACGGAAACGGGGACCCGAGAGCCAAAAGCCACGTGGCATCTAAGGGACACTGCCAGGGCATCCCCACTCATAGAGTAGTAGTCTTGGAGACAGCCTCACGCGACCCGGTCCGTAGCGAGTTCGGCAGATTGGGTATCCGCCAATTGACCATGGTTCCCAGCCACGAAATTGTGCAAGAGCACGAGTAAAATTTGCGGGCCAGGCCCCAAATATAACGAGCACCAACACATGGCCGAATCATGGTTTCTTGAAACGATAGTTGAAAGGACAGCTGTAAAAAGCCCCGGATTATATTAATTTTAATAAATGTAGGGATAGAACAAAACGGTACCTTCGCACCATCCATCCCTTCGCTGTTCGAAGCCGCTGGATCTCATCCTTTGACATTGCTGAAAATCTAGGGAGTACTTCTAAGCCTTGCATGGCCTCGAGACAGATCACTTCTCTTCTCCCATCCCTCAAAACAGGGATCTTAGATGGGGATAGACTTCAGGACAGTAGCCGAACAAAGACTATAAAGCTCGACACACCTTAATATATACAAAAAAAAAGAATAAAATAAATAAAAGATAAAAATAAAATAGTCTAAAAGTCATTGTTGTTTGTTGTGCAAACTAATGGGGAGTATGAACAAGACAGGCAAAGGCGATAGGTTGGGAGACCTGGTAGGTCCGAGCCTTTTTCAGACCGCCGCCACCACCGATTCCCTCCACAACCCACGACCAGACCCAAGCCGCCGCTTCATGTCCTACCTGCTCACCTAACCGTCGCATTTGCCATGCCATGCTTCGCCTCCTTGCCTTCCTCCATACTGCCCATGCCTTGTTTGCATTGTCATAACTTCACCATGTGCCCAGACCACCTCTAAAGTGTTTTGCAAGGACTGCCCCAGGCAGCCGCATCCCCGGGACTGCATTGAGCAGCCCGAACGCCTTGTTGCATGAAAGCCAGTTCAAATTTTTCGACCGGGACTGCACTGAGCAGCCCGGACTCTTGTTGCATTAAAGTCAGTTCATAATGCATCTTTTAGGTGAGTGCCTCCAGCAGCCGAAAAAAATTAATAAAAAAAAGAAACTCAACGACAAACAAGGACCTTTGACGACCCTAAATACATCCGACCATCGAGCTGCTGCCACTCACCCACAATTAATTTTGCTGTGTTTCTCTCCTCAATGTCCACGGTCCTAGCCACTAGTGTACATATAGAATGCATAATTTTTAGCCCACCTGTTGTTTGTTTTAGTCCGCATGTACTTAAGTTGTCCGAGTGAGTCTTTGTTTAGTTATGCAACGCATCTAGGTATTATTTTGGACATTATTCAAATGTTGCATCAGAATCCGTAAGTAAAACGTACTAGGAAAAACCTACACCTGCATGCCACACGAAAATTGACGACTCGGGTCGAGTCTATAAAAAAGGGGGGGTGTAGGTACGATCTGAAAACCATGAGCACTCAAACATTCAGCTCCCAAAAGTCAGTTATTCCGTAAGTAGTGTTATCAGTTCCCCCTTGTCTTGTGGAGGCATCAAAACTGCTTACGATTCTTTATTAGTTATTAAATCCAATCCATCCAACAAACCATCAAACAAACCGACAACACCACTAACAAGCGCTTGACTGCCTAACCCCGACTTGCGCTGCCCGAACAGAAATCTCTGCACTTCTTCTCGGCTTCCACAAACTTTGTAACTTATTTTGACGAGTAGGCACCACGTGGAGTGGGGAGGGGGGGGGGCGAGTTGCCCGCATGTGAAACCCCACCGATAAGGGCAGACCCATGGGGCCCCATCCAATCAGGCAAACCATGATGTCAGTTCACAAGCCCCGCCCCCGCTGAGGATGTCCAAAATTACCGAACTCCTCAGCAGAGATTCATTCAAGAGGATCTTGTACGAAGGGTTTTTGCTGTACAAGGGTGTTACGAGGGTTGGTTCGAGCAGCCCATAACGAGGAGTGTCAAAGCCTCTACTCTGTCACGGAGGTGACAGAGCCATCGAGGCGAACGTCCTGCTGCCCTCTACAAGTAAGACAGAGCGACCCTGACCCTCCTCCCGGACCCCGATTATTCGCACCCAAACTCCGCCACGAGCCCGAGTCCCTCACGTCTGATGGGATCGACCAAACCTTGTCAGTGCTGCATGACGAGCACGCCTCCCTCCCACGACATACAAGCGAACTCTGACCCCAGCTCGTCTCACCATGCGCTGAGGGTCAATAAAGCACCTTGGTTGCTTTTCATTGGTGTGTGTCGAGTGCTGGCCGTCTTGTAATTTGAACGCATTAGTTTTGACATTGTAAATACTTCTGCATATCGCGTTAAGTCTCGCTTCTCGTCTTTTTTCGTAATAATTATAGAATGTTAC
>CM068952.1:105598980-105612361 GCA_035128595.1 Eptatretus atami
AGAGAGAGATAGGAAGGGGGTTCAGTCGCAGGAGGAAGGGTGGGGTGAAGTCGGGACGCCCAGACATTGCCTCAGCAATGCGGAGCAACCTGCTGGTGTAATACTGTAATATTCAATTCAACCACAAAGAAAGACATGACTGACCCTACGAACTCTGACGCCTGACGTCATGTACATAAAGTTATACCGAACACATCAACCAAAACATGAACTCGAAAGCGTCCGTTGTGTATTCAAAGCTTTGCAGACTGAGAATTAAAGCCTATGGTGCATTAATAGACAAGATAGCAGAGATGTCAATCTAGATTTCACCCTGGTGGTGGGCTACAGGACGAACATACTGCGGAAATCTTTTATTCGTTGGTTAGACATATTAGCTCATTTAATAAATGAATCGAACCCCCAAAACTTGTAGAAGCTCACAGGGCAAAAAATCAAGTCGCCAATGATGTCAGAGTTAGCTATCGTGTCCATAGGCTAAAGTGTGTTTCGGTTGGTGAATTTAATATCCGGCTGCAAACCTCCTGGATGGTGATCACAGGGCAGAAGATCAATGTGCTGCGTGACGGCGACACTGTTGCTGGCAGGTCGGTGCAGCAATGCGCGATGGACTCGATTTGTGCCGTGCTGCCTCGGTCGAGTTAGGGGGTTTGATTCAGTGTGTGTGGGTGTGTGGGTGTGTGTGTGTGTGTGTGTGTGTGTGTGGTGTGGTACGGTGTGTGCGGTGTGCGTGCGCAGTTTTTTTGCGAAGACGCGGTGGGGCTTGTCAAATCGTGAACACACAAAACCGAGACCCAGACAAACAAGAACTCATATAAATACAGGACCTAAGTAAGAAAAGATAAGAATGTGAAACGGATTCAAACTTATATATTGCCCTTGACCTTCAGGGAGCATATGACAACAGTTAAAGAGCTCACTGCAAAGTTTCTTAGCTTGTTGAGATGGCATCGACGTTGCCTGGGATACCGAACTGCACTCACGACAAAACCAATTTTCTTTTTGTTTACATTGCGAAATCGTTTGTGTTTAGTTGTCCTGCTCGTGTCCCATCCGATTTGTTAATTTGTAATCTTGCTCGGGTTTTCCCAGTCGAGGCCCGCAGGACAAGACTACTATTTACCTCCATTTCCCGACCATAATCGGTCTGCTCTTTACTACTCCCCATCCATCAGCCCAAAACTTGTCTATAGCCCTTGCAGGAGTCCTTGTGTCATAGTTGTACCAGCCATCCAATACTTCTCCACATTTTTTGTTTCATCAATTGCTCACATTTTTTTTTACTTGACAACACAATGGAAAAATATTATTTTCTTTCCCCTCCCCTCATCCTTAGTTATTCATTCCTTATTTGAGTTTTGTCCCATGGTGATCCTCGATCCTAGATCGTGTGCTTTGTGTGCCATTCCCATCATTCCTCCTGCTCCCTCCCCTCTACACTATCTTTGAGCCACTTCCATTTCCCTTTTGTCCTCCTTTTTCCAGCATAAACCGCATGTCTTTGTTCTTCTTTGAATACAACACTGTTCTTAACGGTATAATAATAATCCCCATTCCACAATGATATTTTGTGATTCATGTGCTGGAACTTTGGCTGCAAATGAAGTACATACCAGATGTTTGTTATAAAATCCTTTCATCGGAGAAAACCCTTCCAACACAATATTACACTATATGCCACCAACACCCCCCCCATTCCAACAACTATGCAGTCCCCTCCTCCTCTTCCTAGAGTTCTGCATGACTCTCCTTCCCCACAAGCTCTCCACCCCACCAGGACGCACAGGTTTATTCCAGAATAACACAACGTGGTTTATCCTCTCCCAAATTCCATCTCCAAAAGACAGCTCCATTACATTAATCGCTTTGTTATTCAATCTGTGGAATAAACCTTTTGTGTCATCTAATTTGTGCCCGTCCCTCCCGCCTTCAAAGTGTGCTGCCCATTCACCACCTCAATCGATTTGTCCCACACTCCACTCAAGTTATTTTAATACTCCTATGGATTCTTCCCTCTCCCCCTCCCCAAACCTCTTTCCTTCCGACACAACCACGTGTGCGTGTGTGTGTGTGTGTGTGTGTGTGTGTGTGTGGTGCGTGTGTGATGTCTCATCTCCCTGCTCCACTTTGTTCCTCTGTCACACTATTGCCCACGGTTACTCACTCCGAAATCACCTTGGGTTTTCACAGTACAAATAAAATAAAGTAAATAAATGAAATAAAGAACGCAAAAGTAAATAACAAGCAAAGGTAATTGAAAGAATTGTGGGAGACGAAAGAAAAAGAATATGTACCGCTGAGTAGAGGATAAAATCTTGCGGCAGATCAAACACTCTGAAGCATGGTGGCCGGCAATTATTGTTCACTGATGCTGTACCTTCGAGCCACATACTGACAACTGAAGACCTCCCAGGAAAGCCAAACTGCTGTCCGAAAAGGCGTTGTAAAATGAAGAGCATGTGTGAGGTGGCCGGGCTCACAGCAGCAGCAGCCATCATGCTTCTTCGACACCCTCTGTAATGGCCTCGCACTTCACCTGTTGACAGTAAGGTTCCTGAAAAGGAAAGAGGTAGGAAAGGAAGATGAACAGGAGCAACAGTCCAATGATGTCATAAAATATTGAAATCTGTTCATGCACAGAATCTATGTCACTGATTGGGTGAATGGAAGCCCTCCCTCCTCGATGCTGATGTACTCGACTACGTTTGACAGGTTATGTTTTTGGCTGCGGGCATGGCTTGTGCCGCTGAATTATAGCTGTAGGTTAAGGCAGGATTTTTCAGCATTTTAGGTGCTGATTCAACCTCTGTCAAGGAGTAACAGATTTTGATGTGGTCAATATCACCTTCGTTAGGCATAAATCGATATGAAGCCGGTGACGGCGAAGTTTCATGCAAAATTTTTATGCTTGGTTCAAGCATAATGACCTGAAATGTGTTCACCCGAGTGACTGACCGACTTACCTACGGACACGGCTTTGATCACATCAGTTCACCGGACTAAAATCCAGGTGAGCTTAAAATATAATGAAATAAATAAATAATAAATTAATGCAACTCTTTAAATTTCCACTGCATCAAGAGTGATGAAAGATTTTCCAAGCAATCAAAAGCCAGGAAGACTCGAAACCACGACTGTAACGAGCTTTCAATCAAGTGAATAACCGCTTCGTTCAAGTACAGTCAACAAGATTCTGATTTCATGTCAAAATTATTGATTTTATTATATTAATTATTTTGGCTTAAGCAAAATAGCTTGCGTGTCATGTAACAAACACGAGCCTGACCTCTGACTCCAAGCGACGAAGTTGTGAAAAGTGACGAGCCCCGTTGCCGATCTCATGAGGTGGATGAGTGCGTTGAGGTAGTCGAGGCTGAGAATGAAGCAGTGCGCCGGTTCCAGAAGTTTCCCCACGGCCAAGGACCAGATCGCCGCAGAGTAGCGTGCTGCAGGGAACGTGTCAGGAGTCATAAAAGATCGAGTTCAGGTTTTGTCCAATCTGCCCCTGTGCGTGGACGTCAAAAAACAAACAGTACTTGTCAGAATTTCATGTTAGCTTGAGAACGACCATCTCAAATAACTATGCAGGCGGTAACTGGTGTTTGTTATTCCGGTCTATTTTTTTGTGGGGGCCTGAAAAATACTCCCTCACCCTATGAGCCTACAAAAGAATGTGGTCAGGGATCATTGAATATTACTTTCAGCAAAGCTTACAAATGCTCAGCACTCACGTATAAGAGCAAATTTGTTAAAACAGTCCCAAAAACGAACCTTTTGTTTTCAAGATTTTCCAGAAAACAAAATGTTGTGCCGAAAACACCCTCGGGGCTCAGACATGAATCCTCTGAAGGTTTGACGAAAGATCCGTTCAAGCACATCTGAGAAAAATGGCGAACACACGGACAAACCGGCTCTCTTTCAAGGTACGGATTTCGTAGTGTTTGTTGGCGTTTGTTTATTTGACTCTGCACGGACCAAGCCGTAAACACCTGAAGCCCCAAATTTTGGGTGTACGTACTGTCCAGCAGTCTGGAGTAAGGTTTTAAGCTACCACACGTTGGCCCCCGCGATGTCCGTTTTGAAACACCCAAATGGCCCTGCTTACAGAGTGAGATATTTGGTAACGTAGGCAGTGCCCGCTGGCCCACAGGTCTAAAATTGGAACACCGTAAGCCAAGTAATTCCGTAGCTTTTCAATGTCCCAACAAGTCCTGAAATTACAGATAAAGGAGCTACTTCCAAGCTTTTTAGTTTCAGTATGTGAGAGACACAGAACTGCCAATGAAAAACAAGCAGTGCGTTAAGCTGCTGCATACCGCTATCTGCAATATAGGTCGCCAAACTTCTTTGAGCAATTCCACACAACCCCTTGGGAAGAAATCACATTCCCATGGACGTCATTTCTGACCTGCACTGAACCTCAATCAATAGAACACCGCCTTTTTGTAATTTAAAAAATAAATAAATAAACGAACAAAGCTGAAGAACGTGCACCATTGGCTCCACAGCCAATAGTACACACCAGTTCAAGCAAACTTGTTAAAACGCTCGTGTATGCATGGACTTCAGCCTGAAGGCCTGAGCACAATGTCAAGAACAAAACATGCATCCGAACCCACAGGCCAGAATCATGGTAATCAATAACTGGGAACACTTGGCATGCTATGACAATGCCTTTTTTTTTTTGTAAATAAAAAATACACAACACACACTAATAATATATATATTATTTGACATTAAATAGTATAACAAGAGTCAAGGCAGTTTTCCACAATGGCCATGCACCAAGGCAGCACACCGACCAAAGTACATAAGTCCTACAAAAACTGGTCCAATCTAGCATACATGAGGTTACTGTCAGCCCCAAATGGCTGAAGCAACACAGTTAACCAAACCATGCATTCCTAATCCAAAGGGCCAGAATGCATGGTCAAGACTAGATGAAAATTCAACAGAATAGTTGCCTCATGCAGTCTTGAGGACTTGGTTTCCTGCATTGAATGCAGAACTTTAACGTTGGGGGCTTTCCTGTAATTTCTGTGACATTCTTTACAATGAAGGACAGTGCCTACAGAAAGTGTACAGCCCCCGTATCAAATTTTCACCTTTTTTCCTTATTAGAGTGGAATTAAAATACATTTAAGTGAGACTTGTTTACAACCTTTATGTACTACGATCGTAACCGCACAACTCAAATGAAAAACAAATTATACAAAATTTCAGAAATTAATTAAAAATACAAAACTAAAAGTCTGGTTGGAATCACCCTTAAATAATAAACAACGGTAAAATTAGCTGAGGTGTAATCAATCACTTCAAAATCACAACACAAGTTATTGGCTCCACCTGTGTAAATTGATTTTTGATTTATTTATGCATAAAATCTGCTGTTCCTTTAGGTTTTCCTCTTCTGGTATTCATTTCACAGCAAAGACTCAAGCGATGAGGACGAAAGGAGCTTTCCAAAAGACCTCCGGGGATAAATTGTGGAAAGGCCCACTAGATCAGGGGTAATTGGTAAAAAAAATTTCATCGAAAGGACTTGATACCTTGGGGCACAGAAAAAACAATCATTAAAAAAGTGGAAGGTGCATGGTTCACAAGCCCGCCTAGATCAGTGGGCCGCCTCCAAACTGGAATGATCAAGTAAGGAGGAGACCTGAGTTCAGAGAGGTCCACCAACAGGCCAATGGCAAGCTTTGAAAAGAGCTACAGGCCTTGTATTGGAAAAGACTGTCACTGGTGCCATGTGACAATATCAAGCACTCTAACAAGTCTGGCTGTACAGTAGGGGTGGCATAGAGGAAGCCATTATCACAGCGCCCACCTGAGTCGCGTTTGAGGTATCAAAGGAAAGCACTGGAGACTGAAGGGCCTTGTGACAAAAAGTTTTTCTAGTCTGATGATACCACAGATGGAACTTGTTTGGCCTAAGGACGCAAAAACGTTAACGTTGGTGCACGGAAAATCCACAAGCAATGCCCAAAAGAACACCAAATCCTCCCCCCCCCCGCCCCCCCCCTAAAACTGTGAAGCATGGTGGTGGCACATCATGTTATGGGGGATGTTTTCTCATCAGCAAGGACTGGGGGGGCACTTGAACAGAACAGAAGGTAAAATGGATGGAGCAAATAGCAGAAAAATCCGAGACGAAATCCTGCCTGCGCTCGTGCAAGAAGAGCTGAAATTGGGACAAGAAGTTCACACACTTTCAGCATACAACGACTGAACCCACAAGCCAGAAGCACTGAGCAGCTTTAAGGAAGAGAAAGATAAATGCCTTGAGTGTCCCAGTCAGTAAGCCTGAGTCTAAAGCCAATCTGAATGTGTGGCATGATGAAGATGCCGTGTCCTCAACACTCCCAACAACTGAACTGAGCTTGAACAGTTTGTGTCCAGAAGAATGGGCAAGTATGCCCAATCAAGGTGCGCAAGAGTTGTAAGAGACGATCCAACAGACTCACAGCTGTAAATTGCTGTCAAAGTCCTTTCCAGCCCAAAGTAATTACTCAGGGAGGTGGAAACTTATCCAACCAAGAGATTTCTAGGTTTTGTATTTTATTAATTTTTCTGAAATTTGTATAATTTTGTTTTTCACGTTGGAAGTTGTTGGGTTACGATGTGTAAATAAAGGTGGGAGAAAAGTCTCACTTATGGTATATTTAATTCCACCTATAAGGGAGACAAAAGGTGAAAATTTTTGAAAGGGGGTGTCCTCTCAGCATAGGGGGTGGGGGGAAATAGAATATTGTGCTCTCATTGGAATATTCATGGGAATACCCTCGTCATAGAATAGTTTCTGGGGAGGGGTAAGGGGGGGGGGGTATGTGCGAGTAACTATCAGAGCCCAGACCTTATTTGGGCCTCCATAATTATTCCTTCAAAATTATTTGTTTCATATAATTGTTTGTGATAAATAAAACACCGGGGCAACGCTATATTTGTGTGTCTCCCTCCAAGACAATCGAGGGTGATTCCCCAGCACGCCATGCCATGGACAGTGATACCCTCGGCTCGTAAATGAACTACTGTGTGGGAACAATTTTACATTGAATCCAATCGTGGTAACACGTAATTACGTAATGAAACAAAGCGTTGGCCACACCCACCAGATGAAGTGTGTTAAATAAAGTCTGCCGATGTAGGAATAGGCGAATAATACCCACCAAATTTTCCTTAAACCATGCAAGTGTTTCTGACGACGAAAATATGGAAACCTCCGTATCGGTGTAAAAAATAATATGGTATGTTTGAATGGGGCCCCAGATGAAAGGGGGCCCCAACAACTTTAGTATGCCCTGGGATCCATTTGGCTCTCGGCCGGCTCCTGGGTGCGAGCCAACCTCTTGTGATGCAAATTCGTAATTGGCATCTAATCTACACTTCGTAAGGTAAATTATAAATACAAATTAAACTTTGAAAAAATTTTTCAATGGACGCTCACATGTGCTGTATAAATGGTCACGTAAACACGTGGTAGAAGTTCAAATTTCCTCCAGTGACGGTTTTCGTAATGTGTGCCTCTTAACGAAATCAGGACACTTACGTACGCGAACTGATTGCTTTAAACCCACTTTTCACTTCACGCGTGCAGGGCCAACAATAACCGGCTGAATTGATTCCTGCAAGATTTTGGCTGGCAAGCATAGTGTCATTCGTCCCTTAAATGACAAAGGAGTGGCAACCTCTTCAACTGGAATGTGACTAAAATCCCTGTGACGCACCAGTAATTTACCGCCAGGGTTCAGCTGGCGAAGCAAACATATTGCATTAGCCACGAAATAGTCGACTGCCAAAAGAATATTTTTCTTCCATAATAAAATATTTTCTGAAATAACGAAGGTTTCCGTTGTTTCAAAGAAAACATTTACTAAATAATAATTTTTTTTGCAGTGCGAACGTCTTCAACTTGCCAGCTCAATAAGAGGACAAATCCCCTCCATATGCTGGTGAAAAGCCAGTGAATGCAGAACACTCCATGATTGATTTCTAAGTGAGGGCTGGGATGGCTTGGCATTGCTAAAATAATAATAAACTAATACTAATAAAGTGTGGCTGGTCAACCTGGGGACTGCAGTGTAGCTGCGTGACTACGTCTGTGTTGCAGTTGTCTTCACAGAGCGCTGCACACAATGAATATGTAGCGGAACTACCTTTTTTAACCGCGGTGTCGGAGTGGTGTGTGTGTGTGTGTGTGTGTGTGGGTGTGTGGTGTGTGTGGTTGTGTGTGGTGTGTGTGTCGTTATGTTCTGGCTTCCTCTTCGGACAACGTGCGTAATTGGTCTTCATTTTGACATGAGTAACTCGTAAAGCTAGCCCTTACAAGTCCATCCTGTGATTTCCGCAGCGGATAACCATAAACAAATAAAACAGGCTTTAGAGACTCGTAGAGCAGGCGATCTGCAATTTAAACACAGCTTTGTGTTAAGATAAATATAATAGTCACACCAAAAGCTGATGAGTGTTATAAAACTTACATCAGCAATACAATGCATACATGCCCGCGATTGGGGATAAAAAGGAAAGGAATCGGAAAGAGTTCTTGCGGACACGCAAGAGCCTGCAGAGTCATAGTCTGAGTGGACTCCGAGAGCGAGCGTCATGAGTGTGACTCGGCGTGCTTTCAGGATAAAGGGCAGAGAAGAGTGGCTCTAGGCAATAATGAGAACGAACCTTCGTCATACCAATTCAGCAACGTCAACCCTCACGGCAATTTGCGTCTATACACATGCAATCTATGCACTATGAGAATCGTTTATTACTGTTGTTGGTTGTTTGAACGAAGGTGAACAGTGATGTAATCGGCTTGATTCCTTGTTTAAGATACAACAAAGCCTCAAGTCTGTTCTAACTGATCCTGGTTCCAGCTCGTACCTGGTGTGGAAGAACACGAATGTGTGTAGGTATGTGTGTGTGTATGTCATTATGTCTGGCTTCCTTCTTTGACAACGTGCAGTAAATTGGTCTATGTTTGAATAGCTCCAAAACAAAAAAAACCTAGCAGCCTGAAACTGTGCAGGTATACAAAGGAACTCGCAATGAAGTAAAAGAGTGAAAAATGGGTGTTGGGTTAATTAAAACACCCCTTTTGAAGATAATCAACGGCCTTATTTAACTCTACCTTCATCAGGCGCATCCTCAAGCCAACCTTTGCTGTCCTGGGTCTGAAGGTATATCCTGGGTTACCTCACTGGAGTCTGAAGCACCATTGTTTTTTTGGCCTGCTCAACCATGCCTTGAACTTGGAAAAGGCCCGCAATGATTTCTTAACGATAAATTTACTTTTCACTTTCCTCACTTCATATTATTGAATGCTTTGACATTATATATATAGTATAGTATATATATATATATATATATATATATATATATACTATATATTTGATATATTGATATATTAATATTTTGATATATTGATATTAGTGTATAAAAATAAGTACAACATCTCACATTCGACTGACTGTGTTGGGCCCACAAAGTCGCGTGCGGTACCTCGGTGGTGCCATCGCCGGCTGAGAAGGTGGGCAATTTCATTGTTTAAGAGCGACATTCGCTTTGTTAACTTTTTGTGCGGTGCTTTCTGTTATCTACCTGTTCATCTTTGACAAGATCATGTATTAATTACATAAATAGAATAAAATATACCTCCAAGTCGACCTCATGTCGAGTTCCTCCGTGTTGGTTCGAAGCAAGGTGAAAAAGTTTGGCCGACATTTTTGTTCTCTCTGGGAGATATATATTAAATTGGAAATTGTGTTAATTTCCCCTTGAATTCCATATTTAAATAATTAAGATTTAAAAGTGTAAGCCTTTGTGGTTCTCCTTTTGTGTACTTATCCATGCGAACTTCGTACGGAACTTGGAAGGGCCGTGTTGGGCGCGCAGGGTGGAGGCTTGTCACCCGGGTGACCTAGCAAAGTCAAGCGGGAAAACCAACAATTACCTTAAGGCCCTAGCCACGACCTGAACGTTTTAGCCAGCAATAGCAACGTATCAAAATGTAATTAAAACGGTCTGCTTACCTGAACTTTGAGTGTTTTTTTTAAAGATCGAGTATTCATAACGACTTGGTTTATGCATAAACGTATTAGTAACGGACACAGAACGTTCTGTTGTGTTATAGTTAACTTATACCAACGAATGCTGAACCGTTGTCAGCCTTCACAACCTATGCCCACGATAGTCGAACTTAGAAATAGCGCGCGCACCGCATCGCCGACGATGACGTGGCGTAGGTTATGAAAAAGGCTGCCGCACAACGATTCAAATCAATAACGCCGCGAGAAGTGGAAGTGTCAGAACATCGCAGTTCACACCTTGGCGATCTTGCCAGCGTATGCAGACCTCTGAAATAAATGCGCTAAACGCTGACACGTCGAATCGGTAATGGGTAAGTTTGGTAATGCGGAATAGAACCTAAAGTACGCTATCATATACGTCCGTATTAAATGGAGTACGTCCGGTAATTTTAAACATGGTTTAAATAATTTTACGTACGTACTTTGCCGTATAACACACCTCCGCATGCGATGGGAGATAAGTTGTACGCACGAATATGGCGATCGTTTGACACACATCGACACACGTTACTTGAAAAGGTAACCATTAAGTCGAAAATCACGTCAGGTAAGGTTAGCGTCCTGCCAGTATTCCAGAGCTCCCCAGCCCCCGGTTTTTTTTTTTCTCGTATGACGGTGTTCAGTGTACATGTCGGTATGATTTGAAATCGTTGAGCGGCGAGTCCTATTAATTATATTATATTAATAACCGCACTGAAATCGAAGTGTCAATCACCATCATACCGAAGGAAGAAAAAAAAAAAACGAAAAAAAACCCCCAGAGTTGGTAACACTGACAGCTAACCAACTTACCTTGATGGGTTTTCGACTTATGAGTACCTTACAAGTAACGTGTGTCGACGTGTGGTCAACCGACGCGTAACGTGAGTACAACACGTTACTCATGGTAGAAATAAAGTTTCGGGTACCTAACCATTACTCGACGTGTTTCGACTTATGAGTAACTCACAAGTAACTGTGCGGACGTGTGTCAACCGATCGCGTGACGTGCCGAACCTTATGGCCAAGGTTATCGGAAACGGTGTGAGTCAACGCTGCAATAAGTCTTAAAATTTCAGCGATGAAAGATTGAGGACAACCGAAAAGTAACTAACGTTTTAAACCAGCGTACAACGACGTAGGCAGTGTTTTTCAGCGGTGCTCCTCAATGTATCAAAACTACCATAACGTATTCGACGTGTAACCTAGCGTTTTAGACAAATTCCAAAAAATCGGCATAAGCTGGCTAAAAAACTCAAGTGTGACTGGCCTTTAACTGTGAAAAAACAAATTTAACTGACGCTTTAATGATTCAATACACCTGGAACAGTATGACGTCAAAGAATTAATGCTGAGCAGCCCACATGACCTTGGTCGGGCCAGGAAGGAGGTACAGGATGTGCAGGTTCAAGTAGGTTTTAACTTTAACCTCAGCAGCGTACAATACAATCGCGCTTGTCCTTTGTCCTCACGGCTGTTTTAAAGCTATTGATTAATCTTAAATTACGAACCTGGTGGTTTGCTCAGAAACGTATGGAGTTCTCTGCGGTTTAAAAGCTGATATCACAGATTTCTGAGGGCAATTTGCTGTTATCGAACGCATTTTCCTAAATAATTTTTGTTACCTGTCACTTTTTTTGGTTGTACTTGTTGAGGCTCGTAATGAGAGCTAACAACACAACGCCCAGCTAAGGGACATGAGACCATGAGGGTGGAGAGGGAAGGATAAGTGGAAAACAGAGACATTAACATCTGTGGAAGGGAAGAGGAGGGGCGAGGAAGCATGGGGTATACAAGATGGACATTAACAGGGACTTTCAGAAAGGAAAGCAGGGAATTTGAAGAGGGGTTGGGTGGATAACGGGTAGAAAGACAAGGTTTTGGATGGGGGAAGATCGTGGTGCATGAACGGGGGTAGAAAAAAGATCAAGGTTTGGATGGGGAAGATGCGGTGGTGGTGAACAGCTGTTTGAAGACCTGGAGGGAAGAATGGATTGAAGCAGTGTGGTAGTTTATTCCAAAGCGGCAAAAAAAAGCTGGAATGAAAGAGTGAAGGTGGTCGCGTGATTCGTGATTTGTGGATTTACCAGAAGGGGTTGTTGGGGACCTGAGCGCCCTGCGAAAAATATGTGGGGAACTACATATAATATATATCAACACACAACACACTCACACAGCACACACACACACAACACTACACACACACACACACACAACACACACACAAACCTCCTTCAAATTCCCTGCTTTCCTTTCTGAAAGTCCCTGTAATGTCCATCTTGTATACCCCATGTTCCTCGCCCCATCCCTCTCCCTTCCACAGATGTAATGTCTCTGTTCCCCACTGTTTTATCCTTCCCTCTCCCACCCCTCTTGTCTCATGTCCCCCTTGCTGGGCGTTGTGTGTTAGCTCTCATACGAGCCTCAACAATGTACACCAAAAAAAAGTGACAGGTAAAAAAAATTATTTAGAAAATGCGTTCATACAGCAAATGCCTCAGAAATCTGGTGTTATCAGCTTTTAAACTCGCAGAGAAACTCCATAACGTTTCTGAAGCAAACCAACCCGGTTCGTATTAAGATAATCAACTGCTTTAAAAACAGCCGTGAGGACAAAGGAAAGCGCGATTGTTTGTACGCTGCTGAGGTTAAAAGTTAAAACCGACTGAACCTGCACATCTGTACCTCCATCCTGGCCCGACCAAGGTCATGTTGCTCAGCATTAATTCTTGACGTCATATGTTCCAGGTGTATCTGAATCCATTAAAGCATCAGTTAAATTTGTTTTTTCACAGTTAAAGGTAATTGTTGGTTTCCCGCTGAGCTTGCTAGATCACCCGGGTGAGCAGCCTCCACTCCTGCGCGCCAAACACGGCCCGTTCCAAGTTCCGTACGAAGTTCCGCATGGATAAAGTACACAAAAAGGAGAACCACAAAGGCTTACCTTTTAAATATAATTATTTAAATATGGAATTCAAGGGGAAAATTAACAAATTTCAATTTAAATATATATCTCTCCAGAGAGAACACAAAATGTCGGCCAACATTTTTCACTGCTCGAACCAACACGGAGGAACTCCGAACATGAGGTCGATGGAGGTTATTTATTTATTTATGTAATTAATATGTATCTATGTCAAAGTGACAGGTAGATAAAGAAAGCACCGCACAAAAAGTTAACAAAGCGATGTCGTCTAACAATGAAATTGCACAACATTCTCAGCCGGCGAGGCACCACCCGAGGGACCGCACGCGACTGTGGGCCCAACACAGTCAGTCGATGTGAGATGTGTACCTTATTTTTATACATATATATCAATATA
>CM068952.1:105621563-105635870 GCA_035128595.1 Eptatretus atami
AGAGAGAAGATAAAGGAAATGGGAAATGGCTCAAAGGTAGTTGAAGGAGGGGAGCAGGAGGAATGATGGGATATGAACACAAAGCACACGATTAGATCGAGGATCACATGACAACTCAAATAAGGAATGAAACCTAAGGGATGAGGGAGGGGAAAGAAAATAAAATATTTCCTTGTTGTTGTCAAATAAAAAAAAAAGTAGCAAATGATGAAACAAAAAATGTGAGAATGTAAAGGATGGATGGTACAACGATGACACAAAAGATCCTGCAAGGCTTAAGAGAAGTTTTGGGCTGATGGAGGAGTAAAGAGCAGACGCGATATGGGTCGGGAATGGAGGTAAAAGTAGTCTGTCCTGCGGCCTCGACTGGGAAAACCCAGCAAGTTACAAATTAACAAAATGGATGGGACACGAGCAGGACAATAAACAACAACGATTCGCAATGTAAACACGAAACTGGTTTTGTCGTGAGTGCAGTCGGTATCCTCAGCAACGTGTGCCATCTCCAAAAGCTAAGAAACTGCAGTGAGTCTTAACTGTTGTCATTGCTCCCTGAATGGTCAAGGGCAATAATATTGTGAATCCGTTCACATCTTATCTTTATTACTTGGTCCTGTTATATTTATGAGTTCTTGTTTGTCTGGGTCTCGTTTGTGTGTTCACGAGTTGAAAGCCCACCGCGTCATTCGCAATACTGCGCACGCACACCGCACACACCCAACCACACACCACACACACACACACACACACACACACACACCACACACACAGCACTGAATCAAACCCCCTAACTCGACGAGGCAGCACGGCACAAATCGAGTCCCATCGCGCTTGCTGCACGACCTGCCAGCAACAAGTGTCGCCTGTCACGCCAGCACATTGTCTCTGCCCTGCTGATCACCATCCAGGAGGTTTGCAGCCAGGAATATTAAATTCAACCAACGAAACACACTTAGCCTATGACACGATGCTAACGTCATGAACATCAATTGGGACTTGATTTTTGCCCTGCTGCTTCGACAAGTTTGGGGGTTCGATTCAGTTTTATTAATGAGCCTAATATGTTAACCAACGAATAAAAGATTCAGCAGTATGTTGTCCTGATGAGCCCACCACAAGGGTGAAATCTAGATTGACATCTCTGCTTTTGTCTATTAATGACCATAGGCTTTAATCTCAGTCTGCAAAAGGCTTGAATACCACACGGACGCTTCCGAGTTTGTTGGTGATGTGTTGGTATAATTTATGTACATGACGTCAGCGTCGAGTTGTAGGGTCAGTGTGCTTCTTTGGTTGAA
This sequence comes from Eptatretus atami, assembly GCA_035128595.1. Classification (NCBI taxonomy): domain Eukaryota; kingdom Metazoa; phylum Chordata; class Myxini; order Myxiniformes; family Myxinidae; genus Eptatretus; species Eptatretus atami. Next base: position 105,622,862 of record CM068952.1, read on the forward strand.
TTGAATATACAGTATATACACCAGCAGGGGTGCTCCGCATTGCTGGGCAATGCTGGGTCCCGACTCTCACCCCAACCCTTCCCCTCCCTGCGGACTTGTAACCCCCCCTTCCCCTGCCTCCCCTGATAGCGGAAAGGTTTGGCTTTGGGCTTCTCAACTCTCTCGGACGTGTACATTGCAAACATGCAAGTTATTTCCACAGTTAACTTGATAATAACTCTCTGCCGCCACCGTCGGGTGGCAACTACACGATACACATTGAGAGAACATTTTGTCAACCTCCTTCCGAACCCCGTGACTACAGATGAAACCAAGTAGCTTCGGTCAACCAGGAGGTCAAACTGGGTCCATATGTGTACACACACACACACACAACACACACACACACATACACACACACACACAACACACACACACGTGTGTGTAATATATATATAAATTCCAGCAGTGTGTGTGTGTGTGTGTGTGGTATGTCTGCGACCGTGTTTCACGACAACCACCGGTCTGATTGATTGAAAATTGCCAGGAATATTGCTGGATGTGCCTTTTCGAGTTTTGATATTAATCGGACGAGCGGTTCCCAAGTTACGGCCATTTATCTGTCGACCAATATCTGCGAGGGGGGGACGGGAGAGGGGGGAGAGAAGTGGGAGCGAAGAGAGGAGGGGGGAGAAGGAAGGGAAGACTAGGGGGGCGAGAAGAGGAGGGGGTGAGACTAGGGGGGAGAGAGGGGGGGAGAGAGAGGGGGGATGAGAGGGGGGGGGCGAGAGAGGGGGGCGAGAGAGGGCTGCACATACTGGCACTCACCTGCGGGCCCGTACTAGTATACAATAATACATATACACACCACCATGCACTTTGTGATTTGCTGAAGGTTTTGGTTTTTTGCTGTGAACAACGCTTTGTTTCTAACCTTGTCCCTAGAGCATAATCTACTATCTGGTGACGTTTCCGCAACTGGACAGCTGGCTTAACAGCCGGGAGATCCAAGAAGGTCTGCAGCCCTGCACAGAGCGTGGATATGCCGATGTAGACCCAACCTTTAATCCCAACATCGATGAGGATTACGATCACGTATTGTCGGGCGTTTCGAGGCAAAGCTTTTGTTCCGTGTACCTCGAGTGGATACAACATTGTGCTGGACGCCAGGAGTTGGTGCGTTCCTCTGTTCTTCTTTCGCTTATCTAAAACAACTTGCAAAGTGCACTCGGTACTAAAATTATTAAGTTTTTCCAACAGGTATGTGCTGGATTACGCCACCATATCATCCACCATGATTACACAAACATTGATGTACGTTCAAAGATGCTTGTTATTTTGTCCTTTTTACACATCAATAAGTTGACAATTGAGAGAATACCTTGATCTTTTATTGTCTCGGTGAAATTTCCGACATATCGTGGTTTTGTTTTCTCTTATTACCATGTGTTCTCAATGTTATACTGCAAAATCATTTTCAAAGTAGATGTTTCACATTTGATTTGAGGTTTAAACTCGCCACTCTCACATCTTCCATTCTCATCATTGAACCCCTCTGCCTCTGTTATTATCTCAATGTCCCCCACTCCCAGATTTTGTGTTGTCACATATGCTGCTCACCTGTATATCCAACGTCCTGTTCCTTAGGCCTAAGTCACATTTGCCACGGCGGCCGTGGGGTCTTCAACATCTACGGCCACTAGCATTATACGGCGGCCAGTAGTATTCCACGGTCACACAATGTAGCAGTCACATATGTTTTTATTTTTGGGGAGCCGCACGGCGTATTTAGGTAAGTCACTTTGCCACCGGCGGTGGGGTCTCCAAAATCTACGGCCATAGCAATATACGGCGGCCGCAGTATTTCCACGGTCACAAATGTAGCAGTCACAATGTTTTTATTTTTCGGGGAGCTGCACGGCTTATTTAAAATTGTGGAGACGAAAACGTGGGGGTGCCGTACGGTCTTTGATTTGATGTGCCACGGTGACCTTAGGCGTTCCTGCGGGGCCATAGAATTTTCAAGGCAGACGCAAGGTGCCCGCAAGGCGACCGCAGGGGGGCCCTAAGGCAAGTGCGGCCAGACGGACGGTAACGAGTGGTTTTTTTTTTTTTTTACCAGTTTTTTGGTTTCGGCTTGTCGAATTGCTACGGCGAACGTAGAAATGAAAAAAGTTACAACTCCGCGTTATAATTCCAACGGCGACCTTACGACCTGTAAAATATAGCCAAACGGCGTAGGGCCACCTGAGGCCACCGCAGAAACTCTGCGGCCGCCGCACGTTTCTGTCAATTCAGAAGGCGTACGGCCGCCGTATCTCGCCTAGAGCAAATGTGACTTAGGCCTTAGGTCTTAGAAATTGTGGAGACCGAAAACGTGGGGTTGCCGGTACGGTCTTTGATTTGATGTCGCAGGTGACCTTAAGGGGCCCTGCGGCGGCCATAGAATTTTAAGGCAGATGCAAGGTAGCCTCAAGGTGCCTGCAAGGGGACCGCAGGGGACTAAGGCGAACGTGTAGCCAGACGGACGGTAACGAATGGGTTAATTTTTTTTATTATTACCAGTTCTTTTGTTTCGGCTTGTCGAATTGCTACGGCGAACGTAGAAATGAAAAAAAGTTATAACTCCGTTATAATTTCACGACACCTTACGGCCTGTAAATATAGCCAAACGCGTAGGGCCCTGAGGCCACCTTAGAAACCCTGCGGCCGCCGCACGTTTTGTCAATTCAGAGGGCGTACGGCCGTATCTTCGCCGTAGGCATATGTGACTTAGGCCTTACAGTGCCCCTCTGTTTATTTATTTATTTTTGTTTCCTGAAAAAGATGGCCTGGGTTTGAATCCTCACCCAGCTATAAACTGTCATCCTGGTGCAGGCTTATTCATCAATGTGTGTGCCGTAGTTTGGATGGACGTTAAACTGGCCGTCTCCTATTTTTGTATGCAGAGTCTAGGCTCATGGAAGAGCTAGAACACAGAATGGATCAGGGTGCAACAGAACAAAAGGAACATCAGAAAGAGAGGGGAGAAACTCCAACATCAGGGCAGAGAGACAAAACGAGTGGAGAGGACAAACAAGGGATGCAGGTAATGACGAGGTAAGGGATAATGCAAGGGTTGGACAAGATGGATGCAGAAGCAAAATTTGGATGTGGAGGTGGTGGGTGGGTGGTTAACGAGGTATAAAAGTTCATGGTTTTGGATGGGGGTGATCTGAGATTGTAGTGAACAGTTGTCTTGAGACCTGGAGGAGGAATGAGATTGATGAGAATTGGAAGTTGGTTCCACAGGTGGTAAAAAAAGAATAACGAATGAGTCAGTGAGCAGTGATACTGGATTTGGAGTTTCACCAGAACGGGGTTTAAACTGGACTGTGTTCCCCCTGCAGATACCTGGGGGGGGGGGGGGGCGCAGGGGTGGGGCAAAGCACAGAAAGGCAGAGGGTGCAAGACCAGTAGGCTGAGAAAAGGGATTACACCAACCTGTCAGTGATGGTGAATTGATAGGCCCATTGACTCAGCTTCATCAAGGAAGAGTCCAATCATCTTGAAGGCCTTGACTTCCACGGCATCAAACTGAGAAAGTTGTGACGCAGGGGAGCCACCCAGAGGGGAGATCAGTACTCCATCAAGCTGCGGATGAAGGCCTTGTCGGTGAATGGAAGTCCAGGTGTGCCAAGGAAGGACTTTGTACGACGGAGAATGGCCAGACGGCAACTGGCTTTGGAGGCCAACTTTGAAATGTGGTTTTGCCAAAGAAATCTCGTGGCTGATAGTGAGATTCAGGAGTTTGAATGACCAAACTTCTTTGAGTGGGTTGGTGAGAAAGTAGATCGGAGGGTTTGCCACATGGTCCTTTCAGAGAGAGACAGTGAGGGTGTGAGATTTGTCAGGATTTAAAGACATATTCCAAGTGTTTGACCAGCTTGTGAATTTGTCAAGGTTTGAAGAAAGGGAAGAGGCTGCTGCCTGTCTGTCTGAATGATGAGGGATGTCACGGCAGAGGGTGAAGTCGTCAGAAAATAGATAAAGGGGATTTTCCAAAGTCAGCGAGATCATTGATGAAGATCAGGAATAGGATGGGGCCCAGAACCCTGTGTTGTGATACTCCAACCTTGATAAGGAGAGGAAATGAAAGGATTCCATTGAGAGCCACACGTTCACTACGAGAGTGGAGGGCGTCAGTAACCCAAGAGTGGAGTTGCTCTTTTGCCAGCATTAGTTGGTGGATGTTAAAGACCCCTCTGTGCCCTTCACAAAGAGTCGGCGAGCTATTGCCGGCACCTTGAACAAATTCTAAATTCCTGCCCTGACTTTCTATGTCGGAGAGGCGACCCATTCAGAATTCTCACCCTAGCCACGAAACTGTTTTGAAAGAACCGATGTCCTGAAAGGGTATTGCACATGATTATATAAGTTTGAGGCTCACGGAAGTGCTAGCTGACAGCAAGGTAAAAGGCAATAATCAGAGAGTGGGCAACAGTTTGATGCAATAAGCATTAAAGGAATGAACAAACAGAAAAAAAAGAGTGGTGGAAACACAGCAACCTGCAATTGAAGGGGTTAGCTTCGGTACGGATACTGTGGGGAGAGATGGGGGATCACATGAAATTGCAGTGAAGCGCTGCAGGGAAGAGTGGGATTGAAGAGCCTCGGGAAGGCGTTTCCACGGACTGGAGAAAAGATTAACAAAAGAGCCGAGATGTGCAGCAAGCCTGTTTGTTGGGAGTTTAACCAGGAGAGTGTTACTGGAAGAACCTGCACATCATGCCGTTGCTTGGGTAGATCAGAGGGTTGGGAGAGCAGAGGGAGCTAGACCGGAGGAGAGGTGGTTAAAAACCAGGCATGGCATCAACCTGCTGATTCAACCCTGGCTCCTATCCTCTATCATGTTGCTTTTTCACGATGCATGGATCGGTTGCATTTTCAAGGATGCCTCTTTCTTTCCATGCAGGTACTCGATTGTGGGAAAGACTCCCAGCTGGTGACACTTTCCTTTGGTCTGTGCGTGCTGGGACGGCGTGCACTCGGTACAGCTTCCAACCACATGTCTTCCAGGTCAGGACTCTCAGCTTGCGTGCCACAGGGTCCACTCCTCGGTGGTAGCGTTCTCACATCCTTGGCTGAGAATTATCATTTTTTTTATCGCATCCACTGAACAGAACCCGCACGTGTTGCATCCATGAATAACCAGATGAGAAAATTCTGTAATTCAAACAAAGATAATTTGCGTTCATTTTTGGACTACGGATGTATTCGAGAAACGTATTTGTTTAACTTTGTGTGCCTTGGCCTGGCCCTTTTCATGATAAACACCATTGGCTGGTCTCTCGACTTGGGGAATCCACAAAAACCAGTAATCACTGTAACTCGGGCACAGGACCATGCTTGGAGAAAGTAGTAAACAGTTTTGAAAATTTTGAGTATTATGATAAAGTTGGGGTTTAAAAATTCCACTTTTTTCCATACATCATATGCAGACGGCTCTTTAAAAAGATTGCATCCTAAAATCGTATATGGATAAAATGAGCCTCGCGTGGAAAGACATGCAAATTGAGCATTACAACAGTGTGTGTGAAGTCGATTGTCAAACCTTGGTGGTGGTGTATGTGTGACATAAGCAAGTATGTTGGGGTGGATGGGTATAATTGTAGAGAATATTGAAAAATGGCAACGGTGGTTGGGTCTGAAAAGGGTGATAAAAGAAATGTTGGGAAGAGAGGTGAAGGAACGGAAGGGAAAGGTGGGTAAGGAAGACGTTCGGTGGGGGTGAGGGTGTGGAGGATTTTAAAGTTCTTCTCTTTTGCTTGCATGATATGTCGACAATCACATCCCCCACCCTCCGTCCCCTCTTTTCTTTGATGCTGTGCAGTAGCCTCGAGCCATTTCTCTATGGCCTGCATGCACTCTTCAAGGGAGATTTCCGTATCACATCTTCCAAGGACGAGTGGGTGTTCACCGATGTGGAGCTTCTGCGGCGTGTTGTGGTGCCTGGCGTGCGGATGTCTCTGAAACTCCACCAGGTCCAAGAGTCATTATTTTGAATGCTTTGTTTTAATCGATTTGAAGAGGATTTAAGATGAGAAGACCTTTGTGGGCAAAGTATGAGCAGTGTCTGCCAGATGCCATACAGTAAACCCTTAAATATAGTGGGGGTTAGCTTCCTGGAAAATGCCACGATAGTTAAAAACGCAATGGTGGAAACCAAGGGCTAATGGGAAAGGGGTGGGGGGGTTGGTTCCTGGGCTTCGGGAAAAGATAGAGGAAGGTTGGTCGCAGCTAGAAATAAACACATCACAATTAAAACGGGAAGGGTACTCGGTAGAACGCATATCTCTGCCACGCAATGCCTGATCCACGAGAACATGTCTGGCCCGATACATTTTTGAGATATCATGCTATATATCGTTTTTGGCCCTATCTCTCAATGGCGAAGAATCACTTTAAAAATTTAATAATTCTCGTTTCCAGATCTGGATTCAGATCTTCACCAAAATCGAATCAGTTTGTCCTTGTCACACACCAAACCTGTCCACCAAGTTTCATCCTCATCCATCCACAACTTCATGAAGATATGCACGCACACACACACACACACACACACACACACACACACACACACACACACACACAACAAAACTCCTTCCACCTTCGGTGGAAGAGGTAATACGAGGTAAGGGGATGCTGTTGGAGTGGGGAAAGGGGGAAGGTGGAGGTTAGAAAGACGTGGATGTAGAACTTGCGATGGCTGTTGGATCATCGGAAGCATGACAAAGTCGCCTGCTGCATTGCCACGTAGAAGGGTGGGATGATCCTTAGCCACCTTGACCCAGAGCAAATATTTCCTGCTTGGACAGGAAGGTACGAGATAGCATCCTCTTCCAAAATAATCTCGTCTCTCTGGCGTTAAACAACCTGATTTCCCCTTTCTGAGCTACCGGGACTTAAAAAGATGCCAAAATACATCGCTAAAGTACCACAATTAGAGATTGCTGAAACGCCAATTTGTACTTCTTCTTCTTCCCCTTTCAAAACAATGTAAAACTGTAGCCCAACCTACCTCAATAACTGCTGAAGCCATGATGGTGATTCCAACGTGAGGAAGTTACTTTGTTCTCTGGGCTAGTGCACACAACCCCCAAACCCCCCCCCCCCAAAAAGCATTAATCGGTTTATTAGGAAAATAAATCAAATGTAAATGTGGACTCAACCAAACCAGGCCAGGATTGTGGGGGAGGGGGAAATGGACAGAACCATTCCAAAAGAGATATACGAGTGTGTTCAAAAAGTATCCAACCTTAATTTTTCGTGTGTAAACAAAATGAAGCTAGGGAGGCGTGGATTGGTGCACGTATGTCGGCGATCCTAATCCGTATGCGTGAATATTTTCCCACCTACAGAAGCTGTCAGCCGCCGACAGACCGCCGATGAGTGAGGAAGTGTAAGTGACGCCGTCGGATTTTCGTTTTTGACAAAATGACGGAAAAACTTGAACAACGCTACTGCATCAAATTTTGTGTAAAGCTTGGCGATTCCCAAGTGGAAACGATCCGCAAGATTCAACAGGCCTTCGGGAATGAAGCAATGGGCACCACACAGAAAAAGAGTGTACAACCGCTTCAAAGATTGTCGCACATCAGTGGAAAGTGAAGCACGTTCTGGTAGGCCCTCAACATCCCAAATGAGATCGTCATTTACCAAGTGAAGACCCTGCTGATGCAGGATCGTCGAATCACGATCAGAGAACTTGCAGACGAGGCGGGCGTCAGCATTGGATCCGTTCATTCCATTGTGACTGAGGATTTGGGCTTAAGGAGAATCTCAGCGAAGTTCGTGCCAAAGCTGCTAACGATCGAGCAGAAGCAACTCCGTTTGGAGATCGCACAGGACATGCTGATGGAGACTGTGAACAGCGATCCCAACTTCTTCAACACAGTGATCACTGGCGATGAGACCACAGTGATCCATCATTTGTCAAAAACGAAAATCCGACGGCGCTCACTTACACTTCCTCACTCATCGGCGGTCTGTCGGCGACTGACAGCTTCTGCAGGCGGGAAAATATTCACGATACGAATTAGGATCGCCTACATACGTGCACCAAACCACGCCTCCCTAGCTTCATTTGTTTACGCACAAAAAATTAAGGTTGGATACTTTTTGAACACACCTCGTATATTATATATATATAAACCATCCCCCAAATCAACTGAAACAAGTATTAAAACAATTTAATAACACAGAGGGATTTAATCCAAACAAAAATGTATAAAACATGAAGCTTTATTATTTTTTAAAACGATATTTGCATCAACATTTCCGCATATGTGGATGGCTCTTTGCATATGTGGATGGCTATTAATTCACAAAGTAGACTGAACCAAAAGCCAGCATTAAGGGGGGTGAGCAGGGTGGGGTAGAGTGTACCATCGGCCAAAATTTTACAACATAGTTGGATTTTAATCCACACCAAAATAACAAAATACATGAAACATAAGCATTTTATTACTTACAAAAATTGCACAAACAAGAAGAAAAAAAACATTAAAAAAAAAAAAAAGTAAAAAGATTTTGGGATGAAATCGCAAAAAACAACCAAACAAGGTAAGAATGACACCACCTTATGATGCCACAATTCGACACCACAATCCTCATTGATTATATTTATCATCACAACATCTTTTGACATTTTACTTTTGTTGTGGTATTGGGATGGAACAACATCAAAATATATTGTGATGGAAAAAAAAAACCATAAGAGGCTTGAGGTGTCATTCATACCTTGTTTGGTTGTTTTTTTTTGTTTTTTTTTGTACACGTTGTTGAGGCTCTATGAGAGCGAACACACAACGCATAGCAAGGGGGCATGAGACAAGAGGGGTGGGAGAGGGAAGGACAAAACAGTGGGAACAGAGACATTAGGTGATCTGTGGAAGGAGAGGGATGGGATGGGAACACGGGGTATACAAGATGGGCATTACAGGGACTTTTTGAGGTTTCATCCTTCTGTTTTTCATTTTTTTTAACTTTTTTTTTTGTTGTTAAATTTAGCTTCGTTCCCGTCTGCTGGTCTAATTACTACAACTAACGGTGCATGAGAAAAAAGAAAAGGCTTGTAATGAGAGGTAATCGTACATGCGGACGCAAACAATGACTCATCTCGTCTCAACAACCGCGATTGGCCAAAATAAAATTCCACGATAACTAAATCAAAACACAATAGGTTGCCTGCAATTGGTCGACACCCACGATATTTGAGGGTTTACTGTACTTGATGAAAAGCATCAAGAGGGTTGGTCTAGGTATGAGAATCCCTGCAGATTGTTGGAGCTTTTTTTTTTTTTGGGCCACTGTCTGTTATAATTTTATTTGGCTACCTGTCAGTTTAAGTTTGTTTACATAAGTACCTTTAAGTATGATCCTGTCTGAGATTGTCTCATCATCCAGAATGGGTTTTTGGCAAATGATTGTGTGTTTGATGCTTAGGATCACTTTACTTCTCCCGACGAGTATGAGGAGCCAGCGGCACTGTACGACGCGATCTCCTCCCACGAACGGGACCTGGTGATCTCGCACGAGGGTGACCCAGCTTGGCGAGCGGCAGTGCTGTCGAATCGCCCGTCTTTGCTTGCCCTACGTCATGTGCTCGACGATGGGTCAGACGATTACAAGGTCATCATGCTCAACAGACGCTTCCTGACCTTCCGTGTGATAAAGGTTTGGCATTTTAGGTGGCTCCGCCACGTTGGGATTGAAATTTTATTCTGGAAAGACTACGACCTTTTATTCCACTGATCTTCATTTAGACGTTCACGCGAAACATACATGGCTTGCCTTTTTCTTTTTCCAGGTGAATAGGGAGTGTGTCAGAGGCCTCTGGGCGGGCCAGCTTCAAGAACTGGTCTTCCTTCGAAATCGTAACCCTGAGCGTGGGAGCATCCAAAATGCAAAGCAAGCTCTTCGCAACATGATAAACTCATCTTGTGACCAGCCAATCGGCTACCCGATCTACGTCTCGCCGCTCACAACCTCGTATAGCGGAGCACACGCTCAGCTGCGTGCGGTAACTGGCGGACCCATCAGCATCCGCAGCATTGGCCGTTTTCTCGTGGCCACTTGGCGGAGGTAAGCTGTGGACACTTTGTGGCCTAATAGTTTGAGGTCTGTTGGGATACACAACGGCCTGCCGCTTCGCAGGCACGTGACGTTTCCCTCCCCCCCCCCATTTTCACAAGGTGTTTAAAGTCATAAAAATGAACTTGATACATGTAACTTGACTTCACTCACCAGTTTTTGTTCATGTACTGTGGAGTTTCATGAAGTGTCAGATGGATTTTGCTGGAAAAAGAGAGCAAACGTTTTGAAATTTTTATTTGCTATCATTTTGGAGCATCACACTTGCCTCGAAGCTGTTGACCTTGGGTTTGAATCCTGACCCAGCTATAAACTGTTATCCCGTTGTTTCATAGGCAGGGTGATCCATCAATGTGTACGTCATCTCTTGGATGGACGTTAAATAGGAGTCCCATCTGCCGGCGTTAGTTGGTGGACATTGAATATCCCAAAGTGTCCATGAAAAAAAAGCTTTTTAAAAAGTTTGTTTATTTATTTTTTAGGAGGTTGGTGGCAGGATTTGCACTCCGGTCACCGCAAAACCCTTCACTTCGCAAAACATAAGAAAACCGTAAAGAAAATTGAAAACCCACTCCGTGGGAGTCCGGCCTGTGCAGCTGCCCGCTGGGCAGCTCACTGGATGACGGGAATGGGGCAAGTCCTTCGGGACCCCCACTCTTTGATGATAGGAGAGAAACCACGGGGTAACTTTCCTGGGTTAGATTGCGGTAGTGTGTGTCGCGGTGGTGCTGCGGTCGTCCACCAGACGGCGGTCTCCTTGGGTTAACCTGAGGTGGTCCCTTCGGGTGGGTGTCTGGAATGTCCTATCCTGAAGAGAGGATGATCACCTGTCTCTGTTATCATCTGAGCTTAAGCGTTTGAATGTCGGTATTGCAGCACACTCTGAGGTTCGGAGACCAGATTGTGGTGAGATCATGGTGGGTGGTTACACCTACTATTGGTCTGGTCACTCTGATGGTTACCATTGCCCAGGGAGTTGCTGTAGCTGTGTCCAATAATCTGATTCCAATGGAAATTGAGGTAACACCGGTCAATGACCGTATTCTGAGACTAAGGATTCATCACTCCTTGGGTGTCGTTTCTCTGGTCTCTGTATATGCTCCGACTGAGGCAGTGATCTCTCCATGAAGGATGCATTCTATGCCACGCTCGAGTCTGTAGTTGATCAGTGCCCCAGGTGAGACACACTTCTAGTCCCTGGGGGATTTCAATGCATCGACTGGAACTGATAGAGATGGTTATGAGACGTGTGTTGGTCCCCATGGGTCTGGAACTGTGAACCAGAATAGCACTAAGTTCCTAGACTTTGCAAGAAGTCATGGACTTAGGGTGGCTAGTTCATGGTTTCCGTGCCCACAAGCTCATCGTTGGACTTGGTATTCTCACGCTGGTGGTGTGCCATAGGAGATTGACCATGTGCTCGTTGATGGTCACTGGAGGATGATCAAGAACTGCAGGGTCTACCGGAGTGCTCAGTTCCTCAATACCAACCACAGGCTTGTGCTAGCAACTCTGAAGTTGCAGCTTAAATCCAGGAGAATGGTACCATCCCAGCCTCGGCTGGATGTTAGCAAGCTCAAGGGTGAAAGGGTAGCTGAGGAGTTTGCAAACAGGCTTAGTGGGGATTTGAACTGTTTGGGTGCTTTGGGAGATGCTGAAGAGTTGTGGAGTGCCTTCAAGACCACCATCCTTGATGTTGCCCGTGGCTATCTTGGAACTCACCATAGGGCGAAGAAGAATTTTGTCTCTCAAGGGAAACTGGATACCATTGACCAGTCACAGGGCCAGGCTAATGGCAGAACAGAGCTGTTTAGGGAGTTGATGTGTGAAACTGTACGTGCGCTAAGGGTGGACAAGGAGGCCTATGTGCGAGGAACCTGTGAGGGGGTAGAGCGTCACCTGTGGCCAAGTGATTCCCGTCCTGCTTTCAGGGGAATTCGCGCATTGCATTCCTCCAAACCCGTCCCTCGGCGTACTGCATTGAGAGCGGAGGGTGGTGAGCTCTTGACAGAGAGAGAAGTCCAAAGTGAAGGCCCGCTGGGCCGGTTACTTTGAGCGGTTGTACCAGGCTGATGCACCAGCTGTTGAATTGGATGTCAGGGGTGTTACTATCCCGATTGCTGACCCTCCAATTAACTGTGATCCACATAAGTTTGTGAAAACACAGGCTGCAGTGAAGCGGTTGAAATGGGGTAAAGCTCCAGGGATCTGTTGCATCCATGCTGAACTTCTCAAGACTGGTGACTGGAAGAGGGGCCTTGTGCCTTTCTGGAAAGGGAAGGGTGATCGCCAGGACTGCAGCAACTTCTGAGGGTGACGCTGCTCTCAGTGCCGGGCAAGGTCTTTGCTTGGATAATTATTGAAAGGGTTCGCCACCATCTGCTTGAGCACGAGCGTCCAGAGCAGTCAGGTTTTACACCAAAGAGGTCAACGATTGACCGTATCCTTGCTCTTCGGGTCCTCACCGAACGCAGACGAGAGTTTCGGCAGGGGCTGCTTGCAGCTTATGTTGATCTCTGCAAAGTGTTTGATTCAGTGAATCGGGATGCCCTCTGGAGGATTCTTGGTCTTCCTGGGGTGCCACCAAAACTGATCAATCTGATGTGTGAATTATACTCTGGTGGTACCATCTCTGACTTATTTCCAGTTGTTACTGGAGTTTGTCAGGGGTGTGTAATGGCACCCACACTCTTCAATGCTTGTGGGGGACTGAATTCTGGGGAGGATATCGGAGAGATCAAGCTGCGGTGCATCATTTGGGAATGTCAAGATCTCTGACCTTGATTTCGCAGATGATGCAGTCATCTTTGCGGAGACTCCAGATATCCTTTTGAGGGCCCTCAAGATGCTGAATGAGGAGTCGGAGCCACTGGGATTACGGGTTTCCTGGGTCAAA
>CM068952.1:105636031-105647103 GCA_035128595.1 Eptatretus atami
TGGGGAGTCACTGGATCATGGGGTGTGGCGCTGTCGGTACCTGTGCAGCAGGGTGAAACTTCGAGTCTTCAAGTGCTTGGTGCTTCCAGTCTTGCTCTATGGATGTGAGACTTGGACTCTGACCAGGGATCTGAGATAGAGACTTAATTCCTTTGGCACAGCCACGCCCTTGGCCAATGAAGCTATCCCACAGCCCTGTGCTGCATATGAAAGAAGAAGAGAATACATCTCATAGACCGTTTCTTTGAGATTAATTTGTACATTAGTTCAAGGACCATGAATAGGATGATCGGTCTGTCATTGGATATTGAAATGAACCACCACTGACATTTCATTCAAAGCTGTGAACCGTAAGTTGATGCCCAGAAAAAAGTGTTTGGGTCGTCGTCATCCCATAGTGTACATACAGTGTCTGTGCTGCCGCAACAGTCTCTTGGCAAGGGTTATGCTGAGTGGTTTGCCATTGTCTTACCAGCAGTCAGTCAGAGGAGGAATTTGTAATTTGTTCAGGGTGCCAACGATAGCTACCCTACACTTTACCAAAGGCACCGTGGGATCCTCAACATTGACCAGCGAGCAACATTGGCAGCCACGTCGAGAAAAATGAAGAAATGTTAACGCAGGAAGGCATTCTGCCCATAATGCCTCTGCTTTCAACACCCAATATATCAGTTCAACTGAAGTGTGTGTGTGTGTGGTTGTTTTTTTTTTTCTCCCTTGTGAGAGGTGGGGGACTGTGTGCCAGGCACAGGGACAGGACTGTGCCTGCCCCACCCCGCCCTTTTACTCTATCCTCTGGCTTAACGTCCACCCGATGGACAGAGCGCGCGCGCACGCACACATCGATACATCACCCTGCATTTGAAACACCAGGATGATAGTTCATAGCTGGGCTTAGATTCCAATCCAGGTTGGATGGCTTAGCGGTGAGTGTGCTTACCTCCATCGGGTGTGCTGACAGCCTCTTTGGTCCATTAAGTGTAAAAGCATTTTTTGAGATTGGATGAAGAAAATCTTCTCAAACTAATATTTGGGGACAATGAAGTTTAATTGTAGTTGGGTTAAAGTTACATTCAGGTGTTATCGATGTGTCCAGAAGTCAGACTGACTGACCGTGTGTGTCGTGTCGTTGATATGTCTCGGTGTCACAGGCTTCTTGGGTTCATAGTTTCCAAATCCTCGGTCAGGGCACTCTCCAATTTTAATGAGCCCTGCAATAATGCTCCAGCTGAAAGGCCAGAATCGGAGCATGGTAACTGGAGGTTCTTGGTTTCATTATTCCGTCGTACGTGGGTTAAACAGTGGACAGGAGCTTTGGAGTGTAAATTGTTTGTTCTCAGGATTTGAAGAGGAATGGCGATTGTAATGAACCATGACGATTGCTGTGCCCTTCAAAGGGCGGATAATCGTATTTGTCTGTGATGTGCCTTCTTTTGTGGAAAACAGGAAGCTCTTGTATTTGCAAAAGTACCTTGGAATAGGTTGGTGGTTGATCATCTGCATCCTGGTGGGCCCCCATATGTTTGTAAAGAGATGGATTGTCATCATATCCCCAAATTGGACACAGTCGCATGCACAAGAGGCTGATGGGTGTCACGTCCTAGTTATTAACAATAACAGACATGACGTACCATGTGCACATACACCGAGGTTAAGGTAAGAATGAGATGACAAGACAACAGACAGAGTATGGAAACATTGGACATGACAAAGGGATGAATGAACAGGAGAGAAGAAAGTTAAGGAAGCATTGTCACCTTCTGGTAAAAAAGTGAGGGTTAATGGGGTGAAATAACACCATTCCTTTTGTGCCTTTAAAGGCACAGTGCTGCCGAGGCAGTTTCCTTGGCAAGGAGTACAGTCCTGGATGGGTCGTCACCCAAACACAGGTTACCCTGAATGGTTGTTACCCCAGTACACTGGTACTCATTTCGCTGATCTCGGAAGGATGACAGGCTGAGTCAACCCCACCTGGTGTTAATTCAACAGAGAACAGGGGCTCAAACTCAGGACCTTAAGGTCCAAAGCCAGCCACTTTAACTGCTAAGCCAGTTTATAATTGGGTGAAATAATAATAATAATAATAATAATAATAATTTAAAAAAGAATCTTGGATTGGGATGGAGGATAACAGAATACGGTGAGAAACTAAAACACTTATCTCTGTCAGTAATTTACTTGCAGTTACTCTACCAGGTGCATTAGCAAGGAGGATTTCCATCCCTCCTCCCGACGACACCATAACCAGTGAGGGGGATTTTTTCGGTGCTGGTAATTTAAAGGTAATGTTTTGGGACCCTACTCCAACTCCTCCCCCAAGATTCCAAAGGTGTGTTGGTCGTTATCTCCATATGTTGGTTTGAGAAGATGGAACAGAGACACAACAGGTCTCAAAGTATCCACATACGTGTGTTGTCCAGAACAGGCCGGCCAGGCAGAATACTTGCTGACTATCTGACAGCAACATGACGATTCTCCTGAGATTAGCTTGATGTTCAGATACTCGAGTTCAAATCTGGCATGCAAGTGTCTTCGCTGCTCGGCCACTGCTCTCCCCTTTTGCCAGTGATCTGGTTTTCCACATCTTGTTGCCATATGGGTTGTTGGGTGGAATGTACTAACTTTAGGTGGACAGGTCTGGATACAAAATTGCTGAACATGATGCACATCAAATGCGATAAGTTTCAAAATGTCGGCAATTTATTTATTTGTCACCTCTCGTGGTCCACTTGAGCATGAGTTTATGCCGACGTCTCCACAGGATGCGGAAGGGCTGTGGAGCCGGTTGCAACAGCGGAGGGAATGTGGACGATTCGGACTGTTGCGTTGGAGGGATATCATCCATGGCGAGTAGCGGTGGGCAGCAGGGAAACCCTTCACAAAGCGGGGTGGGAAACCCAGCTCCTTCGGAAGGTACCCATGCATCTTTGGGACAGCCTGTGCTGGGTCAACCGATAACAGGTAAGGATAAAGAGCAGTGTGTTGCCCTTGCGCTTGCATGTTTAACCTTTGTCTGTGCTTTATTCCTCGTTAGGTGCATTACTGCATTTTGCAAATCATCACTGCATTGTGGAAATGTGATGGAGCTCGATCACTCATGGGGGGGGTAATATTGTGGAAGGGCCATCGGCAGTTTTATTATCATGAGCTGTGGCTACAATGGTGTGTCTGTCCATTGGGACCCTTTTTTTGTTGTTGTTGCTCTTATGTTAATTCTTGAGCTAATGGATTTCTGGCTGCTGCTCATGTAATATTGAGTGTTTCCGCCTTACTCATGCTTAAATGCACTGCAGATGTCATCGTTTGGCAACAGGCGAGGTCATTGCGACCATGGTTTTCACTAATGATGGTGCTCCCCCCCCCACCCTTTTCCATTCCAATCCTCAACCCCATCCCCCAGCTTAGACCATAATGTTCTTAGTTTCATAAAAGAACCTGTACATGCATAACCTGCAGGACAAGGATGTTGAGACACAATGGTACAATTAGCGTAATTTGAGATTGAACCCACAATCCCAGGATCTCTGCTCAGAGGTTACAAAACAGACTGACTGACATACTGTGGATTAGCGCTTGGTGCATCTCCTTGGATTTATAGATTGTTTTGCACACCACATGAATGGTCTTATTTTGATTTCAATTGTTTTTTTTTCCTACTGTCGTTCAAGGAGCATCTTTGGGTCTTCCTTCAAACCTTGCTCGAGCATCTCCTTTGCGTGGTAGTGGTGGAGGTGGTGGAGGGGGTGTCTCACAGGCAAGCCAAACGTCGATGCTGTGGACCGCGAGCGGTGTCGCAGGTGGTCCTGTGATGGCCCCGAATCGACAGAACGCCTCGGCTCGTGGCCAAACCTGGTGCAGCCGTTCCTCACTTCGTCAGACAGCTCCAGCCACCACAGCCCCCTTGGAAGCAGGGCTTGCTTCACTGTGCCAGCCTGAGGGCATTGCAGGTGCAGCTAACCGAGCGAGTCTTGCATCATCTTCAAGCTCAACTCTCAGCTCTGTGATTCTACCCCTGGGCAAGCGCAGCACTTCAACTCTTGCAACAATCGCTGCAGGCTTCCTAGCACCAGATGCTACATCTGCAGCAACTGCAAGTCTAGCTGGGAACCCTGGCAGCAATGCCGAGACGCAGTCGGATGCCAGCTCCGGGACGGGAGGTTCAGCTGGCACGGGAACAACTCGGGGTGGAGGAGACGGCACAACCCCTGCGAGGAAAGACACTGGGTGCTCTCGGATGCAGGTATGAAATCGTAATTTCATCGACTTCTATTGAAATACCTCAGGCTTGGAGTTTCGTAATAAACTTGGTATTTTCTACTTGATCACTCCACCCTATGCTCAGGCTGTGACTGGTGGCCAGGTTCTAGATTTAAGTCATGGATCGAAGAAAAAGGAGCTACAGTGGCCGGAAGAGACCATGCGGATTCGGGTAGGCCGTGCATCCTGGCGGGACTGGAGTCCACAGGACGGCACAGAAGGCCGTGTTCGCCAACCTCTGCTCGAGCCAGACTCTGCAAGTGCAGGTGGAACGCCGGACTCATCATCCGCTTGAAGTTCAACCAGGACACTTTGTGGTGAGGGGGTTGTATCCCCTTACCCCTGCACCAATATGCAGTATCACTGTGGTTTTCAGATTTCTTTAAAAGTTGTGTACAGAGAACTGATGTGGGTGCATATATCATTTTCCCCACCCATATGGTGGCACACAGCTTTTGAAAACGGTAGAAACCTGAATGGAGCTATCCATTCGGGCAGCTTCTGCTCTTATTTGGGACATGCAGGCCTTTTTTGTGTTCCACACCCTTACCTGTTTTTCCTCCAAATTCTTCCATGCAAGTTGTCCCCCTCAAACCCCTCCCCATTCATGGTGCCTTTCTCCAAAACCCTGGTCCCCACTTTCCAAGAACTCACGACCTGCCTTTGTTTTTTTTTTCATTGCACGGGCTTCCTTTCGCTCCGCTATAGTACGGACCATTGTGCACTGCCAGGTGCTTTCCTGCTGGGAATTATTCAACTAACTCGCTTCGGCAAGATGATCCTGCTGCTCGAGGAAGGACTGGTATCTGCTGTCGAGACTGACGTTGAGCTATGCCTGGGCACGCGATTCGAAGCTAAATACGTCAGCAGTGGTTGCTGGGGTCGAGAGACAAGTTGTCGGCCCAATATTCTCGTATTTGTTTACTTTTGTTTTACTTTTTACTCATTTTCGTCTGCTCACTCGCTCCTCCTACGTTCTTGCTCTCACATACTTCCTTGTTGTCCCTGTCCAACAACTTTCAGTGCTCGACCTCCCCCTTCCAAAGACATTGTTGACTTTCAAAGGCAGCAATATTTTCCTTCTGAGGAACATTGCACAGTTTATGTACATAATTCATTGCAACTATTATTTGCCTTCTTTGTCGCTCCCAAGTGAACTCGCTACTTTGCAATTTGCCGAAAGTGTCGCATCGTGCAATCATTTTTGGTTTCTTTCTTGCTCAGTGTACAACAACAAAACCCTTAAAATGTGGACGAATGCAATGTACATCCCAAGACGGGCGCAGCTGTTCGTGGCATGGCAAGTGTTTCGTTGGAAGGGTTGGGCTTCGTCAGCACTGCTGGCAGTTTCATTGCTTTTAGCATGGGGTGTCTAACCCTAACAGCTATGGGTTCTGGGGTGGGGGAGAGGAGGAGAGGGGTGAGAGGTAGAGGGGAGGAGGAGTGGGGAGGAGAGGGGAGGAGGAGTGGGGAGGGAGAGGGAGGAGGAGTGGGGAGGAGAGGGGAGGAGTGGGGAGGGAGAGGGGATGGGGGGAGGAGAGGAATGGGGGGAGGGAGAGGGAATGGGGGGGGAGAGGGGATGGGGGGAGGGATGGGGGGGGAGAGGGGATGGGGGAGGGAGAGGGATGGGGGGAGGGAGGGGATGGGGGGAGGGAGAGGGGATGGGGGAAGGAGGAGAGGGATGGGGGGAGGGAGGAGAGGGGATGAGGGAGGGAGGAGAGGGGGAGGGGAGGGAGAGGGAGGGGAGGGGGATGGGGAGGAGAGGGAGGGGGGTGAGAGGGGGGAGGGAGAGGGATGGGGGGAGGGAGAGGGGATGGGGGGGGGGAGGGAGAGGGATGGGGGGAGGGAGAGGGATGGGGGGGAGGGAGAGGGGATGGGGGGGGAGGGGAGGGGATGGGGGGGGAGGGAGAGGGGATGGGGGGGGGGGAGAGGGGATGGGGGGGAGGGAGAGGGATGGGGGGAGGGGAGGGATGGAGGAGAGGGGATGGGGGAGGGAGAGGGGATGGGGGAGGGAGAGGGGATGGGGGAGGGGAGAGGGATGGGGGGAGGGAGGGGGATGGGGGGGAGGGAGAGGGGATGGGGGGAGGGGGATGGGGGTGTTAAGAGGCAAGGCTCGTTTTTGGGTAGCAGGACTGCTTTTGCCGCTTTGTTTCTTTCTATGCACCAAATCCCGTCATGCTCAGCAACGTTGCGGTGACAGCCATTTTGAAAAGGGTGGTTGTGACAGGGAGGATGAAAATACTTTTATGAACTGCATTACAATCATACAACCTAAGCATTCAATGTGATCTTACGGTAAAGCTGAACCATGTACCATTATAGTATTAGAGCTGAAAAAGCCACTAAATTACATTAGAAAAGCCTTATTCTTACCGGAAAGCACATCTTTCAATTTACTCCCTCAAGTGTTTTTTTTTTTTTTACTTTCAAATAGTGAGGCGTTTTGAATATATTATTTTCCTTAAACAGGCACCATGGTATTGCTTGGGCAGTGGGGTTTTTTTAATTATTTTTTTGGAGACTATTTATTGTTGTACAATTTGATTCCTTCACCGTGTTTTTAAGACATGGTGCTTTCTTCCTGCCCTTCAACATGTTCTGCATGGCAGACATTTGGTATAACTTCATGGCGAGTGCAGAAGAGGTGGGACGTATGATGTATCGGTAATAGTTCCACACTTGTATAATATGTAAGATGAACGGCAACAATGAAACAATAAAAGTTTATAAAACAGTATACGAGTTTGAAATCGATGGTCCTTGGGGATCGAACAATGGGATTGCAAGGTCGTGAGACTAATAACGAAGCTGGATTTTATTTTGGAGTCACTTACATGCGCAGATGACAGCAAATGTAACCTGACTTTCGAGGGCACAGGTTTGGTGTCGATAAAGCTTTCTGCACCGTGTAATCCAAAAGCCATGACGGGCGTGCCAGGACAACTGCTTACAAACGATAACTGTAAATATGAACGCACCACCGGCCGAGCTTAAAACAGGTCGGGTATTTACAATGTGCATGGCAACAACAAAAAAAATCTGGTTTCTGCAAAGGTGAGGAGGGATGGCGATGAAGGTAAGGGTGCGATCAATCACAGCTCTAACGAGCTGCTTATGCTTATCAGGTGCGTTTCACATCACATGGTAGAGGGAAGAGGGGGTAGGTAGATGCAGCTACACATACACTATCCTTGTAAATGCATCAAGGTAAATTCAAGTACAGTATACCAAAAACATATTTACAAAACGATGCTGAAGTTCCACATCAAAAATGCTTGCACAACAATGCAACGTTCGAACGTGCAAAGCCATAAAAGTGGATCTCATTCTGCTCTCGCCTTCCATACCGGCACTCATCGAGCGTGCGGATAAACCAAGACTGGCCTTACCTGAAAAGGATGGAATGTGTAAGCGGTTTGGGTTTCACATCACTCATCTAAGCATGCAATACCTTGGCTGCCATTCTGCTTGCGGTTAAAAAAACTGTAAAGACAGGTGATTGAGCTCAGCAGGTTATGGCTGCACAAACAAAAGAGAGGGACACGACCCCCCATCACTGTACAGGATTACTTAAGCATCTCTCTCCAAAAACATGGGTCTGAAAATCTTGTACCAGGCATGACACCACTCCACCCACTGGTTTTTCTATCTGCAAGAGAGCTCCAGCAGAAGCATCACCCAGGAGGTGGTGGACATCAGCAGGATATAGTCATCGCTGGGGTTTTCTCATGGCCACTTCACAACCCAAGTGCTTCTCCCTGGCCAGAGTCTCTGACCACTTTTGGAATCGCTCAAAAATCAGAATCCCTGGGATTTGTATCTTTTCAAAGCAACAGGGCTTTGGTTCACATTATTAATATTCACATTTGCACAGTGACTTTAACATCACTTCCGGTCCCTTGAGTCTTGGAACATCTTGGTGATACGCTGCAGCTGCTTCGCTGACATTTTGTTCTCATGCTGGAGCCGCTGGTTGTCGAGTCTGAGGTTCTGAACCTCCGACTGTAAAATGGCTTTCGACTCCTTTTCCTGTGGATGGTAAGAGAAGAAGAAGAAGAAAATCACATGGCTCACCATCTGTGAACACCAACGCTCGAGTCGAGTCAATTTCATTTTAATACATATAAATATGTCGAGGCTCCTTTTACGACACAAATATCAAAGAGCAGAACAGGCTGAAATGGAGACGGAGAGGGAAACAGATGGAAAAGAACATGTATGCACCGGAAGATGGGGAGAGGGGTTCGGCACGAGAGAAGGCTCAGAGGAACAAAATGGGAGAAAATGATAGTCGGCTGCAACCTTGAAGATCGTGGGGTTGTTAAAACAACAGGACTTTATCGTGGAAAGTACAGAAGCGACAGACACAGTCATTCAGAATGACCTGCAACAATGGAAGGGAATAAAAGTCCACTTGCATCACACGTGAAAAATATGAGGTGGGTTAGGCAGATCATCACTACCCTGAACAGGATTGAGTCATCCGAGTTTATACAGACAGTGATGTGGCGGTTCTCTCGAGACTAGCATGACTTCCTGAATGAAGTTTAGGATTCAAATCCTTCAAAATGCTAACTGCCTTCAGTTGGATATCAAGCCAAAGCATACTGGAATATCAGTCTAGTGTCCTCACCAGAAAGGAAGACGAGAGGACATGGGTTTGAATGAATGGCGATGAGTGTTAAGCTCAGACCGAGAGAGGGCAACAGATGAGAGGTAAGAAAGTCATCACCTTTTAGAAACCCAAAAGTAAAAATTCTCTCATAAGAGATCACTTACATGTTACTACACAATGGCAATGATGGTTTCCAAAATTGACATTTTAATGAATAGATGAGTTTGAGGGATGGGGGCTCCAAACTCCAACATCAAAGTAACTTCAGAAGGTGCTAAAAGGCAGCCCTCAACCCAGGCAGGGATTTTAAGGTGAACAGTGTACAGCACACAGTGGCCTATTCTTTTCAAAATGTACCATCAGATATTTTATATTCACAAGCAAATGCTAACAGATCATGGGATAGCCAGCTTAACATCCCCTCTGCAGCACAGTCTACGCACTGCTGCGGTGCCCTTCCTGAGAAGCATGAGGATGGCAATTTTTGATTTGGATAGGAATCAAATGCAAACTAGTGTACTCAAAGGTGAGTTGGCTACCTCTGGGCTGTCAGCACAACGGTAACATGCTCGACGGCTTATAACCCGAAATTTGGATTATACAACTTGTCTTCATTTGATGGGATGGAGGTGTATTATACAACAATGAAAATGATCTTGAGAAAAGGAAACAAAAGGTAATGTATCTGTTTTTTTTTTTTTAACATAAGCACCAGAGGGATGGTAGGAATGTTTGAAATGATAAAAACAAAGAAAAGAATGGAGAGAAACTCGAATGTGGAAAGAATGGAAAGATACTAGGGATGAGAGAAGTGCCAAGGAAGGAGCGGGAAAGCATCGGATGGAGTATTCAGAAGAGGGAAGGTCAAAGGTTCCACAATATTTGCATACGTCATGAAAAGACGTGTCCTGATTCTGTCCACTCCTTCCCCACTGTCAAACACCATAATTCAATAAACTCACTCTCTGTCCCCAACAGTCAGACAGTAACTAATGAGTGCTTTTAAGGAAGTCATTAATCAGTGTACTCTCCATCAAGGATGGGGATTGTTGATGCACAAGAAGGTCAACCTTGAAGACATTTTGGAGAGTCACAGATGGCTGAAGCAGCTCGTTTGGTGTTTGCGGCCATGAGTGCAGCTATCATTCGGCCGAGGCCGACTGAAGCGAGGTCGAGGCCGTTTATTCCTGATACGTGAAACACCCTGCAACCCGTGCCTACAGAAAACAGACTTTTTGGAATGTCGGCCTCATTTTCCATCCAATCCTCATGGAACTTTGATTAAAAAAAAAAAATAAATAAAGGAAAAAATTATCCATGCGAAGGTGCTCCGACGTCAAAAGTTTCGTGTCAAGCGGTAACGTGGAAAACGAGTTTAAAAACGAATAAAGGGTGAAAAAGTGAAGGCGGAGGAAAAAAATAAAATCCAAACAAAATTAAGAGTACCCTAATAACAACAATATTAATAAGGATTAATAACGTGACCCCACCCGTTGGGACCAAGTGTTTTTAGTAATTAAAATATGGCAAGCAGAACCTCTGCTGGGACTCAAAGTTCTGCATCAATACTGTGGCCTAAGAATAGTCAGCACACAAGGGCCTGAAAAGAATACGATTATAATGCAAATTAGAGCGAGTAAATGTTTAATTAAATTGGCTCTCTGAGGGGCTCATTCTTTGCGAAGCTTGTGAGGTATTGTTGTTCTTACATTGCGATGGATCGAGTGTTCTTATTTGAGAGTGAGTGGGGACCCGAAGGAGTCCAACCCTTTGTACAGCCATCACCACCACGGACGTGTCCCAATTAGGATTCCAACGGGTTACAGAGTGGTTGCATTTTACTCCCACCCCCTCACTTGTAACACTCTAATACGAAATCAGACACCCCCTGAATAATTACACAATGCTTGCATCAACTAGCCCCCCCCGCCAACACAAACACTTCTCCCTCGACCCCAACACACCACCACTCAGTCGAAAGCTTAACCATCGAGCTCGACTATTGTTTTAACAACCCGGTGACACCTTTTATTGATATGTATATCTCGACATTATCATACTGGTTTCATCGGGTTGTGTGTTCGCTTAAATTGTGGCTGCTTTCATGCAAATAATGACTGCAAACCAAACATGAACATCTTTGTGATGAAGGAAAACCAGATCACACTGTATACATCGGTACTCACACGAGCAGGCAAAC
>CM068952.1:105647801-105668993 GCA_035128595.1 Eptatretus atami
CCTCTGGTACTCGTCAATGCCCGCTCCCTCTGGTACTCGTCAATGTCCACGTTAATTTCAAGTCATCTCCCCATTCTTGCCAAGGGATTGAGGGGAGGGGTGAGTGGGGAATTATTTGGGTAATGGGGGGGAATTATTTTGTGTCCATGACCTAACTCTTACCTGAACATATGACTGTGCAAAATTTGGTGGCGATTGGCCCAGGTGTTTTGATTTTATAATCAACACACACATGGAGAATAGAGAATCGTCTTATTTCAGGATGACGACAATGTAACCTGAGAGTAAACACCTCCACCCCCCCTCAAAAAAACAAACATTCTGGAGTAAATGATGCCCCCCACCCCTACTCCTTTCAGTCCCTCAAATTAAACCAATGTGTTACAGGTTGGTGAGATGACTTCAAAGGGGAGGGTACAGCGGTACACATGTTTAACTTGGCAAAGGTGTTTAAAAAAAAAATTATTTACTTTCGTAAAGCCAATGTGTAAAGAAATGGCTCTTGCCAATAACTTACACGTTTCTGATTGAACTCGTACTTGCATCGGCCTATGTCGACCATCCACCCATGGCAAGTGTTAGGAACGTAATTATGGCCTAAATTAAGCTCTATACATATGTGAACAAAATAAACAGGCTTTTGTCTGCACCGGATTCGAACAAGTGTGCGAACCTGGTGCTCCTTGTCAAATCTGAAATGTATAAAAAAAATAATCACTTGACGGCCTCTTGGTCTTACGACACCTTTTATCTGGTCTTACACGCTTCACCTCCTCCCCCCCTCCTTCAATAATAATTTATACCCTCTTTAAACCCAAAAGGTCATGTGTGTTCATTCAAGAGTGTGCTCTCCTCCGCTGTGTCCGTCAAGTCAAAGATTTACATTCATTCACACTCATTTGTCCAAAACAAAAATGTCCATGGCCTTCGAAGTATAGTCGATAGGAAAGAGCAGTTCAAGGCACCTGTAGGTGAGGGCATTGTGAGACAGCCATGCTTACAGGACACACAGCACTTGCTTATGGTGGGTGCTGGTTGCAAAGAGATTACCTTGCGCAGGTCATCCCTCATCTGCTTCATCATGCCCTCCAGATAGCTCACTTTGTCAAACAGAACTTCTGGGCTCATTCCATCACCACAGCTAAGGGCGGCACGCACAGAGGTCCATTAATGCTCGTTGCTCAGGCAACTTGGACCCGAGTTCCAAACGTACGTCACCATCACATTCATCACTCAACTCTGCTGGAACGAAAACAAAGTAACCAAAGGTTTGTTTGTTTCAAACACAAACACAGCTCAAGGGTTGTTGAGAAAACTTCGAGAAATAAAAAAGTCAAACGGATCAACCTGCAAAACCTGCAATTTGAAGTAACATTTCACCGTCAGAGGACGTGCAAAGATTACGTAATATTTTGTGTCCCCCTCTCCCTTCCCCTCCCAACAATCTTAACGCAGTGGAAGCATTTCCACCCCCTTCAAACTCAAGCGTCACGATAAAAACTTTTGCACCTGGGTTGCTTAACATCAGCAAGGCTGTCTGAATCCGTAACCCCCCCCCCAAAAAAAACATACTGCATGGACGTGAGCGTGAGCACGTCCAACGATGCACAAATGGACCGTTTAGATCCATGACCACATGATCACAACCTTGGGTGCGCCAATTCTTAAAACAATTCAAAAGTGTTATGTGAAAGACATCAAACGTATTTATTTTAATACACAGTGCTCATCGTGGAGTTTGTACACAAATCACATCTCTTTAGAGTGCAGCCTTATGGCTGCTGGTTGCATCATTGGTTAGGGACGCGGCGATGTCGCTGATGCAGTCAGTGTCCTGATTACCAGTACACTGGTACTCATTTTTGCCGACCTCGGAAGGATGACAGGCTAAGTCAACCCCACCTGTTATTAATTCAGCGGCCAACGGGGCTCGAACTCAGGACCCTAGGATACCAAGTCAGTCGCCCTAACCGCTAAGCCAACACCAGGCTACAAATCACATGCAGGACAAAGACATTAAGTAACAAGAAAAAGAGCAATCATGGATTGCAGACCTCACCTGGACATTTTTTGAGGGGTGTATTTTTTATAGGTTTTAGGGTAAATCCAACATGGCTGCCACACCACGTGACATATGACGTCATAATTATCATTCATACATTCTACATGAGTAGTTGCACCAATGGTGAAAATTTTGTCTCAATCTGACAAGCGGTTGCAGAGAAAAAACACGAAAGTTTTGCGCAGACAAACAGACAAACAGACAAAAAACAAATGGAACCAAATGCAATAACCTCTCCTCTGGTGAGGGTAACGAGAGAGTTCATAGAACATGATACCCCATGCAGTGTTTAGGTATATACAAGGAGGGCCTTGCTATTCGCAGGGGTTATGCTCTTGAAAATCTCCGTCAACTGCAAACCCACGATGCGTAAACTTAGGGTGTAATGGGGAAAATAGGGTTGGGTACTTCAACTTTAAAATTTGTCCAAACTGTACCCTTAATTAACATGTTTGTGCATTGTTTTTATGATATCTATTTTCATGAATAAAATAGTTATTAAGAACATAAAATAAAGTTTATTTTCTTGAGTTATCAAGATCATGAAACTTACCTTTAATAATAACTTGACGACCCATGAACCCGTTGGGTTCCCGTTGTGACAGCGGTTGGTGAAAAAAATCATTTCAAGAAAAAAACCAAAGATAGCTCCAGCGAACTATACCATGAGGTTGTTTGCATTGATAAAATAGTCCCGAAGAGTACTTGACTGAATCGGGAATTGATTTTTTAATAATTTTTTTCGTTGCCCGATTTGAAGGAAACTTGATATTGCACACCGCAGGTGAATGGTGAGTAAGGTGGCCCTAAAATTTTTGTGCTATCTTGTACCGTTTTGGCTGTATTTCTGGAACATACATACATACATACATACATGCATGATGAGAGTTTTAGTTATATATAGATGATGATAAACTTGATCCAATAACGCGATGTCGATGTCGGCTGTGATAAAGACGTGGTGATGGTGTTGGCGTGTTTGAGGGGGTTAACGTGTTGACGGTACATGCTAATTAAGTGAATAAATGTGGAAAATAGTTCACCAACCCACAATTATTTGAGCACATTGTCTGCAATCCACAAAACTTGCCTCAATAAATTCATTGTGGTGATGAAGGGGAAACCCACGAACAGCAAGGCCCTCCTGTACGACAATTTTAATAAAATAATGATTTTAAAGATCATGAAAAAAGAAAAGAAAAGTTTAGCGCCACTGAAGCAGTCTTGTACATCAACCACCCTTATAAACTGTAGTAAGACAATGTTGAGTCCCAATGTAGGAGATGGAAGCTTTATTGATCACCGTAGAACGGGTCAATCAGCATCGAACACAGCCACATCGGCGGCCTCCTCTTCACCCCGTACACATGCCACACTCTCAAATGCTGTATGTATATATATATATATATATGGCATGGTTATTGAAAGTATTATGAAGGTGATTTATTTTTACAGTCTTCAAGTACATAATTCAATTTAAATAAAGGTTTACAGAGGTTTCAAGGTATATAACGAAATTAATTCTGGGTTTTACCACCATTTTACGCAGCACTTATTACATCGCCCCACCACCCTGTCTAACACGTTACATTAGTTCCTCGTGCTTGTTGATTGTGTCCTTTATAACATCCTTAAAAACAGTAAGTTTCCTGTTTGGAATTATCATCAATTTTGTTTGACTGCCAGGCAGGCGGAGTAAAATAAATGACGTCACTTCTCTCTGCACATGTGCTATCAGGACGAATGCAAGGCCAAAGTAAGGTAAAATGAGAAGCTTGTCTTGAGTTTATGATCGAGCAACAACTTATTTGTATTGAATGTTGTATTTTGAACACAAATCAGAACAAATCAGATCACGTGATGGATGGACGGACGGACGGACAGACGGATGTAAACCAATTGCTTATATCCCCGTTTTTCGCTTCAAGTGCATGGAGTAAACATCAATGTGTTTCAATGTGAATTACAAGG
Organism: Eptatretus atami; assembly: GCA_035128595.1. Taxonomy (NCBI): domain Eukaryota; kingdom Metazoa; phylum Chordata; class Myxini; order Myxiniformes; family Myxinidae; genus Eptatretus; species Eptatretus atami. The sequence continues at coordinate 105,651,835 of CM068952.1, forward strand.
ACATGCATAGACAATGGACAAACACATAGTATATCATGTGGGATTTAAACTTGGATTCAAAGCATCAACCATCACAGGTTAATAAGTGGCACACCAAACAGGCCAACTTAATCGTAATATTGCATCCAACAAAATTTTTGCCACTCATGTCTATATAGCTGTGCATCGCCCCAAATACAACACAAACTCGTCAAACTTTTCCTCATTATTACCTCGGCCACCAAAGTTGTACGGAGGTTGGTTTCACCCCCATCTGTCTGTGAGCAAGTATCTCAAAAAGTTATGGATGCGTTCGGACGAAACTTGGTGGATGAGTTGGCTTTGTGACAAGGACGAATTGAATCGATTTTGGTGAAGATCCAGATCCAGATATTAGAATCTTCAAGTGATTCTTCACCACTGAGAAATATGGCTAAAAACTATATATAGTACGATATCTCAAAAAGTTATGGAAGAATGACAAGACTTGCTGGATGAGTTGGTTACGTGATGAGAACAAGCCGATTAGATTTTGGTGAAGGTCCGGATAAAGAGCCGGCCTATCAGTGGGATACAAAACGCAAACTGTTCAGCCTCGCAGAGGTATGCACTCCACCGAGTGCCATTCCAGTTAAAAATCGTCTCGGTGCATTTTTTGTTTACAACACTCACAGGGAAATCGCAAGGAAACTTGGGTTGAATCTTTCTGCCGAGCGGTCATACACCAGTCGGATTATGTGCTCGTGTGTTGTGCTCATGTGCATGAAAATTCACCCCTTCACTTTTCCCACTACGGACCTTTTCCGTGTCACGCTCGGATTCACATTCATGTATCAAGCATCGACTCAAGCAAACACACCCTTAACAGGAATGTCCTTTTGGAAAGCCTATGCTGGTGTCCTGTTCAATGCACATGCAATAAGGGGCACCGATATAAATCAGTATGAAAAATGTAAACAACATATGGAATTAGACTTGTTTTCAAGGACTTGCAGGGCCAAAAAGTTCCTTTGGCCAGACAAAGAATCCACTGATAATCACATGGACCAGCTGCACCTGCAGGTGTCAAGTGCAGCAGCTGGGGCTCAACAAGGAAGCTTTTTGAAAGTTCCCATTGTGGGCAGATTCCACTGAGACGTGTTTGAAGGTGCAGACTTCAAATCCCACACTCAAATCTTCATTCATCAATATGGCTTGACAAACAAAAGATATTCGGAAGAATGATGTTTATAAATATCTCAACATACGATGAACTTGAAGGGTACTCGGTGGAGCGCATACCTCCACCACGCAATGCCTGATCCACGAGAAAAAAATATCGGGCTCAGTAAATTTTTGAGATATTGTGCTATGTATCGTTTTTGGCCCCGTCTCTCAATGGTGAAGAATCACTTTAAAAATTAAATAATTCTCATATCTGGATCCGGATCTGGATCTTCACCAAAATCTAATCAGTTCGTCCTTGTGACACACCCAATCTGCCCACCAAATTTCATCCGGATCCGTCCACAACTTTTTGAGATATCCTGTACACAGACAGACAAACAGACAAGGGGTGAAAACATAACCTCCTTCACCTTCGGTGGTGGAGGTAACAATCACTTGTGACAATTTGATTCACGTTGATACCCAAAGAGTGACAGCAAAATCAACTCTGTTGGTAACATGGTCATCTTTGCACCATTTGGGTCAATGTTACATTCGCTGTAAAATCAAATCTGACAATACCGTGGCGCTCTGTTTATCTACCATTCAAAAGCTCAAAGGGGAGTGAAGCAAGATGAGTCTTCTGCAATGATATGGACTTAAAAAGACCACAGAGCATCTTTCCTATAATTGGTCTTTGGGCCTGTAACATTGCTAAATAGATCCTGATATTAGATTTAATAGTGCACTTATTTAATATAGCCCACTGAGTGTGCTGTGCACTCGTTCCATGGAGCCTGAGTGTGCTGTGCACTCATTCCATGCAGTCTGAGTGTGCTGTGCACTCATTCTATGGAGCCTGAGTGTGCTGTGCACTCGTTCCATGGAGCCTGAGTGTGCTGTGCACTCGTTCCATGGAGCCTGAGGTGTGCTGTGCACTCGTTCCATGGAGCCTGAGTTGTGCTGTGCACTCGTTCCATGGAGCCCGAGTGTGCTGTGCACTCGTTCCATGGAGCCCGAGTGCGCTGTGCACTTGTTCCATGGAGCCCGAGTGTGCTGTGCACTTGTTCCATGGAGCCCGAGTGTGCTGTGCACTTGTTCCATGGAGCCTGAGTGCGCCGTGCACTTGTTCCATGGAGCCCGAGTGCGCTGTGCACTTGTTCCATGAGCCCGAGTGCGCTGTGCACTTGGTCCATGGAGCCCGAGTGCGCTGTGCACTTGTTCCATGGAGCCCGAGTGTGCTGTGCACTTGTTCCATGGAGCCCGAGTGTGCTGTGCACTTGTTCCATGGAGCCTGAGTGCGCCGTGCACTTGTTCCATGGAGCCCGAGTGCGCTGTGCACTTGTTCCATTTAGTTTACATCACTTGCACAACAATGCCCGAGTGGAACACAATTCAATAAAAAAGATGAATGATGTATTGAGTTTTTACCAAAACACAAAGTTTGACTCCCTCTCTTTGTACGATTCAGTTGGAAACTCACCCAAGGGTTGGCTGTGACCAGCCTGGAGATCTTCTTGTGATGGGCACCTGGGAAGGCTCTCGAGGTCGATTCTCCAATGTTCGAGTGGCTAACGAACATGGTGGAGACAAACAACAAATTCACTCAAGCACCCAACCGTCATGCTTTCATTATCCATTAAACAAAACAACTCACAACAAAGACGAAAGCAGTTGTTTTCTGCATGTTATTGTTGTTTTCAAAGTTACAATTGTTTCTTTTTTTTCAAGGGGGGGGGGGGAGGGAGGCATATAGGTGTTGCTCCACCTTATATCAGTGGAATATGGAGTGGATGGGGGGGGTGTGGAGGGGGAGAGGGGTAAAAAAAACTATCATTCTACAGCTGAGGAGTTTTCTTACCTTCGAACTGCTGAGCTGCCCGGACGAGGCTGGACCACTCGAGGTGAGAGGTCTCATCAGGTAGTGGAAGGGGAAGACTATCTCCTTGGTTAGGCAGTGACAGCAGCAATTCTAATGGAGGAACACACATTGCCCGGTGGCACACACATGTGGAAACGCTTCAAAGTCTCTGAGGAAGCCGATTATTCAGGAAACACTTCACCAACATCTAATCGATTCGTCCTTGCGACACACACAACATGTCCACCAAGCTTCATCCTAATCCGTCCACAACTTTTTCAGATATCAGGTTATGTATAGTTTTTGGCCCCATCTCTCAGTGGTGTAGAATCACTGAAACAATTCTAGTAGCCGGATCGAGATCCGGATCTTCACCAAAATCTAATCAGTTCGTCCTTGTCACACACCTAACCTGTCCACAAAATTTCATCCAGATCCATCCACAACGTTTTGAGATATCCTGCACACAAACAAACAGACAAACAAAAACAGACAGACAGAAAGGGGTGAAAACATAACCTCCCTTCATCTTCAGTGGCAGAGGTAATAATAAAACACACTCAATGGAGGTGCTGACACACCACTTTCAGCTTGGTGAACTAGTGCCCCAGATATGCTAATCTATACCGTGTTGTGGCTGTGGTGTGAGTAAATAATAGTGTTGTATTAATTTTGATTTTATATTTTTCCTTGTGAGCTCAAAGTTGAACTCGTCCAAAACATTCACAATATTTAGTTCTCTGCCAAATTTAGTGATTCCAGCTGCCCTCGTGGTCCAGTTATTCTGTTGACAAACGGATAAAATGCAGACGGGATGATCAAACACACTAACAGACTGGATGATCACAATACTCACATGCTCTGCCGACAGCCATAGTCCGAGTAATAATAATAATATTCGGGTGGCAAGGTTTTTTGTGAGTCTGGCCGTTCACTCAGGCAGATTGGCAGGGACTGCAAGCAGCCATCTCTCTTCAGGACTGATCTCCCAAGTCTACTGCCTTAACTCAGCCAGGGAATTCTTCCACAGAAACCTGCTCTCCCTCATGCACAGATTCATCCCATCTCATCTTTAATTATCATACTGTTCCTCCCACCCATGGTACACTGAATCTCATAGCAAGACAGTTGTTCTGAAACAACTCGCCTTCTCTTCCTCGAAGGCAAATCCGACCGAAGGCGATTTCAGTGTATTCCGAAAAGTCCACGACAAGTCTGTGTCCATTCTCAGGAAAGCCAGAAAACAACATCCGTCTAACCTCAAGCATGAATTTCAAACTTGTCTCCCTCCTCTAAAACCTGGCGGCGGCTTGTTAAGTCTGTATCTGGTGTATGCTCTCCTTCTATCCCTTCCCTCTCTTCAAAAGGCATCACAGCCGACTCTGCTCGTGAGAAGGCTTAATGCCTCAATTCTGTGTTTGCTTCCAAATGTTGTGTTCCCATCCCCTCACTCTCGTTATCCACCCTTCCCTGTTGTACCCAACTGCTCCGGGACTCTGTGTCTTTTGCTCCTGAGAAGGTGCATGAGGTTCTTTCAACTCACGACTCAAGCTTTTGTGATTCTATCTGCCCTCAAACCACATTTCAAAGTTGGCCTCGAAAAGCCAGCCACTGACCGACTGGGCATCCTCCGTTGTACAAAGTCCTTCCTTGGCACACCTTAACTTCTATCCACCTACAATGCCTTCATCTGCAGCTTGATGGAGCAGTTCTCTCCCCTCTGGGCTGGCTCCCCTGCCTCACATCTTGCTCAGATTCACGCCGTGGAAACCAAGACCTTCAAGATTGCTTGAATCTCCCGCAATGAAGCTGAGTCGATGCGTTTATCACTGCTCCATCGCAAACAGGTCAATGGTCTCTGTTCTCTAAAGCCTCCTTTCTGGTCTTGCACCCTCTGCTATTTCCATGCTTCATCCCCCCCCTTCCTCCCCCAGGTTTCTGCAGGGCTCACATGGTCCACCATTGACCCTTTCTGGTGAAACTACCTAAATCCAGGATCACTGCTCGCCTGCACTCATTCATTCCTCTTTTTTCCTGCCTGTGGAACCAACTTCCACATTCTCTTCAATATCATTCTTCCCACCAGGTCAAAAAGGCTGTTCACCACAATCTCAGATCATCCCCAATCCAAAACCATGATCTTTTTTTTCTACCCTCGTTAACCCCACACCAATCACTCCTTCCAAACAACACAACCAACCACCCAACACACAACACAACACGAATTAGCTTTATTTAGACCATTGCGAGTGAAAAGAAAGAGAAAACAAATAAATAGCAAACAAATAAAACTAAAATCAGCCAATAGTTGGGAGTCTGGCAAACACGAGCACAAAGGTTGTGACCAGACTATTTCAATGAGATTAGAATACACTTCATAGCTTCTATAAACCTGCTATTAGCATTTCAATGAGACAAACTGGATGAATTCATTGCACCCTTGGTCCTACTTTTATGGACCAGGTGTGGGAAGAGTTATGTGCCTGTGAATGTTCAAAGATAAGGTACACAGATGGCAGCACAGAGGAGGTCTGCGGAAGGCCGTGTTAAGTATTGGTTTCAGGAGCATACTGGGGATAAGCAGCGGTTTCAAAAATCCTGAGGAAGAGTTCAAATGATTTCAATTTAAGGAACACAAAAGGCCATTCCTTGATGCCGAGAAAGCTTGCAAGGTGAAGAGGTCGGGGTGTCTAAACAAGGCTGATAAAGAGACAGCACACCGTGCAGTGGTTAACCCTTTCCTTTCTCGTCCACTTGGACTCCAGAGGGGCCAGGGCTGACACTGAACAAAGCATACAGCCCTTCCAAAAGGCATCAATGACATTTTCTTGTTGTTCAGGTTATATATTATTGTTGAGTAAAATTTGTTTGTTTATATGTATTTCATTAAACATGGAGGAAGTTTGGACCTCACCTCCCCTCCCCCCAAACCAAGCTCCCTCTTATTCCCTCCCCTTACTTATACCTCCTCCCAAACCTCATTCCCTTCTCTCCCCACACTCCTCTACCCTCCCGAGCCTTCCTCTCTCACATTGTCCTTCCTCTTCCTATTCTCAGTTTACATTTTCTCAATTTAGCATCCCCCTATCATGAAGGAGTACTACATACAAGAAAGATGATCCCTTGCAATGACATGAACTGTGCCATGATGCTCCTCCTGCTCGGTAGGGCATTTGTGTTATGCATTCCATTATCCACTGTCGGTTTCTCTATAAACAATCCATGTTCTTTATAATCTGTTACATCAAGCAACTATCTCACCATGATGCTGCGATTCATAGGGGCTGAAGGTTGAATGCATCCAGGACGTTTGCGGACCTGAAGAAGAGACGGTAATGGCAAGGTCTTCTGCAAGCTCTGATTGCTGCTCCTCGTAGCGCTGACGGTCTGAAAGCCGACGGCCGCTGCAGATGCTCTCATCGGAGAGTGTGCGTGGCATGATCCTGTTAAATGGCGATGCTAAAGGGCTGCGTGGCAACGACAGCTACAGGAATGGGAGGAGGGGGTGGGGGAAAGTAATAAAAATTCAATACACCAGATACAGTCCACAAGAGTTAGCCAATCCAGTACATTTAACAGATCTGGAACGACAATTGTGTGAAATACAATGCCTGGACAGAAGACACAACAAGACGTTTTCTGCAAGGTCACTGCTGCAGCCATTACCACAAGGAACCTTGATGCAGGAGGAGGCCATATGGCCAATCAACGACGTAACACATCAACACATCGGTTTATCGACTAAACTTCACTGTAGGGTTGAAGGGGGGGGGGGATTGAGGAGTATGATGAGAACAGTGGGCAGGCACAGACATCACCAGGGTTGTTTTTCACCTTTTGACAAGACCCTCTCACAAACATCACAATCACGACATTATACAATCACCCATCCTTCTCGTAGCTTAGTCTAGCGAACCCTGTAATCAATCTAGTAGCCCTAGGGTGAACCCCTCATTGGCAGTTACGTCCTTCCTCGGATGTGGTAACCAAAACTGCACACAATATTCTAGATGAGCCTCACCAAATTCCTGTACAAGTGTAAAACTACCTCCCTCGATCTACACTTCATCCCCCGATGAATACAACCTAAAACCCAATTCGTTTTTTCTATAGCTGCCTGGCGTTGTCCTGTCTGCTTACCCCCCGTATCTATTACCACCCCCAGATCCTTTTCCTGTGCGACATGCTCCAAAATTGCCCCTCGCATTAGATAGTCCCCATTTTAATTATTCTTACCCATCTCCAGCACCTTACACTTCCAAATATTAGGTGCAAACAAAACAACTGTCAAAACAGGAGGAGAAGGTGGCAGCCTGGATCCATATATCCCAGAGCCATGTACATATGCTGTTTTCTCATGTAGCATCCAGGTTGTTAAAATGGAGCTCACAAAATTCACTAGTTCAGTAAAACTGGAGAAAGACAACCATTAAATTCACAGCTGCCTGAGTGGACAGTCAATGTAAACTGTAAACTAGCCTATTTCAGTCCATTGCAGGACGGAAGTCTCACTCAACTCATGTTAAGGGGTGTTTGGCCTATCAGCCATGCTAGTGGAATGCGGGTTGGCAAGAGTGAGCAACAGTGGAAATCGAAGGTCACCAGTCACTCGAGTGGAAAAATCTCTGTGAAACCTCTGACCTCAATCACTGCCTCAGACCAGAGTTGATGGAGATGAAAGTGCGACTGGGCATGCGTTTCCAATGAAGTCCAGTTTCAGAAGTTAAACACCTCGCTTGGTGTGTAACCTCCATCCGCAACCACCGGTTTGAAGACAGCTGGAAATTGTTCGGGAGCAGCATGATCTGCAGCAGCAGCTTCCCCAGTCAACTTGAGATTGTGGAACGCATGGCGACTCTTGAAGCGCTCGAACCACCAATGACTGGCAGCAAAAGATAATGGATCATTGGGAAATTTGGTTAGATCACCATACAAACTCATCTTCTCTTGAATGACCATTTCAGACAAGGGCATGTTCTGTTGGTTCTGATGCTCTATCCACATGGTCAGCATCTTCTCAATTTTCTCAATAACATCAGGCCGAGATCTTGCAGTTCTGGTAACACAAAGATTCGTTGTTGTCTGAGTGCTCTTATGGATTTTATCACAATTGTCATGATTGGTTCTCACTGTAGAATCACGAAGTCCCATCTCTCTTTGAATATCAATGCTGTGCTCACCTCCATCACACCCATCCAAAACTTTTAATTTCACCTCCAATGAACGAGACATTCTTGACTTCTTCTTCACGTGATCATTATCTCCAATACCCCTTGTTATACGCTTTGCAGCCATAGTTTCGGCCACTGTTAATGAACAACTCGCTCAGGCTGACGGAGCACGGACGACTCCTCAGGGTGACGGAGCACGGACGACTCGCTCAGGGTGACGGAGCACGGACGACTCGCTCAGGGTGACGGAGCACGGACGACTCGCTCAGGGTGACGGAGCACGCGAACTCGCTCAGGGTGACGGACACGGACGACTCGCTCAGGGTGACGGAGCATGGACAACTCGCTCAGAATGATGTGGCGTGGCAAAAAGCGTCCGCTGTATTTGAACGATTCGCTCAGAATTGTTGTTGTTTTGCTCAGAAACATAGCGCGGTTGTTGTTGTTATAGTTAAATTAAATCCACGCTGTCGTGAAAAGGCATCGTGAGAATATGCGTTATTTGAGGGTCACCTGTGTATCAAAAACAAAGACCCACTCACATATCTCACCTGTGAATGGAGGGAATAACCAATTAGCTCTCACCTAATCAATTAACATGGGTGGCGAGGATTACATAAATAAATCAACTCCTCCAATGTCAAAAAGCAGTCAACACAGAAATGCCTTCCCAGAGTTCCTCCACAGCTATAAAGACATTCACAAATAGTACACACATGAGAATCCCAATGTGACACACCCCCTCAGCTGCAGGACTGGTTTCATTGCTTATTGGCAAATCATCAGCGACAACGCAGACAGAAACGCATACCATCGAGGCTCCCAAGCATATACCACGAAATGTCAAAAAGCAGTCAACACAGAAATGAAAAACAAAGACCCACTCACATCTCTCACCTGCGAATGGATGGAAAACCAATCAGCTCACACCTAATCAATTAAACCAGCTGGCTAGGATTATATAAATAAATCAACTCCTCCCATGTTCTTCGAGCCAAAGAAAGATGAGCAACCATGAAAGGCTTTGCGAGGTAAGCCCTTTGCTGTTTCAAATCCTTCCCAGAGTTCCTCCACAGCTCTGAAGACATTCACAAATAGTACAAACATGAGAAGCCCGATGCTACACACACAGCCTCAGCTGCCGGACAAGGCATCTCGTCAGCCAATCACACACACACACACACACACACACACACACACACACACACACACACACACACCACACACACACTTTGAAGACCTGGTAAGTTTCCCGTTCCATCTCCTGACTGAAACCCACCCAAATGTGGAGAATAGCAACCAACAACAGCAATTTCCACATGCACACACACACACACACACAACACACACACACGTAATACTTCAGAAAATATTCTCCCATGAACGAGGGAAACGGAAGCAAGAATGTGTTCATCCCTCCTTAAAAGATGAACAACAACAAGGAACAACAAGGAAATCCAACACAGGTGGAGCCATTAGCCCATCATGCCTGCGCGAACACCACACCAACCCATCACACAAGGTCCAAGGAAGAAAATGCAAGAAAAAAGTTTTAATTAATGAAATAAAAATGTTGGTTTTTTATTTATTTATTATTTATTTTTTCCTTTTCTTCCCCTCGGGGAGGGGGCATGGCTTGGTTAAAAACACACATCAACCACACAACCCCCCTTGACAAGACCCCACCAACAGCACTCCGTACACAATCACCCATCAATACTCAAACTACCTAAAAGTTTATCAACATCCCTATACCGCTCTATCTCCATAACTTACAGGTACCTGTCTGATTCTAATTTAAACTTATCCACTTTTTCTGCGACCGCTATGTTTCCAGGGAAGCCATTCCATGCATTAATGACTCTCTGAGTGAAAGTCCCCTGCCTTACTACCGTCTTAACTCTCCTCTTCTCTACTCTCAAGCTACTGCCCCTGGTACTCTGTTGAATAATTAATCTGCACTTATTTTATCCATACCTTTCATTATCTTAAACATCTCTATCATACCTCCTCGTAAACACCTCCTTTCTAGTGTATAAAGCCGTGTGTCCTTCAGCCGCTCCTCATAGCTGACTCGAGCTCGGCCCGGAATCAATTGAGTAGTCCTGTGCTGAACCCTCTCTGTGGCATCTATGTCCTTCCTTAAGGCGCTGTCACACCTTGACCAGAGAGAGATATTTCTTTGCGTTTTGTGTTTTTTTGCGGATGAAGGGTTTTACGGTGGCCGGAGTGCAATCCTGCCCAACCTCCTAATGAAGTAACCTAATGCAGGAGAGTCGAGACACAGTTGGCACTATATTGGTGCTGTTGGCTCAAGGAGCTCCTCGCCTTTGCAAGTTTTGTTTTTAATCCTGCTGGGTGTATATCAAACGCTCCTCACCAAAAAACTTGTGGGGGAGCGGTTTGTCGCCCCGACACGAACTGGTGTTCGGTACAGGTTTACATGATACTGAAGCAAGTCACAGATCTAATCTGGCCTGCCTGACATTAAAGGTATTTGTTTTAGCTCCGTTATCAAGCTCCTGTATTGTTTTTATCTTGGTCCATTTTTTATGTTGTCCATTTTTTGTTGGTACCTTGTGAAATGTGCACTTGCACACTTATCTCGGCCAAATTCATTTGGATATCGTCAGAGTACCATTTCACAAATTTCAGTTCTCTCAATTTTTCGCCATTCGGTGCAGGTTTTAAATCATCCGTTCAGTAGAGTGTCACCTTCTTTGTTTTTTGGACAGTTTTTTGATTGGTTGTTAGGGTGTATCCGGTCCTTGCTCATTAATGAGGTTACTTAACGGATCAGAGCCGGTAAACAGGAGGGGGAAGACTGTCTCCTTGAAGAATCCCGCGTTTTATTAACATATCCTGGAATTTTGATCTCTCCTTCGAGTGCTGCGAATTAGTGTGGTATTCCACAGATCCAGGGATTTCTCAATCAGGTTGATTATTTAGGGATTTTTCTTTCTCATTTGCTTGCACTTTATCATTGAATGTGGATACTATCAAAGGTTTTTGATGGTCTATCCAGGCTGTGGACAATTTGGTTTTTCTGTATTGCAATTTTCAAGCATGGCCTTGTTTAGTAGTAAGTGGTCCATTGTTCCATAGTATCCTTCTCGTATCCCTTCTGTTTTGCCTCATGGCCTCCTTGTTGTTCTAGTGGTGGACATTCATTGTTTCTATGATGATTACTGTTATAGGTTTGCATGTTGTTGGTGGATAGGTTATTAGCTGGTATTTGTGAGGTAGTTTTGGTTTCTTCAGATTTTGGGATAAAGAAGGTGTTACCTTCTGTGAACCATTCATCCATTTCCTGATCCCCTTGGATAAGTTCATTGAATGTTCGAGCAATGTGAACGTGGAGAGCATCAAATTGCTTTGCAGCAGAAGTTTGGATCCATATGGGCTGGGCTTTTGATGTTTGCATCTTTGCAAGTTGTTGTCTTATCTTTTCTGCATCAATTATTACTGTGGGCATTTCCTTGAGATGTTGCTTCTTCTCCTCCAGGTTTTGGTTCCATTCACCTCCTTATTGTGTTTCTTTTGATCTTCATAATCCTTTCCAGAGACATTGTTTAAGAAGGAGGTAACTGGAGGACAGGAATTGGAAGGCTACAAGGTGTATCGGTGTGATAGGAAGGAGAGAATAGGAGGAGTAACAATGTGGGGTAAAGACAGACACTGTATCAGAGAAAGGGGTGACATTAAGGGAGGAATAAATGTTGTGAGGATTCTGTATGTGTAGAGATTAGAGATCGCAAAACAGTAAGATACTGCTGAGATGCTTTTATCGGACTCTGGGTGGGAAGGAAGAAGAGGAAGGAGGAGTACATGAAGAATTCATCGGGGCATGACTTTGTGGTAAGGAAAGTGTATTGATTATGGGGGATTTTAACTTGCCAGGGATAGATGGGTCCAGGAACAGGGAAGGGCAGCCAGATGAGGATTTCCTAGTTGAGTCCAGGATTGCTTTTTGACCCAGTTTGTAGATAGCCCACGAGGGGGAGTGCAGTATGAGACCTTTTAAGTAAGCAATATGGTGGAGGACGTGGAGGTAGGGGAGCATTTCGGAGCAAGTGACCATAACATGTGTGTGTGCAAAGATTCTGTAGGGGGTTAGAGTTAGGATAGTAGGGTAAGGCTATTATATTTCAGAAAGGCAAACTTTGAGGTTATGAGGAGAGATTGGGTAATGTAGATTGGGAGACTCAACAGCAGGGCAATCAGCATCAGAGAAACGGGAAACCTTTTAGGCGACAAATGTGTGGTGCAGAGTAAGTATATTCCAACGAGGTGTAAAACTAGAAGCAGAAAGAGGAGGGTGGTTGAGCAGTGAGATGAGGAATGCTATAAGGGGGAAGGTAGTTTTTATTCGGTTAAAATAACAGGACTGGAGTTAGATCTATATTCACTGTCGGAGTAACAGAGGCAAGTTAAGAAATAACTCGGCAAGCCAAAAGAGAGTATGAGAAGGACATGGTAGAATATTAACATATAGCAAGGCTTTTTCTTAAGTATATCAGGGGAAGGAAGGACAGGTTAGGACCAGTGTGGGCCATTAGGCAAAAGCACCGGGAGAGTGGTTATTGATGAAAGTGAGGATGGCAGGCTTATTAAACAGTTATTTTTCTTTCAACTTTTCAACAAGAACAGTCAGGAGAATTGCAATAGTGAGAGTCTATCAAGGAGGTGAGGAAGGGCTTTTGCGGAAGATCCAGGTTGGAGTGGAGGAAGTAAAGGAACAGCAGAGAATCATAGAGAAGATAAGGCTCGGGTCCAAGATAATATGCACCGAGAGTATTGATGGAAGTGGCTGAGCAGGTAAGCGAAATGGTTAAGGATATTTTCAAAAGTTCCTGGAGTCAGGACAGGTACCGGAGGATTGGAGAGTAGCAAGTGTAACACACATTATTAAGAAGGATCAAGAGAAGAATTGGGAACTACAGACCTGTTAGTTTGACTTCAGTTGTGGGGAGGTATTGGAGACATTAATTAAGGATGAGATGAGGAACCATTTACAATACAAACTAATTAATGGTTATCAGCATGGGTTTACCAAAGGCAGTTCATGTTCTAAAACATTATTTTTAGAGTTCTATGAAGCAGTGTCTGATTGGGTGGACGATGGAGGGCAGTGAACGTAGTATCTAGACTTTAACAAGGCATTTGATAAGGTACACATCGGAGGTTGTTAGCCAAGGTGATGGCTTGTGGAGTGGCTGGTCAGGTAGCTAATTGGATGCAAACTGGCTTAGTGATAGGAAGCAAAGGGTGGCTGTGAGTGGGAGGATGTCTTGCTGGGAGGATGTAAGTAATGGAGTCTCAGGATCAGTATCGGACCATTACTATTCATTATTTACATCAACGATTTGGATAATGGGGTTAAGAGTATGCTTTCCAAATTTGCAGATGACACAAAGCTTGGAGGTAAGGTGGATGGCAGAGGGGTGGTGATCAGATTCAAGAAAGTATTGATACTTCCATAGATTGGGCAAAGATTGGCAGATGGAGTTTACCTGAGCAATGTAAGGTATTGGGGGATGGAAAGACATTGAAATAGAGATTAAGGATGCAAGGTGTAATTTTGAAGAGTGTCAACAGGAGAAGGATCTGGGGATGGGAATATATACGGGATGTGAGAGGAGGCAGCACATGCCAGGCAGCTTCAGGTAGAGCAAATAGGGTTTTAGGTTGTATTCTGAGGGGGATCATTTATATAATAAGAGGTGGTGTTAACATTGTAACAGGAATTTAGTGAGGCACATGTAGAATTTGTGTGCAGTTTTGCTACCACAACTAAAGGCGCTGTTGTCACACCTTGACGATTTAGCCAGCGCTATGCCGACTTATGAAATTTGTAAAACGCTGACAACGTCGAATACGTTATGGGTTAAGTTTTGTATACGTTAAGAGGCACTGAAAAACATGCCATAACGTCGTAGTACGTGGCTTTCATCGTTGTACTTTGCGGTTGTCCTCAATTTTTGCATGCTTGAAATTTTATCGACGTATGCCAGCGTATGACTCACACGTTCCGTACGCTGGCATAAGTTGTAGGCACGTTATGCGATCGTTGACACACGTGACACACGTTATTGTAAGTTTTCATAAGTCGAAACACGTCGAGGTAATGATTAGCGTACCCGAAACTTTTTTTATAACCTATGAGTAAGTGTTGTAGGCACGTTACGATCGTTGACAACGTCGATGCACGTTATGCGATCGTTGACACACGTCGAGGCACATTACTTGTAAGTTACTCATAAGTCGAAACACGTCGAGGTAATGCTTACGTACCAAACTTATTTTTAACCTATGAGTAGCGTGCTTTGAACCTATGTGTAGTACCTCCAACGCATATTGACGTATTTGATTGACGTCTTCGGACGACCACAGAACTTACTGAACGTGTTTCTAATTTACCGTACCGTATATGGCGTATTGGCAGCGTTTAAAAAAAAAAAAAACTAACTTCCGATATTTCGTCACGTGCGTTAGTCACGTCCGATTGCTCTTCATTTTGCTCATGTCTTATTCTTAGTTCCTCCTCTGTGAATATTTTCTGTTTGAGGATATTGTCACGTCGACGTCGAGCTTAAAAACAAATGTCCGATTATTTTTTAAAATTCGTGATAGACTAATAAAAAAAAAAAAACCAGATATTTGCGCAGTGCCTTCACAGGAAAAAAAAAAATGTGCCTTGACGGAGAAAATAAGTTTCGGGTATGCTAAACATTACCTCGACGTGTTTCGACTTATGAGTAACTTACAGGAACTTGTGTCGACATGTGTCAGATCGTATTGCTCAATTAATTTCCCAGCGTAGCGGAACGTGCGAGCCATACGGCGAGTACGTCGTAAAATTTTCAGCATGCTTGAAATTTCACGACGTACGAGACGTACACAGAATATGACAGCATACTTCATCGTTTTTCAGCGTGCTCTTAACGTATAACAACACTTACCATAACGTATTCGACGTTGTGAGCTTGGTTCGGCAATTTTTTCATAGGTCGGCATAGCTGGTTAAATCGTCAAGGTGTGACTGCGTGGTTGACACTTTCAATTTTCAGGCGGTTATGATTTAAATCGGCGTGCGGCAGGTTTTTAACAGGCTACGCCACGAGTTCGTCGGCGATACGTGCAGCGGCTATGCCAAGTTACTATCGTTGGGCATAGGTTGTGAACGCGACAACAGGCTAAGCATTCGTTGGTATATAGTTATCTATAAGACAACGAAACGTTCTGGCCCGTTACTAATATGTTACTAGCTGAAACCCCGTCACAGACGGATTCCGTTCATTCAACACCCTCACAGCTCACACACAACTCGAGGGACATGGACTGGACAGGGTGTGCTTGCCCCCGCCTACTCATCCCCCCCCTGCCCCATTCAATCTGCTTACCCCGCCAAAAATGTAATTATCCAGCCCGCCTCTCACTCCCCACCCCCCGTCTTTTGATTCCCGCCCCATTGCCCCCGGGCCCCCACCCCCTGTCCACCTCACACTCCAACTCCGCCTCATTCACACCAGTCCCCCATTTCCCCTGTCTCCGCTTTCAATTTGCTTACCTCCGCCCAAAATTTGCTTACCTTGCCCCCGCCCTTCACTCCTCGCCCCCATCTCAACGAAAAGTGTTTATTCTGCTTCAGAGTTGAAAGTTCTATTGCCACTATGCGCGATGCACTGTTACAGTACGAAGTTTATTTAAGTCCAGGTCACAGTACGGAGAAAAACGTGATGCGACCGCTAGGAGGAGCACAAAATTTGTCCTTCAGTATTAATATATAGATAGATGATAGATAGAAGATAGAAGATACAGTAGATGCCACTTTATAAATCCACGTTATAAAATCCAGCCGCTGATTGTGACCAAAATGAGTTGGAACGGAATTTTACATCGAGAAATCGCCGTTTAAATCCACCTGCTGGCACGTGCGAGGTCTCAACCTAAGCTTGATGTAATATGCGCTGCCGCAGAGTGAAAAAAAACAAAAACAAAAACAACAAGCAACTGGTGACGGACTTCGAATCCCGCCGCGCTCTCGAACCTCCGACCCGAATCCCAATAGCCAAGGGAAGAAGCGATGACGAACAGAGCCGATGCAACAGCGGCAGAGATGCGGACGGCATCGCCAAATTGGGACAGGGGACTGCAGCTCTCAGGTTTTGCCCATCCGATTTCCGCCACGTGACGGTTCAATAAAGAGGAACATTTGCGCAAAACTTCCCTCCAAGCAAGCGACTTGGAGAGATTCTTTTGAACAATCCCCTTGTCACCGTTTGATAAATCAATGTTTTTGTAGCATAAAGCAGTGTTAACGACATTCGTTTTTGTCTTATTATCAGTAGGTGGCTGAAAATCGGTTCTCTGCTTAATAAATCCAGCCGGTTAATAAATCCAAACGGCGTGGTCCATTGGTGGATTTATAAAGCGGTGTCTACTGTCAATGTTTTGTTACATTTTTTGTGTCAAATTCACATTTCTGAGGGAGCCACCATGTGCAGAAGAGGATTTTACATTGAGACGCTATTTTTCGAGGAGTGGAATTGGTAATTAAACACTTTCAGCAGTAATTTTTTGACGAGGACGTAATGGCGTTCAGCGAATAACCGATGATGTCATGACGTCCTGACGCCTCTAAGCGGTGACGTCAACGTCGCCATGTAAACGAATGTAACAACGAAAGTGTTTTATTCTGCTTCAGAGTTGAAGTTTGACAATTGCACTTTGTGCGATGCACTCTTACAGGTACCATGTTTTTTTCAGTCAGGTCACAGTACGAGAAAAAACGTGACGGAGAACCTAAGAGGAGCACAAAATTGGTCCTTCAGTATTAATATATAGATAGATGCATACGACAACACGTTATGAATACGACCAAAACTTAAAAAAAAAAAACATCAAAATTTCAGCGACGCCAACGTTTTACATACATTTTTATATCGTTGCCATTGCTGGCTAAAAGTCAGGTTAGTGAAGCGCTTAGAAGCATATGATTG
>CM068952.1:105669018-105688079 GCA_035128595.1 Eptatretus atami
GTCTATCAAGGAGGTGAGGAAGGGCTTTTGCGGAAGATCCAGGTTGGAGTGGAGGAGTAAAGGAACAGCAAGTAATCTAGAGAAGATAAGGCTCCGGGTCCAGATAATATGCACCCGAGAGTATTGATGGAAGTGGCTGAGCAGGTAAGCGAAATGGTTAACGGATATTTTTCAAAAGTTCCCTGGAGTCAGGACAGGTACCGAGGATTGGAGAGTAGCAATGTAACACCATTATTAAGAAAAGGATCCAGAGAAGAATTGGGAAACTACAGACCTGTTAGTTTGACTTCAGTTGTTGGGGAAGGTATTGGAGACATTAATTAAGGACCAGATGAGGAACCATTTCAACAATACAAACTAATTAAAGGTTATCAGCATGGGTTTACCAAAGGCAGTTCATGTCTAACAATTATTTTAGAGTTCTATGAAGCAGTGTCTGATTGGGTGGACGATGGAAAGCAGTGAACGATAGTATATCTAGACTTTAACAAGGCATTTGATAAGGTACCACATCGGAGTTGTTAGCCAAGGTGATGGCTTTGGAGTGGCTGGTCAGGTAGCTAATTGGATTGCAAACTGGCTTAGTGATAGGAAGCAAAGAGGTGGCTGTGAGTGGGAGGATGTCTTGCTGGGAGGATGTAAGTAATGGAGTACCTCAGGGATCAGTACTCGGACCATTACTATTCATTATTTACATCAACGATTTGGATAATGGGGTTAAGAGTATGCTTCCAAATTTGCAGATGACACAAAGCTTGGAGGTAAGGTGGATGCAGAAGGGGTGGTGATCAGATTCAGAAAGTATTGATACTTCCATAGATTGGGCAAAAGATTGGCAGATGGAGTTAACCTGAGCAAGTGTAAGGTATTGGGGGAAAGAACAATGAAATAGAGATTACAGGATGCAAGGTGTAATTTTGAAGAGTGTCACACAGGAGAAGGATCTGGGGATGGGAATATATACGGGATGTGAGCAGGCAGCACAATGCCAGGCAGCTTCAGGTAGAGCAAATAGGGTTTTAGGTTGTATTCTGAGGGGGATCATTTATAAATCAAAAGAGGTGGTGTTAACATTGTACAGGAATTTAGTGAGGCACATGTAGAATTTGTGTGCAGTTTGGTCACCCAAACTAAAGGGCTGTCTGTCACACCTTGACGATTTAGCCAGCGTATGCCGACTTATGAAAAATTTTCTAAAACGCTGCACACGTCGAATACGTTATGGTGTAAGTTTGGTATACGTTAAGAGGCACTGCTGAAAAACACTGCATAACGTCGTAGTACGCTGGCTTTCATCGTTGTACTTTGCGGTTGTCTCAATTTTTAGCATCTTGAAATTTTACGACGTATGCCAGCGTATGACTCACACGTTCCGCTACGCTGGCCATAAGTTGTAGGCACGTTATGCGATCGTTGACACACGTCGACACACGTTACTTGTAAGTTACTCATAAGTCGAAACACGTCCGGTAATGATTAGCGTACCCGAAACTTATTTATAACCTATGAGTAACGTGTTGTAGGCACGTTACGCATCGTTGACACAAGTCGATGCACGTTATGCGATCGTTGACACACGTCGAGGCACAGTTACTTGTAAGTTACTCATAAGTCGAAACACGTCGAGGTAATGCTTAGCGTACCAAAACTTATTTCTAACCTATGAGTAGCGTGCTTTGAACCTATGTGTAACGTACCTCCAACGCATATTGACGTATTTGATTGACGTCTTCCGACGACCACAGAACTTACTGAACGTGTTTCTAATTTACAGCTACCGTATAATGGCGTATTGGCAGCGTTTAAAAAAAAAAAAAACTAACTTCCGATATTTCGTCACGTTGCCGTTACGTCACGTCGATTGCCTCTTCAGTTTGCTCATGTCTTATTCTTAGTTCTCCCTCTGTGAATATTTTCTGTTTGAGGATATTGTCACGTCGACGTCGAAGCTTAAAAACAAATGTCCGAATATTTTAAAATTCGTGATAGACTAATTAAAAAAAAAAAAAAAAAACCAGATATTTCGGCACGTGCCTTCACGAACCAAGGAGAAAAAAAAATGTGCCTTGACGGAGAAAATAAGTTTCGGGTATGCTAAACATTACCTCGACGTGTTTCGACTTATGAGTAACTTACAGGAACTTGTGTCGACATGTGTCAACGATCGCATATCGTGCCTACAACTTATTCCCAGCGTAGCGAACGTGCGAGCCATACGGCGAGTACGTCGTAAAATTTTCAGCATGCTTGAAATTTCACGACGTACGAGACGTACCACGAAATATGACAGCATACTTCATCGTTTTTCAGCGTGCTCTTAACGTATACACAACTTACCATAACGTATTCGACGTGTGCCAGCTTGGTTCGGCAAATTTTTTCATAGGTCGGCATACGCTGGCTAAATCGTCAAGGTGTGACTGCGTGGTTGACACTTTCAATTTTCAGGCGGTTATGATTTAAATCGCGTGCGGCAGGTTTTTAACAGGCTACGCCACGAGTTCGTCGGCGATACGTGCAGCGCGCTATGCCTAAGTTAAACTATCGTTGGGCATAGGTTGTGAACGCCGACAACAGGCTAAGCATCGTTTGGTATAAGTTATCTATAAGACAACGAAACGTTCTGTGCCCGTTACTAATATGTTACTAGCTGAAACCCCGTCACAGACGGATTCCGTTCATTCAACACCCTCACCAGCTCACACACACTCGAGGGACATGGACTGGCAGGGTGTGCTTGCCCCCGCCTACTCATCCCCACCCCTGCCCCATTCAATCTGCTTACCCCGCCCCAAAAATGTAATTATCCAGCCCGCCTCTTCACTCCCACCCCCCGTCTTTTGATTCCCGCCCCACTTGCCCCCGGGCCCCCACCCCCCTGTCCCCCCTCACACTCAACTCCGCCTCATTCACCCAGTCCCCGCCCCATTTCCCCCTGTCTTCCGCTTTCATTTGCTTACCTCCGCCCAAAAATTTGCTTACCTTGCCCCCCGCCTCTTCACTCCTCGCCCCCATCTCAACGAAAAGTGTTTATTCTGCTTCAGAGTTGAAAGTTGACTATTGCCACTATGCGCGATGCACTGTTACAGTACGAAGTTTATTTCAGTCCAGGTCACAGTACCGAGAAAAACGTGATGCGACCGCTAGGAGGAGCACAAAATTTGTCCTTCAGTATTAATATATAGATAGATAGATAGATAGAAGATAGAGATACAGTAGATGCCACTTTATAAATCCACGTTATAAAATCCAGCCGCTGATTGTGACCAAAATGAGTTGGAACGGAATTTTACATCGAGAAATCGCCGTTTAATAAATCCACCTGCTGGCACGTGCGAGGTCTCAACCTAAGCTTGATGTAATATGCGCTGCCGCAGAGTGAAAAAAAAACAAAACAAACAACAAACAGCAACTGGTGACGGACTTCGAATCCCGCCGCCGCTCGAATCCCTCCGACCCGATTCCAATAGCCAAGGGAAGGAAGCGATGACGAACCGAGCCGATGCAACAGCGGCAGAGATGCGGACGGCACTCGCCAAATTGGACAGGGGACTGCAGCTCTCAGGTTTTGCCCATCCGATTTCCGCCAGTGACGGATTCAATAAAGGGAACATTTGCGCAAAACCTTCCCTCCAAGCAAGCGACTTGGAGAGATTCTTTTGAACAATCCCCTTTTCACCGTTTGATAAATCAATGTTTTTGTAGCATAAAGCAGTGTTTAACGACATTCGTTTTTGTCTTATCTATCCAGTAGGTGGCTGAAAATCGGTTTCTCTGCTTAATAAATCCAGCCGGTTAATAAATCCAAACGGCGTGGTCCCATGGTGGATTTATAAAGCGGTGTCTACTGTACAATGTTCTTTGTTACATTTTTTGTGTCAAATTCACATTCTGAGGGAGCCACCATGTGCAGAAGAGGATTTTACATTGCAGACGCTATTTTTCGAGGAGTGGAATTGGTAATTACACCTTTTCAGCAGTAATTTCTGACGACGGACGTAATGGCGTCAGCGAATAACCGATGATGTCATGACGTCCTGACGCCTCTCAGCGGTGACGTCACACGTCGCCATGTAAACGAATGTAAAACGAAAAGTGTTTATTCTGCTTCAGAGTTGAAGTTTACAATTGCCACTTTGTGCGATGCACTCTTACAGGTACCATGTTCTTTCAGTCCAGGTCACAGTACGAGAAAAAAACGTGACGCGACCGCTAAGAGGAGCACAAAATTGGTCCTTCAGTATTAATATATAGATAGATGCATACGACCAACACGTTATGAATACGACCAAAACTTAAAAAAAAAAAAAACATCAAAATTTCAGCGTACGCCAACGTTTTACATACATTTTTATACGTTGCCATTGCTGGCTAAAACGTCAAGGTGTGACAGCGCCTTAAGAAGGACATAGATGCCACAGAGAGGGTTCAGCACAGGACTACTCAATTGATTCCGGGCCGAGCTCGAGTCAGCTATGAGGCGCGCTGAAGGACACACGGCTTTATACACTAGAAAGGAGGTGTTTACGAGGAGGTATGATAGAGATGTTTAAGATAATGAAAGGTATGGATAAAATAAGTGCAGATTAATTATTCAACAGAGTACCAGGGCAGTAGCTTGAGAGTAGAGAAAGAGGAGAGTTAAGACGGTAGTAAGGCAGGGGACTTCACTCAGAGAGTCATTAATGCATGGAATGGCTTCCCTGGAAACATAGCGGTCGCAGAAAAGTGGATAAGTTTAAATTAGAATCAGACAGGTACCTGTAAGTTATGGAGATAGAGCGGTATGGGATGTTGATAAGACTTTTAGGTAGTTTGAGTATTGATGGGTGATTGTGTACGGAGTGCTGTTGGTGGGTCTTGTCAAGGGGGGTTGTGTGGTTGATGTGTGTTTTTAACCAAAGCCCATGCCCCTCCCCGAGGGGAAGAAAAGGAAAAAATAAATAAATAAATAAATAAAAAACCAACATTTTTATTTCATTAATTAAAACTTTTTTCTTGCATTTTCTTCCTTGGACC
Source organism: Eptatretus atami (assembly GCA_035128595.1). Taxonomy (NCBI): domain Eukaryota; kingdom Metazoa; phylum Chordata; class Myxini; order Myxiniformes; family Myxinidae; genus Eptatretus; species Eptatretus atami. The sequence continues at coordinate 105,674,038 of CM068952.1, forward strand.
TTGTGTTGATGGGTTGGTGTGGTGTTCGCGCAGGCATGATGGGCTAATGGCCTCCACCTGTGTTGGATTTCCTTGTTGTTCCTTGTTGTTGTTCATCTTTTAAGGAGGGATGAACACATTCTGCTTCCGTTTCCCTCGTTCATGGGAGAATATTTTCTTGAATATTACGTGTGTGTGTGTTGTGTGTGTGTGTGTGTTGCATGTGGAAATTGCGTTGTTGGTTGCTATCTCCACATTTGGGGGGTTTCAGTCAGGAGATGAACGGAAACTTACCAGGTCTCAAAGTGTGTGGTGGTGTGTGTGTGTGTGTGTGTGTGTGTGTGTGTGTGTGTGTGTGTGTGTGTGTGATTGCTTGAGAGATGCCTTGCCGGCAGCTGAGGCTGTGTGTGTAGCATCGGGCTTCTCATGTTTGTACTATTTGTGAATGTCTTCAGAGTGTGGAGGAACTCTGGGAAGATTTGAAACAGCAAAGGCTTACCTCGCAAAGCCTTTCATGGTTGCTTTGTCCATCTTTCTTTGGCTCGAAGAACATGGAGGAGTTGATTTATTTATATAATCCTAGCCACCTGGGTTTAATTGATTAGGTGTGAGCTGATTGGTTAGTCCATCCATTCGCAGGAGAGATTGATGTGATGGGTCTTTGTTTTTCATTTCTGTGTTGACTGCTTTTGACATTCGCACGGTATATGCTTGGGAGCCTCGATGGTATGCGTTTCTGTCTGCGTTGTCGCTGATGATTTGCCAATAAGCAATGAAACCAGTCCTGCAGCTGAGGGGGTGTGTCACATTGGGATTCTCATGTGGTACTATTTGTGAATGTCTTTATAGCTGTGAGGAACTCTGGGAAGGGTTTGAAACAGCAAAGGGCTTTCCTTGTGTAGCCATTCTTGGTTGCTTATTGCAGCTTTCCTCAGCTGGAGGAGCCTGAGGAGTTGATTTATTTATGTAATCCTCGCCACCCATGTTAATTGATTAGGTGAGAGCTAATTGGTTATTCCCTCCATTCACAGGTGAGAATGTGAGTGGGTCTTTGTTTTGATACACAGGTGACCCTCAAATAACGCATATTCTCACGATGCCTTTTCACGACAGCGTGGATTAATTTAACTATAACAACAACAACCGCGCTATGTTTCTGAGCAAAACAACAACAATTCTGAGCGAATCGTTCAAATACAGCGGACGCTTTTTGCCACGCCACATCATTCTGAGCGAGTTGTCCATGCTCCGTCACCCTGAGCGAGTCGTCCGTCTGCTCCGTCACCCTGAGCGAGTTGTCCGTGCTTCCGTCACCTGAGCGACGTCGTCTGCTCCGTCACCCTGAGCGAGTCGTCCGCTGCTCCGTCACCCTGAGCGAGTCGTCCGTGCTCCGTCACCCTGAGCGAGTCGTCCGTGCTCCGTCACCCTGAGCGAGTCGTCGTGCTCCGTCACCTGAGCGAGTCGTCCGTGCTCCGTCAGCCTGAGCGATTGTTCATTAACAGTGGCCGAAACTATGGCTGCAAAGCGTATAACAAGGGTATTGGAGATAATGATCACGTGAAGAAGAAGTCAAGAATGTCTCGTTCATGGAGGTGAAATTAAAGTTTTGGAGGGTGATTGGAGGTGAGCACAGCATTGATATTCAAAGAGAGATGGAGTCGTGATTCTACAGTGAGAACCAATCATGACAATTGTGATAAAATCCATAAGAGCACTCAGACAACAACGAATCTTTGTGTTACCAGAACTGCAAGATCTCGGCCTGATGTTATGAGAAAATTGAGAAGATGCTGACCATGTGGATAGAGCATCAGAAACCAACAGAACATGCCCTTGTCTGAAATGGTCATTCAAGAGAAGATGAGTTTGTATGGCGATCTAACCAAATTTCCAATGATCCATTATCTTTTGCTGCCAGTCATGTGGTGGTCGAGCGCTTCAAGAGTCGCCAATGCGTTCCACAATCTCAAGTTGACTGGGAAGCTGCTGCTGCAGATCATGCTGCTCCCGAACAATTTCCAGCTGTCTTCAAACCGGTGGTTGCGGATGGAGGTTACACACCAAGCGAGGTGTTTAACTTCTGAACTGGACTTCATTGGAAACGCATGCCCAGTCGCACTTTCATCTCCATCAACTCTGGTCTGAGGCAGTGATTGAGGTCAGAGGTTTCACAGAGATTTTTCCACTCGAGTGACTGGTACCTTCGATTTCCACTGTTGCTCACTCTTGCCAACCCGCATTCACTAGCATGGCTGATAGGCCAAACACCCCTTAACATGAGTTGAGTGAGACTTCCGTCCTGCAATGGACTGAAATAGGCTAGTTTACAGTTTACATTGACTGTCCACTCAGGCAGCTGTGAATTTAATGGTGTCTTTCTCCAGTTTTACTGAACTAGTGAATTTTGTGAGCCCCATTTTAACAACCTGGATGCTACATGAGAAAACGCATATGTACATGGCCTGCGGATATATGGATCCAGGCTGCCACCTTCTCCTCCTGTTTTGACAGTTGTTTTTGTTTGCACCTAATATTTGGAAGTGTAAGGTGCTGGAGATGGGTAAGAATAATTAAAATGGGGACTATCTAATGCGAGGGGCAATTTTGGAGCATGTCGCACAGGAAAGGATCTGGGGGTGGTAATAGATACGGGGGGTAAGCAGACAGGACAACGCCAGGCAGCTATAGAAAAACGAATTGGGTTTTAGTTGTATTCATCGGGGATGAAGTGTAGATCGAGGGAGGTAGTTTTAACACTACAGGAATTTGGTGAGGCCTCATCTGAAGAAGGACGTACTGCCAATGAGGGGGTTCACCCTAGGGATACTAGATTGATTACGGGTTCGCTAGACTAAGCTACGGAAGGACGGGTGATTGTATAATGTCGTGATTTGATGTTTGTGAGAGGGTCTTGTCAAAAGGTGAAAAACAACCCTGTGATGTCTGTGCCTGCCCCACTGTTCTCATCCATACTCCTCAACCCCCCCCCCCTTCAACCCTACAGTGAGTTTAGCTCGTAAACCGATGTGTTGATGTGGTACCGTCGTGATTGGCCATATGGCCTCCTCCTGCATCAAGGTTCCTTGTGGTAATGGCTGCAGCAGTTGACCTTGCAGAAAACGTCTTGTTGTGTCTTCTGTCCAGGCATTGTATTTCACACAATTGTCGTTCCAGATCTAATGTACTGGATTGGCTAACTCTTGTGGACTGTATCTGGTGTATTGAATTTTTATTACTTTCCCCACCCCTCCTCCCATTCCTGTAGCTGTCGTTGCACGCAGCCCTTAGCATCGCATTTAACAGGATCATGCCACGCACGCTCTCCGATGAGAGCATCTGCAGCGGCGTCGCTTTCAGACCGTCAGCGCTACGAGGAGCAGCAATCAGAGCTTGCAGAAGACCTTGCCATTACCGTCTCTTCTTCAGGTCCGCAAACGTCCTGGATTGCATTCAACCTTCAGCCCCTATGAATCGCAGCATCATGTGAGATAGTTGCTTGATGATAACAGATTATAAAGAAACATGGATTGTTTATAAGAGAAACCGACAGTGGATAATGGAATGCATAACACAAATGCCCTACCGAGCAGGAGGAGCATCATGGCACAGTTCATGTCATTGCAAGGGATCATCTTTTCTTGTATGTAGTACTCCTTCATGATAGGGGATGCTAAATTGAGAAATGTAAACTGAGAATAGAAAGGAAGGACAATGTGAGAGGAAGGCTCGGAGGTAGAGGATGTGGGGAGAGAAGGGAATGAGTTTGGGAGGAGGTATAAGTAAGGGGAGGGAATAAGAGGGAGCTTGGTTTGGGGGGAGGGGAGTGAGTCCAAACTTCCTCCATGTTTTAATTAAATACATATAAAACAAACAATTTACTCACAATAATATATAACCTGAACAACAAGAAAATGTCATTGATGCCTTTTGGAAGGGCTGTATTGCTTTGTTCAGTGTCAGCCCTGGCCCCTCTGGAGTCCAACGTGGACGAGAAAGGAAAGGGTTAACCACTGCACGGTTGCTGTCTCTTTATCAGCCTTGTTAGACACCCCGACCTCTTCACTTGCAAGCTTTCTCGCATCAAGGATGGCCTTTTGTGTTCCTTAAATTGAAATCATTTGACTCTTCCTCAGGATTTTTAAACCGCTGCTTATCCCCAGTATGCTCCTGAAACCAATACTTAACACGGCCTTCCGCAGACCTCCTCTGTGCTGCCATCTGTGTACCTTATCTTGAACATTCACAGGCACATAACTCTTCCCCACACCTGTCCATAAAAGTAGGACCAAGGTGCAATGAATTCATCCAGTTTGTCTCATTGAAATGCTAATAGCAGTTTATAGAAGCTATGAAGTGTATTCTAATCTCATTGAAATAGTCTGGTCACAACTTTGTGCTCGTGTTTGCCAGACTCCCAACTATTGGGTGATTTTATTTATTTGTTTTGCTATTTATTTGTTTTTCTCTTTCTTTCACTCGCAATGGTCTAAATTAAAGCTAATTCGTGTTTGTGTGTGTGTTGGGTGGTTGGTTGTGTTGTTTGGAAGGAGTGATTGGTGTGGTTAACGAGGGTAGAAAAAAAGATCATGGTTTGGATTGGGATGATCTGAGATTGTGGTGAACAGCCTTTTTGACCTGGTGGGAAGAATGATATTTTGAAGAGAATGTGGAAGTTGGTGTCCACAGGCAGGAAAAAAGAGGAATGAATGAGTGCAGGCGAGCAGTGATCCTGATTAGGTAGTTTCACCAGAAAGGGTCAATGGTGACCATGTGAGCCTGCAGAAACCTGGGGGAGGAAGAGGGGGGGATGAAGCATGGAAATAGCAGAGGGTGCAAGACCAGAAAGGAGCTTTAGAGAAACAGAGACCATTGACCTGTTTGTGATGGGCAGTGATAAACGCATCGACTCAGCTTCATTGCGGGAGATTCAAGCAGTCTTGAAGGTCTTGGTTTACACAGCGTGAATCTGAGCAAGATGTGAGGCAGGGGAGCCAGCCCAGAGGAGAGAACTGCTCCATCAAGCTGCAGATGAAGGCATTGTAGGTGGATAGAAGTTAAGGTGTGCCAAGGAAGGACTTTGTACAACGGAGGATGCCCAGTCGGTCGGTGGCTGGCTTTTCGAGGCCACTTTGAAATGTGGTTTTAGCAGATAGAATCACAAAAGCTTGAGTCGTGAGTTGAAGAACTCATGCACCTTCTCAGGAGCAAAAGACACAGAGTCCCGGGAGCAGTTGGGTACAACAGGGAAGTGGATAACGAGAGTGAGGGGATGGGAAAACACAAACTTATGGAAAGCAAACACAGAATTGAGGCATTAAGCCTTCTCACGAGCAGATCGGCTGTGGATGCCTTTTGAAGAGAGGGAAGGGATAGAAGGAGAGCATACACCAGATACAGACTTAACAAGCCGCCGCTAGGTTTTAGAGGAGGGAGACAAGTTTGAAATTCATGCTTGAGGTTAGACGGATGTTGTTTTCTGGCTTTTCCTGAGAATGGACACAGACTTGTCGTGGACTTTTCGGAATACACTGAAATCGCCTCGGTCGCGATTTGCCTTCGAGGAAGAGAAGGCGAGTTGTTTCAGAACAACTGTCTTGTTACGAGATTCAGTGTACCATGGGTGGGAGGAACAGTATGATAATAAAGATGAGATGGGATGAATCTGTGCATGAGGGGAGCAGGTTTCTGTGGAAGAATTCCCTGGCTGAGTTAGCAGTAGACTTGGGAGATCAGTCCTGAAGAGAGATGGCTGCTTTGCAGTCCCTGCCAATCTGCCTGAGTGAACGGCCAGACTCACAAAAAACCTTGCCACCCGAATATTATTATTATTCACTCGGACTATGGCTGTAGGCAGGCATGTGAGTATTGTGATCATCCAGTCTGTAGTGTGTTTGATCATCCCGTCTGCATTTTATCCGTTTGTCAACAGAATAACTGGACCACGAGGGCAGCTGGAATCACTAAATTTGCAGAGAACTAAATATTGTGAATGTTTTGGACAGTTCAACTTTGAGCTCACAAGGAAAAATATAAAATCAAAATAATACAACACTATTATTTACTCACCACCACCCACAACACGGTATAGATTAGCATATCTGGGGCACTAGTTCACCAAGTTGAAAGCTGGCTGTGTCACACCTCCATTGAGTGTGTTTTATTATTTACCTCTGCCACTGAAGATGAAGGAGGTTATGTTTTTCACCCTTCTGTCTGTCTGTTTTTGTTTGTCTGTTTGTTTGTGTGCAGGATATCTCAAAACGTTGTGGATGGATCTGGATGAAATTTTGTGGACAGGTTAGTGTTGTGACAAGGACGAACTGATTAGATTTGTGAAGACCGGATCTCGATCCGGCTACTAGAATTGTTTTCAGTGATTCTACACCACTGAGAGATGGGGCCAAAAACTATACATACCTGAATTCTGAAAAAGTTGTGGACGGATTAGGATGAAGGCTTGTGGACATGTTGTGTGTCGCAAGGACGAATCGATTAGATGTTGGTGAAGTGTTTCCTGACATAATCGGCTTCCTCAGAGACTTGAAGCGTTTCCACATGTGTTTGCCACCGGGCAATGTGTGTTCCTCCATTAGAATGCTGCTGTCACTGCCTAACCAAGGAGATAGTCTCTTCCCCTTCCACTACCTGATGAGACCTCTCACCTCGAGTGGCCAGCCTCGTCGGGCAGCTCAGCAGTTCGAGGTAAGAAAACTCCTCAGCTGTAAGAATGATAGTTTTTTTTACCCTCTCCCCCTCCCACCCCCCCATCCACTCCATATTCCACTGATATAAGGTGGAGCAACAACCTATATGCCTCCCTCCCCCCCCCCCCTTGAAAAAAAGAAACAATTGTAATTTGAAAAACAACAATAACATGCAGAAAACAACTGCTTTCGTCTTTGTGTAGTTGTTTTTGTTTAATGGATAATTGAAAGCATGACGGTTGGGTGCTTGAGTGAATTTGTTGTTTGTCTCCACCATGTTCGTTAGCCACCGAACATTGGAGAATCGACCTCGAGAGCCTTCCCAGGTGCCCATCACAAGAAGATCTCCAGGCTGGTCACAGCCAACCCTTGGGTGAGTTTTCCAACTGAATCGTACAAAGAGAGGGAGTCAAACTTTGTGTTTGGTAAAAACTCAATACATCATTCATCTTTTTTATTGAATTGTGTTCCACTCGGCATTGTTGTGCAAGTGATGTAAACTAAATGGAACAAGTGCACAGCGCACTCGCGGCTCCATGGAACAAGTGCACGGCGCACTCAGGCTCCATGGAACAAGTGCACAGCACACTCGGCTCCATGGAACAAGTGCACAGCGCACCCGGGCTCCATGGACCAAGTGCACAGCGCACTCGGGCTCCATGGAACAAGTGCACAGCGCACTCGGCTCCATGGAACAAGTGCACGGCGCACTCAGGCTCCATGGAACAAGTGCACAGCACACTCGGGCTCATGGAACAAGTGCACAGCACACTCGGCTCCATGGAACAAGTGCACAGCGCACTCGGGCTCCATGGAACGAGTGCACAGCACACTCGGCTCCATGGAACGAGTGCACAGCACACTCAGCCCAGAACGCAGTGCACAGCACCACTCAAGGCTCCATGGAACGAGTCACAGCACACTCAGGCTCCATAGAATGAGTGCACAGCACACTCAGACTGCATGGAATGAGTGCACAGCACACTCAGGCTCCATGGAACGACGTGCACAGCACACTCAGGGGCTATATTAAATAAGTGCACTATTAAATCTAATATCAGGATCTATTTAGCAATGTTACAGGCCCAAAGACCAATTATAGGAAAGATGCTCTGTGGTCTTTTTAAGTCCATATCATTGCAGAAGACTCATCTTGCTTCACTCCCCTTTGAGCTTTGAATGGTAGATTAAAATCAAGAGCGGCCACGGGTATTGTCAGATTTGATTTTACACGAATTAACATTGACCCAAATGGTGCAAAGATGACCATGTATACCATACAGAGTTGATTTCTGTCACCTTCGGTATCAACTAACAATTGTCACAATGATTGTAGCCTCCACCACCGAGGTGAAGGAGGTTATGTTTCACCCTCTGTCTGTTTGTTGTCTGTGTACAGGGATATCTCAAAAAGTTTGGCGGATCCGGAGAAATTTTGGGCAGATTGGGTGTCAACAAGACGAACTGATTAGTATTTTGGTAAGATCCAGATCCGGATCCAAGATATGAGAATTATTTAATTTTTAAAGTGATTCTTCACCATTGAAGACGCGGCCAAAACATACATAGCACCCAATTATCATAGATACTCTCAGCTATTGGCAATTCTCCTGACTGTTCTTGTGTAAAAGTTGAAGAAAAATAACTGTTTAATAAGCCTGCCATCTCACTTTCATCAATAACCACTCTCCCGGTGCTTTTGCTCAATGGGCCCACACTGGTCCTAACCTGTTCCTTTCCCCTGATATACTTAATATGTTTAATATTCTTAGCCATGTCCTTCTCATACTCTCTTTTGGCTTGCCGAGTTATTTTCTGAACTTGCCTCTGTTTACTCCGACAGTGATATAGATCTAACTCCAGCCTGTTATTTTAACCGAATAAATACCATCTGCTTCTCCTTTATAGCATTCCTCATTCACTGCAACTCAACCACCCTACCTCTTTCTGCTTCTAGTTTTACACCTCGTTGGAATATACTTACTCTGCACTCCACACATTTGGTCCTAAAAGGTTTCCCGTTTCTCTGATGCTGATTGCCCTGCTGTTGGAGTCTCCCAATCTACATTACCCAATTCTCTCCTCATACCCTCAAAGTTTGCCTTTCTGAAATATAATAGCCTTACCCTACTATCCTGAACTCTAACCCGTAACAGAATCTTTGCACACACAATGTTATGGTCACTTGCTCCGAAATGCTCCCCTACCTCCACGTCCTCCACCATATTGGGATCGTTACTTAAAAGGTCTCATACTGCACTCCCCCTCGTGGGCTTATCTACAAACTGGGTCAAAAAGCAATCCTGGACTCAAACTAGGAAATCCTCATCTGCTCTGCCCTTCCCCTGTTCCTGGACCCAATCTATCCCTGGCAAGTTAAAATCCCCCATAATCAATACACTTTCCTTACCACAAAGTCATGCCCCGATGAATTCTTCATGTACTCCTCCTTCCTCTTCTTCCTTCCCACCCAGAGTCCGATAAAAGCATCTCAGCAGTATCTTACTGTTTTTGCGATCTTTAATCTCTACACATACAGAATCCTCAACATTTATTCCTCCCTTAATGTCACCCCTTTCTCTTGATACAGTGCTGTCCTTTACCCACATTGTTACTCCTCCTCCTATTCTCTCCTTCCTATAACACCGATACACCTTGTAGCCTTCCAATCCTGTCCTCCAGTTACTCTCCTTCTTAAACAATGTCTCTGGAAAGGAATTTATGAAGATCAAAAAGAACACAATAAGGAGGTGGAATGGATCCAAAACCTGGAGGAGAAGAAGCAACATCTCAAGGAAATGCCCACAGTAATAATTGATGCAGAAAAGATAAGACAACAACTTGCAAAGATGGCAAACATCAAAAGCCCAGGCCCATATGGGATCCCAAACTTCTGGCTAAAGCAATTTGATGCTCTCCACGTTCACTATGCTCGAACATTCAATGAACTCATCCAAGGGGATCAGGAAATGGATGAATGGTTCACAGAAGGTAACACCTTCATTATCCCAAAATCTGAAGAAACCAAACTACCTCACAAATACCAGCTAATAACCTATCCACCAACAACATGCAAACCTATAACAGTAATCATCATAGAAACAATGAATGTACCACCACCTAGCACAACAAGGAGGCCATGAGGCAAAACAGAAGGGATACGAGAGAGGATACTATGGAACAATGGACCACTTACTACTAAACAAGGCCATGCTTGAAAATTGCAATACGAGAAGAACCAAATTGTCCACAGCCTGGATAGACCATCAAAAAACCTTTTGATAGTATCCCACATTCACGGATGATAAAGTGCAAGCAAATGAGAAAGATAAATCCCTAAATAATCAACCTGATTGAGAAATCCCTGGATCTGTGGAATACCACACTAATTCTGCAGCACTCGGAAGGAGAGATCAAAATTCCAGGAGTGATGATAAAACGCGGGATCTTTCAAGGAGACAGTCTTCCCCCCTCCTGTTTTACCTGGCTCTGGATCCGTTAAGTAACCTCATTAATGAGCAAGGACCCGGATACACCCTAACAACCAATCAAAAAACTGTCCAAAGAAACAAGAAAGGTGACACATCTACTGAACGGATGATTTAAAACTCTGCACCGAATGGCGAAAAATTGAGAGAACTGAAATTTGTGAAATGGTACTCTGACGATATCCAAATGGAATTTGGCCGAGATAAGTGTGCCAAGTGCACATTCGTACAAGGTTGACCAACAAAAATGGACAACATAAAAATGGACCAAGATAAAACAATACAGGAGCTTGATAACGGAGCATAAAACAAATACCTTTAATGTCAGGTCAGGCCAGATTAGATCTGTGACTTGCTTCAGGTATCATGTAAACCTGTACGAACCAGTTCCATGGTCGGGTTGTCGGCGACGAAACCGTCTCCCCCACCAGGTTTTTTGGTGAGGAGCGTGTTTGGATATGGACACCCAGCAGGATTAAAAACAAACTTGTCAAAGGGCGGAGGACTCCCTTGTGAGCCAAGCCAATCCATATATAGTGCTCAACTGGTCTGCGGACGTCTCCTGCAGTTGAGGTTACTTCTTATTAGGAGGTTGGTGGCAGGATTTGTCACTCCGGCCACCGTAAAAACCCTTCCATTCCGCAAAACACAAAAACCAAATGAAATTCTGAAACCCACTCGTGGGAGAACTCCTGTGCGCTCCCTTCGACGGGCAGCTCACCGATGAGGATTGGGGCGAAAAGCCTCAGGATCCCAATCTTTGTGATAGGAAGGGAACCACGGGGTAACATTCCCAGGTCAGATTGCGGAGAGAGTGTGTCGGAGTGGTGCTGAGATGTCGTTCCACCAGAACGGCGTTCTCATTGGGTTAACCTGAGGCGTCCCTTCGGGTGGTGCTGGAAGTCCCTATCCCTAAGAGAGGATGATCACCTGCCCTCTTTTATCATCTGAGCTTGCAGCGTTTGGACATCGGTATTGCAGCACTCTCTGAGTTTGGAGCCTGATTTGCGGCGAGATAATGGTGGGTGGTTACACTTATATGTATGGTCGTCTGCTGGTTACCATTGGCCCAAGGATTGCTGTGCTGTGGTCCAATACAGTGACTCCAATATAATTGAGGTAACACCGGTCAAGCGAGCGTATTATGAGACTGCAGGATTCGTGCACCTTGCGGTGTCATTTCCCTGGTCCTCTGTTTATGGCTCCGATCTGAGCGAGTGATCACCGTGAAGGATCTATTCCTTACGGCCGTCGAGTCTGTGGTTGATGGCGCAGCGCCCCAGACGAGATAGCACTTCTTGTCTTTGGGGATTTCAAAGCTCGACTGGAATTACTGATAGTGTGATGGTTATGAGACATGTGTTGGTCCCATGGGTCTGTGTAAGCCTGTAATAGGCAACTAAGTCCTTGACTTTGCAAGAAGTCAGACTTAGGTGGCTGGTCATGGTTTAGGGCACCACTATAGCTTCATTCGCTGGATCTTGATTCCAACGCTGGCGGGTGGCATAAGGAGTTGAGCAATGTGCTCATGATGTTGCTGGAGGATGGTGAGACTGGCATGTCTACCGAAGTGCCAGTTCCCAATACGCACAGGACTTGTTGGTAGCAACTACTAAAGTGCAGATTAGAATCTGGGAAGTGGTAGCCGATCCCAGCCTCGCTGATGTTTAAAGCAAGCTCAAGGATGAGAGGGTAGCTTAGGGAAGTTTTGCGAACAAGCCGAGGGGAGATTGGGCGTCTGGGTGTTTCTTTGGGAGGTCATGAAGAGTTGTGGAGTGCTTCAGAGACCACCTCCTTGATGTTGCCGGTTGATCCCTTGGAACTCAGGCGTAGGGCAAAGAAGAATTTGTCTCTCAAGGGACACTGATACCATTGACCAGCGTCGCAGGGCCAGGCTGAATGGCAGAAGCTGAGCTGTTCATGGAGGTGAGGCGTAAAACTGTAACGTGTGCCTAGAGGGTGGGACAGAGGAAGGCCTTTGTGCGAGGAATTCTGTGAGGGGGTAGAGCATCACCTGTGGGTCCAAGTGTTTCTCGTCCTGCTTGCAGGGGAATTCGTGCATTGCGTTTCATACAAGCCCATCCCTCGGTGTAACTGCAGTGAGAGCAGAATGGTAGTAGCTCTTGATAGAGTCAAATGAAGGCCCGCTGGGCCGGTTACTTTGAGCGGTTGTACCAGCTGATCTACCACTGTCGAGTTGGAAGCGCAGGGGTGGTTATCACTCCCTGTTGCTGACCCTCCATATCCAACTGTGGTCCCACTTACGCCTTGTGGAAACACAGGCTGTGGTGAGACCTGGTTTGAAATGGGTATAGCCCAGGGATCTGTGGCATCTCATGCGAACTTCTCAAAGGCTGGTGGAAATTGCTGCACTCGGTGTCGTTGCTATGCAGTTCTGTGCTCTGCCCTGGAACACAGGCATCATCCCATCTGGACTGGAAGAGGGCCTTGTGTCCCTCTCTGGAAGGGAAGGGTGATGTCCAAGACGCAACTAACTCGAGGGGTACGCTGCTCTCAAGTGCCGGGCAGTCTTTCTTGATAATTCTTGATCGGGTTCGCCACCATCTGCTTGAACACCCACTGCCCAGAGCAGCAGGCTTACAACAAAGGTCAACGATTGACTGAATCCTTTCCGTTCGGGTTCCTCACGTAACGCAGATTGATGTTTCGGCAGGGGCGTGCTTGCAGCCCGATATTGATCTCTGGCAAATCATTCTATCCAGTGAATACGGGTGCCCTTGGAGGATTCTTTGGCCTTCGTGGGGTGCCCGAAAAAATGATGATCTGAAATGTTGAACTTACTTCTGTACTGAGAGGCTGTGAGATGTGGTGGGCAGCCATCTCGACTTATTTCCCGTTGTTACTGGGAGTTTCGTCAAGGGTGTGTAACTGGCCTCCACACTTTTCCACACTTGTATGGACTGGATTCTCGGGAAGGAATTGTCGAGAGCATTAAGCCTTGCGGTGCATTCGTTTGGGAATGTCAAGATCTCTGACTTGATTGCACAGATGATGCAGTCATCTTGGCGGAGATGCCTGATATACCTTATGGGGCCCTCCAGGCACTAAATGAGAGTCCAGAGGCACTGGGATTACATGTTTCTGGGTCAAAAACTAAGATCCAGGCTTTTAATGATCTCTGGATCTGCTGTCCTGTCTGTGCCTGTTTTGTGTGAGGATGTTAGGTTCGTGGAGAGATTCACTTTCCACGGCAGTGAATATTCATGTCCTTCTGCTGGCCTGTAGTCCAAGGTTAATAGACCTGCTGGGGGTCGGGCATGGGGAGTCATGATTCACTGAAATAATGGGTGTGTGGCGCTGCTTGTACCTGTGCGGCGAGGACGAAAAGTCCGAAGTCTTCAGGTCCTTGGGTGCGTTCCAGTTTGCCTATGATGTGAGACTTTACTCTGACCAAGGATCGAGATCGGAAACTTAATTCTTTGTACCAGGTCTTTTTCGGAGAATCCTTGGGCTATCGCTGGTCGGACTTTGTGTCCAACGAGCGGTTGCTGAGAGAAGAACCTCAATGATATTTTTAACCTGCATAGTCCGTAGCGCTCAGCTGCGCTGTATGGACATGTGGCTTTCGTTTTCCCTGAACTGATCCTGGCTCAACAGATTCTCTCAGCGAGGGAGTCTCGTGGTGAATGGAGGGCCAATGGCCGACCACAGTTCCTCGTGGTTGCAGCAGGTTATCGGCATCTCAATGAGATCGGGATGGCCAGGCATCTGCTGGGGGGATGGCCAGACGGAGCCCTGGAGTACCGCGGAAAGTGACGCAGCGATGCGCTGCTTCTGGCGCATGCTCCCATACCTGACGCCTAACCTTGAGTGGAAAGGTGCCAACCAAAAATTGTCATAAAAATGCACA
>CM068952.1:105698620-105715602 GCA_035128595.1 Eptatretus atami
GCGCTCAGAGGGGTTTGTATGACTTCCTATTGCTTTTTCGCTTCTTTGAAAGACACCAAAGCTTTTCATTTCGTCTCAAGTCATTCAGGCTGCATGTATCCACCCTTGATATGGTCTTAATATTGAAGTGACTGGACAAACATTCCGTTACTGCATGTAAAGCATTTCAAAGTGGAAGGAACAAGCACATTTCAGCAAAGACAAGAGCAAGAAGTTTCACCTTTGTGAAGGACACGGAGGTTTTCAACCCAAGGTATACAAGTATTGTACGATGCAACAAACATAAAGGCACACAGACATGCAAATACATACCCTGCGCTCCCGGCTGTCATTTGCCAGTGGGTAAGGTTCTGGGCTGTCAGGAGTAATCAGTTTCATCAGATCCTCCACCATGCTCGAATTGAGCTGAGATTTCTTTGGAGACCGCAGGTCACGCACTGAAGCCCGGAGGCGTGTCTGGCCCAGCCCACTGCTGCTGCTGCCACCATCACTGCTCGACATTCTAACAAACAAAGTGGACAACATCATTGCCTCTGCCAATACAAATTCCAGAAACGCTCTTTGGCAGAGAGCTAGCAGTACATATTTATGTCCAAGAGTGAGCATTTTCTCAAAAACGAATAATAATAATAATGATCATCTTCTTCCCTTTTAACCGGTTGCCTTTTGAACGGATCTATTAATATCAAGATGGAACATTCCAAATTAGATCGAGTTTAAGGAATGTATTGACCCAAAGGACTACCCCCTAAAAAAAAAATTTTTGAACTATTAACACATCATTCACATTCCCACTTCTATCAGTTGTCTTTTATGAAAACTGACTGGGTGGAGAAAATTCGAAAGTTTTTCATGCCTCTCAAAAATTCAATTTTTGCTTAAAGAGTTTTCCTGATTGCAGCTATGTACAAAAACGACGACAAAATAACAGATTACACAAGATTAGCAACATTCCTTTTTTGTCTTTGGAACATTTATAATTGGTTATAAAAACAACAACATTATTAGTATCATTAAATCAGGTAAAATTGTATGTTTGTTAAACAAATAATTATGACAACACAGGCATGATTGGGTCAAATGTCCACTTCTTAAGACTAATGATCCCTGACTATACTTTTATGTGCAATAAATAGCAAAATAATATAAATGACATGACTTAACAATGTACCTAATTGCTTCAGTGTTGCTTGGTCCTTGGATCCATTTGCGGGATGAAGAGACCTTCTGACTGTCAGTGCTGGTAGAGGTAATATGCAAAGGTTGCTGCCCAGCTACCAATGTGCAATGCGAGTCCTCCGAAGATGAGGAACTCTTGCTGGGATTGTGAGGTGAGGACAGAGTTGCTCTGCAATACAGTGGTGCCCTCATTAGATGATCTGCTGACTGTGGAGCTTTGCATTATAGTTTATCAGCAATAAATCTCATGACATCACGCAACTTAAATGCCTGTACTGACGATGTCAGCATTCAAAATAAAAGCCATGGATTCAAAACACTTTCATAACCCCTCACCTGCTTTCCACAGAGTAGCAATCTCCACTTCTCGGTCCGTTGCCTTTATCATCAGATGTGAAACCAAGCCCCGTGCTGCCACCTGCCCATGACTTGCCCCGAATGTGCTGATGAGAAACGCGTGAGTGCACACCATTGGAGCGTCCATTTGTTGCCCTCGCTGGAGGAAGATCAATTCCACTGTCTGTGGAAGTAGTTGTAACTGTGCCTTGGTCAACCACAACACCGCCACTAGTGTGATATTCAGTGCCTTCCGTCCCTGAAGCTGGATCTGTGTGGTCTCCCGAGCCGAACCAACGCTCATCGCTGTGTCGGCTGGACGCCGTGCTCGACAAGGTGTTGCTGCTTGATGGGCTTGAATAGAAAGAATCGGCTCCCTAAAAAAGTGAAAAGATTGACACTTGAGAACTTTTTCTGCTTTCTCAGTGACAAAGCAGTTAATTTGCTGTTGAAACTCCAAACTACAAAAGATGGAAATACCACCAGATGATGAGAGGCATGTGGATGGTTGATGGCACATACATGTGATATAGCCTGCCCTCATGTCTGATATGTCATAACCCAGACAGGACACATTAGTTTTCCACCACCTACCACCCTAATGTACATTTTCCATAGCATTCCACACTCTAGTACCGTGTTCATTTGTATCCAATCACAATTGTAAAAAAAAAACAAAAAAAAACAGGTAATCGTATTGTGTAAATATTGGTGAAATTAAGCATATAGGTTTATTGATGTCTGCTGATGTATGTCTGCTTCAACCTGTGTTTGTCTGCTTGGAGAATCCGCCATGCCAACGTCTCTGCGTGCGCGGCTCATGCCGACTCGGCTCGACTGCCCTGGAGCATCTACAGACATGTCACGCCGTGTTGAGCTTAAAAAAACCCGATCAATAAATGTAAAAAGACATTTCACAAACACCAAGCAGTAGAGCGGCTAAGTCTACCCATTTTACCCAAATGCTTGAGGGCAGCCACCGATTCCTTTGGTCGTCGTACACCCTCACCGGCTTCCTGTGCTATGCGCTCCATCTGCATTGGGGTTCTGGATTGGGGGGGCGGGGGGGTGACAAATATAAACAGATTGCAAATGCCACAGTTATTCATAAAATATGTGACAAAATCTAGGCCAGAGAGAGCAAGACTTGTTTTAAGAGAATTAATGCACACGACTTGCAAAAATACCTTGTACGTAACAGCACACAAAAGCAAAAATCAGAAATGAAAGGGAGGGCTCTGCAGAAACAATGGGGCCACAAGCATAACATGAAGAAAATTGTTTTGTCAGAAGGAGGAACCATTGCAGGCTTCCAAATGCCAACGAATAAGGTGGTCTAAACCAGTACAACTCAGAATAAAAATCAAAGCACACAAGCCATCTTCCAGACATAAATCAAAACCACAATATACGCACTGCAAGTGCCAGGTGCTCCAAAGTGCAGTATTAAGGGACCACAGAAATACCAACAGCATGACAATGCTGTGGTTTACTCTGCTCCAAGTAGCAAATCAGAAACCTCAACATAATGCCGACTTGTCCGTTACCAGAAAGCATGCTATGGGTGGGGAAACAGGCTTTTCGACATATTTCACAAACTTAATAAACACATTATGAAACAAACTAGCATATAAAATCAAATTTTGAAATGAAAAATAAACAAACACTTGTATGGTAAATCAAGCTGAATAATGCTTCGGAATGAGCTTCAAACCAGTTATCCACAAGTGTAACAACTTCAACAGGAAGTGAAAATTCAAGTTTGCTCTCCTAAAAGGAAAAAAAAAATTTAATTTTTAAAAAATCAAACAGAAACCCTCATGTAGCCTTTTGCTGTGTAGAGGACAAAGCAGAGGCATTAAAATAGCTTAGCCAAAAGGAATGCTAAGTGATGGCCAGCAATCATTGCACCAATCCAATCCAATGGGCCCAGCGACCTTTGCAGCAATAATCTACGGCTGCAAATCCCTGTGTCAATCAATGGTCTTGCAGCGAGCTTTGGACTGCAGGCAAGGTGCAACGTTCAGTCATTGAATCTGTTGGCAAGGCGTGCGGCATCTCCAGTGCAAAAGCGTAAGAGGAACAAAGTGGTTGCAGGAAACAAGTGATGCAAAAATACATCCAGCTACTGAAGCCCAGTTTAGCAGACTTCAAAGTTGAGTTGAAAAGCAAAGAATAAAGCAGGACAACACAAAGAAAGTGAGCTTGCCTCTGAACAGTGTAGTCTGGATTTGGCTGGTTGTCTTGTGTGCTAACACTTGCATGTGGATGTTAAATATTTCATGGTATTTAAAAAATAAAAAAGCAAACCACTGTGTGTTGGTACACTGCCAAAATTCTGAAATACTACTTCCTGAAATTTGCTCTCAAAAAGATGACAATAACCAACGAGGGTGACGTCGATGGCATGCCATCGCACATCCCCACGTTTTCACTGAAAGCAAAGTCGAAATATAGCAAAGAGTTCCACCAGGAACGACCCAATATCAAATGTGGATTAAAATGTTGCTTTTTCCCCCGTTTTGACCCCTGTGACCCCAAGTCCCCACCACCTGGGGCATGAACCAGAGGTCAAATCCCCCCAAAATGATTGCATATTTCATGCGTACTTCAATGTTGATTGCATATACAAAGTTTCATTCAAAAAATGTTCAGAAATGTGCCTGGAGTTGCATTTTTGTTATTTGACCTTTTGACCCTACTACAGGAAAAAAGGGGGGGGGAGCAGGGACAAAAATGATACTCCTCTTGCACTTTCCTGCCATGTGGTGATACCGACCATAATTGGTGAATATCACACAACCGTCTAGGAGGAGATAGCGTGATGGACAGACGACAAACACAGCCGATTACAATATCCCCCATTTTTTTCAAAAAGCATGGTGATAATAAATACTGTTAATGCGGACAGAAGACGGACTAATGGCTAACAGCATCTAAACACAGTACCAAACTACAAATTATGAATAGAGCAATAAACAAAGCTATACATCCAGAGGCAGGGGTATTGCTGGGCACTGGCCCATGGGGCACATGCCTGAAATCTATTTTAACCCATTGGCTATGATATAGGCCACTGCATAATGATTAGCCTATTTTTGATACACATGCCACTGCACTAAATGTTTTGTTGAGAGTTGAGGGTGGGGAGGGGAATCTAAAGTTTGAGGGGCCAGGACCCCAAATCTTTTTGGAAGATAGCGACGCCTCTGCTCAGAGGGTGAGAAAAAATTCCTTTGGAGGAACAACAAAGGCAAATTGAAAAATACACCCGTGCGGGAGTGACGGTCATCTCTGCGAGAAACAAGCATGAGTTCCTGTTACTAGGGTGTAGTGTTCTCGGGTCAGGAGGGATTTTTGGCCAACTTTGAAGTCACGTGACGCGAAAACGAAAGCGAATATCGAAAATCCGGCCCGAACAAATCTAGATATTGTCCCATAGATTCATATGCCACAATCAAATTCAAGATAACTTAAGAAATGTAGAGGAGATAATGATTTGAAAATCGTCATTTTGCAACTACATGAAGCAGTTTTCGCAAAATTCAAAGTCACGTGACGTGTACGTATTCGAAGATATCGGTATTCTTTCAATGGACATGAAAGACAAGGTCAGCTGCTATGCAATGACACCATTCACTAACTTTTACCATGCCCAGTAGAGAATATATAGCCTCCTGAAGGAGGGCAGTTTTTGCAAACTTTGAAGTCACGTGACGCGAAAACGAAAGCGAAATTCGAAAATCCGCCGACCAAATTTAGATATTGTCCCATACATCATATGCCACAATCAAATTCAAGATCGCTTGAGAAATGTAGGAGGAGATAGATTTTGAAAATCGTCATTTTCGCATTTTTTTGCCAACTTTGAAGTCACGTGACACGAAAACGAAAGCGAATATCGAAAATCCGGCCCGACCAAATTTAGATATTGTCCCATAGATTCATATGCTACAATCAAATTCAAGATCGCTTGAGAAAGGAGGAGATAGAATTCGAAAATCGTCATTTTCGCAACTTCAAAGGCCTCGTGACCTTGACCTTGACCTTCGGTGACCTTGAAAGTCATACCATCCTGTACGTCTCATCGACCTCTATCAGGATCACTAATGACCAGATCTCCCGCTTCAACTTCATTGTGAACGGACGGACGGACGGACGGACGGATCGAAGGACATCGACACCCATATTATTAGGTCATGCTCGAAGAGATGACCTAAAAAGAACGTTTTTTTAATGATCATCTCTGACTTATGGAGGAGCCAATGCCACAATAAACAGGCAGAACAAGGACTTTGAGAAACACCATTGGACTTTTACCTCAATTAAAAGGACATTAGTAGACGATGGACAATCAACAATTTTAGCATCATGATGCAATGTTCTGATAGGAATTTTAAACAGGCCAACAATTATAACAAGCCGGTAGGCGGTGATGGGTCACTGAGCATGGAACTATAAGATATAGAGCAAAATGGATGTCATATAGCGGATAGGGAATCACCTTAAGATTATGCATATCAAATCTCATCCAGTTCCATCTACTGATAATACTCGGTATCCATTTGAATGAAAAGTACCGAAAATGCGGTTTGAAATCGGAAATCCCCAAAGTTCGAGGGGTGCTGTGGGTGAACAAAGATATAAATCAAAAATCCGGCTCGATCGTTTGTGCACAATGTATTCCAGACGATTAGTGTGAATTTTTGACCATCCAACCATAACCGTAGGAGTAGCATTTGGTGCGAAGGCACCTCCAGCTCTCGCATATTATCGATTTTTGCACTAATTGACCTTTGACCCCTGACCTAAGCGAAATCGGTCAATATATCCTGAGGCAAAGTTGTAGTATCATTGAGTACCATGAACCTGCAAAGTTTCATTCGTATCGATGCACTCACCTGGTCGCTAGGGGGCCTTCAATTTTCGCCAATTTTCGCGCATACCCTAATTGTAGGGGGCGCTGCGGGTAAAGTATTCCATATATCACAAAAACCGGAATACATTTGATAGAGCATCAACTGTAGATCATTCGTGCCAAATTTATAACCCTACGTGGGATAATGGCTTTCGGAATTGATTTCGCGTGAACGGTACCGATTTTGAAGGTTTTTCGGTTGTTGCAAGGGAACCAAGCGTCCCAGCAACCATCACAATTTCCAAAGCACTAGGTCATAAGATGTACCTACCACCCGAGTTTGGTCAAAATCCGCCCATGTTTACGACGAATTATGCTGATGACAAACGAACAAACATCCAAACAAACAGACAGAATTACTGACAATAAGGGTCACCTATTTCGGCGACCCAAAAATATAATCATGATACAACAACAACAAAAAAACGACAACAGTTTTCAATTTTAACCAATCACAAATCAGCCTATTTGGATTTCCATCGGAATACTTCACTCATGATGCTGCGATCCTTGGTTTAAATCCCATACACTGTGTTGATTTGTTCACCGCCCTCTCTCAAGTCTTTCACATTTCCATTTGCTCCACTCTCAAAACTGCTTTCTCATCCCACCTCCTTTCCTTTTTTTCTCCCAACAACTCAAACCTTTCACTTAAACCCTGCTTTGTCTTGTCTTGTCTTCTCCTTTGTTCAGTGTTGAACATTTTACACTGTATTGCAGGGGTCGTATTCGAATGCATACAAACATTTCCCAAAGCATGAAAGGGTTTATTTTAAATTGAAAAGATAAACTTTGGAAGTTTAACTGTAAATTAATAATCAAAACTAAAATGGCACTCGGTAGAGCGCACAACTCCGCCAGGCTGAACAGTTTACGTTTTGTATCCCACCGATAGGCCGGATCTGGATCCGGGCCGAAAGCAAAATCTAATCGGCTTGTTCTCGTCACTGAACCAACTCGTCCACCAAGTTGTCACAGTCATCCACAACTTTTCGAAACATCATGATGTATGTATGTATATTATATATATATATATATATATATATATATATATATATATATATATGAGTCAAAGTCTGTTGAAGAGCAAGACAAAGGATGGAAGATAACATAATGACAGCAGGAAAATGAACATGCAGACATAGGACAAAAATCTGGACAAACAAACAAACAAACAAAAATGACAAGCTTGCAACATAGGGGTTATGAAGAGAACGTGGGTTTGCAATGATAGAAGAAGAACGAGTTTGGATGGAGAAAAAAAAAACAAGGTGATAGGACTGCCACCTTGAAGCACCGAGACTTTTGAAAGAAGAGTGGGAACAGACAGAGTCAGGTGATTCCACAAGCAGGAGAAAAGGGTACCAAAGAGTGGAGGTTGCAATGAAGCCTGGATTATCACATGAAGATTTAGGATGGAGAGAAATAAGAATGATATGGATTGTATGACAAGAGTTGACACAAAGATCAAGTGAGCAATCCATGAGCAAACCCATTGAGGATTTAATTGCATTTGTCAGGTGTCACACCTGTCTGTGAAGGGTCTCTCCCAGAAAATACCACCAACATTGTTCTGAGCAGGTGCAACGGTGAGAGAAGGCTGTTGGAAAGCGAGGTCCATGAACTGGCCTCCGGATGGCGATCGCCGAAAATTTGTCTCAGAAGTTGAAGGGGATATACGACTGGGAATTTCTTGTGCTTGTGGACGCCGACATGAGGATTCCAAAGGAAGGTTCCCCTGATACGTCTCGGGTCTCAAGAGGAGTCTGCAATGAAACCAGTACACATGCACCTACTAAGTTCACCTAAAATATACCTGTTCTGGCATACAATGAACCGAACAAAGGGTTTGACCGAACGAACATACTATCTAGATGACATTTTGAGAAACGTTTGGTTTCGGGCATATCTAAGTGGAGGCTGCACACCAATCAGATTTGAAAGTTTTAAATAACAACAACAATTAGAAACAAATGATAATATAATATAGGCATAATATAGAAACAGCATTTAATCCAAAGTAAATACAATTTTCCTGTTTCAAAAGTGACAAACATTAAACTTATTCTTCCTCCAGAGATTCCAAAGTGACCCTTCTTGAGAGCGCTCTCAATGTGAACCATTACCGAGCATCAGCATCAGTGTTATGCCCTCAGGCTACACAGAGCACCGAGGCTAGGATGGAAACATAGGTGCAGAAGAGCTTTGCCTCAGCTCCGCAGGCGAAATGTTGGAAACAAAAGGAAACCGGCTGTTCGCAACGGAAGGCATAGGAGGAAGAGAGAAAGCAATCAAAAACCCATTTCCCGATAACGATCTCTGACCTTTTGCCAGAGAAGGCTTTTCCTTCGGGGATGCTCAGCATTGAGTCTGCATTGCCCGAGGCAGGCGTGATAGGTTGCGGTGCAAGGGGCTGGACGCCTGAGCATCCAGGCAAAGATGTAGACCAGGGTATTGTACTTTTATCCTTGGGAAGCCCAACAGGTCGTCCTGGGCCTAAATGTGCCGCCGGACCCACATGGCCGGCGGGTGATAGGTCCAGCCGGGGGTTGGACTTGTTTGGGTGATCGTTACGAGCAGAATGTTGAATTTCTCGCAATGCACCATTGTTATTCACCTTGTACTCAAACACAGGAAGGTATCGCTCAGTCTTTGCCCTGCCAGATACATTCCAAAGAAAGCTCAGAGTTAATGTTATGCATAAGGATAAGTAGAAAGGTAGCTGCTCAGAGTAAGGCATTCATAATGTTAATTGTACTGTAATTCCATTCAACAATGTGGCCCAATTGGGTGGGTTTCACTGTGCAATAAAATCATAAAGGATGCAGGATCGCCTTAATACAGACCAAATGTGTGACATCACACGTAAAATGTGGAACTTGCTTCAAAAACGTTTCAACAAGGGTAAAAGGGAAGTGAAATCAATTACATATGAACCAGGTGTCAACATAGCTCACTCGATGGATTGGATGAAGCATATTCAACATCCATAATCCAACAGCGGAGAAGGAAAAATTATTTAAAACATACTTATTCCTTTCAATTGGTCATGGTATTAAACAATATTTAATGGATATCCAAGAAAAGTCAAATTACGAGCAATCTCACTGGTGATCTTTTCTTTTGAAAACCTCGTCTTTTAAAATGTTGTACATAATAATCAGTGGCATCCATCATGAACTTTATCAAACACTAGGTTTTTGAGGAGTTTTCTCATTACATTATTAAGAAATGAAAATAATAAGTGTTGGATTGTATGTGTGAGATTAAAGGAGTTTACTGATTAAAGACAACAGACAAAGAGATAAATGAATGCAGCTGGCTTCCAAATAAAAGTAATGAAAGAAAGGAGGCCGCAGCTGCTTCACAGATGTCCAAGTACCAATCCTTTCCAGAAGATCTGGCAAGATAATTGTATATTGAAAGAACAAAAGTCTTGCAACCAGTCTTCTTGAAAGTAAAATCAAATTTTGTTCTGAGCTCGATATATGATTTTATTTTTCGATAAGCGCAATGAGGATCATGGCATTGCTTAACAAGAACAGCACTCGGTAGAGCGCATACCTCCGGCAAGCTAAACAGTTTATGCTTTGTATCCCACTGATTGGCCAGATCTGCATCAGGACCTGAACCGAAAATGAGCTCTGACTTTCTGAAAAGGAGAGTCCCATCAAGTGTCAAGTTAGACATGTCAAATAGAGGAAAACTTTTCTTGATACACACGAACCTTTACACCGTGGTGGTACAGAAGGTTATGTGGGCAAAGGAATGAAAAGTCTCAAGGGGTCAAGCAAACATTGGGAGAGGAATTGTCAGGTTCATTAGATTTCAATGCAGGGTTGCTGTTTAGCAATCTACAAGTTGCCTCCAGCCAGGTCCACATGCCAAGAGTTGGGACAAAAAAAAAAATCCACAGTCGACAAACAATGAAAAAGGACCGTGCTGAATTTTCCTGGCCTAGGACCACTTCTATATCCTGTGTTGTGGATATACACACGCATCGGGTCCAGAAAATGATATTTTCTTTCATTGTGCAATTATAAATGGTCATCATTTCGTGGGCCACCTGGTCTTCAAAAGGAGTAGCAAAGTAATTTTTGTGCATAAAAGAGATGCATAAAGTGTTTATTGTCGGTAAAGTAACACATTGCAGTGGAGTATTTATGAAGAAAGTATAGACAAAGAGGAAATGTGTTATGAGAGTAGTCACTAAGAGTGTTGGAGCAATCTTTATAAAAATAATTCCCCTTACTGCGAGCTGTTCATATTTCATTTTAATACTACTCTCTTGAGAGAAAAACAATTGACATTTTCCATGTGGATCGACTTTATTGTCTGCGTTGAAAGTGCATTTCGATAATTAGTGTGAAATTACCTAACTGATGTAATTTCAGGAAATGTTCCCTTCAGCTATACTCAAACAATACTCTGCATTACACATTTTGAAGGTAGGTGGTTTGATGGGGAAAGGGATGGGGGGGGGGGTGGGAGTGTGTGAGGGGTGTCCTATTTGAAGTTTCGAGAATACGATGACTTTGAGAAGTGCTGCTGTAATGGCCTTAAAGTGCAGTTGGAGTGAAAAAGCAGTTCCACGTGTTATTTATTTGTCAGGTTTGAAAATTTTACCATGCTTACAAAACAGATCATGCAACTCATTTTAGATCTTGTCGAAGCTGCTTAAGTTATGCCATTCCAAGAAAAATATTTTAAAGAGCAAAGAGGAAACATTGTTCAGAGGATGAAATCCCCATGTTCAGTTCCTCTGTGTGACGGATATTCGGAGTATATCCACCATTACAAAGGAGTATATCCACCACCCAACCCTTTCCTTGAAATCGAAATCGATACCGAGATGGAAATCCCAACTGTATATGGGAAGAATAATCTTATCAAAGCGGTTCAAGACCAGAACCCATTTTGCCGACACAAAAACACATTCCGATCAGGCTTGTGAATGACAACTGAGTTATGGAGGAGAGAAATAAAAGAGTTGTACTCAAGGGCACGCAGATACAACAAATAGACAAACAAACCATTCAAGTAACCAGCTCTGAGGAGGAAAAGGCTAATTAGAAGAACCATTAAAACTTGCTCACCACTTGGCACATTCTCAATCTGGCCGTACATCGAGATCTGCCCGTGCATATTTTCAGAGATTATTTGTGGGCAAATTCAATTAGTGTGATGTGCACCTGTTCCACAAACTAAATTCACACACACTGGTGCAAATCCCACAAATTTCCCAGGTGATCACTTCAAATGCGTTGGTTGACATCATCTTGCGTAGTAGATTCTTGTATTCAAAATCAAATGTCACAAATATACAAAGTTTGCTTCTATTTGATGGTTGAGAAGTGGACTTAACTCAATGAAACAGTTACACTCACCTGCTTAAAGGATCACCGAATTATAACCTCGAGTTTGCAAATAACTGCAAATGGTCATTGAAATCCCAGATTTTCCACACTTTTTCTTAATGAGAATAATTAGCAGAAAACCATTTCCACTTCATCTTAAGCAGTATATTTAATTTCCTCATTGTGACAGATGGTAGCTTCATCACAAAAACAACAGCTGACAATAAAATTCCAGTCCTAGACTTTAAAAAATGGCTACTCAATCCTGATCTTAGAGTTGGCCATATCTTATAAAAGAAAATATTTCATCGACTTGAGAACACTGAACATATTTGCTTGTCAAATAACTGTATTTCTTCAATGCAACCACACAGAATTCCCTCCATTTTGTTTTAACACACAAAATATTTAAGGACAAGGTAAAAGGAAAAACTAAGCTTGGTGTTGCTTACGGTTCAGGTGGCTGGCTTAAGATCTTAGAGTCTTGAGTTTGAGCGCCTGTCATGCTGTTGAAATAACACATGGCGGGGTTGAATCAGCCTGTCATCCTTCCGAGGTCGGAAAAATGAGTACCAGCTTACTAGAAACAGGGGCACTGCATCAGCGGCACCTAACTACTGCTGGGAGAGGAATGGCAAACCACCCTGCATGACCCTTACCAAGAAACCGCTTTGGCAGAACAAACGCTTTGTAACACGGAGTATGGTACATCAATCAGTCAAGAGAAGAGGGGGGGGGTGTAGAAAACCAAGAAGGTGAAAGAAGATATATTCACATTCAATTCCCTTGGTAACCACAACTGAGAGTGATGGAATCTGACCTTTCCTTTAAGTATTTGTGAGAGATATTTGTAAGCAGTGTAGATTAATGAAAAATGTGACCCTGTAATAAGATAAATTCGTCAGGCACCACACTGAAAGGGAAATCACAACAAATGTCTTTTGTGCGACCTCACCGTCCGTGCCTTTTACAGCCTTGGTGGTTTACAGTCTTTACAGAGTATTTGATGTCGCAGTATCATATCGCAAATGTGTTTAAGTCAGCAGCGATGGTTTATAAAAAAATACAAGAGACGTTCATGTCATTCTACGAATGAGATGCAATTGTCCAAGAAAAGCAAAATTAATTTTACCTTTCAATATAGCATCAACACACGAACTTAATTTTTTTTTTAAACTGTCTACACCAGAAAAAATACAAGTTTTGAAATTGCTCCTTCAGCCACGTCTCATCTGTTTCAGTCACCACCTCATTGTCGGTGGGTGAATCGGTGGCCATTCAGGTGGAACTTGAAAAGATAAGTGTCACTGTTGGCAGGTCCGAGCAGCACTGTAGGGTTGGGGGTGGGGTGGGAGGTAGATGGTGGATGTAGCTTCAAGCAGCTACAGTTATAAAATGGTGGTCTGCGTAATACACCTGCACATTTTTGTGAAGTAGGAGCACACCGTTGGTCAATATCCCTCGGCATTTGTCCTTGAATGCCTGCTGCAATCTTTGCATAAGGCTGTTTTAATATTCCTTGTGGTTGGAACTTTCCGAGGCAGATCGTCAATTGGAAAGATTCCTTTGGCATTCTAGAAAAATCAAGGCCATGATCTTGCTGGCCGAGTGTGAAATTTATTGGGCGGCAGTAATCCCTTGCACTCCCATTAAATGCCTTGCAATTTGGATTCACGATCCAAGCGGTGAAACCACTTTTGTCACAGGTTCACAGATGAGTGATAAAGTCAGCTGGATCTGCAATGAACAATTCAGGAAACTTGCAACATTATTCAAGCCATCCCTTGCCGTTGATTGTGAGTGCTGAGGTTTTGGGGACCGATCTG
This sequence comes from Eptatretus atami, assembly GCA_035128595.1. Lineage (NCBI taxonomy): Eukaryota > Metazoa > Chordata > Myxini > Myxiniformes > Myxinidae > Eptatretus > Eptatretus atami. Next base: position 105,712,237 of record CM068952.1, read on the forward strand.
GCTGGGATATTGGTCAAGTACAAGTGTTCATGGATACCTTGAGATATTCCGAGTTGTGTGGATATTTCAGCGGCTAAAACGTGATCTTTCAATGATTAATGCCGCTACCTGATTAACGGTTTGTGGGTGGGAGATTCATACCAGCAGAGAGTGCTTCGTTGAATATCCTTCTTTCATTCTACAAAATTCAGAAAACTTCAATTTAACATCAATGTCACTAGGTGGATAATAACACACAGAAATAATGGGTTGCGGAGGGGAAGACTCAGCTGGAGATATTACAGGGTATTAGGAAGGGAAGGAGTGGAACAAGGCTCTACTGAATAAAAACTGTGCTACAACCTCCCATGTCAAAGTATTTCTGCTCTTTTATCCCCGGGTTTCCCTTCAACTTTTTTCAGCCCCCTTCTTAATGTGTTTGAGCTTGTATTCAAGCTTGTTCACCCCGTGTCCTCCTTCCCTCCCATTACTTTCTCACTGTTCCCCTAATCCATTACATCTTCCTCCAAGTGTCCCTCTACCCTGCTGTTGATGTTTCCCGACTTTCCCCTGTGTTCTAGCTGTTCTGTTAACTGTTTTGTTCAGTGTTCTTCCAGGAGCCTCAGCTATGGAAACATAAACATTACATGGCATCATAAAAAAAAAAAAATACAACTCGATATTGGTTGCCTCCTATTGCTCTTAGGGCAACTTCACATGGGCACAAATCACCAACTAAATTTGCTTTGAGCTAGGATCGTTTCTGATCAACAACATTTAACATATTGCAGCATTACAGAGCACTTGGCATAATCATTAGGAAGAATATGGTGTGATTAACAAGCAATAAGCAAAGTTTACACAAGCTGATGAAAACTGACCTCAAGACACCGTTAACCTTTGAAATAGGGTTTTCCTGTTATGGCGGTATAAGAGTTAAAACAATCCGAGGGAGAGAGAGGGAGATGAGGGAGGAGAGAGAGAACGAGAGGAAGAGGAGAGAAGAGAGGGGGAGGCGGGAGAGAGAGAGGGAGGGAGGGGGGAAGGGAGGGGGAGGGGAGGAGAGAGGGGGGGAAGGAGGGAGAGAGGGAGAGAGAGGGAGAGAGGGAAGGAGGGGGGAGAGGGGGAGAGAGAGGAGAGAGAGAGAGGGGGAGAGGGAGAGAGGGGGAGAGGGGGAGAGAGGGGGAGGAGAGGGGAGAGAGGGGAGGAGAGGGGAGAGAGGGGAGAGAGAGGGGGAGAGAGAGGGAGAGAGAGGGGGGAGAGAGAGGGGGAGAGGGGAGAGAGGGGGGAAGAGAGGGGGGGAGGAGGGGGAGGAGAGGGGAGAGGGGGGGGGAGAGGGGAGGAGAGGGGGAGGGAGGGGGAGAGAGAGGAGGGAGGGAGGGGGAGGGAGGGGGAGAGAGGGGAGAGAGGGAGAGAGGAGGGGGAGAGAGAGGGAGAGAGGGGGGGAGAGGGGGAGAGAGGGGGAGAGGGGGAGGAGGGGGGAGGAGAGGGGAGAGAGGGGGGGAGAGGGGAGAGAGAGGAGGAGGGGAGAGAGGGAGGAGGGAGGGGGGAGGAGGGGGAGAGAGGGGGAGAGAGGGGAGAAGAGAGGAGAGGGAGAGGAGAGGGAGAGGGAGAGGGAGAGGGAGAGGGAGAGGGAGAGGGAGAGGGAGAGGGAGAGGAGAGAGAGGAGAGGAGAGGAGGAGAGAGAGAGAGAGAGGAGAGAGAGAGAGAGAGAGAAGAGAGAGAGAAGAGAGAGAGAGAGAGGAGAGAGAGAGAGAGAGAGAATATTGGCCTGTTTGATGCCCCGTCTGACTGATTCCTTCATCACGTTGGCAAGCCAAGTTTCAATCATATATGATTGTCCATCGTCATATTATGATTGATTGAAACTTCAATCACAAAAAGGGGACAAAAATTGTCCATCGTCTACCAAAATACTTGATTCATATTACATTAGCGAAGTCTCTTAATCTCCCTGTTCTGAATGTGGTGCATACAAGATGTTCCTGGAATATGAAGAAAAAAAAAAGACAAAATAAAGTCATAATAATATGCTTCTTCCTCCGTATGTGTGTAACATTCCATTCCACCAATTGGTTGGACAGCTGGCCTGACTCAACCCACAATTTCAACCCGAGAAAGCATACTACCACCATTTTGGTGCCATGCAAAGCCAAATACATCTTTGGAGCGGTCGATTCACAATCACCATGCCATTCCCTACAAGTCTTCTCTTCAGTGTAAAACGACCAAGTGGCTGCTAAAAGGATCATCAAATATCAAAAGGTTGGAGCCAATAGGAGTCACAGGCCTTGTGAAGCTCACACTACGTATAGGTCCAAGCAATTAAGGCAGCAGTCTGTTGTCTATGCACCGCCAAAATAACTACATGCCATTTTCTCAAGCAGGGCTTTTCCTGCAGAGGTTCCACTGGTTCTTGCTGTTATTTCCAACTATTTTCTCTTAAACGACTCAATATAAACCCCATGTCATTTAAAGGTCTTTGTCCGAGGACTTCCGGGAATCTTGAGAGATTGTGAAAGAAAACATCAGTCAAGATTTACTTTCAATGATCTGTGTATATGTATATGCATCAGGAAGATGGACAATTGGTTTTGGGGCGTTTATTGGCACAATTAGCGTGTTCATGGTCACTTGACAGTTGAAATTTCATGGGGTTTCTGCATATCTCACGGGATTGTGAATTGGATCGATGACCGGGATGGGCAATGACATGTGGGAGCTGTTTCGATCGTGGTTTCTGTGAAGCTGGCAAAAACATGATAGGGGAGGAAAGCATTAAATATTTCCACTGTTTTGTGAGGTAATGAAGAAAGATGTATTGTCAATGTGGGATTGCCCATTTGCTTTATGAGTGGGAGGAGGGTGAGGAGGGAAGGACAGAGTTAGGTTGGGGGGAGCAAAGATGGGACACAGAGTTGGGAGGGGATGTTGAGGACTTTTGGGGGGGGGGGGGTGAGTTGTTGTCAGCGGTGATGGGGATTGATTTGAAGGCTTGAATTGGGGAGGGGATTGACACTTTAGCACTGGGAGTTTGGGTGAGGACTTGGGGGGGGGGGGGTTGGGGGTTGGGAAGGGGTTGAGAAGTAGTGGTGTGGGGTGGGAGGATGAGCACTTGGAGTTGGGAGTGGACATTCTACATTGGATGGATGTTTTGTGGGTCTCGGCTCGTATAATATAATATAACATAATATAATAAAAATAATATTATATAATATAATATAATATAATATATCAAAACGGAGGCAAAATGAAAATGCAGCCAAGCCATCAGAACTGAAAAAAAAAAGGATTACACACCTGCGGGGCTTCCCATCCAACAGTGGTGGCACGATGGAGACCCTCACAGTCACTGAAGTGCGAAGGAGGTCAATCATTTGCTCATGT
>CM068952.1:105715627-105731106 GCA_035128595.1 Eptatretus atami
GGGAGAGAGAGAGAGAGAGAGAGAGGAGAGAGAGAGAGAGAGAGAGAGAGAGGAGAGAGGAGAGAGAGAGAGAGAGAGAAAGAGAGGGGGAGAGAGGGGAGAGAGAGGGGGAGAGAGAGGGGGAGAGAGAGGGGGAGAGAGAGGGGGAGAGAGAGGGGGGAGAGGGAGAGAGGGGAGAGAGGGGGAGAGAGGGGAGAGAGGGGGGGAGGGGAGGAGAGAGGGGGAGAGGAGGGGGGAGGGAGGGGGGAGAGAGGGGGGAGGAGGGGGGAGAGAGGGGGGAGAGGGGAAGAGAGAGGGAGAGAGAGGGAGAGGGGGAGAGAGAGGGGGAGAGAGAGGGAGAGAGAGGGGAGAGAGAGGGGGAGAGAGAGGAGGAGAGAGAGGGGGGAGAGAGAGGGGGGAGAGAGAGGGAGAGAGAGGGGGAGAGGGGAGAGAGGGGAGAGAGGGGGAGAGAGGGGGGGAGAGAGAGGGGAGAGAGAGGGGGGAGAGAGAGGGGGGGAGAGGGGGAGAGAGGGGGAGAGAGGGGGGAGGAGAGGGGAGAGGGGGAGAGGGGGAGGGAGGGGGGAGAGAGAGGGGCAGAGAGGGAGAGAGAGAGGGGAGAGAGAGGGGGAGAGAGGGGGAGAGGGGGAGAGAGAGGGGGAGAGAGAGGAGGGGAGGAGGGGGAGGGAGAGGGGAGGGGGGAGGAGAGAGGGGAGAGAGGAGAGAGGGGAGAGAGGGAGAGAGGGGAGAGAGGGGGAGAAAGGGGGAGAGAGGGGGGGAGAGAGGGGGAGGAGAGGGGAGAGGAGAGGGAGGAGAGGGGGAAGAGGGGGGAGAGAGGGGGGAGGGAGGGGGGAGAGAGGGGGAGAGGGGAGAGAGGGGGGAGAGGGGAGAGAGAGGGGAGAGGGAGAGGGGAGAGAGAGGGGAGAGAGAGGGAGAGAGAGGGGAGAGAGAGGGGGAGAGAGAGGGGAGAGAGAGGAGAGAGAGAGGGGGGAGAGAGAGGGGGGAGAGAGAGGGGGGAGAGGGGAGAGAGGGGGAGAGAGGGGGAGAGGGGGGAGAGAGAGGGGGAGAGAGAGGGGGGGAGAGGGAAGAGGGGGAGAGAGGGGGAGAGAGGGGAGAGAGGGGGGAGAGAGAGGGGGGGGGAGAGAGGGGGGAGAAGAGAGAAGAGAAGAGGGGGAAGAGGGGAGAGAGGGAAGAGAGGGGGAGGAGAGGGGGGAGAGAGAGGGGAGAGAGAGGGGAGAGAGAGGGGAGAGAGAGGAGTGAGAGAGAGGGGGAGAGAGAGGGGGGAGAGAGAGGGGGGAGAGGGGAGAGAGGGGGAGAGAGGGGGAGAGAGAGGGGGCAGAGAGAGGGGGGGAGAGAGTGAGAGAGGGAGAGAGGGGAGAGAGGGGGGAGAGAGAGGGGGAGAGAGAGGGGAGAGAGAGGGGAGAGGGAGAGAGGGGGAGAGAGGGGGAGAGAGGGGTAAAGAGGGGGGAGCAGAGGGGGGAGGGGGGAGAGGAGGGGGAGAGAGAAGGGGCGAGAGAGGGGAGAGAGAGGGGAGAGAGAGGGGAGAGAGAGGGGCGAGAGAGGGGAGAGAGAGGGGAGAGAGAGGGGGAGAGAGAGGAGGGAGGGAGGGGAGGGGGGAGGAGAGGGGGAGAGAGGGGGGAGAGAGGGAGGAGAGAGGAGAGGGAGAGGGGGAGAGGGGGAGAGAGGGGGGGGAGGAGAGGGGAGGAGAGGGGGAGAGGGGGAGAGAGGGGGGAGGGAGGGGGGAGAGAGGGGGGAGAGGGGAGAGAGAGGGGGGAGAGGGAGAGAGAGGGGAGAGGGGAAGAGGGGGGAGAGAGAGGGGAGAGAGAGGGGAGAGAGAGGGGAGAGAGAGGGCGAGAGAGAGGAGGGAGAGAGAGAGGGGAGAGAGGGGGAGAGAGGGGAGAGGGGGAGAGAGAGGGGGAGAGAGGGGGGAAGAGAGGGGGGAGAGAGAGGGCGAGAAGAGGGGGGAGAGAGAGGGGGGAGAGGGGAGAGAGGGAGAGGGGGGGGAGGAGAGGGGGAGGAGAGGGGGGAGAGGGGGGAGAGAGGGGGGAGGAGGGGGAGAGAGGGGAGAGAGAGAGGGGGGAGAGAGAGGGAGAGAGAGGAGGGAGAGAAGAGGGGGAGAGAGAGGAGGGAGGGAGGGGGGAGGGAGGGAGGGGGGAGGAGGGGGAGAGAGGGGAGAGGGGAGAGAGGGAGAGAGGGGGAGAGGGGGGAGAGGGGAGAGAGAGGGGGAAGAGAGAGGGGGGGAGAGGGGAGAGAGGGGGAGAGAGGGGGAGAGAGGGGGAGGAGAGGGGGAGGAGAGGGGGAGGAGGGGGGAGAGAGGGGAGAGAGGGGGAGAGAGAGGGGGAGAGAGGGGGGGAGAGAGAGGGGGAGAGGGGAGAGAGGGGGGAGAGAGGGGGGAGGAGGGGGGGAGGAGAGGGGAGGAGCGGGGGAAGGGGAGAGAGAGGGGGGAGGAGGGGGAGGAGAGGAGGGAGGAGGGGGGAGGGAGGGGAGAGAGGGGAGAGAGAGGGGAGAGAGAGGGGGGAGAGAGAGGGGGGAGGAGGGGAGGGAAGAGAGGGGGAGAGAGGGGGAGAGAGAGGGGGAGAGAGGGGGAGAGAGAGGGGAGAGGGGAGAGAGGGGAGAGAGGGGGGAGGAGAGGGGGAGAGAGAGGGAGAGAGAGGCGGAGAGAGAGAGGGGAGAGAGAGGGGAGAGAGAGGGGGAGAGAGAGGGGAGAGAGAGAGGGGGGGAGAGGGGAGAGAGGGGGAGAGAGGGGGAGAGAGGGGAGAGAGGGAGAGAGAGGGGGAGGAGAGGGGAGAGAGGGAGAGAGGGGGGAGAGGAGGGGGGAGAGAGAGGGGAGAGAGAGGGGAGAGAGGGAGAGAGGGAGAGAGGGGGAGGAGAGGGGGAGAGGGGGGAGAGAGGGGGGAGGAGGGGGAGAGAGGGGGAGAGAGAGAGGGGCGAGAGAGGGAGAGAAGAGGGAGAGAGAGGGGAGAGAGAGGGGGAGAGAGGGAGAGAGAGGGGAGAGAGAGGGAGAGAGAGGAGGAGGAGGGGAGGGGAGGGAGAGAGGGGGAGAAGGGGGAGAGAGGGGGAGAAGGGGAGAGGAGAGAGGGGGGAGAGGGGAGAGAGAGGGGGGGGAGGAGAGGGAGAGAGGGGGAGAGGGGGAGAAGGGGGAGGGGGGGGGGAGAAGGGGGAGAGGGGAGAGAGAGGGGGGAGAGGGGAAGAGAGGGGAGAGGGAGAGGGGGGAGAGAGAGGGGGAAGAGAGGGGAGAGAGAGGGGAGGAGAGAGGGGAGAGAGAGGAGGGAGAGAGAGAGGGAGAGAGGGGGAGAGAGGGGAGAGAGAGGGAGAGAGAGGAGAGAGAGGGGGGAGAGAGAGGGGGGAGAGAGAGGGGGGAGAGAGAGGGGGGAGGAGAGAGGGGAGGAGAGGGGAGAGGGGAGAGAGGGGAGAGAGGGGAGAGAGGGGGAGGAGAGGGGGGAGAGGGGGAGAGGGGGAGAGAGGGGGGAGAGAGGGGGAGAGAGGGGGAGAGAGAGGGGAGAGAGAGGAGGGGAGAGAGAGGGGGAGAGAGAGGAGGGAGGGAGGGGGAGGAGGGGGAGGGGGAGAGAGGGGGGAGAGAGGGAGAGGGGAGAGAGGGGAGAGAGGGGGAGAGGGGGAGAGGGGGAGAGAGAGGGGGAAGAGAGAGGGGGGAGAGGGAGAGAGGGGGAGAGAGGGGGAGAGAGGGGGGAGGAGAGGGGAGGAGAGGGGAGGAGAGGGGGAGAGAGGAGAGAGAGGGGGAGAGAGAGGGGGAGAGAGGAGGGAGGGAGAGAGAGGGGGAGAGGGGAGAGGGGGGAGAGAGGGGGGAGGAGGGGGGAGGAGAGGGGAGGAGCGGGGGAGAGGGAGAGAGGGGGAGGGAGGGGGAGAGAGAGGAGGGAGGGAGGGGAGGGAGGGGGAGAGAGGGGAGAGAGGGGGAGAGAGAGGGGGAGAGAGAGGGGAGAGAGAGGGGAGAGGGAGAGAGGGGAGAGAGGGGGGGAGGAGGGGAGGAGAGGGGAGGAGCGGGGAGAGGGAGAGAGAGGGGGAGGAGGGGGGAGAGAGAGGAGGGAGGGAGGGGAGGGAGGGGGAGAGAGGGGGAGAGAGGGGGGAGAGAGAGAGGAGAGGGAGGAGAGGAGAGGGAGAGGGAGAGGGAGAGGGAGAGGGAGAGGGAGAGGGAGAGGGAGAGGAGAGGAGAGGGAGGAGGGAGAGGAGAGAGAGAGAGAGAGAGAGAGAGAGAGAGAGAGAGAGAAGAGAGAGAGAGAGAGAGAGAGAGAGAGAGAAGAGAGAGAGAGAGAGAGAATATTGGCCTGTTTGATGGCCCCGTCTGACTGATTCCTTCATCACGTTGGCAAGCCAAGTTTCAATCATATATGATTGTCCATCGTCATATATGATTGATTGAAACTTCAATCACAAAAAGGGGACAAAAATTGTCCATCGTCTACCAAAATACTTGATTCATATTACATTAGCGAAGTCTCTTAATCTCCCTTTCTGAATGTGGTGCATACAAGATGTTCCTGGAATATGAAGAAAAAAAAAAGACAAAATAAAGTCATAATAATATGCTTCTTCCTCCGTATGTGTGTAACATTCCATTCCACCAATTGGTTGGACAGCTGGCCTGACTCAACCCACAATTTCAACCCGAGAAAGCATACTACCACCATTTTGGTGCCATGCAAAGCCAAATACATCTTTGGAGCGGTCGATTCACAATCACCATGCCTTCCCTACAAGTCTTCTCTTCAGTGTAAAACGACCAAAGTGGCTGCTAAAAGGATCATCAAATATCAAAAGGTTGGAGCCAATAGGAGTCACAGGCCTTGTGAAGCTCACACTACGTATAGGTCCAAGCAATTAAGGCAGCAGTCTGTTGTCTATGCACCGCCAAAATAACTACATGCCATTTTCTCAAGCAGGGCTTTTCCTGCAGAGGTTCCACTGGTTCTTGCTGTTATTTCCAACTATTTTCTCTTAAACGACTCAACTATAAACCCCATGTCATTATAAAGGTCTTTGTCCGAGGACTTCCGGGAATCTTGAGAGATTGTGAAAGAAAACATCAGTCAAGATTTACTTTCAATGATCTGTGTATATGTATATGCATCAGGAAGATGACAATTGGTTTTGGGGCGTTTATTGGCACAATTAGCGTGTTCATGGTCACTTGACAGTTGAAATTTCATGGGGTTTCTGCATATCTCACGGGATTGTGAATTGGATCGATGACCGTGATGGGCAATGACATGTGGGAGCTGTTTCGATCGTGGTTTCTGTGAAGCTGGCAAAAACATGATAGGGGAGGGAAAGCATTAAATATTTCCACTGTTTTGGTGAGGTAATGAAGAAGATGTAATGGTCAATGTGGGATTGCCCATTTGCTTTATGAGTGGGAGGAGGGTGAGGAGGGAAGGACAGAGTTAGGGTTGGGGGAGCAAAGATGGGACACAGAGTTGGGAGGGGATGTTGAGGACTTTTGGTGGGGGGGGTTGAGTTTGTGTCAGCGGTGATGGGGATTGATTTGAAGGCTTGAATTGGGGAGGGATTGACACTTTAGCACTGGGAGTTTGGGTGGAGACTTGGGGGGGGGGGGGTTGGGGGGTTGGGAAAGGGTTGAGAAGTAGTGGTGTGGGGTGGGAGGATGAGCACTTGGAGTTGGGAGGTGGACATTCTACATTGGATGGAATGTTTTGTGGGTCTCGGCTCGTATAATATAAATAACATAATATAATATAAAATAATATTATATAATATAATATAATATAATATATCAAAACGGAGGCAAAATGAAAATGCAGCCAAGCCATCAGAACTGAAAAAAAAAAGGATTACACACCTGCGGGGCTTCCCATCCAAACAGTGGTGGCACGATGAGACCCTCACAGTCACTGAAGTGCGAAGGAGGTCAATCATTTGCTCATGTTGAGAGAGTTGCCACTGCCACCGTGCAGATTTCCACCAAGCGACTACCCTGGCGCAGGCCTGTGCTCCAGGCAAATCCATGCTCTTCAACTTCTGCCACAATGCCCTCAGCATTCACATGGAAGCCAAGTTGTCCAAGGCTGTTGCGGAGCAAAGTCAATTGCTCTGTCTCACAGCCATGTGTAAAAAGCTGCCGTGTTAATAAGAATATGGAGAACAACAGTCAGACTGATGTGGTTGTGTGCAGTCAGTTTTAACAAAACAAAATGCCTTTTAATAACGTCACAAAACAAATAAAGTGTACATTCTGCCTTTTTCTTCTACAATAATATAGTGTTAAACTGATAATACTGCGTATGTAATCAGCCCAGAACTGAGGAGGAGTAGCTTGACAAAATAAAAACAACACACCACTCCATGAATAATAAGGCTATATTATACACACACACACACACACACACACACACACACACAACACACACACACACACAACACACACACACACACACACACACACACACACCGCCTCTAGAAAGTCGACACCCTTTTCAGAATTTCATCTTTTGTTGCTCATAGCCTGGAATTAAATTGCAATAAATCATACTTTTTCCACCTTTATACACATCTAACCCACAACTTCCAAGTGGAAAACAAATTCTACAAATTCAGAAAATTAATTAAAATACAAAACGAGAATATCTTGGTTGGATAAGTGCCACCCCCTTTATAACAACAATTGTAAATTAGCTCAGGGTAACCAATCACCTTCAAAAATCACACACCAAGTTACTCGGCCTCCACCTGTGTTAACTTGTAATGATTCTGAATTATCAGAATAAATCGGTGATTCCTTTAGGTTTCCTCTGCTGGGTGGAGCATGTCACAGCAAAACTCAAACATAAGCACCAAGGAGCTTTAAAAAGGCCTCCAGGATAAAGTTGGAAAGACAGTTTTGGGATGGGCATAAAAATATTTCAAAGGCATTGAATATCCTTTGAAGCACAGTCAAGATGATCATTAACAAGTGGAAGGCATATGGTACAATAATAACCTGCCATAGATCAGGCCGTCCCTCCAAACTGGATGATCAAGCAAGGAGGAGACTGATCAGAGAGGCACCAAAGAGGCCAATGGAAACTTTGAAAGAGCTGCAGGCCTTTCTGGCAAAGACTGGTCACTGTGCATATGACAACAATATCCCAAGCATTCCACAAGTCTGGCCTGTATGGTAGGGTGGCCAGAAGGAAACCATTACTCAAAAAATAGCCCACCTGAGTCCCGTTTGAGGGTGCAAAAAAAAACTCCGGAGATTGTGAAGCCATGCGGCAACACCTTTGTGGTCTGACAACACAGATGACATTTTTGGACAAGATGCAAACGATACGTTTGGCACAACCAACACCAGCACATCACCCAAAGAACACCATTCCTACTGTACAGCATAGTGGTGCAGCGTCATGTTAGGGAATGTTTCTCATCAGCAGGGACTGGGCACTAGTCAAGACAGAAGGGAAAATGGATGAGCAAATACAGAAAACATCCGAGAGGAAAACCTGCTGCCTCTCCAAGAAAGCTGAAATGAGGATGGAAGTTCACCTTTCAGCATGGCGCAAAACCAGAAAGCACACAGCAAAAGCTGCACTGGAGTGGCGAAGGAACAAAAAGATTAAATGTCTTTGAGTGGCCCATCAGAGCCTGATCTAAATCCAATCGAAAATCTGTGGCATGACTTGAAAGATTGCTGTCCATCAACACTCCCCACACAACTTGACTGAGCTTAGAACTGTCTTGTGCAGAAGAATGGGGCAAGTATTTCCCCATCAAGGTGTGCAAAGTTTGGAGAGACTGTATTCCAACAGACTCACAGCTGTAATGGCTGTCACAGGTGCTTCAGCAAGTATTAACCTCAAGGGAGGGGGGGGGATAGGACACTTATCCACCAAGATATTCTAGTTTTGTATTTTTAATTAATTTTCCTGAAATTTGTAGAATTGTTTTTCACTTGGAAGTTGTGGGTTATGATTGTATAAATAAAGTGGGGAAAAAATCTGATTGAATGCAATTTAATTCCATAGTCAGGGAGACATATGCAATCCCGTGGGATTTTGATTGATTAGAAAGATCCACCTATATGAATGTGTTAAATAGGTACCAAAGAACATGAAAACCATGTTGGCAATTTGAAGTGTTGCAGAGGGCAGCCATCTTGGATTTCAAAAATGGCGCCATTTTATGTCATATTTTATGCCTGAATGTGGATATGAATGTCGTAAAAAAGACTGTTTTTTTTTGTGTAAATCTACATTTATCAGACAAACAATATAGTGAAATACACATTTCCTGTGAACAGCTGAAATTCCGGTTAAAATTTCAGCCAATTGAGTTTCAAAATGGCCACCTTATGGCTATTTCTTGAATATATGTATATATTATCATTTCAGTGACAGTGACGCGTTTAACATGATTCATAAGATCACCCCTATATGAATGTTATATATGGTACCAAAGAACATGAAAAGCCATATTTACAGTTTTAGTGTTGCAGAGGGCAGCCATCTTTCATTTCAAAATTGTGACAAACAATTAGTGAAATACACATTTTCTTGTGAACAGCTGAAATATGTATTAAAAAATTTTCAGCTATATGAATTTCAAAATGGCCAACTTTACGGCTTTTCTTGAATATACACATATATATATATATATATATATATATATAAATTATATATATATATATATATATATATATATATATATATATAATCATTTCAATGACAGTGACATGCTAACATGTACAAAAGATCACCCCTATCAGCCTATCTGAATATAATATAAGTACCAAAGAACATGAAAAGCACATATTACAGTTTTGTGTTGCAGAGGGCAGCCACTTTCATTTCAAATGGACGTATTAAGCCATTGTTGCTATAAGGCCATGAATGTTCTATGAGGTTAGGCTAAGTTTAGTAGTTGAACATACACTTATCAAGTCAAGGAATGAATAATATTGAAAATTCAAAATGACGCCAATATGACATCAATATTTCATCCTTTGAGTCAGTTGATACATTATCCATACTACATTGCTAGGTTGTGTGGTTGGTTGCCAGAGTTTATTGCCTGCTCCAATCCTTGTGGAAGTTACAATAATCATCTTTCACTATCACTATCCTCCTCTTCATCATCTGAGAGAACTGTGTCTTCTGAGTTGTCACTGATTCTGAGCCTCACTACAGCTACAAAGATCTGTGCATTCAATACATTCCTCTGCATTTGCAGCGATTACTTGAACATCGTGTCTTTGCACAGAGAACATTTCACCAGATCAATTACTGCTTGCGGAGCAGGCGGCAAGGTTGTTCATGACTGGTTTATATCGACCATCTACCAAATTCCAACCACATTCCAGCGGTGCTGGCAGGCTCTGGATTTGCAATGATGTCATTTTCCAAATCATGGCCTGGTAGTGCGCTCTCAAGATGGCATTACGCAGCACACTTGGGTTGGAGGTAAACTTCTGATTGAGCTTGCTTCTTCTTGAATAGCCACCACCTTACATCAGCTACATTCAACAGCTCTGTGTTAGGAGAGATACAACTTGCATACAAATGATTCAATTGCAGCAACAAAGTGTTTAGGTAGTTCATCTGTTGTTCCTAGCTGTACAAGGGCATTTACTATCTCATCAGTTGGATCAAGTTCCTGCAGTACTTTCCAGAATTTATTCTCCTATTCCAGCAAATTTTCCTGTGACATCTGCTCCGTGATAGGCATGAAATCCCGTAGAGCTGCAGCTTTCCTTGGACCCAAGGCACTGTACATGGGCTCAAGGGGTATCGCCCTATGTTTTTGACCAGCCCCTGTTACAAAGGAAGTTTTTGGACATAAACTGGGGTATCGTCTGATGCAAGTACAAGCACATCGTGTTCTGTGAGTGGATTTCTAGAGAGGAGCACCATTTACAAAGCATCAATGGAATGCAGAATGAGTTTGGTATCTGCTTCTTCTTGACTACTTCAGAGTCAAACTACTGCTCTATGTGTAGCTCTTGCCTTATTCCGCCAGGCAACCACAAGGGACTTGCCATTGTTACATAATGTTGCAGTATCTTTCAGCCAAATGGCGGTAATGCATCTCGTTGACAATGGGCAAGCAACTGCTGCATGCTTAGTTTGCCAATTGATGCTGGAATCAGTAATATGATACGCCACTGCCTGTTACACCCAAACGTCTCTCACGGGTTGAAGCTTTCAGAGATTCTCCAGTGTCATAACGGTCAAACACCCAAATGTACCTCGTCATAGTCACCATACTTCTGCCAGTGGCGTCCAATGAAGTGGTTGCTAGGTCATGACAGGTTTTGATACATTCTGGTTTTGTCCAATGTTTGTAAATCAAGCCATGCATCGATGACAGCAAAACACTTATAGTTGACTCCAGCTTGATCAACTCTTTGGTTATTATTTTCCTGGGGCACTGCTTCAACCTTTGGCAGGTTTTCTAGTATCAACATCAGGTCACTTTCGATGTGGTGTGAAGGAGCGAACCATCGGCTGCAAACAACGACCTCGGTACTACAGGAAATTCATAGGTACCGACAGCTTGCTAAGGTCAAATCTCTCTGCTTTGGATACTACTAGTAAACGGGCAAACAGTGCCCGATCTTCCTGGAGTTCACAATTGTCTTCACTTTTTGTCTGAGTTTTCATCGCAATATACGGCATTTTTAAACACCTTGTAGCTGGGCGACCAAATTGCCAACCTTACGCCTGAGATGCAAAAATTAACGCGGGCGACAGGATTGCCGACCTACCGTCCCCATGGTTAAGTAACATGAGCATTGATAGTTTAGATTGCAATCTGATTTGTGAAATTAGGCTTTTTATTCATTGTGTAACTACATTACTATGTGCTAATACAATTTCTTATATTTATATATTCAACTATAACAGTGAATCATGTAAACTTACCATCACAGTTAAGATGTTTGTTGGACTTGTTGAAATAACAATGGCACAGTAAACGTCTGTCCAATAACATGTGGTGATTGTCAGAAAAGGACAGCCTGTACCCTCAATGTCGCCCTCTCTACAACACGTGTTACTTACAGATACCCAGTTGCGCCACATCAGAACTTGGAAAAAGGAAGTCCATTATGAAAAATATAGCCCGGGGTCAGTAATGTCCAGACCTATGCTTTGTTGTGAAACCTAGAAAATGATGCCCTAATACAATACCATGAGTGATTTTACGCAATATGTGAAATTGCAAGCCAATCACTGCGCAGCTATTTTTTAATAGGGCATACCAAAATGGCACAATAAATAGTGTGTTGTATTTTGAATTGTTATCTAACATGAAACCTATTCCTCTTGTATAACCTTAGGTCCTTACTGCGTATTTTGTCCATACAAAAATCCATGGACAGTTAAAGCTCATATTTTAAAATAAAATATCAAATTTGGCAACCATTTTGAAAAACAAAATGGCTGCCATTCATTTATGTACCACTGCGCAAATCCAAGTGCGCCTCTTTACAACACATTAAGATCAAAACAGGATAGAACCACCAAGTATAGCTTTGCTATGATGTTCAAAAGTTCCGTTAACTCCTGTCAGTACATTGGCAGATTGTATACATTAACCTCTATGGCAGTTGTGAAAATCTCTCGTGGTGAGAGAGTTGCCACTGCCACCGTGCAGATTTCCACCAAGCGACTACCCTGGCGCAGGCCTGTGCTCCAGGCAAATCCATGCTCTTCAACTTCTGCCACAATGCCCTCAGCATTCACATGGAAGCCAAGTTGTCCAAGGCTGTTGCGGAGCAAAGTCAATTGCTCTGTCTCACAGCCATGTGTAAAAAGCTGCCGTGTTAATAGAATATGGAGACAACAGTCAGACTGATGTGGTTGTGTGCAGTCAGTTTGTAACAAAACAAAATGCCTTTTAATAACGTCACAAAACAAATAAAGTGTACATTCTGCCTTTTTCTTCTACAATTATAGTGTTAAACTGATAAATACTGCGTATGTAATCAGCCCAGAACTGTAGGAGGAGTAGCTTGACAAAAATAAAAACAACACACCACCCACCCATGAATAATAAGGCTATATATACCACACACACACACACACACACACACACACACACACCACACACACACACACACACACACACACACACACACACACACACACCACCGCCTCTAGAAAGTCCACACCCTTTCAGAATTTCACTTTTGTGCTTCATAGCCTGAATTAAATTGCAATAAATCATACTTTTTCCACCTTTATTATACACATCATACCCACAACTTCCAAGTGAAAACAAATTCTACAAATTTCAGAAAATTAATTAAAAATACAAACGAGAATATCTTGGTTGGATAAGTGTCCACCCTTTTATAACAACAATTGTAAATTAGCTCAGGTGTAACCAATCACCTTCAAAATCACACACCAAGTTACTCGGCCTCCACCTGTGTTAACTTGTAATGATTCTGATTATTTCAGAATAAAATCGGTGATTCCTTTAGGTTTCCTCTGCTGGGTGGAGCATGTCACAGCAAAGACTCAAACATAAGCACCAAGGAGCTTTAAAAAGGCCTCCAGGATAAAGTTGTGGAAAGACAGTTTGGGGATGGGCATAAAAATATTTCAAAGGCATTGAATATCCTTTGAAGCACAGTCAAGATGATCATTAACAAGTGGAAGGCATATGGTACCAATAATAACCTGCCTAGATCAGGCCGTCCCTCCAAACTGGATGATCAAGCAAGGAGGAGACTGATCAGAGAGGCCACAAAGAGGCCAATGGAAACTTTGAAAGAGCTGCAGGCCTTTCTGGCAAAGACTGGTCACTGTGCATATGACAACAATATCCCAAGCATTCCACAAGTCTGGCCTGTATGGTAGGGTGGCAAGAAGGAAACCATTACTCAAAAAATAGCCCACCTTGAGTCCCGTTTGAGGGGTGCAAAAAACCACTCCGGAGATTGTGAAGCCATGCGGCAACACCTTTTGTGGTCTGACAACACCAAGATGGACATTTTTGGCTGAAGTGCAAACGATACGTTTGGCACAAACCCAACACCAGCACATCACCCAAAGAACACCATTCCTACTGTACAGCATAGTGGTGGCAGCGTCATGTTATGGGGATGTTTCTCATCAGCAGGGACTGGGGCACTAGTCAAGACAGAAGGGAAAATGGATGAAGCAAAATACAGAAAACATCCGAGAGGAAAACCTGCTGCCCTCTCCAAGAAAGCTGAAATGAGGATGGAAGTTCACCTTTCAGCATGGCAAAAACCAGAAGCACACAGCAAAAGCTGCACTGGAGTGGCGAAGGAACAAAAAGATAAATGTCTTTGAGTGGCCCAGTCAGAGCCCTGATCTAAATCCAATCGAAAATCTGTGGCATGACTTGAAGATTGCTGTCCATCAACACTCCCCACACAACTTGACTGAGCTTGAACTGTCTTGTGCAGAAGAATGGGCAAGTATTTCCCCATCAAGGTGTGCAAAGTTTGGAGAGACTTATTCCAACAGACTCACAGCTGTAATGGCTGTCACAGGTGCTTCCAGCAAGTATTAACTCAAGGGGAGGGGGGGGGGGGATTAGACACCTTATCGCAACGGGCAAAGATCACTTGCCTAAGTTTTGTATATTTTTAATTAATTTTCTGAAATTTGTAGAATTTGTTTTTCACTTGGAAGTTGTGGGTTATGATGTATAAATAAAGGTGGGGAAAAAAATCTGATTGAATGCAATTTAATTCCATAGTCAGGGAGACTATGCAATCCCGTGGGATTTTGATGATTAGAAGATCCCACCTATATGAATGTGTTTGTGTTAAATAGGTACCAAAGAACATGAAAAACCATGTTGGCAATTTTGAAATGTGTTGCAGAGGGCAGCCATCTTGGATTTCAAAATGGCCGCCATTTTATGTCTATATTTGCCCTGAATGTGGATATAATTGTCGTAAAAAGCTGTTTTTTTGTTGTTAAAATCTACATTTTATCAAGACAAACAATTAGTGAAATACACATTTCCTGTGAACAGCTGAAATTCCGTTAAATTTTCAGCCATATTGAGTTCAAAATGGCCACCTTTATGGCTTATTCTTGAAATATATGTATATATTATCATTTCAGTGACAGTGACGCGTTTAACATGCTTCATAAGATCACCCCTATATGAATGTTATATTGTTACCAAAGAACATGAAAAGCCATATTTACAGTTTTAGTGTTGCAGAGGGCAGCCATCTTTCATTTCAAAATTAGTGACAAACAATTAGTGAATACACATTTCTTGTGAACAGCTGAAATTGTATTAAAAATTTTCAGCTATATGTGAATTTCAAAATGGCCACCTTTACGGCTTATTCTTGAATATACATATATATATATATATATATATATATATATATATATAATATATATATATATATATATATATATATATATATACTATATATCATTTATGACAGTGACATGCTTAACATGGTACAAAAGATCACCCCTATCAGCCTATCTGAATATAATATAGGTACCAAAGAACATGAAAAGCCATTTACAGTTTTAGTGTTGCAGAGGGCAGCCATCTTTCATTTCAAAATGGACGTATTAAGGCCTATTGTTGCTATAAGGCCATGAATGTTCTATGAGGTTAGGCTAAGTTAGTAGTTGAACATACACTTATCAAGTCAAGGAATGAATATATGAAAATTCAAAATGACCGCCAATATGACATCAATATTTCATCCTTTTGAGTCAGTGATACATATATCCATACTACAATGCTAGTTGTTGTGGTTGGTTGCCCAGAGTTTATTGCCTGCTCCAATCCTTGTGGAAGTTACAATAACTCATCTTCACTATCACTATCCTCCTCTTCATCATCTGAGAGAACTGTGTCTTCTGAGTTGTCACATGATTCTGGTCCTTCACTACAGCTACAAAGATCTGTGCAATTCAATACATCCTTCTGCATTTGCAGCGATTACTTGAACATCGTGTCTTTGCACAGGAACATTTCACCAGACATCAATTACTGCTTGCGGAGCAGGCGGCAAGGTTTGTCATGACTGGTTTATATCGACCATCTACCAAATTCCAACCACATTCCAGCGGTGCTGGCAGGTCTGGATTTGCAATGATGTCATTATTCCAAATCATGGCCTGTAGTGCGCTCTCAAGATGGCATTACGCAGCACAGCTTGGGTTGGAGGTAAACCTTCTGATTGAGCTTGCTTCTTCTGAATAGCCACCACCTTTACATCAGCTACATTCAACAGCTCTGTGTTAGGGAGATACAACTTGCATACAAATGATTCAATTGCAGCAAACAAAGTGTTAGGTAGTTCATCTGTTGTTCCTAGCTGTACAAGGGCATTTACTATCTCATCAGTTGGATCAAGTTCCTGCAGTACTTTCCAGAATTTATTCTTTCCTATTCCAGCAAATTTTCCTGTGACATCTGCCTCCTGATAGTGCATGAAATCCCGGTAGAGCTGCAGCTTTCCTTGGACCCAAGGCACTGTACATGGGCTCAAGGGTATCGCCCTATGTTTTTTGACCAGCCCCTGTCTACAAAGG
>CM068952.1:105731340-105747577 GCA_035128595.1 Eptatretus atami
GCTGCAGCTTTCCTTGGACCCAAGGCACTGTACATGGGCTCAAGGGGTATCGCCCTATGTTTTTGACCAGCCCCTGTTACAAAGGAAGTTTTTGGACATAAACTGGGGTATCGTCTGATGGCAAGTACAAGCACAATACGGTTCTAGAGAGGTGCATCCATTTACAGAAGCATCAATGGAATGCAGAATGAGTTTGGTATCTGCTTCTTCTTGACTACTTGAGAGGTCAACTACTGCTCTATGTGTAGCTCTTGCCTTATTCCAGGCAACCACAAGGGACTTGCCATTGTTACATCATGTGCAGTATCTTTCAGCCAAATAGGCGGTTAATGCATCTTTCGTTGACACATGGGCAAGCAACTGCTGCATGCTTAGTTTTCCAATGATGTGGAATCAGTAATATGATACGCCACTGCCCTGTTACCACCCAAACGTCTCTCACGGGTTGAAGCTTTCAGAGATTCTCAGGTGTCATAACGGTCAAACACCAAATGTACCTCGTCATAGTCACCATACTTCTGCCAGTGGCGTCCAATGAAGTGGTTTGCTAGGTCATGACAGGTTTTGATACATTCTGGTTTGTCCAATGTTTGTAAATCAGCCATTGCATCGATGACAGCAACACACTTATAGTTGACTCCCCACAACAGAGAGATTGCTGGTGTGCTGAAGCAATTACGCTGGCAGACATGGAAGCCGGCTTAAAGTCTCATTGATGAATGGTGCATTCAATGACATAATCACCTTCTGCAAAAACATCAGATGCACTTTCCTGATTCGGTAGATGATGCGAGCAGCTCAAGGCAAGATGGTGTGCTACTCTGAGGCTTTCTTTCTGCCTAGTGAAGTATGAAATGTAGTGATATTCTTCAAATATTGAATAAAAGTGGGAATCTTTGTGGTAAGGAATTAGTGAACAATGAGAAGCAATGAGCGCAGAATTGCTTTGTATACATGTCACCGCGATGGATATTTTCAAAGTACAAAATAGGGCATAATCTGTGATATAACCGATGTGATATAACCGATATAAGAGTGTGATATACCAAAAAGGGCAATAACCGATTTGATATTCAAAGTACAAAAGGGCATAACCTGTGAAAATTGACGAAACGCTTGAAATCGAGCTTGTACTCAATAAATTATGAAATCAAAAATAAAAGGTTAAAAAACGGTAAACCCCAAGTTTCATTGACTATGTTAAGGGTACTGGGAGAAAAGTCCGGAAAACACAGGTGGACGGATGGATGAGACAGACGGACGGGACGGACAAGCTGAATGACAGAAATAAAAAAAAAAAAAACGGTAGATGCAAACCTTCATATGTCCCCTCCTGTGAAGACCGGAGGGGACTACCAAGCATGAACATTATGTCACGTGTTAAATAAGGTGGTTTAATACATCCTCTAGGCGTCAACAGCTGGGTAAATTGCTGGAATTGTCATTTTTTATACAACCTTGACAATCTTTATTTATTTTCAATTAAATTACAGTATATACGTTGAAGACTGGAGAACACAGAATTGCTTTTCCTCCAGTTTTGGCTGTACTTAGAGCATGTTGCAAAAGTTGTGTAGAAGACCACTAAATGGAGAAACCTCTGGATTTTTTCTGTACAACCTTTTAAAACCATTAATTAGGTAACCCACCTATGCAAGGTGGGGTAACTAGTTGTTTTTGCTCTTTTAGTTTTTTTTTGTTTTTCTTGTGCTGGTTTGGCTTAGTGTTTAGGGTGGTGGTCTTGGGATAGTTCAAGGTTCCTGAGTTCAAGCCCTGCTGGGCCATTAAATTAACTTCAGGGGGGGTTAACTCAGCCTGGCATCCTCCCAAGGTCCGCAAAGAATGAGCGCAGTAATATGGTGAATTATCCTGCATGTCTCGAAGGCAAAAAAGGGTTGGCATCAGAAAGGCATCCGGCTGTAAAAAATTTCCACAAGAAGGGTACGCATGATTGGAGCCACAAAAGCTGACCCGCTCGCTCAGCAGAAAGGGCTTTAAAATGGTGTGGATGATGAGTCCTTTGTCGCTTTAAAAATCCATTTTCTCAGCAAACGTAAGTCCTGATCGGCACAAAATTTTCACTTAAGTACGTATCTTTCTCATAGCATACATCATTGATAATTAGACGTCATAGGTACGGCGGTACGGGCCGCCATCTTTGAAAAACTGGATCCTCTGTATCTTGAAACCACACAATTGATAAAATAGAAAGCTTGCACAAGGAAGAGATCTAAATGGGGATGACGTGTGATTTTTTGTGAATTATCGGTGAAGTGTATCACCAGTGAAATTCGACTAGGGAGAGACGCTGCATCAGAAAAGATTAGAAATTTCTTTGATTGTCATCTACGGCAACAAACTGACTATCGAAAAAAAATATTTGACGTGCATAGGTCATGTGGTTTGTTTCGTCGCCATATTGGACTGAAAAAAAAATATATATATATATAAATCTTCTCCGAATTGGCTGTGAACAGATGAGGCGAAACTTTACACACAGTGCTTGATACAAGTTTGTTAATTTGTTAATTGAGCCAGGTCACGTGTTTGGTGGCCATATTCAATTGTACTAATGAAAGCCTTCAAATCTTTCCTTCTGCCAGAACAACTGGCTCAGATCGAGAGAAACTTCACAAACTATTCTCCAAGTGTAGTGGCATATAAGTTGGTTTATGACCATAATTGCGCAGTCACATGGTTGGGCCAGCCATATTGGAATGAAGTAAAATATTAAATAATGTTTACTTCTGGAAACGCTGCATCAAATCAATGTGAACTTCACCAGTTATGATGTGGAGACCATGGGGAATGCACGTTTTAAATTTCAACTCATAAACGGCGACAAGTTCTGGCAGCACAGAATATTTTCATTATTTGAAAATCTGGAAATTACATTTCGATTTTCATTTTTTCTTTTCAATAAGCCCCTTGGCTGCGTCTGCATGGCATTTGAGGCTAAGTAGTAGCAATTCAATTGCCAACCGATGATGGCCCCAGGAAAAATGGTTAACTGTGTACATTATAAAATGGAATTGGAACGTGCCTGTTCCTCCGGTGCAGTAACTTGCCTGTATCGAGTTTGAGAAAATGTGGGGCTCATGTAGACTAGGGGAATCCCGCTTACCTCTGCACCTATCTTGTCACATTTATTAATCTGTTGTATGCAAATTTATAACCGTTTACTTTTGTATTCGAGGAAAAAGGGATAACTTGCTTACGTAATAAGATTGCTTGAAATGTGGCGTGTTACGGGTCCTATAAGTCATGAATTCCACGATAGTAGAGAGAGATTGTATGGGGGGGGGCTTCGTATTACTCGGGGAGTTCGTTTTCCCTGTGGACTCCATGGTGACTTTCCCGGCACATTGTATTACTTCGTGTTCAGTAATTTAAATGCCAATTTCAATTGATACCGCAATGTTTCCCAAGGGATAAAATGGGTAACTGCATATGAAGAAATTGGACTTGATGCACTTTGTGTTATCGTTCCGTAACTCGTCGATCCTGTGTTGCATCAAAGCAGGGGTTGTATGCAAGAGCCCGGACGTACTTCGGTACCCAGTCATCATGGCCGAGCAGTTAGCAAAGTGGCAGTTCCTACTTGTTTATTGAATATTTGATTATTTACTTAACAATGCGTGGGGTAGGTGTTGTATGAACTGCTCGTTATATATTTGTGGCAGAAGGATGGTGATTTTGCATGCTTGCATTTGCCATGTAAACGATGCTAAACAGTTTTGTGGATATAAGTATAATGGTAATAATTTAACAGAACAAGTTTACAGACATACAGACCAATTGGGTAAGTAACACCATGGCCAAAAAGTAATGCGGACATCCCCTTCCTTAATTCGTGATCTTGGCTATTTACCACAACCATTTGGCTATCGAAGATGTATAAAATCAAGCACACAGCTCATGCAATCTCCATGAAAGCGTTGTCAGTAGAATGGGCCGTACTGCAGCGCTCATGACTTTCACGTGGCCACCGACATAGGATGCCTACTTTCCAACCAATCAAGTTCATCAATTTCTGCCCTGCTAGAGCTTGCCCGGTCACTGTAAATGGCTGTTTATTGTGAAGTGGAAAACGTCAAGGAGCAACAACAGTTCAGTCGTCGAAATGTCACCACCACAGAGTTCACAGAACGGGAACTATTGCTGAGTGCTGAAGCAGTGAAGCGCACGAAAAATCGTACTGTTCATGCAGTTGGAAACAAGTCACTACCAAGGATCTGAACTGACTTCTGGGAAGCAACGTCAGCCCAAACACTGTTTCGTCAGAGGTTCAATGAAAGGGTTTTCATGTGCCGAGCAGCCGCAACACAAGCCTAAAATGACCATGCTGCAATGCCAAACGCCAGCTGGAGTTGTTGTAGAAGCTCAGCGTCATTGGACTCTGGAGCAGTGGAAATGTGTTCTCTGGTGTGATGAATCACACTCACCATCTTTGGTGCAGTCGACGGAACAAATCTGGTTTGGCAAAGTGCCAGGGAAACGTACATGCCTGAATGCACGTGCAACTGTAAAGTTTTGGGAGGAAGGAATAATGGTCTGGGGTTGGTTTTTCAATAGTTTCGGGCTCGCCCCGTAGTTTCCATGAAGGGAAATTCTTACAACGATACACGCGTACAATACATTCTCGACAAGTTCTTATGGCTTCCAACTTGTGGTAACAGTTTGTGGAAGGCTTTCTGTTTCAGTATGACATGCCCACGTGTAACAAAGCGAGGTCTGTAAGAAATGGTTTGTCGAGATCGGTGTGGAAGAAACTGATTGCCCTCACAGAGCATGACCTCAACCCCTCGAACAACCTTTGGGACGAATTGGAATCGACTGTAAGGCCACACCGTTATACCCCAACATCAGTGACCGATCCTCATAATGCTCTTGTGGCAGACGAAGCAAATCCCCGCAGCATGTTCCAACATCTAGTGGAAATCCTTCCAAGAAGTAGTGGACGCTGTTATCGCAGCAAAGGGGGGGGGGGGGAGGACCAACCTCGTATTAATACCCATGATTTTGGAATGAGAATGTTGGACGAGGTGTTCACGCTACTATTGGTGTTGAGTGTTCAATCCAATCCCGAGATTGGATGTTGATAATTAATTGGATTGCAAGGTCAAGATGACAATTAACTCACTTCTTTTACTCCACACATCTTCCAATGGTTTGATTACAGTCAATTGCACCACTATGGAAGGGACAGAGTAACAACAACTTGACCATAAAGATAATAATGTTATTACTGGTTTACAAGAAACAGGGCTGACAGTACTTGACTCGACGGTACGCACACATCGCCTCAAAGTGTCAAGCCTGGTTTGCCATCGCCGGGCCAGCTATAAATTCAAGGTAAATTATCCACGTGTGTGTGCCGTCCATTCGGATAGATGTTTAAACTGGGTGTCCATCTGATATAGGCGAGCTCCCGCTGCCAACCATCGAACTATATTACAAATTACTTCCAAACATTCCTGCTGTGAAGTGCGCATGGTCAACGAACTCAGCATAACAGCCTTGCCAAGAAACGACTTCAGGCCAGCAAGCTGGCACTGTAAATAGTTTTGGTACATGAGAGTAGAATACAAGAAGAAAAACTGAATGACTAAAAATAGATCGCCAAGCATGCCATTTATTACTGTGAAATAAATGCTTTGAATCATTCAGGGAATGTAAATAACAGGGCAGTAAAATGGGAACGGATGATTAATAAGGAAAATGAATAGGGGATAGAATCAGTTTTGTTCGGGCAGCATGCTGGGAATGGGATGACATGAAGCAATGAGTCCAATAAGAACAAGTCCGAAGGAGAGATTATTATCGTTATCAGCCAAAGTTGCCCGTAGAAACGCGCTTTGGCAGGTTGTCCTGAAGGATACCAAATTCCAAAGTGGCTTAAGTAGGGTGCAGGTAGGAACAGGCCAAGAGCTTGTGAAGGCACCCCAAGGGTCTCTGCCTGCATCTGGTAGTCTCATTGGCAAGTGAGTCCCGAAGGGTCTCCAGATTTTGAAAGAGAGACTGGACACATACTGAACAAAAGCTACTGATGCTATGTTAGGGCTGTGCCCCAGTGGCTGTTGCATTAACCAGGCTCTGAAATCTGGACGTGACTCGGGAATCATCAGCTCATTTTGAATCTTTCCATTGAATGGAGCAGACATGCAAAACATGTTAAATTGCGTCAAAAGTATATATGTGGTGGGGAAAACGTATATAATGAATTAATAATGAACTACAAAATGAAAAATTACCTGGTGACCATCCTAAAAGTCGCCAGCCTTATCCGAATATGTATGTATCCGTATATTACATACGCCATGGGTCCGTCTTTCTCTCTCCTGCTCCTCTGGCTTTCTTTGTTCCTTATGCACCACACATCATCTAATTACAAACTCCAAACTCAGGGTACAAATACAAACTGTGTGGGGAAGTAACATAGGCTACTGGCCGCCCTTCACGTAGGGGTGTAGGGCGGGGTGGGGGGGGGACGGCGTAATATTCCAATGTAATGTGTACCATGCAGTGCCACCTAGTGTTGGCAGATGGTATTTCATATTTTCTTTTTACCTGGGCAATTGCTGGGTTAAAGCTACGATCTTCGCACGGATTAAATTGTCTTCCTCGCTTCAACCCGCCCCCCCCGCCTTTTCCCCACTCACCTTCCAACGGTGGGGCCTGTCAAAAACCTGTCATCTGTGTGTGAGAACATTTGTAGCAGGAAGGGAAATCAGACGAATGAGGGACAAAAGGGGTTCGTGGGGGGGGGGGGTGGGGAGAAGCCGGGACATTGAGGATACGTAGAGGTGGTGGAGGGATGGATTGAATCACTCTATATACGGGTTTGGCAAACAAAAAAATTGGCAAATAATTTGCAACAGGACGACTAATTGGTCATGCAGCCAAGCGACGGGTCGGCTCTCCTCTGTCATCTACAGTTACAAATGATTTAAAAAATATAGTTAATGAAAGCTCTCATATCACTGTGACTAACTGCACACAAAAACGATTATTTTCTTAACTAACACCATAGAATATGGCGTACACCCAGTCAAGCATTCAGAAAAAAAAGGGAGGGGAGAAACTTATTTTCCAAATGCAAGGTGTAATGAACATTTGAAACTGTATAACTTCTCGTCTGTGCAACATCATAGTGTGTGAGATAAGGAAGGAGAGGTGGGATCAAGCCTATTAAAATTTTAAGAGATAATCTTTTGATGGCTTGGTAACATTTGCTTGAAAAATGTTATATTGAGGAACCATGATGATATGTATTATCTTGTTCGTTATTTTTCTTTTCAGGTCTAGGATACGGGCCTTGTTATTCAACCAGTGTGGGCGATTGGTCACGTTGCTACTTCGATCACTGGGTGTTCATTTGGCCATGGGCCTGGCTACGATAGGCATTTGGGTCGGCAGCTTTATATTGCACCTGGTTTTCTCATTCTCATTGAGAAGTAAATTCGCGGCGTGGGGCCTTGCTCATCTGGGAGGCCTGGTTGCGCACATTTGTGTCCTGTCGGCCCTCTTCTCGTCCTCCACTAAATCAACATCTTCCCTGCTAACACACAGAGAATCTTGTGACAAAAGAAGAGCATTGAAAGAACAAACACAAAATGGCTGTACAAGTCTACCAAGAAAATGTGCAGGACCATCGAATCAATCCTCCCCTGGAATTTGTCGTTTAACTTCGTTTAACATCCATCCTTGCTGTTGGTTATTATAATCCCACTTGTTTAATTGTTACCATTCGCATACAACTGTGGTGTTTCGAGAGGCAAGCGGCTTTTTCTTGCTTGCCATTATGTGGCATTGTGGACATATTCGGAAACATAACCCACAGCTTGGTCATCTGAACAGAAAGTAGTTGGGTTTTTGTGAGTTTTCAATTTCTGTTTTTACCACAATGCTTATTGTTTTTGGTAAGTGGCAGTTCCTTTTGTTCTAATAATTGAATTTAATCTTGTCTTTACAATGACTCGCAGTACAAGCTGACACAATTGCAGTGTGTGTGTGTGTGTGGTGTGTGTGTGTGTGTGTGTGTGTGTGTGTGTGGTGCTTGTTTGCGTGCGGTGCGTGCGTGTTCACGGTCTCGATATTTCAGTTTAAAAATTGGTGTTTCTCTGCAACGCGCTTGACCGAGTGCGAAACTCTAACATGGGATGGACTCCGCATGAAGAATATTTTCTGATAACTGTGGGTCATAGGTCAATGTTAGTATGGCAGAGGCCATTTTTTGATTAAAGGGAAAAAATTTTGACATCATCTTTCTCCAAACCGCTACAACGAAAAAAGTTGAAACTTGCATGCGTCATCAATCCCCCTGGGGTACATAGGGTGATGAATAAGAATAACATGCATAGGGTGGAAGTGGTATTCCAGCGCATAAATTTCTTTTGAATCAAAATCTTTATCCAAAAAATCTGAAACAATCGTAATCTGGAAATGACGTCATCGGTCAAAAAACGTTTCTTTCCTTTTTTGGCCCCCCCCTTTTTTTGGGGGCCCAATAATGTTGGGGGGGGGGGGAAAAAAAAAAAAATTTGGGGGAAAAGAAAAATTTAAGAAATGCAAATACAAATCTTTCTTCTCCGAACCACTTAACAGATCGACACGAAACTTCATACATATCGGAGACTAGCCATGAGGAATATATTTTGGAAATATTTTTCATATCAGCTTCAATTGATGCAGATTTGCCGTTCATGCACCAAAGGTGGTTCGTTAAGTATCTAATAATCAATCAAAATAACGAATAAGCTACGATAAATGCAAATGTATGGACAATTAGGGTGCATGGATGATATGGGAATATAGGCAATTAGCAGTGGGCCATAACAGTAGCGTGTTCAATTGAACGATGGTATTTTTGTTCAGAATTCCAGGACGAGACTATATACACTTTCAGAACTGGCCATTCTAGTTATGGTTAAGAGCAACATAAAAAAAATTAACACAGATGCTAAAAAATGCAATTCTGCCCTGTCATAGGTATACCACCTGCATCCCTCTTTAACTGTAGAGCATACCAAACGACATACTGTAAGGCACTATCACAGTCAGCAGAAAAATAAGCAACAACAATGAAGGTGTCAACTAACCCAGTTGCCAGATTTCCTCCTTTATGACGTGACAGTGCTTGCGCTCACAGAAAATGACCCTCCAAAACTAAGATACTATTGTGAATTTGATCTTCTCGTTTATTCTGTTATTTATGTTATTGCGCGGTTGAATTGTCCCGGTGTGGTCTGTTTGCCTTGATTTTTAAGGTTATTGTATAAATTTTATTTATTGTGTGTTGATCTCGGATACTGTATATTACTTGATGCGTATGGTTCAACCATTACTTTTTCCTCGTCTTTCTTAGATCTCTTTCTGCTCCCTTTCTCCCTTTCATACTTCCCTCTTTGCCTCACACAACGATGTCACATAAGCACCGACCTGATTTCTATTTCACATAAGCACCGACGAATCCAATAGAGAGCAAACTAATATTCCCTCCCCGTCCGCTTCATTCCTTTCCCTGCTACTTAAAGTGAAAAGTGTTTAAAGTAAATATTCCTGCCCTGCACTCTTACTTTTCTCATTCCTTACACTGACTTCTCTTCCTCACAATTACTGCCTCAGTCCTCACCTGAGCATGTCTTCCTCGCCTCCGAGAAAACCAGATTTCATGTCTTGTTGCATTTTACCAGAGCTGTCTTTCATTCCTGAATTTTATTCACCCCCCTTCCTCTTGGCAATGTGGTAGCAGCGTATAACTGAGCTCATGATTCTGAAAGTGGAACCGGTATCGGCCATTTGCAAACGACAAGTGGTTAGAACCGTTATTGAACCACTGTGTTTGATTCACACCTATATCCTTGAATCTCTTCTCCATATCCTGCAGCCAAGGGTTGCCTGTGCTGCAACTCCTGCTGACTCTTGCTTCCAGCAGAGTTTTCCACCCCCTAGCTGTGCTCCATTTGATACAGCACACCCACCCGCCCATCATGGGTGGTTGGGATTAAGGTTTATGGTAAGAGCTCCAACCCACTGCCCAATGTTTCTGCTCTAACCTCCTAAAATGAACCTCTGACTGCTCATTCCTTTCTGCAACCATAAATATTTGTCACGATGTACTGTTACCTCATGTCACGACTCCAAATAAACATTTATTGTGCTGATATGGCCCATTAACGCACCAATCACAACTCTATTCTCATCTGTGGTTGGATTTCAATGCAGACATGGCCCATTTGGCTGGGAATAAGCGACTATTCAAAAATGACGTAATCCGTCACAGAATAGTAGGGTGCGCGCTGCACAGAAACCTCCCAAGCAATGGGGGTCAATGAGGACAGGCAATGATGTATACGGGGCATGTCCAGATAATAATTGTTACCGCTCTAAAAATGACTCAAAAGTTTTCTTAAAAACAAACCAAAATAATGGCAATGTACCTTGCGGAAACAAGGGATGTGCCTCTGCAACAATGAGAAGTTGAGGAACTTTTTGAAACTCACTCAAAAAGAATACCCGTGTAATGTGATCTCCCGAGGACTGTGTGAAGCCAGTGCCAGGTCTGGAAGGTTTCGTCATGGGTTTTCGCGTTCTTAACCTTAACTTTCGTACGCATCGCTGGCCCAATGAGTGGACTTTGAACCTTGCAGGATTACTTGTGTGAACTATGCAGGCGTTGGCGATTTATTTAATATCCATCTGCACTTCGGAAAGACATGCATTGATTTACCAACATTCAGGCAGACTAACCGAGAAGACACTTGGGTATCGTGGTTTGGATTACTTGTTAAATACTGATGGAAAGTCATTATCTGGGGCTTGAAAGGCACAGGGTTATTTCAATAATTTATATTGATTAATCATGTTTGGGAGAAGGTGGGCGTGGATGGGTGGATTGGGAGCTGCATGATAGCGAGGACCGTTGATCTTTAAATGAAAATGATAACTGGTCTGGCCGGAAGCCTCTGTCCGTTGAAGCTGTGAAGCCTCAGTATATGTTGTTACATTAGCGTACTATTCTATACTATCAATTGGACCCTTGACTACATGTACGTCTATCAATTAATGTAATATTTGGAATGTACCCCCTTTTTAACTTTCGACCCTTTCGACTGGCTGAGACTATTAGACCTAGACCATGTTGAAGACCTTTAATGCCGTGAATATTTACTACCTTTTAGACCCATTGAGACCCCTTCTTTAACCCTAAGATCATACACCTGAAGACTAAGAACCCAAAACCTTAAGACTTAGACTTTTCAGACCTTTAGAGCAAATAAAGTGTAATACGTTTCAAAACACTTTTTTAATTTTTTTTTGGGGAAATTCAAAAAGTGGGGGTTTTTTTTAACTTAAAAATTGAAGCTCTCCCACTTATTGAAGGAGTTCTTAAGGTGCAACTCACTTGGTTAACAGGCATGCAAACATGAAAGAACAAGGAGCTTTCGCAAAGAAGTCGACATGAAGTGGTGGAGAACACCGTTTTCAGCGAGAGGGCTATAAGAAGATTCAAGTCACTCATTATCCTTAGAGTTGCAGTGAAATCATCTTAAGACGGAATGATGAATATACCACCCAGACTCGACCCAAATCAAGGTCCTCCCCTCCAAAACTCAGCCTTGCTGGCAAGTAGGAAACTGGTTCTGGATGTACTCGTAAAATCATCAATTGACTTTGACAGATTGCAGTCCTCTAGACCCTAGAACTTTGACCAGTCACTGAATCCTTGCTAGCTCTTAGCTTAACCGAGTCACTGAATAATGCAACACACAGGCAGTGGGCGAGAAGGCCTTATGAGCATTCATATGACATTTCGAAAGTCCATCTTATTGGCGCTGAAGCAACATGCAAACTCAACATAGAAGAAATGCCATTATAGAAATGTGTTTCTATATGTGGAAGTAATTGCATTTGCTTCAGCAGGTGGGTCACCGCAGACAAGCTCAGATGGCAGAAAGCACTGGTATGGTTTGCAAGCCAGAGGAAACTGGTTTGATTCTGTCTGGGTCCTGTACTTTTTCCACATATATTGCTCTAAATGTTTTGTTCTATCCTGTTCATTTCTAATTGGTATCGTGGATATGTTCTACATGTTAATGTTTAGAAGGTTCTCAATAACTTTAGATCATGGTAAATAAATATATAATTTGTTATGAAATCTCAAACCCCACTCTAAGAGATGGATCCGCCCTTACTAAGGTGCAGCACCTTTGCTCCGAATGGCTGCTCTCTATGGGGTGTCTGTGTCTTTCTTCTGGCAGCTACCCAACACATAAGTCTCAATGATGGCATGTGCCATTCCTATTTGGCTACTTCAATGGCGTGTTCATGTCTTGATGCCAGTTCATCAGCTTCAAAACTGGTCGTGGTAAAAGATTCACCACAACAGCTATTGGCATGAATGTTCATTTGGGTGTTGGAATTCCACTGCTTGTCATCCACCTTTCCTCTCAGGTATGTTAATCTTCGAAACGTGTAAAAATTTTGTTTGGTCAACTCGTGTAAAAATGTCTTTTTTAAAACTCATATGAAATCGGAGTTCAAAGAACCACCTTACCCCACAGTCTTCAGAAAAACGTGACATGGAAAAAGTCTTTTAACTCTTGCTTTCGTGTCTAGACCACACGAACAAATGTTTTGTTTGTGTTCATAACTTGCAATAACAGGCACTGAGAAAAAACATACAAAGCCTGATGGTGTGAACGGAAAAGTCCAGAACTGACGATGCTTTGCTGAGATACATTTTTTGTCACATCCAGGTTTATCCATTCGTTTTGCACAATTACATAACTTTCTCCGCAACTCTTTTAACGCTAAAATGACGATTTTTGAAATTTTTGAGAAAAAATATGCACGAACAATGGTGCTTTAGGCAAGTGCATATTTGTCTAATGCAGAATATCACACAGTGCTCCACCTCAGAGCAATGAGATGGGGTGAATGTTAATTCTCATCGTTACTCTGGTCCTCAAGGATGGATATGTTTTTATGTACTGCTATAATGGAAGGGTTTTGAAGGTGCCCAGAAAAGGCTGGTTTGTGTTCTGCAATGTCAAGTGTATAATTCAATTGAAATAAAATAAGATTTTAAGAGGTCGTAAGAAAAAATGTTTTTTTCGAAAGTTTACTGTCGTTGATGCAGCAGCTTTTACACCGAACTTGATTATAACGCCATTACATAGTTATTTGTAAACCTGTTGTATTGTGGTCCTTTATGACAACCCTAAAAACAGTTTGTTTCTGTTGGCAATGATGTTTCAGGTTTGTGTTCTGAACGCTGACAGGCAGACAGACTTAAAAATACCTTACACACGCTACCAACCTCTCTACCTCATCTGTGTGCATGCATTGTGATCGGGAACGAGATATTCCGTATTTGACTTGGAGAAAGTGATTGTTAATTTTACCAGGGCACTCTGGGTTGCCATATGAGTAGCTTTTGTCTCAGCATCGCAGCAACAATGTGGAAAGCATTATCAACTCCCCCCCGGTCCATTCACCATCTAGAGAGTCCTAACATATAGGGTTGTCATGCTCTTATTCTCCAAATGATGAGCATCAAGTGGGCCATAGCTATACTGTTTATATCTGTACATGTACTGTATATGTTACTATTCCCCACGTATGTAAACTAATATGTATGTGTGTGTGCATATATATATGTATATATATATTTTGATGATACATATATATATATATATGTAATATACAGTAGTTGTGATTTCAGAATTGGATGCCAACGTGAATACACACAACATCAGGTCTTCAGACAGTTATTTCCATAAATGCATGTTCAAATAGACCACCGTTTTGTGAGTGCTTCATGTTTTCCCATCCAGTTGTTCCGGCAAAGTGGCTGCTTTCTGGCATTCATGCCAGTGTTCCGTACATGGCGCCGTAAGCAGGCCTGTGTTAAATTGAGAGTTGCATCTCATTCGATAGTCGGAGAGAATGACGCAAGAATTTGATGGCTGGAAGGTTGGTGCGAGCGATGCGCCAATAGGCACACTGGATTTGGCGAAGTTGTGCTTGAGGCTCTGTCCACCAAGGTCGCCTAATAAAGGACGGGTAGGGATGCCTTTTGCAGTTTTCCCTCTTCTCCCTCTCCTCTCCCTCTCTCTTCTCTCTCTCTCTCTCTCTCTCTCTCTCTCCCCCTCCTCCTTCTTCTTTCTCTCTCTCCCTTTCTCTTTCTTTCCTCTCTCTTCTCTCAACTCCTTCCTCTCCCTTACTATCCTCTGAATCACTTCACCCCATAGAATATCATACATATATTCATCAGGATCTTGTTATTCCTGTATCCAAATAAACAATAAATTCTTTTGAATTTCTAAAAGAGCCTCTACTTTTTCTTTAACTTTATAATTTTTTCATTATTTAACATTTTATTAATCCAAAGTTGTGGTTTATAACATCAGCATAAGCCAATCTTTTATTAAATACTCATTCTTATGTTGTAGAACATATTTATTAAAATACCAGATACCCTTTTCTTGAAGGTATGCTTGGACACAGAAATGATATTTTCTTGAAGCCTTCTGCGTCATTTATGTATTAGAAATATATGTTAGAATAAATTTATATGACAGGAAAACCTTCCCATTTCCCATAGTTAAATCATTTGTATTTCCTACTTATTAATATAATCCTGTTTCTTTGTGTTTTCATCATATAAACAAGGCAAAACCATTATTGATTTTACGCTTTAGTCAGGGGGACTATGTTGTGATATAAAGACCCTGGGATTTAAATGATTAGAACATGCCACCTACCTAGTAGACTATTTAGGTCCCAAGGAGTAAGAAAATCCATGTTGGCAAATTGAAGTGTTGCAGATGCGGCCATCTTGGTTCAATTCTTCTTTTTTTACCTTAACCCTTTGTGACTGACTTTCACACTGCATAGATAATGTTAGAAGTCTGCCAATGTACTGACAGTATAAGCTACTCGAGTAAAAAATTATTGAGGGACGTCCATGTGAAAGAGAGAATAAACAGCCCACTTGACTACTGGCAAGCTTTGTTTACCTTGTACGTTGAGCTTTCTCAAAGAACAAGGGGAACTACACCACAAATGTCGCTGAAAAGGCTGACAAGCTCAACAAGGCATGCAGAGATAATAATGTTGAGAAAATACAGAGAGCTCATGAAGATATGAAACATACAGTGGATTCATCTTGGAATCCTGGATACGATGAGTGAATTTGATGAAGCTATAGCTAACAGACCACTGGCACGGGCCATCTGCCAGTATATGACGATGGTTTTGGAAAGCCTAACGTACATAAAGCAGTGCGAAGCGGTGACATGGATGCTTCACTCTTGATGCAACGAAACGTTTGTAAAGTACTTCTTTGCCCATGACAAGTTGACTATGCCCGTCTTGCTTTCTGTGTACTTGGCAGACTGAAAGCTTTGGCCAAATCAGATCCAGAAATATGGGCCGATTTATGGATGGAAATTGGGTTGTCAACAGAACATCAACCATTCTGTGCATTGGTCCCGATCACGCTCTCGAGCAGTAAACCGGATGATGAAAGTACTTGGTGGACTCATTGGTATTACACTCACCCTTGGCCCCGCAAAGTTCTTCTAGTGGCACCAGATGCTTGCCCGGCTAGTCAAAAGAAGAGAGGCAATAGCTGTTGTACCAAGAAACCAAACAATGAAGCAGCATCATGAGAATAACAGATGCCAAAAACCAAACTACAGGTGAAGAACGTAGCTGCACTGAAGGATACTATATCAACAAGTTCACACCCCTTTCAGATGATGTGAGCAGTTGATCAATATGGTTACCAAAGCCGTCATGCCAGAGAGAGTCCTACATGACATTTGCAGAAGAAACAGAAGTTTGGAGAGGAGTGTTTTGCTCATTTGTTTCAGAATAGAATCATTACAAACATGTCGACATTTGGCGCGCCAATGAAAGAAACAGAAGTTGCAGATGTGTCGTCAGTGCGATGAAAAACTCAGCAAAAAGTGAAGACAAAATTGTGGAACTCCAGGAAGATCGGGCACTGTTTGCCCGTTTACTAGTAGTATCCAAAGCAAGAGATATTGACCTTAAGCAAGCTGTCGTACCTATGAATTTTCTGTAGTACCGAGGTCGTTGTTTGAGCCGATGGTTCGCTCCTTCACACCACATCGGAAGAGTGACCTGATGTTGATACTAGAAAACCTGCCAAAGGTTGAGCAGTGCCCAGGAAAATAATAACCAAAGAGTTGATCAAGCTGGA
>CM068952.1:105752602-105762747 GCA_035128595.1 Eptatretus atami
CAAACCTGACCAACTTCATCAGCTTACCTCAAACGTTGATTCCATAATCAAGATCTTCCAATACGTGTTTCTCAAGTGCCAGTGCATAAAAGTTGAAAAGGATGGGTGACAAGGAACAACACTGATGCATACCTCGACCAATGCACTCTTGTTGCGACTGTTCACCATGAACTCTCATCATGACCGATTGAGACGCAAACTGCTCATGAGCCCTCCATCTCTCCAGTTGACACATTTTCTGTGGTCAGTCGTGGTGCAAAGAGCACAGGCAATGGAATACCGAGCAGTGGAGAAAGAAATGTGAAATGGTCAGATGAATCATCCTTCACCATTTTCTCAACAAACGGATGAGTACATGCGTGGTGCCAGTCTAAAGAACTCCACAAACTTGAGTGTTTGGTTCCGACAATGAAGGTATCTGGTGGTTCTGTCATGTTGTGGGGTACATTTTCCTGGCATGATTTAGGTGCAGTCATTCCCTTAGAAGGCGAGGTCAATGCCAATCACTACTCAATGGTAGTGTGATCATCTTCACCCCATGTTGCAGCATTTCTTTCCTGCCAGGAGGGGTGTCTTGCAGGATAACAATACACCCATCCAGAGCATGTGTGGTCACCCAATGGTTTGTTGAGCATGACACTGATGTTATCCATATGTCATGGCCTTCTCACTCACCATATCTGAATCCAACTGAGCATTTATGGGAAATTCTGGAATGATGCCTGAGACAGCGT
Organism: Eptatretus atami; assembly: GCA_035128595.1. Classification (NCBI taxonomy): domain Eukaryota; kingdom Metazoa; phylum Chordata; class Myxini; order Myxiniformes; family Myxinidae; genus Eptatretus; species Eptatretus atami. The sequence goes on from CM068952.1 coordinate 105,753,337, forward strand.
TTTCCACCTCCAAACAGGTGTGAGATTATTGACTTTCTCATGAAAGAATGGTTCCGCCTCTCCCCCCCGTAGAATTGATGACGCTGGTGGACTCAATGCCATGGCACATATGGGCTGTACTGGCCGTACCTGGTGGCCCAATACCCGATTAAATGACTTTGGACTGTTTCCATTTTTTTGCCCACTGCTTGTATTTATCTATCTACACTAATAAAAAGCTGTGTGTGTGTGTGTGTGTGTGTGTGTGTGTGTGTGTGTGTGTCAGTATGTGAGCATGTGTCTCTTCCATAACTCCAAAACCATGAAACCAAGCAGCCTGAAACTTTACATGCATAAGAAGAAAACCCCAAGGAAGTGAATGATTGAAAATTGGGTGTTTGGGTTAATTAAAACACCCCTTTTGAAGATAATTAACGGCCGTATGTAATAATATCCTTAATCAGGCGACCATCGGCCACCTCGCTCTCTGGGTCTAAAGGCGTTTCCTGGGTAACCTCGCTGGGGTCTGAAGCCGCCATGTTTTTTTGCCTGCTCAACCATGCCTCGATTTGAAACAGCCTGCAACGATTTCTTAACGATAAAGTTATTGTTTTCACTTTCCTCACTCATATTATCGAATGCTTGTTCATCATAACGACAAATCGCTGGGTACATTGCAATGCTTATAAACACCCAGAGACGTCAGCGTTTGTGGCTTTATATAATTTCCGCACATGCGATCACCACATTTTGGGCATCTCAATCATGCTTTAACTAGGAGGTGCACGTTTAATGTGTTGCTAATCGCGTGCCAAACGAGCCGCTTATCAACTGTTTCGTTGGAGTGTTTGCTTGAGTGCTTAAACCACTTGGTGAGCGATCTCCAAGCTGCTTGGTTGTTCCTTTCAGTAAAAGTACCCGTGCTCTCAGATTTTGGGCGTCTCTTGGAGGCGTATGTTTAATGTGTTGCTAATCGCGTGCCAAACAAGCCGTTTCTTATCAACCGTTTCATTGGAGTGCTTGCTTGAGTGCTTAAGCCACTTGGTGAGCACTCTCCAAGCTGTCTGGTTGTTCATTTTGGTAAAAGTACACATGCTCTCAATGGAACATCGATAAGACAGACATACGTTTCCGCCTGTGTTGGGCCCTGTGGTTGGTGCCTCGGGAGGTCCCTCATCTGCTGAAAATGCGCAATTTTATTTTTACAGGACATCGATTTATTTTACCTTTTTGTGCGATCTCCTTTTACTATAATTTACCCCTTACTTCGACAACAATACATATATAATACATCCGATACAGAGGTTGGATGGACCTATGTATCGGATGGATACATTGGTCCGTCCGACCAGGTGTTTGCCATGATCTGGCTGTGAAGGCAGAGAGCAGAGATCGACATTTTATGTTCTGTGCTTCGATACATTTTTCAATTGAATTTCACGAATTTCCCACTTTAATTCCTCTTTCAAAGAACTCTGTTTATAGGTAAATCTTTGTGTTTGTCGTTCTTTCTATGTGTTTTATGCGTGTGTACGTATATATACTGTTTTACCATGATGGAACGGAAGAGAGAGAGAGAGTGTGGTGTGTGTGTGGTGTGTGTGTGTGTGTGTGTGTGTGTGTGTGTGTGTGTGTGTGTGTTGTGTGTGTGTGCGTTATTACTCCATATGCGGGTTTCAGAAGGTGGAACGGATCCCTCCCAGGTCTCGAAGTCTCCGCGCGTCGTGTGTGTGTGTGTGTGTGTGTGTTGTGTGTGTTGGTATGGTGGTGTATGTACACACATACACATGCATGTGCACATTTTTAAATCTAAATGGGTTTGCATGCACAGACAAGAGAGGGTTTGTTGTTGGTTATCACTTTAAAATCTAAGACACCGGCCCTCTATCAATAATACGATCATCCCTTGTATGTAAACATGAGGAAGATAAGGTTGGAGTTATACAATTTATAGCTGTGAACTAACAAGAGTCCTTTTCATGACAAAAAAGCAAATAATGCTCTTGAAAGAGGTTTCATCAGAGCTCCAAATACCTGAGGCCTATGCCAAAGCAGTCCACTCCACCCATTCTTATGATCCCAACACAAGGTATAGGTTTTCAAGAATGTATTGGGACTGCCAGTTTGGGTCTGGTGGTCAATTACACAATAGCACGTCCCTGTGTGACATCTGGCCATGTTTTTGATCTGGGAGGGGCTCGAGTTCTGGATGCCAAGCTCAACAAACATCTGAGGTTATTCCTTAAGGCAAAACATACCAAAGGAAGAGAAGTTGGTTTTACTGGAGACACAGTAACTAAACAGTACCATACCTGCCAATGGCACTGTAAGCAAACACAGATGTGTGCAAGCTGCAAAGGGGTAAACATCTTTAGTACCTATATCCACTCACCACCACAGCCCCACCCTCCACCACCTTCAAGCATTGTCAAGCCTACCTTCTGGCACTTCATGCCACTTATTAACTCAACAGGAGACCACCAACACATGCCAGAACCAAAAAATATCAGGAGAATATGAAAGGAGTATCAAATAACTACACCAACCTCCATTTTGAGTTTGGGGTGGAGGGGGGGGGATGTAAATGAAGTGTAAAGGAGGGCGAATGGACAGGAAGTGGTGGGTAACGAAGGAAGATTTATACATGCAGCCCTACATAACCTGCATATATATATATATATATATATATATATATAATATATATATATATATATTATATATATAAAAAAGTAGGGAATGAAGGGACTGTATTAGAAGAGAGGAAAAGTCCAGAAGAACGTAATCAAGAAAGAGTTTGCACATCTCCTCCGAAGACAAAAGCATAAGCATTTGAAAACTCAGGATAAGCAGGTAGAGCGATGAAGATGCTGGGCTAAAGTCCAACATTTTGTAACTATTTCACTAGTGAGTGTGCGATATCAGATTTAGCCTGGTATTTACAATAATGCCACCATCCATGACAAGGTTAATGTTTTCCCAGAGCCCCGATTGGCTGCATGGCCATGGTCAATGCAAACACAACCATAATAAATATACTGGAGATTAATAGAGCACCAATTCCAATGAGGAACCAGTTTTCACTACACCTTTATAATTATTGTTCTTTAAGCAGATATCTATTTTTGAAAAACACATTCCTCCTGGTACAGTATTATATATAACCTGTCATAATGAACCCACTTCTTCTTCTGCTTCTTGCGTATGGCAACTTGGCTGCCGGATAGCTATCATTTTGTTGGGGTGTGATTATGCCGCTGATGCAGTGCCCCTATACCAGTACACTGGTACTCATTTTGCCGACCTCGGAAGGATGACAGGCTGAGTCAACCCCACCTGGTGTTAATTCAGCGGCCAACAGGGCTCGAACTCAGGACCCTAAGATCCCAAGGCAGCCACCCTAATCACTAAGCCAACACCAGGCTTATCAACCCACTAAGACAAATGAAAAGATTTCTGAACAATTGCAGATTTCAGGATGGGCTAGACCTTGAGGTACGCACAATCACCTCTGAACTGTCTAGCCTGGGTTTGAATCTCGACCCAGCTATAAACTGTCATCCCAGTGTTTCACAGGAAGGGTGAATCATCAATGTGTGTGCCGACCCTCGGATGGACGTCCTGTCTGCTAGCATTAGTTGGTGGATGTTAAAGATCCCTTGGTGTCCTTTGCGAAGAATAGGCGAGCCATCGCCGGCACCCTGAACAAATTCCAAATTCCTGTCCTAACCTTAATCAAACATCAGGCCTGGCCAGCCTGTTCATGAAAGACTTGGGTCAAGCTTCCCCTGGCCAACCCCACAAGAACAGAGGAATAATTGTGGCCATTAAAGTAGAGGATATGAACCATTGTGGAAATATTTCATAAATGTGATGTTTTGGGTCTATTCTATATACTATACAGTGACATAAATTTTTGAAAAGCACCTTAGAGATTGATAAATAGGGGGGAAAAAGTTGATCTACGCCGATAATTAAAATATGCATATTCTTCAGAAGCACTCAGCTGTCATCGACATGTGATGTCATCAAAGACTAAGGTAGAGTAGAAGACCCTGCTGGACTCCTGGAGTCTATGAATATCAGATATTTTGGTTAAAAAATGGTATTTTATGTTGTTTGTGGGCATAACAACAGGAAAAACAAAACCAGTTCAGGGATGAGTTCCTTTCATCCCCCCCCCCGCACCCCCAACAACCCTCCTTCTCCAAAGGGATTGTGTGATTAGAAAGACCTCGATACATATTTTAAAAACAGAGAATTTTACTCAAACGAGTGTTCTGCCTGTTATGCACATCATTGTAATGAGGGAAATGTTGAAGATCTGGCAATAATTGGCTGCTCGGGAGGGATAAACTGACATAAACCAGGTAGATGCCATCTCAACAGCATTCGACAAAGGTGGTAAATCAAAGTATCTTTCCTTCACGTCCAATTCTAAACATTCATGCCAAATGCTCCCCCGCCCGTTCCCTCCCTCACCTCAAATAACTTCACAGCCGACTCCGCTCGAGCCAACACTGAATACATTAACTCAGTATTTACCTTCAAAGATCGGGTACCCCAAGCCCACCTTTTTCTGACCCAGCTTGTGGCCATATGACAGATGGCAGGGTGGTAAGCAGCGGGCCTTATATGCCCCAAGAGTGCTGTGCTCGTCTCCAAACTTACATCAAGTGGCATTGCACTATACAAGTGTGTGTTATTTTTAGAGCTGGTTTCACACAGTTAATCCCAAATTACATTTATTAAATCTGGATGTCTAGGACCCCATTCAACCACATTTCTTTCAGTTTTGACTTCAATATTTCAGTACATTTCCAAATAGAAAAGCATCTAAAAATGCAAAGCCTGTAGGCATCCGCTTTGAACTCGAACAAAAGTTGAAGTCGAAAAAAAAAATATATATATTTGTACAATTTATTAATTTGTGTTCTCCATAATCTCATAATCAAGGATTGTTGAAAATTTGATGACAAAAGCTCAAATGGTAAAAACAAAGTTATGTGACAGACAGACAGAGACGGGCAGCCACACACAGAATGGATTGCAAAATCACATCTCCCACTCCACAGGGACAGGATAACAAGCCATTTAAATTATTTTCCTCAAGAAGATCTTTTGAGAAATCGTCAAAAACAGCATTTTTCTCTGACAGCTCAGTTCAAACAGAAATCAAGGAAAAGCACTTTTAAGCGTGGAAAACAGTTGGTCAAACGTTTGGGAAATTCCATCATACAAAGAAATGAATCAGCCAAACCGGCAAACTTCAACCTTAATAGGGTAGAAAAAAATGGTTCGTAATAATTATCAAATTAACTTGCCGTCGAGTCAATAATAAAGGAAAGATGTACCTGCAGCCTTTGAACGAACTCTTTAACATCATCTTCATGGATGTGTGGCATAACGATACATTCTCCACGGCCGTAAAAGAGCTTGAGGCTCTGTTCGCTGCTGCTCCACCCCAGAATGTCCTGGCACGAACAATGAAACACCAATGTGCGGCTGCATTGTTCGATTAGAGCCACGTAAGCACTGGATACGGCCAGGAGACAATCCATATTTGTCCCAGAGCTGTAATCTTGAATGACAACAGACCAAGCCAAACATCCAGGTGTGTTCAGCATGATATCAGACTGTGCTGCGACCTTCTCCTTGCGCCGGCCACCCCATGATATCAGAGCACCCAGCACAGAAGCAGAGGGCTCGGCAAGTGCTACAGCAGTTACATGCTTCTCGGCGAGCTCACGCATGTACTCCAGTCGTGTACGCGTTGCCATTGCCACAAACTTTTCAGCCTTGTGTGCTGCATTCTCTCCATTGATGGCCTTGGCGAGCAAAAAGTCTCGAAATGCATGTGAGCGAGAGAACCGAGCACCGCTGGGGAATGGTGGCCCAAACACTGGAACGTCCCTTGATCGAGCCACTGCAAGACTGACAATACAAGTGGAGTCGGACAAAATAATGAAATCAATTGATGGATACAGTACAGATCAAGATAAGATAATGGAAATAAGAGAGCAGAACGTTAAAAAAGAAACAGAATAATTATTTGACCCAAAATAACTCAAAACTAGAAATCATCTCAAAATGCAAAGCCCGTCAGCACCCGCTTTTGTTGTCAAACTAAACTTAAAGAAAACTAGCAAAAAAAATAATAATTGGACATTTTATTCATTGGTGTTCTCTATAGTCTCGTAATAAATATTCGTTGAAAATTTGATGACAAAAACTCAAACGGTAAAGTAAAAAAGTTATGGCCTGCACAGACATATCATTTGGTGTATAAACGGATATCTGGACCACAGAGCACCGTGGGAAACAAATCTACAATAATAAAAGGTAGGTGTGTGTGTGTGTGTGTGTGCGCGTGCGTGCGTCAGTGTGTGTTGTCAGTGTGTCTCCTGCATAACTCTAAAACTATAAAACCTAGCAGCCTGAAACTTTCCATGCACACCAAGAAAACTCCAAGGAAGTGCAAGAGTGAAAATTGGGTGTTTGGGTAAATTAAAACACCCCTTTTGAAGATAATTATCTTTAATTCGTTGATAAGGTAAGGTTAAGGCCTGTTAATATAAGTAACGGGCCTTATTTAATTATATCCTTCATCAGGCGATCCCCGACCGCCTCGCTCTCTGGGTCTCAAGGCGTTTCCTGGGTAACCTTGCTGGGGTCTGAAGCTGCCATGTTTTCTGGCCTGCTCAACCATGTCTTGACTTGGAACAGGCCGCAACGATTTAACGATAAAGTTGTTGTTTTCACTTTCCTCACTCATTATCAAATGCCTGTTCATCATCGCTACACAATTCGGACATACTTGACACTTCAGGCATCTCCAAGAGGTAAAAATAACGTACACGTCACATCGACTGAGTTGCACGATGGCGGGTGGTCTCTCAGGTGGTGCCTTCCTGGCTGAAAATATTGTGCAACTTCATTTTTAGACACCGCTTTGTTTATCATATATCCGTCACTTTGACATTCATACATTAACAAAACAAAAAACAAACAAACCCCCTCTATCGACCTCGTGTTCGGAGTTCCTGTTCCGAGTTCCTTCATGTCAGTTTGAGCTGTGAAATGCGTGTGCCGACATTTTGTGGTCACTTTGGATTGATTTTTCTTTGATTTACACTGTTATTTTTTTACTCGATTTCCATATTGAAATAATTATATTTAAAAGGTAAGCCTTTATGGTTCATTTTGTGTGCTTTATCCATGCCGAGCTTCAAACAGAACTTGTAACAGGCCATTTGCTCTCACCCAGTGATTTAACAAGCTGAGTGGGAAACCAACCATTACCTTTTAAATGTGAAAAAAATGAATTTAACTGATACTTTAATGGACTCGGGTACACCTTGAACATATGACGTTGTGTGTGTGTGTTGTGTGTGTGTTGTGGGTGTGTGTGTGTGTGTGTGTGTGTGTGTGTGTGTGTGTGTGTGTATATAAAATGTTACGGTGCCGGGTGTCGTCGCCAACCGACCGCTCTGAGGGAGCCGCAAGTCGAGTCGGCCCGACCGATCGCCCGGAATATAGATCGCCGCCCGGATAAGTCCGAGTGACGGGTCTTGTACAAGAACCGAAATACGCCAATGGGCAGATCACGTGGGGTAGGGTCGATTGCCAATCTTCAATGTACCTAAATACCCACGTGATCCAACTACCGGGTATTCCACCCTCGACGGAACTCGACGGATCAAACCCGAGGCAGCCGTGCCCGTGCGCGACCGAGGCGTTATCGCCGAGAACCGTCGGTCCAGATGTCCCTTTTATGGCAAACCAACGGCTTTCTAACTCCCAACACACGAAATGCTCAGTCAATGAAAGAATCAACGCGACGAGCTGAAAACATAACATGGGGTATTTATTAATAACTAGTACGTGCCGTAAAAAAAAAAAAAAAAAAAAATTTCAAACCGCGAGCAAGAAACACAACACAAGGCCGTTTCTTCGCTCTCGCGTGCCCGTACGTGCGTGGCCCGGAAGTTCGTATATATTCGCAGTTACGATTATTCGCAATTTATTTTAATGCCCAAATATTCAATTAGCGCCAACGTATTTTGCCTTTTCGCAATGTCATCGCAAGAAAAACAAAAAGAGAAGAGAAGAGAGAGAAAAAAAATTACTTCCTGGTTCGAACACACCAGCTCACTCTGATGTTACCGAAATTTATGCACCGTCTAATATGAAAACGATCATAACTTGGGGCATTGTGTTTATCTATAAATGCTCATAAGAAATCGAGAAATTATTAGAATACACGAAGTCATCACTCTCCGGAAGCCCGTACGTTGTAACCCGTAATGGGGAACGCGACTGAGCTTCCTTCCCCATCGGCCACGCCCACGCAACAACGTGTCTTGTCATTGGTTTGGTAAATAAATGGACATAACTTGGGAGGCACTTGTCCGATTAATATCAAACCTTGAAAAGGCACATACTCAGGTCCCCAGCAATATACCTGGCAAGTTTCAATTAGATCGACCAGTGGTTGTCGAGAAACAGCGGCCACAGACACACACACACACACACACACACACACACACACACACACACACACACACACACACACACACACACACACACACATGCTGGAATTATAGATAGATAATGGGGAACTAGGGAAGCACGTAAGAGCAGAACTATACCGACTTTACGAAATGCGATGCAAACATTTACAGCACACGAAGCACTTAACAATTCCTACTTATTAGACGGGCCCACGGACACACGTACGCACTCACACACACCCAAGAAATTGTGGCAGAGGCCTTTAATAACGAGCTCCAGCTCGGAGGACAGGTGAGCTGAAACCCAGAACCTATCTCGAACCTCTCCACCTCGTGTGGTCTTCAAGTTGTTCGGACCCGGGCTCCAGCGAGAGCGAGCTGGACCCAATCGCCATGAGCCGCGATCCTTCCCGAGCTCCCGCGAATCCCCCCCCGCTTCTCAACACGTGCTAGTGAGACGAGGCGCCGATCCTTCCGTCGATGCGTCGCTTCCCCGAGGAACCACCTCCAAGATGAGGTCGATGAGTCGCACCAAGCCGGGAACCAAAATGGAGAACAAAGAGCTCCACGAACCAAGAAGAAGAAGAAAGAAGCCACCATTCGCAGCTCGAGCCGAGCAACTGCTCAACTTCCTTCCAAAACAAAACAGCTCGAAGCAAAAAGCTCTCCCGAGCCAAGCGGGACCCGAAGCTCTGCTGAACAACTCCTCTGCAGAAGAAAAAAGCTTTCCGAAGGCCTCAACCCTAACCCAAGCCAAACAGGACCCTAAGGTCTGCTGAACGACTACCCTCAACTCCCCTCTCCAACTCCCAACACACGAACAAAGAAAGGATCTCTTCCTTATCCTCTTCCGCCCTTCCCCCGCTCCCGGCGTAACTCATGACTCATGCCCTCGTGCTCCATCCCCCGCTCAACCACGGGT
>CM068952.1:105764764-105782619 GCA_035128595.1 Eptatretus atami
CCAAAAGAGAGAGTCGGTGTTGCCAGGCGACAGCCCCGACACTGAAGGATCTGGAGAAGATCTGTATGGAGGAGTGGGCCAAATCCCTGCTGCAGTCTGTGCAAACCTGGTTAAGAACTACAGGAAACGTCTGATCTCTGTATTGAAACAAAGGTTTCTGTAACCAATATATTAAGTTCTCTTTTTCTGAATGTATCAACTACTATTTCATGGCCATAAATGCAAATAATTATATTAAAAAATCATACAATGTGATTTTCAGGATTTTTGTTTTAGAATCCGTCTTTCAACAGTTGAAGTGTCTATGATAAAATTAGCAGACCTTTACGTGCTTTTGTAAGTGGGAACCTGCAAAATGGCAGTGGGATAAATACTTGTTCTCCCACTGTATATGTATATGTATATATGTATATATATTATATATAATAATATATAATATATGTATATTTTGTATGTATATATATGTTTATTGTATAATATGTATCTTGTATATGTATTTATATCTAATATATATATTATATATGTATATGTTATGTGTATATATATGTATATATATTCATATGTATATTGTATATATTGTTACGTGATCTGGAACCATGTGCTTCAACATAGCGATGTCCAAGAGTCCAGTTATGTGTTAAGTATGTGTGTGTCAGTCCCCTTCTTTGTCTCGTGGGAGAATCAAAGCGTGCATTGCGATTTCTTTTAGTTAGGTTATTACATCTAAAGCCATCTAACAACATCCATCCCCGTCAACGATCCAGCCACCAACCAGCTGCCTTCTTCCACCCTGAGGTGTCCAAGGCAAGATCTTCGCAGTTCCGGTTTCTCGGCTTCAGCAAAAGTTGTAACTCTTTCACGACGACCTTTTGCAACATTGATACTGTTGCTCGCAGGTACGACCGCGTGAAAGTGGCTGGGGTTTCCGGCAGGGGCGCGTTGCAAGCGTTGATACTGTTACTCGTCAGTATGAACCGCGTGGAAGAGTGACTGGGGTTTCCCGGCAGGGGCCAAGGCCCCGCCCCGGAAGGGTTTGGCCAAGGACTGTCCAATCCAAGGCGGACAGCGAGGTGTGTTTCACAAGGGCCCTCCCATTGAGGGAGGTGCGATAATCCCGAGCACTCTCTGAGAAGCAGAGTTTTGGTGGGTTTTTGCTGTCCACGAAAGGGTTTTTTGCTGTACGAAAAGGGTTTTTTGCTGTTACGTAGGGGTTTACGGAAGGTGTTAGGAAGGGGTGGTAACAGTGGTTGTTACGAGGACTGTCACGAGGGTTTGAGCAGAAAGGGTCGTCGAGGGGCGAATGTGTCTCTGGCTGGCCCTCGACAAGGAAGGAAAGAAGCGACCCTGTCTCCCCGTGGACCCCGGCCATTCCCACCCGAGCTCCGCCACGAACCTCGGGTCCGCACACGTGCGACTGGGGACGCAAACCAGTGATCCATGTTAGGTGCCGCAGCCCGGAGTACCCCCATTCTCGCGATGGCCAGGTACCCATCCGACTCTGACCCCCAGCTTGTTCCTCTCCTCGGCTTGCGAGGGTCAATAAGAACTCTGGGTTTCTTTTCATTTGTGTGTGTGTCTTGTGTGTGGGCCCGTTCTGGTAAGTAGAACTGAATAAGGTGTTTTTTGGATCATTGTAAATATTATTGCTTGCAATTTCGCGTTAAGTCTTGCTTTGTGTCTTCATTACTGCAAATAAATCATCAAGAAATGGTTCGCAAGTCCGTTCCGTCCCTTTCTTTGCATTGGTCCCAGCATGGTTTCGGATCTGAGTTTAGCCGGGTTTTTTATCCCCGATAATTTTCCGTTCATTCCAGCCGCACGGCTTGGCAGTTTCCGCTCGGCTGCACCGAACGGAGTTGTAGTCGGTAGTTGGGAAACTCTACACGGTCCCGGTAGAGTTACCGGTTCGAGCAAGACGGCCGAGGGCGTGGTTTCCCCGGTAGTCCCAAAATCGCGTCGTTAATTATTAAATTGGTTATAGACAAATCGACCCTTACGCTACGCGGTTGAAACATGGCGACCACGGCCGTTCAGCGACACCGCCGGGGTCACGGAATATCCGCAGCGATGGCCGACATTCCGGGGAGTCTGGTGGAGGCGACGTAGCTTTCCCCACCGATTGGCGTTCTTGTCACCGACCCCGGCCCGACAATATATATATATATATATATATAATATATTATATATATATAATATGTATGTATTGTATATGTAGTATATGACAGAGCGTCCAACACCGAGGCTCCGCCCTCAGGGAGCGGCTATATAAAGACAGGCTCCTTTGGGGTGTTGTTCATGTTCATGTTCGTGTTTGGCGTTGGAGCCTGGTTGTGTGTCGGATCTGAGGAGAATCACTTGCTTTTTTCGCAGCTTGCCGCCTCTCGCTTGTTTTGCCGTCGGGATCTGCTGGTGTCTGCCGTCCATTCCTGGTGCCTTCGTCCTTGACGCCACGTGGCTGCGTGGTTTGATCCCCGCCACTGGACAGATCGTCGAAGACCGCAAGAGGCGGACAGGTCCAAGCACAGCCTCTGCATCCAGCTCACCTTTCCCTCGAGCTGGAAGCCTTCAATAAAGCCGATGGGGTCGCGTTTCTTTGGGTGTGTGGCCCCGTCTTTAAGTAGAATTGTTAGTGCTTTTGCTCACTTATATTGCCTGCCTGCAAGATATATGTATATTGCAATGTATATGCTCACTGTATATGCTCCTGCTTTGCTCATGTATATTGCCTGCCTGATATTCGGGATAACTTGCCTTACGTGCTTCCCGCCGATTATTATGTAAAATTCCCTATTGTTGAATGTCCGCACTCGTTCCTGTCATTTCTTTATTGGCTTTAGCACGGTGCGTGTTTGAGAAAATGCGACGGCAGTATTTGTTCATTGACGCAGGCCTGTAACATCGCTCGGGTTACACACGGTTCGGGCACGGTAACGGCTCGCCCACTCGAGTCTGAGTGTGCAATTCCCCGCGGTAGCTTTGCGCGTGGGTAATTCTATATGGAAGTTGGCATTAACCCTACCCACGCGGTTGAAATTATATTGGGCGATTCATGGTCCTGGTAAGGGACCTCGTGCTTGGACTTATCCGAGGTCACGACCCTAAATTCGCGGGTGTTCGTGGGGAGACTCACTGCTCCTCTAGCGGTCACGCTCGCCACCGATACCTGGCCCGCCTATGTGTGTGTGTGTGTGTGTGTGTGTGTGTGTGTTGTTTATGTGTACATATATATAATATAATATATATATATATATATATATATATATATAAGCATAAACCACCTTCCACCTTTTGGTGGCAGAGGTAACAGGATGATTTTTGTATGATGGCATAGGGCCTTCGTTAATGAACGTCATTGTTTTCTTGATGCTAGCATCCGATCAGAATGAAAATTTTTTGAGGTCATCTGGGATAAATTGAATGACGTCATTTGTCCTGTGGTTTGGTAGCCATATTTTTTTTTTGTTTTTTTTAAACCTTCAAAAGTCTTCGCTGAAATGACACAGATTGAGGCAAAATTTTCGTATGAGTGCCTTTCCAGAGGAGCAAAATGTTCCCACCTATGAACACATAGGTGCCATGATTGACAGCCATATTGGATTTTTCCTTCACCGTAAAAAAATCTCTTCCGCCAGAACGGGCTGGACAGATTGAAGGGGAATCTTTACAAGACATATTCATCATTACAGGGGATACTAGGGTAATAAAGAAAATTGATGTCACGTTCGTGGCCATATTGGATTGAAGAAAAATATTCATCATGTTTCTCTGGAACCGCTTATCTGATCCGAAGCAAAATTTGCACTTCATCTCACACTATAGCTGCATACAGTGTGTAAATGATGACTGTCACATTTTCCACCTGGTGTGGCGCCATGTTGGATTGAAAAACGGAACCTTATCCAATCAAAACGAAACTTCACACACATACCCTCCACCAAAATCTTAGGCCAGAGTCCAAATTTTGAATGCCATAGGTCACGTGGTTTAGCAAGGCCACGTTAGTTGAAAACGAAAAAATAAAAGACCTTTTCTCCAAACCTTCATGGATCAATGTGAAAACATCGTTGTTTTACATGGAGCAAGGCAGTGGATCACACTGCAGAGTTTCAAATCGATTACTACAGCGTTTCTGAAATAATAATTTTTTTACGATTTTCCTTGAAACCAATTGTGGCTACACACCACGTGATTGATGACGTTATTTTTAGTCATTCACGTATATGTAGCAAGGGGGGTGGATCATAACTGAAAATTCCTAATTCTTGATAGGTTAAATGCTTCATGAAAATAATGTTTTAATTTTTCAATCTCATGGAGGAAATATTGTTTGAAAATTTTCAACATCATCAGTCACATTGTTCGCAGCCATATTGAGGACAAAAAAACCTCGTTGTAACATGAATGCTCCAAAGACATGATCAAGCCACCCAAATTCTGAATTGATTGATCGAGGTCATCATAAGGCAGTGTCCGATTGAATGGGGTGGCATGCTTTTTTTTTCACCCATAGAAATTTCAACAAATTTTCACCATCGATGTCAACTACTCCTGTAGAATGTTTTTGTGTAACATGACATCATAGGTCACGTGGTGTGACAGCCATGTGGAAAAATGGAAAAACATTGGACTCTGTATCTCAAACTCTGTATTCAAACGCCTTATGATGTCATAATTTGCACGTCAACCCTTTATTCTGATCATATGGACATTTTTTTGAGGTCATTATGGGCTAAATTGAATTGGCCAAAAAAATTATGATTATCAGTTCACGTGGCTCGGCAGCCATGTTGTTTTTAACATAAAAACTTCAAAAATCTTCTTCTCCATAACGGTGAAAGATTGGAGGCGAAACTTTACAGTATAATCGCCGATCCGTGAGGAACAAAGTTCTCCCACTATAATGTTCATAGGTCACATGGTTGGGCAGCTGACAAATCGAGGGAAAGTTCACTTACATGTTCCCAAGCCCTTGGGGATACTACAGTGTTCACGAATAATTAATCGGTATGGTCTGCAGCCATATTGGGGTTTGAACGAAATTATTTTAAATACTTTCTCTTGACTGCTTCATGAATGATGTGAAATTCACAGTTATGATCGATAGACATGTGGAATACATCTTTTAAAATTTCACCTGATTCGGACGCTAGTTTTTGGCAGCCAGAAATTATTTAATATTTTAAATCTTGGTCAGGGATTTTAATCAAACATGGTGCAAGTATCATGGCGGATCCGAGGGGTTTCAACCGGGTGAAACTTGAACCCCCCCCCCCTCTCCTCGCCTTACAATTATGTCACATGATAGTCGTGCGAGTATTATGCACAATCGGCATCGCCGTCTTTGCTTCACTCGGCAATTAATCCGGGCCGCGATACTTTTCGCGGGGACGCTGGTTTTGTATTCATCCTGCTACTCAGTGTTAGTTTGGCTTCGAAGAGAAAAGGCAAATTTTTGGGATCGTGTCCTACAGGAAAGTGCAGTCCATCCTAACTATTCACCAGGAAATCAAAGTTACAGTGGCTACATCGTCCATTATTTTAATGAATGATCTGATGATTCCGCAATGGCGAGTTTATATTTAGTGCTCAGGAGGTCATTTCGCTGCTTTGTGCTTGTCCCGTTCGATTTTCATTGATTTGTATTGGAAAACTTTGTTGTATTTTACATTTGTTGTCGTAAAGATCCGTCACAAAGATTCCAAAATCTTCAGCTTTTCTTTAGAACAGTTTGGTGACAGCTGAGCCTTTACCCTCACATAGCTCGATATTCCTCAAAATATTCCTGTGAGAATTAATGTAATGGTCGCGGACACTGCTAACTCTGATAGATTAACCGTTTTTCTGCGACGATTACATTGATTTGAACAAGGCTTGTGTAATTTAACAATATGAGAACATCTTAACCTAAAGTGAACCCCCTAAAAATATCTGATACCCTGAGTATGTTAATTATGTCTAATGTGAGCAGAGGCCATCCTGGCGATGACGTGGACGTCAAGGTGTCATCTAGTTTATTATATATCCACTCTCACCTGGCGATGTACTGTTTGTAATACAGTGGGGAGAACAAGGTATTTGATACACTGCCGATTTTGCAGTTTCCCACATACAAAGCACGGTGAGTGTCCTGTAATTTTTTAATAGGACAATTCAAACTGTGAAAGACGGAATCCATAAACAAGAATCCTGAAATCACATTGTATGATTAAATAATTAATTTGCATTTTATTGGCATGAAATAAGTATTTTTGATCCCTACCAACCAGTAAGATTCGGCTCTCAAGACCTGTTAGTTTTCTTTAGAAGCCCTCCCATTCTCCACCATTACTGTATTAAACTGCACTGTTTGACTCGTTATCTGGATAAAAGACGCTGTCCACACTCAAAACAAACTCCAACTCTCCATAAGGGCAAGACCAGAGAGCTGTCTAAGGACATCAGGGACAAAATTGTAGACTTGCACAAGGCTGGGATGGGCTACAGGACATAGGCAAGCAGCTTGGTGAGAAGGCAACAACTGTTGGCGCAATTATTAGAAAAATGGAGAAGTTCAGATAACAGTCAATCTCCATCGGTCCATGGGCTCCATGCAAGATCTCACCTCATGGAGCCTCAATGATCCTGAGAAAGGTGAGGGATCAGCCGCAGAAATACCAGCAGGACCTGGTCAATGACTGAAGAGCTGAACCACAGTATCAAAGAAAACCATAAGTAACACACTAGCGTCATTGGATTAAAATCCTGCAGCGCACCAAGGTCCCTCTGCTCAGCCAGCACATGTGCGGCCCGTCGAAGTTGCGCAATGAACCATCTGGATGGCCAGAGGAGGAATGGGAGAAGGTCATGTGGTCTGATGAAACCAAAATAGAGCTTTTTGGTTTAAACCTCCACTCGCCGTGTTTGGAGGAAAAGAAGGATGAGTACTACCCCAAGAAACACCATGCCAACCGTGAGCAGAGGTGGAAACATCATTCTTGGGGTGCTTTTTCTGCAAAGGGGACAGGACGACTGCAAACCGTATTTGAGGGGAGGATGGATGGGGCCATGTATCGCGAGATCTTGGCACAACAACACTTCGCTCAACAAGAATCACAGCATTGAAGATGGGGCGTGGCTGGGTCTTCCCAACATGACAAACGTACCCGAAACACACAGCCAGGGCAACTAAGGAGTGGCTCCCGTAAGAAGCACTCAAGTCCTGGAGTAAGCTTCTCGCAGTCTTCCAGACCTGAACCCAATAAAAAATCTTTGGAGGGAGCTGAAAGTCTGCGTTGCCCCAGCAACAGCCCGAAACCTGAAAGGTCTGAGAAGATCTGTAATGGGGAGTGGGCCAAATCCCCTGCTGCATCTGTGCAAACCTGGTTAAAGTATGGAAACGTTGCCTCTCTGTTTGCAAACGTCTCTGTACAAATATTAAGTTTGTTTCTGATGTAATCAAATCTTATTTAATGCAATAAAATGCAAATTAATTATTTAAATTCATCACAATGTGATTTCAGTTCTTCGTTTAGATTCCGTCTTTCACAGTTGAAGTGTAACCTATGATAATTTACAGACCCTACGCTTTGTTAAGTGGGAAACCCTGCAAATCGGCAGTGTATCAATCTGTCTCCACTGTCTATTATATATATATTTTTTTTTTATTTTGCATAACAGATTGTACCTCCTTTTTGGCTCGATATTTAAGGCTGACCAGGTTACCCCTTCCTTTCTTCTTGTCAAGGCTCTTCCTGCCTGTGGCACAAGGTGTTTTTTTTCCACTTTTCTGTCTGGTCATGACTTGCACAAAATTACGTTTGCAATACAGGGGACATAAACCAAAATGGAGGAAATTCATTTTTATGTTTATTATTATTTCTTCTTTTTAAATAGTCATGTGAGGTTTTGGAGAGAGCTTGTACTACATTTTCTTTTTTTAAATTAAATGACAGTTTACAACTCAAATGTAAGAGACTTCACATTACATCGAGATGCTTTCTCCTGCTGGCATCTTTTTCTTCATTTTACACAAGTACATTCACAGTACAACTAATTCTCCCTTCGCCTCCTTTCATTTTACAGTACAATAAGTCCAGTAGATTGTAAGGATGCATGTGAAAGTGATGGGGATTTGTTCCAAAATCATTTCCAAAGGCCCTTTTGGACATTTGTCTTGTTTGTTTTTAATTTTTTATTTTGCCCCAAATTGAATCGATTTGAATGCTTCTGAATTGTATTTTTTCAGAAACATTTCACTTTGCAATTACATTTCAGATGTCAGATCACCTTACATTGATACATCTATTGGTGCCTGCTTTGCTAATAAAACAAATGTTAAATGCCATATTTAAGCCTAAAAATGTAATTTTCCTCCAAATATTTCAAAATGTGCAGAATGCCCAGCTTACTGAAAGGAATATATCTTAATCTTTGAAAAATTATAGGCCACAACACCCTTTATAAAATACTGAAACGCTTTTGTGTAGTATTCCCACCATGCAGGGTGAGTTTTGCATTCCAAGTCAACACGTGTTGCTAGCGGCTATGGTCTGTGATACAGTCTTTATGTAAAGCTTATTTCAAACCTCTTCGCACCGAAGGTGGCACGGCTATGTTTCACCCTTGGTCTGTCTGTCTCTTGTGAGCAGGAGTATCTCAAAAAGTTATGGAAACGGAATGGACAAAAAATTGCTGCCCGTTGGTGTGGTGACGAGGTGTAATGATTCGATTTTGGTGAAAATCTGCATCCGGCATCTGAATTTGATATTATTTATTTCAGTGATTCCTTCTGCATTGAGAGAAGAACCAAAAACAATAGACAGTATAGCATGATATATCCAAAAAGTTACGGCCGGATTAGGAAGAACATTGTGGACGGGGCCTATCAGTGGGATACAAAACGTAAACGTTGTCAGCTGGTGTATACAGTAGTGGAACAAAAATGGAAACACACGGGGAAATTGAGGGAACAAAATATTGAAAGCAACGGCTTCCAGCACAGGTGTGGCCATGTGTAATACAAATAACATCCCAGCACACTCTTCAGGTCATGTATAAAAATCGCACAGCCGCTTGTTATAGTATGGTAGTAAGCTGCAAGAGGAGACCTTGATGACTTTGTAAAGAGGAGTGATTGTTTGGGTGCGTTTTTGCAGGAGTTTTATGACAGACAGGCTCAAACTTTCGATGTTTCAGGAGCAGCGGTGTTTCAGGTGATGTCATCAAAAACTTGAGGGAAAAACATCATCAGCAAAGGGCAACACTGGGTAAAAGTGCATACTCCAAGGTCGTGATATCCATACATTAATTTGAAGTGCCAAGGAAAAGCATCGATAACTTAATATCAAGGACTAAATTTCAACCTGGGGCATGACAGCCAGTTTCATCAAAACGATCTGGCCGGAATTTAATAGAGGGTGGATACCCCCAAACCAAAGTTTTTCAGGTTTTCTCCCCCAGTACATCAAACGCTCATCACACCTGTCAATGCACATTTGCCGAGTCCAGGGTGCAAAAGAGCACATGCATGGACACCGACAATGGGAGAAAGGTAATATGGTCAGATGAACATCCTTCAACTGTTCTCGGACAAACGGACAGTGCTCGTGTGGCGCTAACCTCAAGAACTCCGCAACACCCTGGTTCTTTGTGTCCGACATGAAGTTTCTGGTGTTCTTCATGTGTGGGCACATTTTCCTGGCATAGTTTGGTTGCAGTATTCCGAAGAAGGCAAAGTCAATGCCAATCATATGTAATTTCCAAGGATCATCTTCACTCCATGGTTGCATCATTTCTTTCCTGCCAGGCGGGATGTCTTCCAGGATAACAATGCCCCTATCTACAGAGCACCGTGTGATTGCCGATCTGTTTTGATGAGCATGAACTGAGATGTATCCATATATCATGGCTTTCTCAGTTACAGATCTGAACCCAATCGAAGCATTTATTGGGATATTCTGTAATGACGCTTCAACAGCGTTTTCACCTCCATAAAACAAATGTGTGAGTGACTGCTTTCTCAGGAGGAATGGTGCCGCATCCTTGCGTGCAGAATCCATAAACGCTGGTACTCTATGCCGATTGTTAATACAGGCCGACTGGCCACATGTGTGGCCCAAATCCCTAACTTATGAAGTGACTTTACATTGGTTTGTTCCATTTCTTTGTTGCACTACCTGTATGTGCTCTACTGAGTGCCATCCAAGTAAGAATCCTCCCCAATACCCCCACGAAGCTGGGAGCATAGGGTTTTACGTGTTTGTGTGTTGTGTGTGTGTGTGTCTGTGCGCAACGCGCGGTCCGCATCCATCCCGTCCCGTCCACCAGCCATAACTTCTGTTTTCGCTTGCCCTTTTTGTGATTAAAAAAATTGTTCTGTGTATTTATAAACCTCCCCATCGAAGATGGACGGAGGTTACTTGTTGTCACCCCTGTCTGTTTGGTTGTTTGTTTGGTTGGAACAGTATTACGGAAAAAAATCCTCGACGGATTTCCGACGAAACTTGGTCGGGGATTTAGGTATGGTCCAAGGACATTGCCGATTAGATTTTGGACTCGTCCAAAGTCCAATAGCCGCTATGGCGGCCATTTGAAAAAATCATTGAATTTTGTTTTTGCATTCACATGTTTAAGTCTTCCAACCCAAAAAAAATATAATTTGTTGAGGAAAAAAAAAACAAATTTTCAACTTTTTTTCAAAAAAATTTCGATTTATTTTGAAAGAATATTTGAATTTTTTTTCTTGCATTTCTACCATGTTTTAACGTGATTCCAACCCAAAAAAAATTTGTTAGAGAAAAAAAAAACAGAAATTTTGCAACTTTTTTTTCAAAAAAATTCGATTTATTTTTTTGGATTTCTACATGCGCGTCGATCTAGTGTTTGTATTTCACTCGTGTCAGTAAGTCTGATTCCGTTTTGAACCTAAATTGAATAGGATATCAGCGTCCATAAAGGACAGCCAGTATTGGCGGCGGGGTTTTGCACTCTAAAGCGAGTGCATCCCCCTCTAGTTTACTATTGCAGCCTTCCAGTGTTTCTGTCCGGGCCATTTAACATTTTTAACAAAATTGAGCTTTTGTCATCAAATCTTCAACAATCATTAAATGAGAATATGGAGAACACATTAAAAAATGTTACAATTGTTGTTAATAACTGTCGTTTTTGTCAAGTTAGTTTGTGTACAAAGCGGACGTGGACGGACTTTGCATTGAAATGTTTCTGTGCCTTTTGAGATATTTTTTAAGGTAATCTGTATAAACAAAACTCGTTTTAAGGTTTAAGGTTATAAGTGTATGAGGATATTGAAAAGAAAATAAACTGTATAGTTGACGGTAATTAATTCACTTGTTATTTTTCCTGCGTATTTAACGCCATATTGGATCATTTTTGTACTGCGGTTTAACCAAGCCACACTGACGCAAGTGACTTGAGCAAGCAATTGCTTAAATTGCCATCACCATGCTTCACGCCTATTTCTTCTCGTTTACACCCGTTCAGACCTGTCCCAGCACTGATGCCGCTGTGAATGGTTGGTTCAAATTCCACATGAGAACACCCCGAATTCCAGGTTAGGCCTGTCAACGTGTTTCCTTAAATGCTGTCTGCCTGGTCTTTTCAAATGCTCCTTCAAAGAATCCTCACCATAGGTATTAACAACACCATGCAGTCACTCGTTATTTTGTTTGTCTTCTTCTTTAAAGTTCAGTTGATAACATTCTCACTCTTAGGCTGTCTGTGTCCGATCTCTTACAGGACTATTCTTGATGAAAGTGCCATTTTCTGCAACAAAAGTCTTGTGAGTGAAAGTTAATGCGTTCAATCAATATTACAACTTCTCATTGGCCAATATGTATTGAGCCCAAATATATTAAAAACTAGAAGGGCACTCAGTAGAGCGCATCCCTCCACACTTAATGCTGATCCACGAGAACATATCAGCCCCAATTACATTTTGAAATATCATGGCGTTTAATCCTTATTGAGCCAATCTCTCAATGGTGAAGAATCACTTTGAAAATTAATATATGTTCATATCCGATCTGGATTTGGAATCTTAACAAATAAAATCAATCCTTCCTTGTCAACACACCCAACTTGTCCACCAAGTTTGTTGAATCTGTGCACAACTTTTGGAGAAAGCTATAATCATTTTTGCTCGCTATCTCTCAATGGTTGAAGAATCCTTTGAAATTCCCAGTAGTCGGATCCCGATCCGGATCTCAACCAAAATCTAATCGGTCATCTTTGTCAACACACCCCAACCTGCCACCACAAAGTTCCATCCGGACTGTCCACAACTTTTGAGATTCCTGCACACACAGCAAACAAACAAGAAGACGACGTCATGCAGAGCATGATGCTTGCCAAACCATAAAACAAACATTGACCTACAAAAATAGTTTGGTGGTTGAATCAATGACCAAATATGCAAACTCCTCTTCAAATTTTAAAATGAATCGGTAAAATTGACAATTTTAGAAATCCGGCTCAGTTGAACTTTGGCCATGTGGACCTCCAAAATATTGATTGTAGAATTCAGGTTACCTTGATATATATAAATATAATTTATATATATATATATATAATATATATATATATATATATATAATGATATTATATATATATATATAAATCCTCTTCAAATTTCAAGTCATCGAGATGAAATTTAAGATTTTAGAAAATACCACCTTAGTTGTTGACAATGGGACTATGTTGATCTTTGGTCTTTTGACCTCAAAAATATTGGCTGGTTTAATTCATTGACCTGAAATGTATATCGCTCTTCAAATTTCAAGTCAATCGGATAAAAATTGAGATTTTTGAAATCCCACCTGAGGTTTTTTACCTTGGCGCCTATGTTGACCTTTGGTTGATGTTGACCCTAAAAAGAATTGCGTTGGTTGAATTCAGTGACCTGAAATATATATTCCTCTTCAAATTTTCAAGCAATCAGATGAAAATTGCAGGATCTTTAAAAAATCTCACCAAAGTTTTTGACCTTTGGCCTATGTTGACCTTTTGAGCTCAAAACATAGGCTTCGTTCCTATGAACAAAACTACCATGTGGTGAAGTTTCGTTGAAGATTGCGTTTAAAATGTTCCCTGTCGCGCAAAAAGACAGACAGGATAACAAAATCGATGACCGATATACTTTGAAAAATCTTCGATCTTGCAACAAACCAAACAGCAAACAGAGGGGTGAAAACATAACCTCCTTCACCTTCGGTCTGGGTGGGTTGTTAAAATGATGCAATCGGACATCTGCTAGTATGTCATTGTGGTAAAAGTGACTGTTTTAGCAGAATTAACAGAAAGCACAAAGCCAAAGGAAGCAATAAGCGCATTTCTGTGAGCACAGCTGTTACCTTTTGAGTTGATTGAATCCTTAATGATGTCACCTTTTAGCTTGTTAAGGAAACTTGGTAGTATTAAAAGTGTCCCACTGATATTTGATAGCTGCCGCAAACACAACCTCCTTGCAATGTTTCACACATCTCCCGTTATTCACCATTTTTCAATCACATGCTCTTCATTAATGACCATTTCCTGCATATTCCACAAAATAGTCCCACCTTTGTTTGGGGATATCTTTATATGCACCTGCAGCATTCTTGCTCGATGATTACTTGCCGTGAATTTGTGATGCCTGAGGCGGCTTTGGTGCCATTTCATTTTATGATTTCTCTGAGCAAAGATGAAATAATTTGATATTCAGAACTTTGCATCAGCCGAGTCGTTGCTTTCCATTAAAAGAAAAAAAATCACTAAGTGCTTTGAAAGCTTTTTGTTTGCCTTGACCTTTCTGATGTCCTGCGTTGCACACCCTTTCTTCCACATGATTACGCAGCTCCCTGCGGAAAAGGCAACATTGCAACGACCATTGGTAACCATCGTGTTCCAAGGAAGCTGGGGCACTACGTTTACCCCGCAGCACATCCGCCCAGTTCCCAACACGGTGTTCATTGTTGTACGTGCACATGACCCTTGCACTGAAACACACAACTTAAAGGTACCTCCGCCGCCCCTCCCCTCCCCACCCTCTTTGAATCATTGAAAAGTACTTGATTCAGTTTGTTAAATGTCTTACTTTTAGAGAGTGGAAATTTTTGTGGCATGCTTTGACGCCGGAAATATAAATTTCCTGATCTGGGTGACTCACGATTGCCATATATTTTTGAACAGGAGGTGCAATAAGGAATGATGAGACAGTTGGTTTGATTATAAACATTTGCTGTGAAGAGCACCTGTAATGGTTAATGCCTTGCAAAACACGTGCCCAGCTCAGGAAAGTGCCATCCAAAAATTCACACCAGTCTTCAAAGCACATATGGCAGTCATTTGTCCCCAGACTCAAACTGAAACTCACATGTCAGGTATGAGTATGTGTCCCTATAACTTAGTGACAAATGTAGGGGAAGGGATAATGCCTGGTTCGAAAAGCACTGCTCACCTCCTCATGAGGACCACTGGACTTCTCAAGCATTGGGAACAGGAGAAAAAGCTGGGGATTGCTTGAAAGCCGCGTTCCAAGTTTAACCTTGACATCTTTTGGATTTAATTATGTTGCCAGCAACAAGACCATTGCCATCCTTGCTTGCTGTAGTTGGGTTACATTATTATATGCAAAGTTTGAAGTTTGGGAAGTTTAATCAATAAGATTATATGTAATTTTCCTTGAAGGTCATGTGCCATTTTTTAACTTTTTTGAAACTTAATATTTTCATATTTATTATGTTTTTGTTCCCGAACATGAAACTTTATCTATACAAGGTTGTGCTAAATGCCCTGTCCAACCTTCCATTGTCATTGACTCTTTGAAATGGCTTATTTTCTTTTTTCTTTTTCTTTTTTGCAGCACGAAAGCCCTAGCCATCTGAATTCTCAAGGGAATGTGTATTTTAGATCTCAGGTTTTGCTTGCTTGTATGCCCTCTCACACCTTTTCCCTGGATATATATATATATATATATGTATATTGATATATTGTTACGAATTCTCGCCCGCGGCGTCGGACAGCCGCTTTTAGCCGAATTCGCTGGCCCGTACTCCACCGGACGGACATTCAGTCGCGAACTTTCCCGGAACAACACCCGAAAAACCAGTCACGGGTGTTGCTCCAAGCACACCAAAACCTTGTCCGCACCTACCCGTGCGCTACAGGGTCGATCGCCAAAATAAACGATTTACCTAATTATTCACGCGGGTAGATTACCAAGAGATGTACCTCAGCGAGACCTGCTTGGAAACGAGCCGCTGTAGCAGGCCGCTCGTTTTTGGGATAACCGAGCGGCGATTATCGCGAGCCTCGCTGGCACCCCGAATTCTTATCGGCTATTAAAAATGCCGCTATCTATTCCGAAATGCAATACGGCATGTTAATTGGGAAAATGACGTGACGACAGGATCAACATTTTAAAGAAGGCACATTTAATTTCAAACAACACATAGCACGTAAGCAGTCGTGCAATGAATATGGGAAGCCACGCATCAATATACAGCCAAACACAATGCAAAGAAAGAGCTAATACCGTCTATCTATTATGTACAGTCCACTTATTACAGTTTTAACTTGCACGGGACTCCGGCGCCCAACAACCTTTCATAAAAAGAAAAGAAGGAAAAACCCCAGGACAGACGAGGGGTAGACCTGGACCTCTTGGGTCTTTATTGCATGGAGCCGTGTAGACCGCAGACGAGCTCCGCGAGGCCGCGCAGGTTACCTTCTCTCGCTGGGGCGAACCCACGACGTTCCTGCCCACGGCAGCTAGCGTAATCGCGGCTCGGCCGCGCTGTGATTCGGGCCCAGCCGGCAATGCCTGAAGAGGAACGAACGGAGTCTTCGCTCTTTTGAGTTGATCGCTCTCTTTAAGAACCCGTTGCGTCCCTCAGCTATGCTCGAACCGTTCCGAAGCCGATCACCTCAGAACCATTCGGAGCTGTTGGCGAGCTCTCTCCGGCTCACACCACGACAGGCAGCTCCGCGCGGCACAGCAGGCTTGTCGTGCTCGCGTCTCCTCCGCTCGCCTCACTTCTCCACCGACTGCACGGCCCAGGCTCCGCGCTCCCGACCCCGACAGACACTTCCACCTGACTCTCCGCGCTTGCGTTCCGCTCGCGCTTATAGAGGGCCCGAGAGACGAGATTAGGCTTCGCACTCTCACCTCTGATCTCTAACCCCCCGCGCTCCGCCCCTCTCGCTCGTCTTGATCCGATTCCGAGCGAAGCTTGCACAGAGCGGACGTGCGCGAGTATCACCAACTTGCGCGGCGAGCCGGAACGTGCGCGAGATCACCTGACTTGCGCGGCGAGCAACCCCGCGTGTGCCTGCAGTGCCGCCGTTCCAATGCGGACTCGCCGTGGCTGGCGGCAAAAGATGGCGTCGCTTCGGAAATGAAAGGTGAGCGCCGACGTTGTTCGTGTTGGTCTAATGGGGGAGACATTGGTTTAGTAGATGAGTGAGAAGATGTCGTTGTGTGAGGCGGTTGTGGAGCAGGGTGGTGGGTGGTGCGTAGTTGGAGAAGGTGGTGGTAGGTTGGCGTGGTCGAGAAGGTGGTTGGTGTGCGCGTTGGTGAGAAGGTGTGTGCGTGGCTGATGGCGTGGTGGTGAAGGCGTGTGGTTGGTTGTGGTGTCCAAAATAACGATAGTAAAAAAAAAGCGGCTAAACACTCAAAGTCCACAGCCCAGGTACATCGAATGTAATTCCTTGACAACGGTTGGGGAATTGATTGTTGGAAATGTATTTTTGCGACCGGGGGTCGGCGGGAAGACCCAAAGGGGAAGCTACCTCAGTTCCCATCAGACTTACCGGAATCGGCAGGCCGCGCACACAGAATAACTTCGTGACACGGCGGGTCGCCTAACATCGACCATGAACTCTAATAAACTCAACCACGGATTAAGGTCCTCCATCTCATAAAATACCGATACCTAATGGTCACGTGATCTAATTGCCCCGCGAACATTGCCTCGGTATGCCTTGTTTTCAAACCGGATCACCTTAACCGGATCAGATGCAGCAGGCGCGTAACTAGCCCAAGGAGTACTAGTACCGGCTAGAAAAACAGATAATGTGGGGATAACATCCCAGCCTAAGGCAGAACACAAAACATGCTGGACCAATGAAGAAAAAGACGAAACCGAGCTGGGAACATTTCTATACACAGCGATTTATTTACAATCAAGCAAGGGAAAGGTAGTGTGGCACAGGAAGTGGGGTTCTAATATTAGCACAGAGGAGTAGCAAGGACATTCGTGGATGCGACAAAAGGCAAGCAATTTACAGAAAAGCAGACACAGAGAGACTTTCCCATTATCACTCTACAATCTTACTCTATGCTAGGACAGGCGCCCATCAACATACACACACCACACACACACGGAAGATTTACGAATGCCGAAAGAAAGAGAGCAGATGAGGATAAACGGCCGGCTGCAACTGGCGCGGTCGGTCCGACCAACGCAACCCGTACGGCTTGGGGAGGTAGAGGAGAGATACTGGGTCGAAGGTGTGGAGTGGGAGGTGCTGTGTAGTGCAATATGGGGGGGGGTGGTGTCATGCCAGAGGAAACTGGTGATTGGGATCAGTAATGGATGCTCTCTTTTAATGGCATCAAAGGACGAGATGGAGGGGTGGAAGAGAGAGAGGAGAGAAGAGCGTGAGGCAAAAGATTCCCTAACTAGTCATGCATAGTCTGCAGTGTGATTGTAGAAGTGATAATGGGATAAGTCTGCTCTGTGTCTGCTTTTGTAAATTGCTTGCCTTTTGTCGCATCCCACGAATTCCTTGCTATCCCTGCTGTGCATAATAATAAACCCCACTTCCTGTGCCACATACCTTTCCTTGCTTGATTGTAAATAAATGCTTGTATAGAAATG
>CM068952.1:105782629-105798145 GCA_035128595.1 Eptatretus atami
GTTTTCGTCTTTTCCTTCATTGGTCCAGCATGTTTTGTGTTCTAGCTTAGCTGGGATGTTATCCCCCAATTATCTGTTTTTCTAGCCGGTACTAGTACGTCCTTGGGCAGTTACGCCCTGCTGCATCTGATCCGGTAAGGTGATCCGGTTTGAACAAGGCATACCGAGGGCATGTTCCGGGGCAATTAGATCACGTGACCATTAGGTGATCGGTATTTATGAGATGGAGGACCTTAAGTCACGTGGTTGAGTTATTAGAGTTCATGGTCGATTAGCGACCCGCCGTGTCACGAAGTTATTCTTGTGCGACGGCCTGCGATTCCGGAGAGTCTGATGGGAACCTGAGGTAGCTTCCCCCTTTGTGGTCTTCTCGCCCCCGACCCCCGGTTCGCAACAATACATTTCCAACAATACAATTTCCCCACCGTTGTCTAAAGGGAATTATTTTAATTTCATGTTCCCTGGGCTGTGATCTTTGAGTTTTAGCCGTTTTTCTTTTACTATCGTTATTTTGGACCAACCACAACGCCAACCACCAACCCTTCTCACCACGCCAACCACACCATTCTCACCAACGACCAACCAACCACCTTCTCGACCACGCCAACCACCACCACCTTCTCCACTACGCACCACCACCACCCTCTCCACAACCGCCTTCACACAACGACATCTTCTCACTCACTACTAAACCAATCTCCCCCATTAGACCAACACGACAACGTCGGCCTCACCTTCATTTCCGAAGCGACGCCATCTTTGCGCCAGCCACGGCGAGTCCGCATTGAACGGCGGCACTGCAGGCACACGCGGGGGTTTGCTCGCCGCGCAAGTCAGGTGATCTCGCGCACGTCCGCTCGCCGCGCAAGTTGGTGATCTCGCGCACGTCGCTCTGTGCAAGCTTCGCTCGGAATTCGGATCAAGAGAGCGAGAGGGGCGGAGCCAGCGGGGGGTTAGAGATAGAGGTGAGAGTGCGAAGGCCCAAATCTCGTCTCTCGGGCCCTATATAAGGCGAGCGGAACGCCAAGCGCGGAGAGTCGGTGGAGTGTCTGTCGGGGTTGGAGCGCCTGGAGCCTGGGGCCTGCAGTCGGTGGAGAAGCTGAGGAGAGCGGAGGAGACGCGAGCACGACCAAGCCTGCTGTGCCGCGGGAGCTGCGTGTTCGTGTGTGAGCCGGAGAGAGCTCGCCAACCAGCTCCGATGGTTCTGAGGTGATCGGGCTTCGGAACGGTCGAGCATAGCTGAGGGACGAACGGGTTGCTTAAAGAGAGCATCAACTCAAAAAGAGCGAAGACCCGTTCGTTCCTCTCAGGCATTGCCGGCTGGGGCCGAATCACAGCCCGGCCGAGCCGCGATTACGTAGCTGCCGTGGGGACGGAACGTCGTGGGTCGCCCCAGCGAGGAAGGTAACCTGCGCGGCCTCGCGGAGCCTCTGCGGTCTACACGCTCCATGCAATAAAGACCCAAGAGGTCCAGTCTACCCCTCGTCTGTCCTGGGGTTTTTCCTTGCTTTTCTTTTGTATGAAAGTTGTGGCGCCGAGTCCGTCAAGTAAAACTGTATAAGTGACTGTACATAATAGATAGACGGTATTAGCTCTTTCCTTTGCATTGTGTTTGGCTGTATAATTGCATGCGTGGCTTCCCTCATTCATTGCACGACTGCTTACGTGCTTATGTGTTGTTTGAAAATAATGTGCTTCTTTAAATGTTGACCTGTTCGTCACGTCATTTTCCCAATTGAAATGCCGTATTGCATTTCGGAATAATAGCGGGCTTTTTAATAGCCGATAATAGAATGGGTCCAGCGAGGCTCGCGATAATACCGCCGCTCGGTTATCCCAAAACGAGCGAGCTGCTTAAGCGGCTCGTTTCCAAGCAGGTCTCGCTGAGGTACAATCTCTTGGTAATCTACCCGCGCGAATAATTAGGTAAATCGTTTATTTGGCGATCGGACCCTGTAGGCCGGGTAGGTGCGGACAAGGTTGTGGTGTGCTTGGAGCACACCCGTGACTGGTTTTCGGGTGTTGTCCGGGAAAGTCGCGACTGAATTGTCCGTCCGGTGGACGTACGGGCCGCGATTCGGCTAAAAGCGGCTGTCCGACGCCGGCGGCGAGAATTCGTAACAATATACATATATACATATATATATATATATAATCCAGGGAAAAGGTGTGAGAGGGCATACAAGCAAGGCAAAACACTGCAGATCTAAAATACACATTCCTTGAGAATGTCAGGATGGCTAAGGGCTTGTGCTGCAAAAAAGAAAAAGAAAAAAGAAAATAAGCCATTTCAAAGAGTCATGACAATGGAAGGTTGGACAGGGCATTAGCACAACCTTGTATAGATAAGAGTTTCATGTTTCGGGAACAAAACATAATAAATATGAAAATATTAAGTTTCAAAAAAGTAAAATGGCACATGACCTTCAAGGAAAATTACATATAATCTATTGATTAGAACTTCCCAAACTTCAACTTTGCAATAATAATGTAACCCAAACTACAGCAAGCAGGGATGGAAATTGGTCTTGTTTGCTGGCAACATTATTAAATCAAAAAAGATGTCAAGGTAAACTTGGAAGCGTCGGCTTCAAGCAATCCCAGCTTTTTCTCCTGTTCCCAATGCTTGAGAAGTCTCAGTGGTCCTCATGAAGAGGTGAGGCAGTGCTTTTCGAACCAGCATTACTCCCTTCCCCTACATTTGTCCACAAGTTATCGGGACCATACTCATCCTGACATGTGAGGTTTCAGTTTGAGTCTGGGTGACAAATGACTGCCAATACTGGTGCTATGAAGACTGGGTGTGAATTTTTGGATGGCACTTTCTGAGGCTGGGCAGTGTTTTGCAAGGCAATTAAACCATTACAGTGCTCTTCACAGCAATGGTTTATAATCAAAACACTGTCTCATCTATTCCTTTGCACCTCCTGTCAAAAATATATGGCAATCGTGAGTCACCCAGATCAGGAAATTATATTTCCGGCGTCAAAGTGCCACAAAAATTTCCACTCTCTAAAAGTAAGACATTTCAACAAACATGATTCAAGTACATTTCAATGATTCAAAGAGGGTGGGGAGGGGAGGGGCAGGCGGAGGTACCTATTAAGTTGTGTGTTCAGTGCAAGGGTCATGTGCACGTACAACAATGAACACGTGTTGGAACTGCGAGCGATGTGCTGCGGGTGTAAACGGTAGTGCCCCAGCTTCTTGGAACACGATGGTTACAATGGTCGTTGCCAATGTGCCTTTTCCGCAGGAGCTGCGTAATCATGTGGAAGAAAGGGGGGTGCACGCAGGACATCAGAAAGGTCAGGCAAACAAAAAGCTTTCAAAGCCTTAGTGATTTTTTTTCTTTTAATGGAAAGCACGACTCGGCTGATGCAAAAGTCTGAATAATCAAAATTATTTCATCTTTGCTCAGAGAAATCTCAAAATGAAAATGCACAAAGCCGCCTCAGGCATCAAAAATTCACGCAAGTAATCATCGAGCAAGAATGCTGCAAGGTGCATAATAAATGATATCCCCAAACAAAGGTGGGACTATTTTGTGGAATATGGCAGGAATGGTCATTAATGAAGAGCATGTGATGAAAATGGTGAATAACGGGAGCATGTGTGAAACATTGCAAGAGGTTGTGTTGCGCAGCTATCAAATATCAGTGGGACATTTTAATACTACAAGTTTCCTTAACATGCTAAAGGTGACATCATTAAGGATTCAATCAACTCAAAAGGTAACAGACTGTGCTCACAGAAATGCCTTATTGCTTCCTTTGGCTTTGTGCTTCTGTTAATTCTGCTAAAACCAGTCCTTTTACCACAATGACAATACTACGCAGATGTCCGATTGCAATCATTTCAACCCACCACCGAAGGTGAAGGAGGTTATGTTTTCACCCCTCTCTGTTTGTCTGTTTGGTTGTTGCAAATCGAAGATTTTTCAAGTATATCGGTCAGTCGATTTTGTTATCCTGTCTGTCTTTTTGTCGCCGACAGGGAACAATTTTAAACCAATCTTCACGAAACTTCACCACATGGTAGTTTGTCATAAGGAAGAAGCCTATGTTTTGAGCTCAAAAGGTCAACATAGGCCAAAGGTCAAAAACTTTGGTGAGATTTTTTAAAATCCTCAATTTTCATCTGATTGACTTGAAATTTGAAGAGGATATATATTTCAGGTCACTGAATTCAACCAACCAATTCTTTTTTAGGTCAACATCAACCAAAGGTCAACATAGGCCCAAGGTAAACAACTCAGGTGGGATTTCAAAAATCTTCAATTTTTCATCGATTGACTTGAAATTTGAAGAGGATATACATTCAGGTCAATGAATTAAACCAGCCAATTTTTTTGAGGTCAAACATAGACCAAAAGATCAACATAGTCCCATGGTCAACAACTAAGGTGGTATTTCTAAAATCTTAAATTTTCATCCGATTGACTTGAAATTTGAAGAGGATTTATATATATATATATACTATATATATATATATATATATATATATATATATAATATATATTATTATATATATCAGGTCAACTGAATTCTACCATCAATTATTTTGGAGGTCCACATGGCCAAAAGTTCAACTGAGCCGGATTTCTAAAATTGTCAATTTTCATCCGATTCATTTTAAATTTGAAGAGGAGTTTGCATATTTGGTCATTGATTCAACCACCAACTATTTTTGAGGTCAAATTTGTTTTATGGTTTTGGCAAGCATCATGCTCTGCATGACGTCGTCTTCTTGTTTGTTTGTCTGTGTGCAGGATATCTCAAAAGTTGTGGACAGATCCGGATGGAATTTGGTGGCAGGTTGGGTGTGTGACAAAGATGAACGATTAGATTTTGGTGAAGATCCGGATCGGGATCCGACTACTGGGAATTTCAAGGATTCTTCACCATTGAGAGATTAGGAGCAAAAATGATATATAGCATTTCTCTCAAAAGTTGTGCACAGATTCAGACAAAACTTGGTGGACAAGTTGGGTGTGTGACAAGGAAGATTGATTTTATTTTGGTTAAGATCCAAATCCAGATCGGATATGAATTATTTAATTTTCAAAGTGATTCTTCACCATTGAGAGATAGGGCTCAATAAGGATTATAACGCATGATATTTCAAAATGTATTGGGGCTGATATGTTCTCGTGGATCAGGCATTAAGTGTGGAGGATGCGCTCTACTGGAGTGCCCTTCTAGTTTTTAATATATTTGGGCTCAAATACATATTTGCCAATGAGAAGTTGTAATTATTTTATTGAACCATTAACTTTCACTCACAAGACTTTTGTTGCAGAAAATGGCACTTTCATCAAGAATAGTCCTGTCAAGAGATCGGACACAGACAGCTAAGAGGTGAGAATGTTATCAACTGAACTATTATGAAGAAGAAACAAACAAAAATAACGAGTGACTGCATGGTGTTGTTAATACTATGGTGAGATTCCTTGAAGGAGCATTTGAACAAGACCAGGCAGACAGCATTTAAGGAAACACTTGACAGGCCTACCTGGAATTCGGGGTGTTCTCTGTGGAATTTGAACCAACCATTCACAGCGGCATCAGTCGTGGGACAGGTCTGAACGGGTAGTAAACGAGAAGACAATAGGCTAAGCCATGGTGATGGCAATTTAACAATTGCCTCAAGTCACTTGCGTCAGTGTGGCTTGGTTAAACCCAGTACAAAATGATCCAATATGGCGTTAAATACGCAAGGAAAAATAACAGTGAATAATTATCCGTAACTATACAGTTTATTTTCTTTCAATATCCTCATAACATTATAACCTTATAACCTTAAAACGAGCTTTTGTTTATACAGAGATTACCTTAAAAAATATCTCAAAAGGCACAGAAAGCATCTTCAATGCAAAGTCCGTCCACGTCCGCTTTTGTACACAAACTAAACTTGACAAAAACGACAGTTTTAAAACAATTGTACATTTTTATTAATGTGTTCTCCATATTCTCATTAATGAATTGTTGAAGATTTGATGACAAAAGCTCAATTTTGTAAAAATGTTATGGCCCGGACAGAAACACTGAAGCTGCAATAGTAAACTAGAGGGGAGCACTCGGTAGAGTGCAAAACCTCCGCCGCCAATACTGGCTGTCACTTAGTGAACCTGATATCCTATTCAATTATAGGTCAAAACGGATCAGACTGTACTGACACGATTGAATACAACTACTAGATCGACGCGCATGTAGAAATTCCAAAAAAATAAAATCGAATTTTTTTGAAAAAAAAGTTGCAAAATTTCTGTTTTTTTTTTCTCTAACAAATTTTTTTTGGTTGGAATCACTTAAAACATGTAGAAATGCAAAAAAAAAATTCAAATATTTTTCAAATATAAAATCGAAATTTTTTTGAAAAAAAGTTGCAAAATTTTGTTTTTTTTTTCCTCCAACAAATTTATATTTTTTTTGGGTTGGAAATACTTAACACATGTTAAAGAATGCAAAACACTAAAAATTCAAATATTTTTTCAAATGGCCGCCCAATAGCGGGCCTATTGGACTTTGGACGAGTCCAAATCTAATCGGCAATGATCCTTGACCATACCTAATCCCGACAAGTTTTCGTCGAATCCGTCGAGGAGTTTTTTTCCGTAATACTGTTCCAACAAACAAACAACAAACAGCCAGGGGTGAAACAGTAACCTCCGTCCATCTTCGATGGGGAGGTTATTATAAATACACAGAACAATTTTTTAATCACAAAGGGCAAGCGGAAACATGAAGTTATGGCTGGATGGACGGGACGGGATGGATGGACCGCAGCGTGCGCACAGCACACACACACAACACACAACACGTAAAAACGACTATGCTCCCAGCTTCGTTGGGGTTGGGGAGGATGCTTACTTGTCGATGGCACTCAGTAGAGCACATACAGGTAGTGCAACAAGAGAAATGGAACAACCATGTAAAGTCACTTCATAGGTTAGGGATTGGGCCACACATGTGGCCGTCGGCTGTATAACAATCGGATAGAGTACCAGCGTATGGAATTCTGCACGCAAGGGATGCGCACCATTCCTCTGAGAAAGCAGTCAACTCACACATATTTGTTTTATGGAGGTGGAAAACGCTGTTGAAGCGTCATTACAGAATACTCCCATAAATGCTTCGATTGGCGTTCAGAATCTGGTAACTGAGAAAGCCATGATATATGGAAACTCAGTGTCATGCTCATCAAAACCAATGGCAATCACACGTGCTCTGTAGATAGGGGCATTGTTACTCCTGGAAGCTCCCTCCTGGCAGGAAAGAAATGATGCCAACCATGGAGTGAGATGATCCTCGGTAAATTACATAATGATTGGCATTGACTTTGCCTTGCTTCGCGATGACTGCACCAAACTATGCCAGGAAATGTGCCCACACATGAGAACAACCAGAAACCTTCATGTTCGGCACAAGAACTCAGAGTTGCGGAGTTCTTGAGGTTAGCGCCACACGAGCACTGTCCGTTTCTCGAGAACAGAGTGAAGGATGATTCATCTGACCATATTACATTTTCCCTGCCGTAGTCATTGCATGTGCTCTTTGCACCCTGGACTCGCAAATGTGCATTCGACAGGTGTGATGAGCGTTTTTGATGTACTGGGGGAAAAAGAAAACCCTGAAAAAAAAAACTTTTGGTTTGGGGGGGGGTATCCCACCCTTCTATAGAATTTCAGGCAGATCGTTTTTGATGAACTGGCTGTCATGCCCCAGGCTTGAAATTTAGTCTTGATATTAGTTATCGACTGCTTTTCCTTGCACTTCAAATTATGTATGGATATCACGACCTTGGAGTATGCACTTTACCAGTGTTGCCCTTTGCTGATGATGTTTTCCCTCAAGTTTCATGATGACATCACCTGAAACACCGCTGCTCCTGAAACATCAGAAAGTTTGAGCTGTCTGTCATAAACTCCTGCCAAAAACGCACCCACCCAATCCACTCCTCTTTCAACAAGTCATCAAGGTCTCTCTTGCAGCTTAACTAGCCATAACTATAGACAAGCGGCTGTGCAGAATTTTTATACTGACCTGAAGTGTGCTGGAGATTTATTTAGCTTAATTAACACATGGGCCACACCTGTTGTGGAAGCCGTGCTTTCAATTATTTGGTTCCCTCATTTCCCAGGTGTTTCCATTTTGTTTCCTACTGTATACACCAGCTGACGTTACGTTTTGACCCACTGATAGGCCCCGTCCACAATGTCTTCCTATATCCGGCCGTAACTTTTTTGTATATCATGCTATACTGTCTATTGTTTTTGGTTCTATCTCTCAATGCAAGAAGATACTGAAATAAATAATAGTCAATTCAGATCCGGATGCAGATTTCACCAAAATCGAATCATTACATCTCGTCACACAACCCAACCGGTTGCAGCAATTTTGTCCTTCCGTCCTAACTTTTTGAGATATCCTGCTCACAAGAGACAGACAGACCAAGGTGAAACATAGCGTGCCCACCTTCGGTGGAAGAGGTTTGAAATAAGGCTTTACTTAAAGCATGTAATTACGACCATAGCCGCAGCAACAACGTGTTGACTTGGAATGCAAACTCACCCTGCATGGTGGGAAGTACTTACACAAAAGCGTTTCAGATATTTTAAAGGGTGTTGTGGCCTATAATTTCTTCAAAGATTTAATATATTCCTTCAGTAAGCTGGGCATTACTGCACATTTTGAAATATTTGGATGGGAAAATTACATTTTTAGGCTTAAATATGGCATTTAACATTTGTTGTTATTAGCAAAGCAGGCAGCCAATAATGTAATCAATGTAAGGTGCATCTGATCTGAAATGTAATGCAAAGTGATGTTTCTGAAAAAAATACACATTCAGAAGCATCAAATCGATTCAATTTGGGGCAAAAATAAAATTAAAAAACAAACAAGACAAATGCCAAAAAGGCTTGGAGAATGATTTGGAAGCAAATCCCCATCACTTTCATAATGCATCCTTGAGCATCTACGGACTTATTGTACTTGTAAAATGAAGGAGAGAGGCGAAGGGAGATTAGTTGACTTGTGAATTTGTACTTGTGAATGAAGAAAAGATGCCAGCAGGGAAGAAAGCATCTCGATGTAATGTGAAGTCTTTACTTTGAGTTGTAACTGTCATTTATTTTAAAAAAAGAAATGTATGTACAAGCTCTCTCCAAAACCTCACATGACTATTTAAAAAGGAGAAATAATAATAAACATAAAAATGAATTTCCTCCATTTTGGTTATGTCCCCTTGTATTGCAAAAGCGTAATTTTGTGCAAGTCAATGACCAGACATGAAAAGTGCGTAAAAAAAACACCTTGTGCCACAGGCCAAGAAGAGCCTTGACAAGAAAGGAAGGGGTAACCTGTGTCAGCCTAATATCGAAGCAAAAAGGAGGTACAATCTGTTTATGCAAAAAAAATATATATTATGTATTATATATATACAAACAGTACATCGCCATGTGAGAGTGGATATATAATAAACTAGAATGACACCTTGACGTCACGTCATCGCCAGTATGCCTCTGCCCCACATTATGACATCATTATACATACTCAGGGTGTATCCAGAAATTTTTTAGGGGGGTTCACTTTAGGTTAAGATGTTCTCATATTGTTAAATATCCCAAGCCTTGTTCAAACATGTAATCGTCGCAGAAAAACTGGTTAATCTATCCAGAGCTAGCAGTGTCCGGACCATACATTTATATTCTCACAGGAATACTTGGGAATATCGAGCTATTTGAGTAAAGGCTCAGGCCGATCACACAACTGATTCTAAAGAAAAGCTGAAGATTTTGGAATCTTTGTGACGGATCTTTACGACAACAATGTAAATACACAAAGTGTTTCCAATACAAATCAATGAAAATCTCGAACGGACAAGCACAAATGCAGCGAAATGACCCCCGAGCACTAAATATAAACTCGCCATTGCGGATCATCAGATCATTCATTAAAATAATGGACGATGTAGCCACTGTAACTTTGAATTTCCTGGTGAAATAGTTCAGGATTGGACTGCACTTTCCTGGAGGACACGATCCAAAAATGTTTGCCTTTCTCTTCGAGCATAACTAACACTGAGTAGCAGGGATGAATACAAAACCAGCGGCGAAAAGTATCGCGGCCCGGATTAATTGCCGAGTGAAAGCAAAAGACGTGCGATTGCCGATTGTGGCAATAATATCTCGCACGACTATCATGTGACATAATTGTAAGGGCAGAGGGAGGGGGGGGGTTCAAGTTCACCGGTGAACCCCTCGGATCCGCCATTGATACTTGCCCCATGTTTGATTAAAATCCCTGAACAAGATTTAAAATATTAAATAATTCTGGCTGCCAAACCTGCGTCCGATCAGGTTGAAATTTAAAAGATGTATTCCACATGTCTACTCGATCATAACTGTGACATTTCACATCGATTCATGAAGCAGTTCAAGAGAAAGAATTTAAAATAATTTCGTTCAAACCAATATGGCTGCAGACCATGTGACCTATTAATTATTCGTGAACACTGTAGTATCCCCAAGGCTTGGGGAACATGTAAGTGAACTTTTCCCTCGATTTGTCAAGCCTGCCCAACCATGTGACCTATGACATTATAGGTGGAGAACTTTTGTCCTCACGGATCGGCGATTATACCTGTAAAGTTTCGCCTCAATCTGTTCAGCCGTTTATGGAGAAGATTTTTGAAGGTTTTTATGTTAAAAACAACATGGCTGCCGAGCACGTGACTGATGACATCATCAATTTTTTGGCCAATTACATTTAGCCCTAGATGACCCTAAAATGTCATATTGATCGGAAAAGCGTTTGACATGTCAATTATGACATCATAAGGCGTTTGAGATACAGAGTTTGAGATACAGAGGTCCAATGTTTTTCCATTTTTCCACATGGCTGTCACACCACGTGACCTATGATGTCATAGTTACACAAAAACATTCTACAGGAGTAGTTGCATCGATGGTGAAAATTTTGTGAAATTTCTATGGTGAAAAAAAAGCATGCCACCCACTTCAATCGGACACCTGACCTATGATGACCTCAATCAAATCAAATTCAGAATGGGTGGCTGATCTACGTCTTTGGAGATTCATGTTGATCCAACGAGGTTTTTTTTTTTTTTTGTCGCAATTGGCTGCGAAAAAATGTGACTGATGATGTTGAAATTTTCAAAATATTTCCTCCATGAGATTGAAAAAATTAAACATTATTTTCTGAAGCATTTAACCTATCAAGACTAGAATTTGCAGTTATGATCCACCCCCTTGCTACATATACTGTGAATGACTTAAAAATAACGTCATCAATCACGTGGTGTGGTAGCCACATTGGTTTCAAGGAAAATCGTTAAAAAAATTATATTTCAGAAACGCTGTAGAAATCGATTTGAAAACTTTGCAGTTGTGATCCACTGCCTTGCTCCATCTCCATGTAAAACAACATGTTTCACATTGATCCATTAAGCGGTTTTGGAGAAAATCATTTTTTATTTTTTGGTTTTCAAACTAAGTGGCTGCTAAACCACGTGACCTATGGCATTCAAAATTTGGACTCTGCCTAAGATTTGGTGGGGGTCATGTGTGTGAAGTTTCGTTTTGATTGGATAAGGTTCGTTTTTCAAATCCAACATGGCTGCCACACCAGGTGACCTGTGACATCATCATTTACACACTGTATGCAGCTATAGTGTGAGATGATGATGGCAAATTTTGCTTCGATCAGATAAGCGGTTCCAGAGAAACATGATTGAATATTTTTCTTCAATCCAATATGGCCACCGAACGTGACATCAATTATTCTTTATTACCTCGTATCCCCATGTAATGATGAATATGTCTGTAAAGATTCCCCTCAATCTGTCCAGCCGTTCTGGAGAAGGAGATTTTTTTACGGTTGAAGGAAAAATCCAATATGGCTGTCAAATCATGGCACCTATGATGTCATAGGTGGGAACATTTTACTCTTGATGAAAGGCACTCTAGCTGAAAAATTTCGCCTCAATCTGTTGTCATTTCAGCGAAGACTTTTGAAGCTTTAAAAAAAAAACGAAAAAAAATATGGCTACCAAACACATGACAAATGACGTCATCAATTTTTTCCTGTCGACCATTTATCCCAAGATGACCCTTAAAAATTTTCATTCTGATCGGATGTAGCATTCAACGAAAACAATGACGTTCATAACGAAGGCACCTATGCCATCATACAAAAATCATCCTGATTACCTCTGCCACACAAAAGGTGGAAGGTGGTTAGCTTCATATATATATATAATATATATATATATATTATATATATATATTATATATATTATATATACACATATATATATATACATATACACATATATAATACACATATATAAAATACACATATATGTTATATTACACACACAAACATATATTGTTGCGGGCCAGGTATCGGTGGCGAGCGTGACGCTAGAGGAGCAGTAGAGTCGCCACCGAACACCCGGAATTTACGTCGTGACCCTCGGATAAGTCCGAAAGCACGGGTCCCTTTCAGGACACATGAATCGCCATAATTCAACCGCGTGGGGTAGGGTTATTGCAACTTCAATATACTAATTACCACGCGCAAAGCTAAATCGCGGGGAATTCACACTCAGACTCGAGCGGGCAAGCCGTTACCGTGCCGAACCGTGTGTAACCCGAGCGATGGTTACAAGGCCTGTCGTCAATGAACAAATTTTATGCCGTGCTATTTCTCAAACACGCACCGTGCTAAGCCAATAAAGAGAATGACAGGACGAGTGCGGACATTCAACAAAGGAATTTTTACAATAATAATCTCGGCGGGAAGCCGTAAGGGCAGAGTTATCCCGAATATCGGCAGGCAATATACAGAAAACGACTTCGTGAGCAACATCAAATATTTTTGCAGCAGCTTAATAGCAAATAACAATTCTACTTAAAGACGGGGCCACACACACAAAGAACGCGACCCATCGGCTTTAATTGAAGGCTTCAGCTCGAGAAAGGTGAGCTGGATGCAGAGGCCTGTGCTTGGACCTGTCGCCTCTTGCGGTCTTCGACGATCTGGCTCAGTGGCGAGGATCAAACAGCGCTTCACGTGGCGTCAAGGACGAAGGCACCAGGAATGGACGGCAGACAGCCATGCAGATCCGGACGGCAAAACAAGCGAGGAGGCGGCTAAGCATGCGAAAAGCAAGTGATTCTCCTCAGGATCCGACACAACAACCAGGCCCAACGCCAACACGAACATGACTGAACAACACCCAAAGGAGCCTGTCTTTTTACCGCTCCCTGAGGGGGCGGAGCTCGTGTCGGAGCTCTGTCTATCACATATAAATACATCAATTACTATATAACATATATATATAATGATATAATTATATTGTCGGGCCGGGGTCGGTGGCAGAACACAATCGGGTGGGGAAAGCTACGTCGCCTCCAACCAGACTCCCCGGAATTGTCGGCCATCGCTCGGATATTCCCGTGACTCGGCGGGTCGCTGAACCGGCCGTGGTCGCCATGTGTTCAGACCGCGTAGCGTAGGGTCGATTTGTCTATAACCAATTTAACTAATTAACGACGCGATTTGGGACTACCGGTGGAAAGCCACGCCTCGGCCGTCTTGCCTCGAACGGTACTCTACCGCTGGACGTGTAGAGTTCCCAATACCGGACTACCAACTCCGGTTTGGGTGCAGCCCGAGCGGAAACTGCAAAGCCGTGACGGCTGGAATGAACGGAAATTATCGGGATAAAAACCACGGCTAAACTCAGATCCGAAACCATGCTGGGACCAATGCAAGAAAGGGACGGAAACGACTGCGAACATTTCTGTGATGATTTATTTGACAGTAATGAAGACACAAAGCAAGACTTAAACGCGAAATTGAAGCAATGAATATTACATGATCCAAAAACACTTATTAGTTTCTACTTACCAGAACGGGCCCACACAAAGACACGAGCACACAAATGAAAAGAAACCCAGCAGATTCTTATTGACCTCGCAGCGAGGAGAGGAGACAAGTGGGGGTCAGAGTTCGGATGGGTACGCTGGCATCGCGGAGATGGGGGTACTCCGGTGCTGCGGCACCTACAATGGATCACTGTTTGCGTCCCCAGTCGCACGTGTGGGACCTCGAGGTTCGTGGCGGAGCTCGGGTGATGGGTCCACGGGAACGGGTCGCTTTCTCTTGCGGGGCAGTCGGACAATTCGCGACGACTTTGCTACGACGCTCGAACAACTGACCTCACTCGTAACCACGTACAACCTTTTGCAGAAAACTTCTGGAAAAAAACAACTCTCCTAGTGCTCGGATTTCGCACTCCGAGGGCCCTGAACAACCTGCCGCCTAGGAAGCCGGAACCATTCGGGCGGCCTCACGCCTGCGGAAACCCCAGTCATCTTCCACGCGGTTCATACTTGACGAGTAACAGTATCAACGCTGCAAACGCGCCCCTGCCGGAGAACCCCAGCCACTTTTCACGCGGGTTTCGTACCTGCGAGCAACAGTATCAATGTTGCAAAAGGTCGTCGTGAAAGAGTTACAACTGTTTGCTGAACCGAGAAACCGGAACTGCGAAGATCTTGCCTTGGCACTCAGGGTGGAAGAAGGCAGCTGGTTGGGTGCTGGATTCGTTGACAGGGGATGGATGTTGTTAGATGGCTTATAGATGTAATAACCTAACTAAAAGAATCGCAATGCACGCTTTGATTCTCC
Source organism: Eptatretus atami (assembly GCA_035128595.1). Classification (NCBI taxonomy): domain Eukaryota; kingdom Metazoa; phylum Chordata; class Myxini; order Myxiniformes; family Myxinidae; genus Eptatretus; species Eptatretus atami. The sequence continues at coordinate 105,797,353 of CM068952.1, forward strand.
CACGAGACAAAAGGAAGGGGATCTGACTACACACATACTTAACGACATAACTGGACTCTTGGACATCTGTATGTTGAATGCACATGGTTTCCAGATCACGTAACAATATACATATACATATGAATATATCATATATACAATATAACATATATATATAATTAACATATACATACATATTATACTAAAATATATACATACTATTATATATATATAACTATATAATATATATACATATATACTATACATATACATATATATAAACTATATATATTATATAACATACTACATATATATACATACATATAATATATACTACATATAAATATATATACATATAACATATTCATATAGACATATAGAACATATACATATACATATATATGTATATACATACATATATTATTACATACTATCATACATCTACATATATTATAATACATATATACATATATACTACATACATATATCTTATATATATATATATTATAATATATAACACACACATGTCCATAAATAATACATACATATTAATAATACTATATTCATATATATATATATATATATATATATATATATATACACGGACACATATATATCTGTCGCAGGAATATCGCAAAAAATTGTTGGACGGATTCAGATGAAAAATTGTGGGCAGATATGTGTGTGTGTGACAAGGACGACGTTAATTAATTTTGGTGAAGATCCGGATCGGGAATACTGATTTTTTCAGTGATCACTTCACCATTGAGAGATTGGGGTGGGCCACAAAAAACAATAAAAGCAGACAATGTCT
>CM068952.1:105799213-105815036 GCA_035128595.1 Eptatretus atami
ATAATAGATAGACGGTATTAGCTCTTTCCTTTGCATTGTGTTTGGCTGTATAATTGCATGCGTGCTTCCCTCATTCATTGCACGACTGCTTACGTGCTTATGTGTTGTTTGAAAATAAATGTGCTTCTTTAAATGTTGACCTGTTCGTCACGTCATTTTCCCCAATTTAACTGCCGTATTGCATTTCGGAATAATAGCGGCTTTTTAATAGCCGATAATAGAATCGGGTCCAGCGAGGCCTCGCGATAATACCCCGCTCGGTTATCCCAAAACGGAGCGAGCTGCTTAAGCGGCTCGTTTCCAAGCAGGTCTCGCTGAGGTACAATCTCTTGGTAATCTACCCGCGCTGAATAATTAGGTAAATCGTTTATTTGGCGATCGGACCTGTAGCGCGGGTAGAGTGCGGACAAGGTTGTGGTGTGCTTGGAGCACACCCGTGACTGGTTTTCGGTGTTGTTCCGGAAAGTCGCGACTGAATTGTCCGTCGCGTGGAGTACGGCCCGATTCGGCTAAAGCGGCTGTCCGCACGCCGGCGGCGAGAATTCGTAACAATATATACATATATACATATATATTATATATATATATCCAGGGAAAAGGTGTGAGAGGGCATACAAGCAAGGCAAACACTGCAGATCTAAAATACACATTCCCTTTGAGAATGTCAGGATGGCTAAGGGCTTGGTGCTGCAAAAAAGAAAAAGAAAAAGAAAAATAAGCCATTTCAAAGAGTCATGACAAATGGAAGGTTTGGACAGGGCATTAGCACAACCTTGTATAGATAAGAGTTTCATGTTCGGGAACAAAAAACATAATAAATATGAAACATATTAAGTTTCAAAAAAGTAAAATGGCACATGACCTTCAAGGAAAATTACATATAATCTATTGATTACAACTTCCCAAAACTTCAAACTTTTGCAATAATAATGTAATCCCAAACTACAGCAAGCAGGATGGCAAATTGGTCTTGTTTGCTGCAACATTATTAAATCAAAAAAGATGTCAAGGTAAACTTGGAACCGTCGGCTTCAAGGCAATCCCAGCTTTTTCTCCTGTTCCCAATTGCTTGAGAAGTCTCAGTGGTCCTCATGAAGAGGTGAGCAAGTGCTTTTCGAACCAGCATTACTCCCTTCCCCTCTACATTTGTCCACAAGTTATAGGGACACATACTCATCCTGACATGTGAGGTTTCAGTTTTGAGTCTGGGTGACAAATGACTGCCAATACTGGTGCTATGAAGACTGGGTGTGAATTTTTTGAATGGCACTTTCCTGAGGCCTGGGCAGTGTTTTGCAAGGCAATTAAACCATTACAGTGCTCTTCACAGCAATGCTTTATAATCAAAACACTGTCTCATCTATTCCTTTGCACCTCCTGTCAAAAAATATATGGCACATCGTGAGTCACCCAGATCAGGAAATTATATTTCCGGCGTCAAAGCTGCCACAAAAATTTCCACTCTCTAAAAAGTAAGACATTTCAACAAACATGATTCAAGTACATTCAATGATTCAAAGAGGGTGGGGAGGGGAGGGGCAGGCGGAGGTACCTATAAGTTGTGTGTTCAGTGCAAGGGTCATGTGCACGTACAACAATGAACACGTGTTGGAACTGCGAGCGGATGTGCTGCGGTGTAAACGGTAGTGCCCCAGCTTCTTGGAACACGATGGTTACAATGTCGTTGCCAATGTGCCTTTTCCGCAGGAGCTGCGTAATCATGTGGAAGAAAGGGGGGTGCACGCAGGACATCAGAAAGGTCAGGCAAACAAAAAGCTTTTCAAAGCACTTAGTGATTTTTTTTCTTTTAATGGAAAGCACGACTCGGCTGATGCAAAAGTCTGAATAATCAAAATTATTTCATCTTTGCTCAGAGAAATCATCAAAATGAAAATGCACAAAGCCGCCTCAGGCATCAAAACATTCACGCAAGTAATCATCGAGCAAGAATTGCTGCAAGGTGCATATAAATGAATATCCCCAAACAAAGGTGGGACTATTTGTGGAATATGGCAGGAAATGGTCATTAATGGAAGAGCATGTGATGAAAAATGGTGAATAACGGGAGCATGTGTGAAACATTGCAACGAGGTTGTGTGCGCAGCTATCAAATATCAGTGGGACCATTTTAATACTACTAAGTTTCCTTAACAGCTAAAGGTGACATCATTAAGGATTCAAATCAACTCAAAAGGTAACAGACTGTGCTCACAGAAATGCCTTATTGCTTCCTTGGCTTTGTGCTTCTGTTAATTCTGCTAAAACCAGTCACTTTTACCACAATGACAATACTACGCAGATGTCCGATTGCAATCATTTCAACCCACCACCGAAGGTGAAGGAGGTTATGTTTTCACCCCTCTCTGTTTGTTTGTTGCAAAATCGAAGATTTTTCAAGTATATCGGTCAGTCGATTTTGTTATCCTGTCTGTCTTTTTGTCGCCGACAGGGAACAATTTTAAACCAATCTTCACGAAACTTCACCACATGGTAGTTTGTCATAAGGAAGAAGCCTATTGTTTTTGAGCTCAAAAGGTCAACATAGGCCAAAGGTCAAAAACTTTGGTGAGATTTTTAAAATCCTCAATTTTCATCTGATTGACTTGAAATTTGAAGAGGATATATATTTCAGGTCACTGAATTCAACCAACCAATTCTTTTTAAGGTCAACATCAACCAAAAGGTCAACATAGGCCCAAGGTAAACAACTCAGGTGGGATTTCAAAAATCTTCAATTTTCATCCGATTGACTTGAAATTTGAAGAGGATATACATTTCAGGTCAATGAATTAAACCAGCCAATTATTTTTGAGGTCAACATAGACCAAAAGATCAACATAGTCCCATGGTCAACAACTAAGGTGGTATTTCTAAAATCTTAAATTTTCATCCGATTGACTTGAAATTTGAGAGGTTTATATATATATATATATATATATATATATATATATTATATATATATTAATATATATATATATATATTCAGCGTCACTGAATTCTACCATCAATTATTTTGGAGGTCCACATGGGCCAAAAGGTCAACATAGGCCGGATTTCTAAAATTGTCAATTTTCATCCGATTCATTTTAAATTTGAAGAGGAGTTGCATATTTGGTCATTGATTTCAACCACCAACTATTTTTGAGGTCAAATTTGTTTTATGGATTTTGCAAGCATCATGCTCTGCATGACGTCGTCTTCTTGTTTGTTTGTCTGTGTGCAGGATATCTCAAAAAGTTGTGGACAGATCCGGATGGAATTTGGTGGGCAGGTTGGGTGTGTGACAAAGATGAACCGATTAGATTTTGGTGAAGATCCGGATCGGGATCCGACTACTGGAATTTTCAAAGTGATTCTTCACCATTGAGAGATAGGAGCAAAAATGATATATAGCATTTCTCTCAAAAAGTTGTGCACAGATTCAGACAAAACTTGGTGGACACGTTGGGTGTGTGACAAGGAAGAATTGATTTAATTTTGGTTAAGATCCAAATCCAGATCTGGATATGAGAATTATTTAATTTTCAAAGTGATTCTTCACCATTGAGAGATAGGGCTCAATAAGGATTATAACGCATGATATTTCAAAAATGTATTGGGGCTGATATGTTCTCGTGGATCAGGCATTAAGTGGTGGAGGGATGCGCTCTACTGAGTGCCCTTCTAGTTTTTAATATATTTGGGCTCAAATACATATTTGCCAATGAGAAGTTGTAAATTATTTTATTGAACCATTAACTTTCACTCACAAGACTTTTGTTGCAGAAAATGGCACTTTCATCAAGAATAGTCCTGTCAGAGATCGGACACAGACAGCTAAGAGGTGAGAATGTTATCAACTGAACTATTAAATGAAGAAGAAACAAACAAAAATAACGAGTGACTGCATGGTGTTGTTAAATACTATGGTGAGATTCCTTGAAGGAGCATTTGAAACAAGACCAGGCAGACAGCATTTAAGGAAAACACTTGACAGGCCTAAACTGGAATTCGGGGTGTTCTCTGTGGAATTTGAACCAACCATTCACAGCGGCATCAGTGCGGGACAGGTCTGAACGGGTAGTAAACGAGAAGACAATAGGCTAAGCCATGGTGATGGCAATTTAACAATTGCCTCAAGTCACTTGCGTCAGTGTGGCTTGGTTAAACCCAGTACAAAAATGATCCAATATGGCGTTAAATACGCAAGGGAAAAATACAAGTGAATAATTATCCGTAACTATACACGTTTATTTTCTTTCAATATCCTCATAACCTTATAACCTTATAACCTTAAAAACGAGCTTTTGTTTAATACAGAGATTACCTTAAAAATATCTCAAAAGGCACAGATATACATTTCAATTGCAAAGTCCGTCCACGTCCGCTTTGTACACAAACTAAACTTGACAAAAACGACAGTTAAAACAAATTGTACATTTTATTAATGTGTTCTCCATATTCTCATTAATGAATTGTTGAAGATTTGATGACAAAAGCTCAATTTGTAAAAATGTTATGGCCCGGACAGAAACACTGAAGCTCAATAGTAAACTAGAGGGGGAGCACTCGGTAGAGTGCAAAACCTCCGCCGCCAATACTGCTGGGTCACTTAAGTTAACCTGATATCCTATTCATTATAGGTCAAAACGGATCAGACTGTACTGAACACGATTGAATAAACTAAACTAGATCGACGCGCATGTAGAAATTCCAAAAAATAAAATCGAAATTTTTTTGAAAAAAAAGTTGCAAAATTTCTGTTTTTTTTTTCTCTAACAAATTTTTTTGGTTGGAATCACTTAAAACATGTAGAAATGCAAAAAAAAAATTCAAATATTTTTCAAATAAAATCGAAATTTTTATGAAAAAAGTTGCAAAATTTTGTTTTTTTTTTCTCCAACAAATTTATTTTTTTTGGGTTGGAAATCACTTAAAACATGTAGAAATGCAAAAACAAAAATTCAAATATTTTTTCAAAATGGCCGCCATAGCGGCCATATTGGACTTTGGACCGAGTCCAAATCTAATGGCATGATCCTTGACCATACCTAATCCCCCGACCAAGTTTCGTCGAAATCCGTCGAGGAGTTTTTCCGTAATACTGTTCAAAACAAACAAACAGACAGGGGTGAAAACAGTAACCTCCGTCCATCTTCGATGGCGGAGGTTAATAAATACACAGAAACAATTTTTTTAATCACAAAAGGGCAAGCGAAACACAGAAGTTATGGCCTGGATGGACGGGACGGGATGGATGGGACGCGCACGCGTGCGCACGCACACACACACACACACACACACAACACGTAAAACCCTATCTCCCACTTCGTGGGGGATTGGGGAGGATACTTACTTGGATGGCACTCAGTAGAGCACATACAGGTAGTGCACAAAGAAATGGAAACACCAATGTAAAGTCACTTCATAGGTAGGGCATTGGGCCACAACATGTGGCCAGTACGGCCTGTATACACCATGGCATAGAGTCCACCAGCGTATGGAATTCTGCACGAGGGATGCGGCACCATTCCTCCATGAGAAAGCCAGTCAACTCACACTTGTTTTATGGAGGTGGAAAACGCTGTCTGAAGCGTCATTACAGAATATCCCATAAATGCTCGATTGGGTTCAGATCTGGTAACTGAGAAAGCCATGATATATGGATAACATCAGTGTCATGCTCATCAAACCAATGGGCAATCACACGTGCTCTGTAGATAGGGGCATTGTTATCCTGGAAGACATCCCTCCTGGCAGGAAAGAAATGATGCAACATGGAGTGAAGATGATCACTTGGTACAATTACATAATGATTGGCATTGACTTTGCCTTCTTCGGGAATGACTGCACCCAAACTATGCCAGGAAAATGTGCCCCACAACATGACAGAACCACCAGAAACCTTCACTGTCGGAACAAAGAACTCAGGGTTGCGGAGTTCTTGAGGTTAGCGCCACACGAGCACTTGTCCGTTTGTCGAGAACATGGTGAAGGATGATTCATCTGACCATATTACATTTCTCCACTGCTCGGTAGTCCATTGCATGTGCTCTTTGCACCACTGGACTCGCAAATGTGCATTGACAGGTGTGATGAGCAGTTTGTGTACTGGAACCTGACTGTGGTATCACCCTCTATAAAATTCTCGGCAGATCGTTTTTGATGAAACTGGCTGCTCATGCCCCAGGTTGAAATTTAGTCATTGATATTAAGTTACTCGACTGCTTTTCCTTGCACTTCAAATTAATGTATGGATATCACGACCTTGGAGTATGCACTTCTACCCAGTGTTGCCCTTTGCTGATGATGTTTTTCCCTCAGAGTTTCATGATGACATCACCTGAAACACCGCTGCTCCTGAAACATCAGAAAGTTGAGCTGTCTGTCACTAAAACTCCTGCCAAACGCACCCCAACAATCACTCCTCTTTCAAAGTCATCAAGGTCTCCTCTTGCAGCCTTACTAGCCATAACTATAAACAAGCAGGCCTGTGCAGCATTTTTATACATGACCTGAAGTGTGCTGGGATGTTATTTGCTTAATTAACACATGGGCCACACCTGTGTGGAAGCCGTTGCTTTCAATATATTTGGTGTCCCTCATTTCCCCAGGTGTTTCCATTTTTTGTCCACTACCTGTACCTACACCAGGCTGAACAGTTTACGTTTTGTATCCCACTGATAGGCCCCGTCCACCATGTTTCTTCCTAATCCGGCCGTAACTTTTTGATATATCATGCTATACTGTCTATTGTTTTTGGTCCTATCTCTCAATGCAGAAGAATCACTGAATAAAATATCAAATTCAGATCCGGATGCAGATCTTCACCAAAATCGAATCATTACATCCTCGTCACACACCCAACCGGTGCAGCAAATTTTGTCCAATTCCGTCCATAACTTTTTGAGATATCCTGCTCACAGAGAGACAGACAGACAAGGGTGAAAACATAGCCGTCGCCCACCTTCGGTGGAAGAGGTTTGAAAATAAGGCTTTACATAAAGAACTGTAATCACAACCATAGCCGCAGCAACAACGTGTTGACTTGGAATGCAAAACTCACCCTGCATGGTGGGAAGTACTTACACAAAGGTTTCAGATATTTTTTAAAGAGGTGTTGTGGCCTATAATTTTCAAAGATTTAATATATTCCTTTCAGTAAGCTGGGCATTTCTGCACATTTTGAAAATATTTGGATGGAAATATTACATTTTTAGGCTTAAATATGGACATTTAACATTTGTTGTTATTAGCAAAGCAGGCACCAATAATGTAATCAAATGTAAGATGATCTGACTCTGAAATGTAATGCAAAGTGATTTTCTGAAAAAAATACAATTCAGAAGCATCAAATCGATTCAATTTGGGGCAAAATAAAAAAATTAAAAACAAACAAGACAAATGCTCCAAGGATCCTTTGGAGAATGATTTTGGAACAAATCCCCATCACTTTCACTGCATCCTTGAAGCAATCTACTGGACTTATTGTACTTGTAAAATGAAGAAGGAGGAGAAAGGGAGAATTAGTTGTACTTGTGAATTGTACTTGTGAAATGAAGAAAAAGATGCCAGCAGGAGAAAGCATCTCGATGTAATGTGAAGTCTCTTACATTTGAGTTGTAAACTGTCATTTAATTAAAAAAAAAGAAAATGTATGTACAAGCTCCTCTCCAAACCTCACATGACTATTTAAAAAGAGAAATAATAATAAACATAAAAAATGAATTTCCTCCATTTTGGTTTATGTCCCTTGTATTCAAAAACGTAAATTTTGTGCAAGTCAATGAACAGACATGAAAAGTGGAAAAAAAACACCTTGTGCCACAGCAGGAAGAGCCTTGACAAGAAAAGAAAAGGAAAGGGGTAACCTGTGTCAGCCTAAATATCGAGCAAAAAGGGGTACAAATCTGTTATGCAAAAAAAAATATATATATATATATATATATACAAACAGTACATCGCCATGTGAGAGTGGATATATAATAAACTAGAATGACAACCTTTGACGTCACGTCATCGCCAGTATGCCTCTGCCCACATTATGACATCATTATACATACTCAGGGGTGTATCCAGAATATTTTTTAGGGGGGTTCACTTTAGGTTAAGATGTTCTCATATTGTTAAATATACCACCAAGCCTTGTTCAAATCAATGTAATCGTCGCAGAAAAACTGGTTAATCTATCCAGAGTTAGCAGTGTCCGACCATACATTTATATTCTCCACAGGAATATTTGGGAATATCGAGCTATTTGAGGTAAAGGCCTCAGGCCTGTCACCAACTGATTCTAAAGAAAAGCTGAAGATTTTGGAATCTTTGTGACGGATCTTTACGACAACAATGTAAATACACAAAGTGTTTCCAATACAAATCAATGAAAATATCGAACGGACAAGCACAAAATGCAGCGAAATGACCCCGAGCACTAAATATAAACTCGCCATTGCGGATCATCAGATCATTCATTAAAATAATGGACGATGTAGCCACTGTAACTTTGAATTTCCTGGTGAAATAGTTCAGGATTGGACTGCACTTTCCTGGAGGACACGATCCCAAAAATGTTGCCTTTCTCTTCGGAGCCATAACTAAACACTGAGTAGCAGGGATGAATACAAAACCAGCGGCGAAAAGTATCGCGGCCCGGATTAATTGCCGAGTGAAAGCAAAAGACGTGCGATTGCCGATTGTGCAATAATATCTCGCACGACTATCATGTGACATAATTGTAAGGGCAGAGGAGAGGGGGGGGGGGGTTCAAGTTCACCCGGTGAACCCCCTCGGATCCGCCATTGATACTTGCACCATGTTTGATTAAAATCCCTGAACCAAGATTTAAAATATTAAATAATTCTGGCTGCCAAACTATGCGTCCGATCAGGTTGAAATTTAAAAGATGTATTCCACATGTCTACTCGATCATAACTGTGACATTTCACATCGATTCATGAAGCAGTTCAAGAGAAAGATATTTAAAATAATTTCGTTCAAACCAATATGGCTGCCAGACCATGTGACCGATTAATTATTCGTGAACACTGTAGTATCCCCAAGGCTTGGGGAACATGTAAGTGAACTTTTCCCTCGATTTGTCAAGCCTGCCCAACCATGTGACCTATGACATTATAGGTGGAGAACTTTTTGTTCCTCACGGATCGGCGATTATACCTGTAAAGTTTCGCCTCAATCTGTTCAGCCGTTATGGAGAAGAAGATTTTTGAAGGTTTTATGTTAAAAACAACATGGCTGCCGAGCCACGTGACTGATGACATCATCAATTTTTTGGCCAATTACAATTTAGCCCTAGATGACCCTCAAAAATGTCCATATTGATCAGATAAAGCGTTTGACGTGCAATTATGACATCATAAGGACGTTTGAGATACAGAGTTTGAGATACAGAGGTCCAATGTTTTTCCATTTTTCCAACATGGCTGTCACACCACGTGACCTATGATGTCATAGTTACCACAAAAACATTCTACAGGAGTAGTTGCATCGATGGTGAAAATTTTGTGAAATTTCTATGGTGAAAAAAAAAGCATGCCACCCCACTTCAATCGGACACCTGACCTATGATGACCTCGATCAAATCAAATTCAGAATGGGTGGCTGATCATGTCTTTGGAGATTCATGTTGATCCAACGAGGTTTTTTTTGTCCAATATGGCTGCGAGACAATGTGACTGATGATGTTGAAATTTTCAAACAATATTTCCTCCATGAGATTGAAAAAATTAAACAATTATTTCTCTGAAAGCATTTAACCTATCAAGAATAGAATTTGCAGTTATGATCCACCCCCCTTGCTACATATACTGTGAATGACTTAAAAATAACGTCATCAATCACGTGGTGTGGTAGCCACATTGGTTTCAAGGAAAATCGTAAAAAAATTATATTTCAGAAACCGCTGTAGAAATCGATTTGAAACTCTGCAGTTGTGATCCACTGCCCTTGCTCCATGTAAAACAACATGTTTCACATTGATCCATGAAGCGGTTTTGGAGAAAAAGGTTTTTTTATTTTTTGGTTTTCAAACTAACGTGGCTGCTAAACCACGTGACCTATGGCATTCAAAATTTGGACTCTGCCTAAGATTTGGTGGAGGGTCATGTGTGTGAAGTTTCGTTTTGATTGGATAAGGTTCGTTTTTCAATCCAACATGGCTGCCACACCAGGTGACCTGTGACATCATCATTTACACACTGTATGCAGCTATAGTGTGAGATGAAGATTGGCAAATTTTGCTTCGATCAGATAAGCGGTTCCAGAGAAAACATGATTGAATATTTTTCTTCAATCCAATATGGCCACTGAACGTGACATCAATTATTCTTTATTACCCTAGTATCCCCATGTAATGATGAATATGTCTGTAAAGATTCCCCTCAATCTGTCCAGCCGTTCTGGAGAAGGAGATTTTTTACGGTTGAAGGAAAAATCCAATATGGCTGTCAAATCATGGCACCTATGATGTCATAGGTGGGAACATTTTGCTCCTCATGGAAAGGCACTCATAGCTGAAAAATTTGCCTCAATCTGTTGTCATTTCAGCGAAGACTTTTGAAGGTTTAAAAAAACGAAAAAAAAAATATGGCTACCAAACCACATGACAAATGACGTCATCAATTTATCCAAGATGACCCTAAAAATTTTCATTCTGATCGGATGTAGCATTCAACGAAAACAATGACGTCATAACGAAGGCACCTATGCCATCATACAAAAATCATCCTGATTACCTCTGCCACAAAAGGTGGAAGGTGGTTATGCTTATATATATATATATATATATATATATATATATATATATATATATGTACACATAAACACCACACCACACACCACACACACACACACACACATATTGTTGCGGGGCCAGGTATCGGTGGCGAGCGTGACCGCTAGAGGGAGCAGTAGAGTCGTCCCCACCGAACACCCGGAATTTAGGTCGTGACCCTCGGATAAGTCCGAAAGGCACGGGTCCTTACAGGACCATGAATCGCCAATATATTCAACCCGCGTGGGGTAGGGTTAATTGCCAAACTTCAATATACTAATTACCCACGCGGCAAAGCTACCGGGGAATTCACACCTCAGACCTCGAGGGGACAGCCGTTACCGTGCCGAACCGTGTGTAACCCGAGCGGATGGTTACCAAGGCCTGTCGGTCCAAATGAACAATTTACTGCCTCGCTATTTCTCAACACGCACCGTGCTAAGCCATAAAAGAAATGACAGGGAACGAGCTGGGACATTCAACAAAGGGAAATTTATTACAATAATAATCGGGGCGGGAAGCACGTAAGGGCAGAGTTATCGATATCAGGCAGGCAATATACAGTGAGCAAAGGCAGCAGATATACAGTGAGCAAATACAATTGCAATAACATTATATTGCAGCGGAATATACAGTGAGCAAAAGACTTAACAATTCTACTTAAGAGACGGGGGCCACACACCAAAAGAAACGGACCCCATCGGGTCTTTATTGAAGGCTTCCAGCTCGAGGAAAGGTGAGCTGGATGCCAGAGGCTGTGCTTGGACCTGTCCGCCTCTTGCGGTTCGACGATCTGTCTCAGTGGCGGGACTCAAACACGCAGCTTTCACGTGGCGTCAAGGACGAAGGCACCAGGAATGGAGCGGCAGACCCAGCAGGATCCGGACGCAAAAACAAGCGAGGAGGCGGCAAGGCATGCGAAGCAAGTGATTCTCCTCAGGATCCGACACACAACCAGGCTCCAACGCCAACACGAACATGAACATGACACACCTCCAAAGGGAGCCTGGTCTTTTTATCCGCTCCCTGAGCGGGGCGGAGCCTCGGTGTGGACGCTCTGTGCATTACATACATATAACATATCATACATATATATATATATATATATATATATAATTATATATATATTATGTTGCGGGCCGGGGGTCGGTGACAAGAACGACCAATCGGTGGGGAAAGCTACGTCGCCTCCACCAGACTCCCCGGAATTGTCGGCCATCGCTGCGGATAATTCCGTGACCCGGCGGGTCGCTGAACCGGCCGTGGTCGCCAATGTTTCAACCGCGTAGCGTAGGGTCGATTTGTCTATAACCAATTTACATAATTAACGACGCGATTTTGACTACGCGGGAAACCACGCCCTCGGCACGTCTTGCTCGAACGGGTAACTCTACCGACCGTGGTAGAGTTCCAACTACCGACTACCAACTCCGGTTGGGTGCAGCCGAGCGGAAACTGCCAAAGCCGTGCCGGCTGGAATGAACGGATTATCGGGTATAAAAACCGGCTAAACTCAGATCCGAACCATGCTGGACCAATGCAAGAAGGGACGGAAACGGACTGCGAACATTTCTGTGATGATTTATTTGCAGTAAATGAAGACACAAAGCAAGACTTAACGCGAATATGCAAGCAATAAATATTTACAATGATCCAAAAACACTTATTCAGTTCTACTTACCAGACGGGCCCACACACAGACACACACACAAATGAAAGAAACCCAGAGTTCTTTATTGGACCCTCGCAGCCGAGGAGAGAGACAAGCTGGGGTCAGAGTTCGGATGGGTACTGCGCATCGGAGAATGGGGGTACTCCGGGCTGCGGCACCTGACAATGGTCACTGGTTTGGTCCCCAGTCGCACGTGTGGGACCGAGGTTCGTGGCGGAGCTCGGTGGTGAATGGCCGGGGTCCACGGGGGGGAGGACGGGTGCTCTTTCCTTCCTTGTCGAGGGCCAGCAGAGACACATTCGCCGCCTCGACGACCTTCTGCTCACCTCGTGACAGTCCTCGTAACAACCACTGTTACACCCTTCGTAACAACCTTCGTAACCCTACGTAACAGCAAAAACCCTTTCGTTACAGCAAAACCTTTCGTGACAGCAAAAACCCACCAAACTCTGCTCTCAGAGAGTGCTCGGGATTTATCGACCTCCCTCAATGGGGAGAGGCCCTTGGTGAAACACACCTCGCTGTCCGCTTGGTTGGACAGGTCCTATGGCCAACCCTTCCGGGCGGGCCTTGGCCCCTGCGGGAACCAGTCACTCTTCCACGCGGTTCATACTTGACGAGTAACAGTATCAACGCTGCAACGGCCCTGCCGGGAAACCCCAGCCACTCTTCCACGCGGGTTCGTACTGTCGAGCAACAGTATCAATGTTGCAAAGGTCGTCGTGAAAGAGTTACAACGTTTGTGGAAGCCGAGAAACCGGAACCGCGAGATCTTGCCTTGGCACTCAGGGTGCGAGAAGGCAGCTGGTTGGTGGTGGATCGTGACGGGGGATGGGATGGTTGTTAGATGGCTTGTTAGATGTAATAACCTAACTAAAGAAATCGCAATGCACGCTTTGATTCTCCCACGAGACAAAAGGAAGGGGATCTGACTACACACATACTTAACGACATAACTGACTCTTGGGACATCTGTATGTTGAATGCACATGGTTTCCAGATCCGTAACAATATATATACAATATACATATGACATATATTACATATATATATACACATATACATATACATATATATATATATATATATAGATATATAAATACATATACATATACATATATATATATAAACATATATATACATACATATAATATATAATATATATATATATATAATATATATATTATATAAAACATATATACATATACATATACAGTGGGGAGAACAAGTATTTGATACACTGCCGATTTTGCAGTTTTTCCACTTACAAAGCACGTAAAGGTCTGTAATTTTTTATCATAGGTACACTTCAACTGTGAAAGACGGAATCTAAAACAAAAATCCTGAAAATCACATTGTATGATTTTTAAATAATTAATTTGCATTTTATTGCATGAAATAAGTATTTGATACATCAGAAAAAGAGAACTTAATATTTGGTACAGAAACCTTTGTTTGCAATTACAGAGATCAGACGTTTCCTGTAGTTCTTAACCAGGTTTGCACAGACTGCAGCAGGGATTTTGGCCCACTCCTCCATACAGATCTTCTCCAGATCCTTCAGGTTTCGGGGCTGTCGCTGGGCAACACAAGACTTTCAGCTCCCTCCAAAGATTTTCTATTGGGTTCAGGTCTGGAGACTGGCTAGGCCACTCCAGGACTTGAGATCTTCTTACGGAGCCACTCCTTAGTTGCCCTGGTTGTGTGTTTCGGGTCGTTGTCATGCTGGAAGACCCAGCCACGCCCCATCTTCAATGCTCTTGTTGGGGAAGGAGGTGTTGGCCAAGATCTCGCGATACATGGCCCCATCCATCCTCCCTCAATACGGTGCAGTCGTCTCTGTCCCTTTGCAGAAAAGCATCCCAAAGAATGATGTTTCCCACTCCATGCTTCACGTTGGGATGGTGTTCTTGGGTTGTACTCATCCTTCTTCTTCCTCCAAACACGGCGAGTGGAGTTTAAACCAAAAAGCTCTATTTTGGTCTCATCAGACCACATGACCTTCTCCATTCCTCCTCTGGATCATCCAGATGGTCATTGGCAAACTTCAGACAGGCCTGGACATGCGCTGGCTTGAGCAGAGGGACCTTGCGTGCGCTGCAGGATTTTAATCCATGACGGCGTAGTGTGTTACTTATGTTTTCTTTGATACTGTGGTCCCAGCTCTCTTCAGGTCATTGACCAGGTCCCTGGCATGGTCTCTATCCCTACCTTTCTCATGATCATTGAGGCTCCACGAGGTGAGATCTTGCATGGAGCCCCAGACTGAGGGAGATTGACTTATCTTGAACTTCTTTCCATTTTCTATATTGCGCCAACAGTTGTTGCCTTCTACCAAGCTGCTTGCCTATTGTCCTGTAGCCCATCCCAGCCTTGTGCAAGTCTACACAATTTTGTCCCTGATGTCCTTAGACAGCTCTCTGGTCTTGCCCATTGTGGAGAGGTTGGAGTCTGATTGATTGAGTGTGGACAGCTGTCTTTTATGCAGATAACGAGTTCAAACAGGTGCAGTTAATATTGGTAATGAGTGGAGAATGGGAGGGCTTCTTCAAGACAAAACTAACAGGTCTAGAGAGCCGGAATTCTTACTGGTTGGTAGGTGATCAAATACTTATTTCATGCAATAAAATGCAAATTAATTATTTAAAAATCATACAATGTGATTTTCAGGATTTTTGTTTTAGATTCCGTCTTTCACAGTTGAAGTGTACCTATGATAAAATTACAGACCTTACGTGCTTTGTAAGTGGGAAAACCTGCAAAATCGGCAGTGTATCAAATACTTGTTCTCCCACTGTATATACATACATATATATATATAACATATACTATATTCACATATACATATACATATATATCATAATATACATATACATACATACATATATAAACATACCACATATATACATATATACATATATACATACACACACACACATGTCATAAATATATACATACATACAAATATATTACATGCATATTAATATATACCTACTATATATAATATATATATATAATATAAATATATTATCTGTGGCAGGATATCGCAAAAATTGTGGATGGATTCGGAATGAAAATTTGTGGGCAGGTTGTGTGTGTGTGACAAGGACGACGTAATTAGATTTGGTGAAGATCCGGATCTGGATACTGAATTTTTTTCAGTGATCCTTCTACCATTGGAGAGATTTGGGCCAAAAACAATAAAAAGCACAATGTCTCAAAAAGTGGTGGGCGGATTCAGCCAAAACTTGGTGGACACGTTGGATGTGTGACAAGGAAGTTGATTAAATTTTGGTGAGAATCCGGATCCGGATCTGATCATTTTTAAAGTGATTCTTCACCATTGAGAAATCATAATATAATGGGCATAAGCCTGGAACTTC